>CM053761.1:54746006-54958063 GCA_028658305.1 Pachyuromys duprasi
TTTGGTTTCTTGCTTTTTAACTTCTTGAGTTCTTTATATATACTGGATATTAGTCCTCTGTCAGAAGTGGGATTGGTAATGATCCTTTCACAATCTGTTGGCTGTCGTTTCGTTCAGATGACAGTGTCCTTTGCTTTACAGAAGCAAGAAGAAATTTCAAATCCCTCTACTTAGCAAAATGAGCTTCTATGGCTAAACCTCCAGTGTTCAGGACTGGAGGCCAAAGCACAAAGTCTGGATCACCTGCTGGAAAGAGAAACCACTGCAGCTTCCACCAAGCACAACTTAATAATATCCAGTAAGGCTGAGGGTGAGAATTCTATCCGCTCAGATAGGCAGTGGACATGTCATGTTTGCACACTTGGAGGAAGATAGGATATTTTAGCTCTGAGCTTCCTGGGAACTTAAAGAAGATGCTATGGCTTAGATACAATGTGTCTCTCTCCAAAATATTGCTCCCCAGCACATTATTTAGGGTGGGACTTTTAGGAAGTGTTTGGAGGGTGAAGACTCTGACTCCCTCCGTGGACCACCCGTAGATGATGATGTTGGTGCAATTGCTCAAAGTAGGTCAAAGTTTGAGAAACATGTCCTCAGTCCCTTCCCTATGCTCTACCTCTCTGACGTTTATTAGTCACTATAATAGGAGGGCTTCTTTTATGCCCACGTGCCTGCTGCCATTACACTCTGCCTCAACGAAGGCCCCAGAGCATAAAGGAGCCTAAAGTTGCTTTCAGAATCCTCAAAACCAAGGCAATAAAAAATTAGGTCAGTGGCCTTGGCTTTCTGGTAATGAGATCAAAGACAATTTCTTTCTGTGGCTTATTCCTGAAGGTAATAGGTATTTCAATAATTGAGTACTTAGGCAACTTCCCCAAAATAACTAGTAGATTCCATGAAACTGATTTTGAAATGCATATACAGTTCATGCAGGACCCTGTTGATTATGGGGCCGAAATGTGAGCCAAGGACCAAAAAACAGTTCAACAAGAACAATTGTAGAAAGTTCAAAGCCACGTGGCCCATGTCTGAGCTCTCAGATGGTACAGGACAGCCTGATCCAGTTTGGGGAGGAACATTTTAATAGCAAGGGAAGCCCATATTCCATGGTGGACTATTACTCTAAACAGAGCAGAGGAGAATTCGGTGTAGGTTATGACCTCAAGCACATGACCAGAGCCTAAAGTCTTCTTGTTATTTGTAAGGCTCAGTCAGGAGCTCTGCTGGTAACGCGGCAAAGCCGCTGGTGCCTATCTGTGAGGATGAAGGTGTCCACCACGAACAGGGTCTGGACAGACAGCCTCGTTCAGAGGTGTGAAGGAGAGCTAAAAATTGTGTATGTGTCGGGGAGGGGGATGTAATACTAACAAAATGCATGTAGACACGAACTACAAACTAGTCTTGGTTCCTGCTGTCAAAAAATTTGACGGCAGCTTCCCAACAGTCAACAAATTAAAAAAGAAAGAAACAAGAGACTATGAGAATACGGAGTTCTGCCATGTATTACTTCTCTGTGAGAGTTCAGCTTTAGGTTTAAAGTTCGTTTACTTTAGTAGGGAAGGACCATGAGCTGGCCCCAGTGAGTAGCTTTGATAGTTCATGAGAAAAGCTTCGGTCCCCAGAGAAGCGAGCCCTTGACACATCATAGCAAAAATGGCACAGCATGAGCAGAGACCTGAAGTCATCCCAGAGCACAAAGAAGGACTTAGTGGTCAAGACTCAAACCATTTTTAAAAGGAATTCTGTAATTTGTGACTTCTAGAGTGATGGGACAGCCACCAAACTTCTCAGGCAAATCCAAGTGACATCCAACCTCCATAATGGATCCAGGCATGGTTCCTGCCTCAGAGGCAAAAAACGAGGGCATATTGGGATGAGAATAGAATGGGTGATTTTCAACTGCTTTTTCTGTTGGGTAGAATAGGAAGACAGGACTCAGCGGAGAAGCTATTCATTATCCGAAATGGGAAGTTCCCAGAAGCAGATGCTGGGGCGTAACGCTCAGCATGAAGGCAGCACGTCTGCTAATTCTTACAGTGCAGACGAGCTAGCCCTTCACTGGCATCAGAGCAGTTCTGTGGGGTTGGTGCAGCAGATAGAAAGCTTTGTCTAACATTTGAGGCAAAGGTTTCAGAGCTCTGAAAGCCAAGGGCTAATCCTGAACCAATGGTGTCGGCAACCATAGAAGATGCTGCTGGAAGACACAGAAGTGCCCCTTGCTGGTCCTGTGCCTCCAGCTCCCAGGAGCTTCAGCCGAAGAGCTTGTAGCCTGGAAGGCTGCTCTTGGATCTCCCGGGTCATTTCACACAGATGATAGGAGACCCATGTGCCTGCCGAGAGTGAGTCTGACGCTAAGTGTCAAGCAGTGAAGAGAAGAGAGAAATCAGTCTGAGACTTTTGCCAGCATAGCGCCAGGATACACTGCACCGAGCAGGGGTAGCCCGAAGCTCAGATGTCACGGAAAGTCCATGCTGATTTATCACCTTCCCTATCTCAGTCTGTCATATCTTCCCTCTCTCTACTTGGCACCTTTCATTGATAACCACTTGTATAAGAAGAATCTTCCCAGTTTCTGAGGCAACAGGTCCAGTAAGTGCTTCCTAGGGCAAGTGCAGGATGCAGTGGGAAGAGACTGTGGCTAGCAGCAGCTTCCCCCCAACTCCATCCCCTCATAGTGCCTGGGTCAGACATAGTAGAATCCCAGGTCTTTATTCACCATGATCCCATCCTAAATGCTGAGCTCTCCCATAGCGGCTTTGGGTGTCTGGGCTTTTATGAGAAGCATGTGTTTGTTGAGTGGTCTAAATGGAAAGTGTCCTGGCACCTGTGTCCTGTTTTGCTGAGCTCCTCTGAGCTGCCCTGGTACACCTGCCAGGACAGTCTTGGCTTCCCAGAGAAGCTTGAAAAAGCATTGAGTTCACGACCAAAGTCTCTGCTATCTAGATCAGGGAAATCAGACTTCCACATAGTCTCCACCTGAGACCCATGGGTTCCTCCCCATTCCCTCTAGAATTCTTACAGACACCTGGCCAGACATGCCAGGTCACCACCCGCAGCCTGAGGTCACTTCCAGGCATTATAAGCTGGAGGGTAGAAGGGCTCCGTGTCAACTGTTACATCACCAGAAGCAACAGGCCTTTGCCTGAGCCTCGAACCCTCTCTCATCAGCAGATGCTGTGAGTTGAAGTTGAGTAATAACCTACTTGTAAGTTGGATCAGAGGGGTCCCCTGCTTCCCTGATGAGTTTCTCAGAGGGGAGGCCCCTGCAGGTTGCCTTCTGGAGTCAGCATGCCCAGAGGAGGTGGCCAGGCTGGGCCTTTTTGAGACAGGTATTGGTGGTCTCTTCTTTCCAGTGCTCTCTAGCTCTGTGTGACCGTTGAGGATGAACTAGATATGGAAAGCTCATGTGGCTCCTCTAGCTGGAAGTGTAGGGCTCTCTCAGCCCTAGCAAAGGAATAGGCTGGAACTAGCCCTGTCAGTGACAAAAGGCGCTCTGCATCCGTGACCAGCTTTTAACAGGTCACCTTGGTAGTCAGTGGCAACAAGATCTGGATTCCAGGTAGGCTCTTGGCTTAGGAAGAGTGGTGGGGCCTGCGTCTGACCTAGCAGCTCCCCCAAAGTCTTAGGGAGTGCTTGCACGTGTGTTGCACATGTAGAGGTGGAAGTGAGTGCACACGTCTGGGTGTGCATGTGTGTGGAGGCCAGGGGTCAACCTTAGGAGTTTTTATCTTGCTTTTTCAGATAGGCCTCTCACTGGCCTGCGGCTCACCACGTTGGCAAGGCTAGCTGGCCAACAAATCCCAGGGACCTGCCTGTCTTCACCGCCACAAGTGTTAGAGTTGCACACCACCACTCCTGGCTTTTTAACATGGGTTCTGGGGCAAGCAAGCACTGAGCCATCTCCCCAGCCCTAAGAGACTGTTTTGTAATCTTTTTTTTTGACAACTACATACATGCAAACATACATACATACATACACAAATATAATGTGTCATTATATATCCCCAATCCCCTCCTTCATCCCTCTCCCACTCTTGCTGACCTGCCAGGGAGTCCCCCATTCATGCCTTCTTATGTGTGCGCACACATTTATGTATATCTGTGTACCTGTGATTTGGGTGGCCATGCCCTACCTGGAAGACAGTGTTTCCTTGCATTCTTCTCCATCCTGCAGCTCTCACAGGCTTTCTACCTTCCCTCTCCCATGATGTTCTCTAGGCCTTGGAAGGGGTGATACAGATGTCTTGGGTGAGCTGTTCTCTCCACAGTCACTTTTTCTCAGCACACTGACCAGTCATAACATTAACTGTACACTTCTTTAAAAAAAGTGTTAGCGTCTAACTCAGGCTAACTATTCTATGGGTACAATGTAAATGCTGAAAGGGCAGCTTGGCTGCAGCCCCACTCAGTAAAGCATCAGGATTCACCCTCCCATAGGGCCTGTGACCCTATGGGTTTTGAGCATGCCCTCAGAACCAGGCATACGTTCACTCTCGGGCCTCAAATCTAGTCAGAAAGTGATTAGTTACTTTCCTAACAGTCAGGAACTGTGGGAACACCTCGCCTGGCATACTTCAGAACTGTGTCTACAGCTGGGAAAGACGGTTGAGGACTTTTCTCCCCCAGCAGCCTCACAAGCACTGTCTAGTACGGTAGACACGCCCCAGCAGGGACGACACTCTTCCTTAGGGTAGGCTGACAGGCTAGCAAGCCCCAGAGACCTCCCCAGCACGGAGCTTACAAGTGGCATGTGGTTCTGGGGAGCAGTCTCAGGACCTCAGGCTTGCACGGCACAGCACTTTGTCCACTGAGCCATCTTCCCGGTCCCCCAGTCTTCGGTCCTCATTGGCTTATTCTCTCTCAACAGTGGACACTGGTGGATCTGTATTCCTGTTTCCTCATTCCCCTGGGTCTGCCTTCCCTGATCCCTTGCAGGCCGTATGTCCTGCGATCCTGGCCAGGCTCAGCCTCCAGCCACTTGCTCCTTGCTCAACACTTCTCTCTGTAGGTCTGGTTGGTCCCCATGAGACACCCCTAGAAGCTGTGGCATGGTCTCAGCCAACTCACAGAGCTGAGCACATCCCTGCTGTTCCCTTAAACCTACAGTGAAACTCACATTTGGCACCCACTTAGCTCTCTGCCCCACAGTGTACCCTTCTGCAGCAAAAGGCCCATGGGTGGCTTAGCTGGTCAAGCCAGAAGCTGGGTACTGCCCAGCTCCTTTCTGCCACCCACCCCTCTGTAGGCATGCTGTTAGGTTTTTGACATGTCACCATCTTGACGCATGTGTCCTTCATTTCTGAGGCCAGGGCCTAGAACTGGTCAGACCTGCCTACTTTTTAGGTTCCTCCTGGGGAGCATTTTGCCTGATTGCATGGAGTAGATGTTTGTTTACTGAGGGAGGAATCATGAGCCTGTCTCCTGGAACAGCTGGGCTGGAGAGAAGGCCCGGGAAAGCGACGAGACCCTTTATTTAGGACAGAATTCTGCTGCTTGCTGGGTTCTGTGTGACCTTCCACACAGAGAGAACTCCTGGAACCGCATGTTTGTCTTCAGGATTGATCAACTAGTTGTGGGAAAGAAAGGAGCCTCAGGTAGATGAGCACTTCCTTAGGGACCCCCCCCCCAAATCTCTTATATCCAGAAGTGGCTAGAATGCTCTTCTCTCCACCCACTCACAGGTCTCCCCTGAACTACCATAGTTCCCTTGGCCATCCATGCCCCTCACCCCAGCCACTCTGGGATTTCCAAATGCACAAGTTCAGAAATCTCAAAGGATGCTTGCCCAACCACTCAGTGCCCAGCTTGCTGGGGACCTCTCACTTCCAACTGAGTTTCACTTGGCTGTAGAAAGAAGGAAAGAGGGAAGGAAAGGGAGGCTCCCTTGGAGTCTGAGATCTGGCAGGTCCTTGTTCCAGAATCTTCTGTGCCTGGCTGTGGACGGTGAAGGCAGGCCTGGGAATATCTCCTTTTTCTGGGTCCATGTCTAGGCCATCTTGTCATCTGCTACTCCTAGCCCCTCAGAAGACCTAAGTTATCCCATTCTCTGAGAACAGTGACTGTCTTGGGAAGACATGCATCCCTCTGGGGAACCCCGAGAGCACAGTAGGCCTTCTGCAAGCTGAGGGTGTGGGAGAATATACCTAGACCTGGTGGGCTTGGAGCACCAAGCACGGTGGCCTGGGGGAGGGGCTGAGCGGGTAGGGAGAGGCTTCCAGACTTTCAGAGAACGTAAATTTTACCCCCGGCTACTTTCTCTGGGATTTATTTCTCCCTGAACTTGAGACTTTGCCTAATTACGTTTGGGTCTCTTTCAAAGCACATAAATTGCACCCAGTTCCTCTCTGTCCTTCTTAGGAATAAATCGTCCCTGTGTGAGGAGACATCTGGGGGAGAGAGTGAGACTTTATTAATTCGACACAGAACTCTGTCCCCCTGCCCTCCCCTCTGCCCCCTGTTGAATAATAAAATAATGAAGATTTGACTTGGACCAGGACGTGTGGATAAATATATTGGTGACATGAATGGAAATGGATTTATTACGTAAACAGGAGACTTCATCAATCTAAACCTGGCCTCCTTTCAATGGGCATAAATTACATTTTCTTTTTCTACCAGTTGCTGTTTTTTTAAAACTGGATTTATCGGAATTGAGATTTCACTGATTTATTTCATGGAGTCTTGTGCTTTCTCCTTCTGCTCGGCTCACTCAAGAAGCTTCCTTCCAGCTGCCCTCCAAATCCACTACCTCTGTTCCATGCTAGAGTTAGAGCTGAGATGGACTGGGGCTGCCTGGGGCCGGCTCTCAGACACTTTTTTGCAATGCTTTCTCAAGATCAAAGTGCTACCATGGGATGGCCCACCCAGGAACAGAAAGAGAGTTCTTTCTAGGTTCCTCTATGGACCCAAGGATGACCCAGGGCAACACCTGGCTGAAGCTGGTTCTGTTACTCACAAATAGAGGGGTTCTGCAAACATGAGGCAGAAGAGGTTTGGAGCTTCTCCAGGAGAATTGAGGGGGGCTGTGGGGGCTGCAGGGAGCACCAGAAATATCTATCAAAGTCGAAGACCAAAAGCAGGGGCTGGAGAGATGGGCTCTACTTCCCCAGAGGACATGGATTTGAGTCCCAACAGTCACATGGCAGCTAACAACGGTCTGTGATGCTAGTTCTAGAGAATCTAGTGCTTTCTTCTGGCCTTCATGGAAACTGTAGTTATGTGGTGCACAGACACACATGCAGGCAAAATGCCTGTCCACATAAAATAAGAATAAATTAATAGAGAGAGAAAGAAAAGGCCAGCAGCAGCAGGAGCCACGAAGATGAGTCCAGGATTAAAGAGTAAAGTGCCTGATACACAAGGGTGAGGATGGGCGCATATTCCCAGCACACCAGCATTCCCTTCTGATTCTAGCACTGAGGAGAGGGGTCGGGAGGAGCCCAGTGGCTTCTTGTCAGCCAGTGTAGTAAATCGCGAGCTTTAGGTTTGCTGAGAGACTGTCTCAAAAGCTAATGTGGAAATTAAAGAAGACACCTGGCATCAAACGCTGGCCACCACATGCCCCTGCACATATGTGTGCCCACACGGTGCACACACAGAGAGACCGGTAGCAGAACACCCATAGCCCAAGAGTTGGTGTGTTAGCAATTCAGAGCCCAATTTAGTTGATCTTCCACTCCTCTCTCCTCCTGCTTGATTCCAACAAACAGGAAATTTGGTTCAGCACCAGCTGTGGTGTCTAATGAAGCAGGGATGATGCTTGGGACTGTCCTATCACAGAAGTTGTACCCCTTGGACATTGTGTCGTAATGTTCTGGACCTTACTAGTAAGTCAAAGCTACTTAAAAACAGAGTCATCTGAGATACTGCCTTTCCAGGCTGCTTGCCTCGGAAAGCCTTGACAAGCCCCAGTCATCCCAAACAGCAGAGGGTCTGGAGACTTGGCTAGTGGTTAAGAGCCCTTGTCACTGCTGCAGAGGACCCAGGTTTGATTGCCAGTACTTACATGATAGCTCACAACCGTCCATGACTCCACTCCTAGAGAATCTGAGGCCCTCTTCTGATCCCTGCAGGCATCAGACACGAATGCAGTACACACGGACATAGATGCAGGTAAAACATTCCTACATATAAAAATAATAAAACACACGAATCTTTTAAAACTAATAAAACAGCAAGAAATCCAGTATGTCCACATGGCTAGGTGGCCCTTGAAAACAAATGGGCTGTTGTTTTTAGTAGAGAAGCTGAGTGAGGAGTCTAGTTCTGTTGATGGGGGTGATGGTGGTGATGGGGGGGTGTACATGTTAAAGGTGGTATTGTTTCTTTAATTGGGTGTTATTATTACTGTTGTTATTTGGATTTTTGAAGCATGGCATAAATTGGTCTTGAGCTATATAACTGAGGATGTCCTTGAACTTTACTCTTCATTTCTCTACTTCTCAAGTGCTAGGATTGCAGTCATATGCCACAATGCTGGACAAGAAGCGCCTTTAATGCTAGCAGGTGATGGACGAAACTGGGCTCCCTGGGACCTCTGGGTCTCTCCCACCAGGACAGAAAGGGCCCTGCCTCAGCAGCTTACTGACCACATGGAGGATTAGCAGGGAGGTGTCGGGAGGGAGGAAACAGCTCCCAAACCAGACCTCATCCCTGTTGCCTGCCCATCCCACCCATTTGACCAGCCTGAATTGGCAGGGGGCCCATCTCGGGTCTGCAAGCTGTCATTCACCAGGCCTGCTGTCTGGTACAGGTGTTTCTAATAAGCGCTCCTTCAGGCTTGCTTCACCCAGGAGGATGTTTACAAGAGGGTCTGATGAGAAATTGTCTCCAAATGCTGTCTTGTAAGCAAGACTTAGGAAGGGAGGGGCTGGGCGCGCCTTAGGCTATGAGCAAGCAGCACTGTGGAATGGATCCTGGCTAGAACTCTTTCTAGCCCCCACACCCCCCGCTTCTTGGCCAGGACTGGCAAGCTGGGGCCTTGGCAGGTCTGGGCCCAAGGCCAAGGGTGGTGAGCACCAGGGGGTTGGGTTTCAATAAACAAAAGCAATAATTTTAGGAGAGTCTCCCTCTGTAGTCCACAGAAAGACAGGGTATCTCAGTGTTGCTACCCAAACAAAGGGGGACCCTGGATGTCACTTCAGTTTTTCCCCTTTTGGGGTACAGGGTATGGATGGGGGGGATGGGGATGAGGGATGGGAAGGTCTATTACCACTTTTGTGATAAAAAAAAAACATTATGGAAGAGTGTGTTTATGGAGAGGCCTAGAAAAAGAAGGAGGTTCTATGAGTCTACCATCTGAGAGGAAATTGGGGGTGTACAGGAGTGGGGTTGAGATGCTTGCTGAAAGGGACAGATAATGATAATTTTTTTACTTTGAGCCCACAGGGCTTCTTTCAAAATTCCTCAAAACAGTTTCTTTCAAAACTCGTAGCTCAGCTAGGTGTAGTGGCGCATATCTGTAATCCCAGCACTCAGGGAGGCAGAGGCTGGTGGATCTCTGTAAGTTCAAGGCCAGCCTGATCTATAAAACAAGATAGCCAAGGCTACACAGAGAAACCCTGTCTCAAAACAAACCAACAAACAAAAATGAGGAGATGAGTGCGCATGGTCCAGCTTGATTCTCCTGCAGAGATTTGCTAACCTGGGGTATGTATAGGATTAAATAAACACAACAGAGGTGTGCTCTGCTTCTCAATCAAGATCTTTCCTCCACCTCTCGGGCAACTGGAACAGACAGTCGCTCAGGTCTCTAACTGTCTGCCCTGCATACTACACAGACTTGTGTGATCAAACTAAGCAAACACTCTATGTCCCGGGGAAGCCAAACCTGGCACAAGGATGTCATGGAGGAGGTCACACATTGCAGAAGAATGTGATAACTTAAAACAAAAGTGAGAGTTCAGTGGGGCTGACCCATGCTGGGCAAGACTTCCCGTGTCTTTCCTGAGCTGTGCAGATACAACACAAAGCATCGTTTCTGAGAGCAACTGGGGTTTGCTGGTGCTGGCTGGGAACTCTCTGTGTGGGGGCATTCGCTGCTGGGTGAGACTGTGTTGGAGAATCAGGGTGTGTTGAACTCAGGTGGTCAGAATCTTTTGGTAATAGGGAAGGTGGAAGGAAAAACGTAGGCTGGGTTTCATGTGTTTCAGGCAGGACTGAGCACCCAGGCTGGGATCATCAGATGGTCTGGGCTGCTGTCAGAGCGCCCTCTTTAAGTACATGGGGCAATGTGGCTTGGCATGTGGCAAGCTTGTAAGCAGGTTGGACATTAGAGTTTTGCTCTTGTTAGCGTTTCTGTCCCTGTGACAAAACACTCTAGCCAAAAGCAAATTGGGGAGGAAAGAGTTATTTCATCTTGTAGGTTACTGTCTACCCAGGGAAGCTAAGGCGGGAACTCAAGGCAGAAACTGCAGGAGAGACCATGGAAGTGCTTACTGGCTCGCTCCTCCTGGCTGGTTGCCAGCCTTCTTATCTAGCCCAAGCCCACCTTCCTAGGGATGGCACCACATGACAGTGAGCCGGACCCTCTACCACCAATTAGCAGTTAAGGAACTCAGAGACATGGCCATAGGTCGATCTTTAGTTGAGGCGCCTTCTTCCCAGGTGACACCTGGTTTGGGGTTAAGAAAGCTGAAATGAACTGTGGCAGGTAGCTTGTTTTGTGTCATCATAATGTTTTTTGAAATACATGGGCTAAGGAGCAAAGTATATATCAAGTTTGAGGATCCATGTAAGGATGAGGTAGGGTTCTTCTCTTGAGAGGCATGGGCTGATGGTTTCAGGGCTTGTGTGTGAGTGAGACGGGGTCTCCCTGAAGTTAATTTTGGTGGATCAGCCTTCGCTTAGGGTTTCCGGTAGGTAAAGATCTGCAGTTAAGGGTGTAGCCTTGTTTTGTAATCAGAATGCCTGGTTATGGGGTAGCTGGAATTGAGGTCATTGTTTGGTTGAGGCTCATGGGGTAAGTGTTTAGCCTGCAGCATCAGTGCCAGTGGTTTTCACTGACTGGTGAGAGTCCGTGTAAGGCTTCGGCTGGGAATGACAGAGAGCAATTGGGATCGGGGTCAACGTGCGGTTGGAAAGCTGGCGACAAGCACCTTTTGGGGCTTGAGGATCAGTGTCTTGTGGAGTCTAGGATTAGCTTGTGTGTTGTTTGCAACTGGGGAGCCAGTGTGCATTAGGAACTGGCGAGTCTCCGTGTGTCACTGAGTCAGAGATAAACATGGGGCCTGCGGAGTACTCCTGAGTAGCTGTGTCTTGAGTCAGTGGATGGCTGGGGATAGTCAGCATTGGACTGGGGGATCAGCATGCTTCTGGTAACCTGGGATTGAAGATTTAAGAGTTGAGATGCAGCCAGGTTTGTCCTGGCCAGCAGGTATTAAGGGGTTAGTCGCTCACTTTCTAAATATGTTGGAGGTTGGGGTGTAGATAAACTTGGGAGTTCATGAGTGGCTGACACAGACTGTAGGGTTCTCATATGGAGATTGGAAGTCACTGTGTGACCCCAAGGCTGAGAATAGACCATAGGGGCTGTAGGAAGGGAATATAGGTAGGTGGTGTTTTATGCTTGATGGAGAATTCTGGGTTTCTCAGAATGCAGAAGCCAGGAGGCTTCAGGAGCCACACTTACATGGATAGCTAGGTTAAAACACCCTAGCAAACGATACTGCCTACGCCAACCAACTGTCTACACCACATGCACCAACAGGTGCAGCTCCTGTTGAGTGGCGGAAGCCTTCATTTGCATTGCACATCCACTTCTCATAGTGCTCAGCAGTCTCTTCTTGCTGTGGACAGTGGCCTCTCCTCACCATGGTCACCCACCCCTCTTCCTGTGTACAGAGACGTCTCCTCACAGTACATAGTAGTCTTTTCTCATGATGTACACTGGATGGGCTTCCTCCCTTCCCCAGCTTCCATCTTCACTCCCCTGTGGCACTTCCTGGGATCATAGCCCATGCTAACTTTCTTGCCCTCACATCCTGACTAGCCCTGCATCTGAGAAACCCAACATTTTTCTCTTCTCTCTTTTTTTCTCTTTTCTTCTCTGTTCCTCTCTGTTCCTCTTCTCTTCTCTCACTTTCTCTCTCAGTTTTTGTTTTGTTTTTTGAGACAGGGTCTCTCCATGTAGCCTTAGCTGTCCTGGACTTACTTTGTAGACCAGGCTGGCCTTGAACCCACAGAGATTCACCTGCCCCTGCCTCCCCAGTGCTGGGATAATAGAAGGCATGTACCACCACTGCCAGGCAAGCAACATTTAAAAACTATAGCTAATAAAAATATGCAGTGGGCATGGATTCTATATGTTTTTTTTTTCAAGATAAAATCCATACTTCATAGAGCCATGCCTCCGATAATGATATGCCCTCCTTAGGTCAGGAATAAGGGCTCTACTTTGGGAGTTCCAGCAAGACCCTCAAGATCAACAGGGACAGATACATCTAGACATCAGCCCTCAGACAGCACGGAGAAAGACTGAGTGAGAGTCCAGAGGGCACCAAGCACTCTGTGATCTTGGATTTGGGAGGTCGGCGTGGAGCCAGGGATGCAGCAAGTATGTTCTGGGGATTGAGTTCCTCTGGTTCTTTTGCTGCAAGGTCAGTGTGGGATTGAGGTGGCTTGACTTCAGGATTTCATTCTATCAGGGTGGTCCATGTCCCAATGACTCTGTGGGGACTGTCTTGCAGTTGCTATGGGCTGCCTTGAGTGTCCCAATTGTGGTCAGTGTGTGGTGATAGAGACAATTGAAATACGCTCGACATTGGGGAAGCAGGCATGCAAGTCCAGTTCGACGTCAACCATTGTGGTAGGTTTCCTGGGGAGGGCTGTGTGGCTTGCTTGGTGGGACAGTGATTCAGAGTTTTGAGACGATAGTTCAATAAGTCATACGAGAGTTCAGGGTTCATCCAAGGACACTAGCTGCCCTCTCCTTGAACACACAGAGCCCTGTCCCAGGCCACAGGGAGGATTTGTGCAGGACCAGCTGGATTTCTGTCCCCATTTGTCCTCTCCTCCAGGTAGCTTTAGGAAGTGAAAGGCACACAACCGCCCGTGGGTGGTGGGCTTTGCTGAGTAGCAGGCCCTTTGCTAGCTTCCTTCAGCAGGAGCCACATCCTCTGTCCCCAGCACTGTTGCCTGTACCAGCTGTCTCTTCCTTCCAGGAGGAGCCTGGGTGAAATTCTGTAGTCTGATCTTCTGCACCCTGCAAGGCTTGGGATCTGGCTTCCTGGAGTGAGGGTCAGGGTCAGGGTTCGAGTCCTGGCCACGTCGTATATGTGTCAGAATGAGCGATCCCTTTTTAGGTCACATATACTTTGGACTTCAACACTGCTTTATGTAGGCCGTAAAATTAATAGGTGGGAACTAGATTTATGGGCCCCTCTGGGCCGTGCTTTGCTTGTTAGGTTAAACACACTGATTTCCTGGTACAAAAGTGCTTGTTAAAATAATCTCCCCCAGCACGTCCAGAGGGGACATATCTGTCTTGCTGGGGGGCGGGGAGGAGGCCAGGACATCCCATCCCCTCCTCCCCGCTGGCCCACCTGTCATGGTCTCTCCCAGCTCCAGCTGTGTGTGATGGAATGAATGATAGTGCTTGAGGGGAAGAGGGTCAGAGGAAGGAATGCACCTCTGCGCAGAGAGAGCACTGCCCACCAACCCCCACCCCCGCCCACCCTGAAGAGCCACTTGTTTTTATTTCTATCTCTTCTGGAGAAGGGAGACCAGAGGCGGGCAGTTCTGGCAGATGCATGAGCTTGGAGCAGAGCACGGAGATGTCGCCACTGCCACTTCCGAAGACCTGGATTCAGAGGTGGGGAAATGGGGCTGTGAGCTGAGAACCCCTCCTTTTTCCTGAGAGTGCCCTCTGCTGACATCTGCCTGCAGACCCTGGGGCCTGGACTCCTTCCTCTCTTCAGCTCTTCTCCCGGAATGCCCCGAGGCAGCACCCAGGAGGACACAAATGGTCTTGTTACCTCCCGCCCAGGCCCAGCTGGATCCCCTTCTCTTTCTGGTGGAGCCACAGATGAAAACATGTGGCTAGAGTAGGCTAGGAACTTCCGACAAGAGCATTGTCGATGCCCGTGTCCTGGGCGGCCTTTGGATTTGGGCCTGGGAGGGGCTGGTGGAAAGGGCATCAATGGACTTGGCTCAGGTGAGGGTCAAGCAGTGTTTTAAGAAATGCCAGAAATACCATGATGATGTGGCAGGGAACAAAGCCAGTTAGGGCTAGTGCTGGTACTGAGTAGGCCCGCAAGAAGCTTGTTGGACGATACCGTAGTAACTAGAGATATTCCTGGCCCTGCAAGCATAACGGTTCAGAGTGCCAGCACTGAGTTCAGAATGTCAGCACCCCACCTAAAGCTGAAGGGAGGCCGAATCTTACCCCCATGCTGCGGCAGGGTTGGGTGGGGAGAGAGTTGGATCCCTGGAGTCCAGAGCCCAGCCAGCTTAACTGAACCGTGAGCTCCAAGCCTAGTGAGAGACCATGTCTAAAACAAGGTGGGGAACTATGGAGGACACCATCAGCCTCCATATGCACATACAAAGACATAATCACGCATTCTACGTCTGTGTCTACACGCCTACACACACGTGCATGCACAGCCACTATTACTTGGGTCTAAAGCCCACGGGGGTTTCTATTTCCCACTCCTGAGGCACTCTGTAATGTCCTGGGAGGTAGGAATGAAGAGGGTCGCAGAGCATCTTGTCTACCATCCACCGTGTTGTCTTGGGCATGACGGGGTGCCAATTCTCCACACCTATGTTCTTCTCCTGTCTGGAAGCCATAGCTCCCCTCTGTCAGCCAAATGGGTCATGCTGGTAAATGTGTTTTAATCACCCTTCCTGTGGCTCCTGTCGCTTGGCATATTTGATTTTCGGTAAAGCGCACTACCAACTCCATGGCCAATTCTCCAAACATGTTCTTTCACCGTGTTCTCACAAGGCTGACATTACACCCAGTCACACATAGGCGGGAACACAGAGGCCCCGAGGCAGTTGACACACCCAAGGCCACCCAGCCAGTGCATGTGTAAGCCAGGACCAAGCCTGGGGCCACTGTGCTAACTGGCTGCCCTGGGTGCACCCAGAACCATGGTCACCAGGTATCAGTCTGTCTGCTTCCTGGAGCAGGGGTGTGGTCTGAATAGCTCTGGGTATCAAGTCCTATCATGATCTTACTATGTGGTGGAAATTTAGTGGAATTCAAATGAAATGAGTTTCCTCTCTCCAGTAACCAGGTTAGGTTTGGAGTTAGACAGCGGGGTTAGACTTTTGGTTATTATAGTTTCTGTTTTCTCAAGCAAGCTACTAAACCTTCTTCTCATGTGCAAAATGAGGCTACTGATAGTCAAGTGATGATTCCACAAGACATTGACAGCCCTGCCTGGTGTACTAAGACCTGAATCTCCTCTTTGTACCAGACCTAGCCTTCTTGTTCTGAAATACTGCCATCTGCTGGTAGCTTCTGAGTGCACCGAACACATACCTTTAGGGCTGTGGCTGCAGCGTGCCCACCTGGCTCCTACTTACTTCCCAGCTGTGGCCTGTCTTCCTTCCTGCCACGGGTAGCCAGGTTCCTCCTAGTCTCCCAACTCTGCACCCATCTCCTTGATAATGGAGCCTGTGCAGCAGTGAGCATAGAACCTTCCATAGCATCCCTTCTCTCTACCCATCTCCCGAATATGCCTTTGGTTGTATGGACTTTAAAGACAGGAAGACATAGACTCCGGTGTTCACAACAATTTACAGAAGCTCTCTAAGCTTTGCAGGAGCAGCCCCCACAAAATGGTTCTGCTAGGGTCCATCTTCCCTCTTGTCTCCAGCAGCCTAGTTACCCCCTGAGTTTCCTACAGGCTACCATTTACCTCTGGTCCCCAACTGCATATACCATCTTGGCAGGTTTGGAAGAGTTCATCCTTGCCAGTGACTGCAAGAAAAGGGAGATGCTTTGGGGAAGGTCCAAGTCCATGCTGATGGTTACACAGAAGGTCTCAGTTTCCTCCATGCCTGTTTACTCTTGCTTCCCTTGGGTTTCATCTTAGGTTTTGCTTGGTGCAGACCTCACCATTTGTGACCTCTCATAGATTTTCCAAAGCAGAAGTTGGAGGTTTTTAGTCCTCGTCAAAGCCTTCTGAAGGGTGTTCTAGTGGAGGCTGGGTCTAATGAAGTGGGGCAGAGTCCTTTCTAGCTCTTATCCTTGACTGAGTCAACCATCTTTTGACTTAATGACTTTCAACTATCTTCTTGGGACAACTTCCTTATGCTTCCACAGCTTACGCTGGACACGCTCCAGCAGACCCAATAGAACCATCCAGACCCTGAAGATAGGAACCAAGAGTCTTGCTTCTGCTGGAATATGGTCCCAGGCGTCAAATCCGCTCTAAGAAGGCTGAGACTCAGACTCTGGTGATGGGTCTGGGAAGACACTCCTTCCCCTGGAGCTCACCTGGGCATAGAGTTCCTATGGCCAGCTGTGCCCTGCTACACGTTGCTCTAGGCATCACTAGCTGCTCTAGGCATCTTTTCCTGGGCTCCATGTCTTCTCTCCAGGTTCACATGTCTGGTCTTGTCTAGCTCACTTTCTACTCTCCCTGGGGCGGGTAGGTTTCCAGCCCCAGAGCTTACCAGATGGCAGGAACAGTGAAAAAGACTCCAAGGGGAGGGGACCAGGGAGCGGGAGCATGCTGGGCCAGCCTTCCCACAGCCTGGTGGATTAGGGGAGTATTTGGTGAGTCCACTAGCAGGCAGGCGTGGTGGCGGGGAGTTTGCTACAGCTTTGTAGCTCATCCAATAGCCTCTTTCAAAACAGGATTCGGATGAGTTAAGCGTAAATGAATAAGAAACACATGGGATAGATTTTCCTCCAAAGACAGCAGGGTTTGAACACAGCCCAGGGAGGGAAGATGGGGTCTGGGGAGGAAAGACATGGCTTCCTCACATGGGTCATTTTCATTTCTGTTGACTTCTGTCACCGCTTCCTGTGGCTGGCTGTCGTCTTACATACTTCAGAGCAGTCAGTCCCAGGCTGGGAGAACAGGGTCTTATTGTCTGTGTCTAGCTAAAGATTGGGGCCAGGGCTGTCAGAGCCAGCCTTGGGGAAGCTGGATGCTGTGAGACTCCCTCAGGCTGCCATCCAAGATGCCTGGTGAGGCTGTGGCAGGCTTTGCCCTGGAGAAAGCGTATCAGGGGATCTTAGACTTTTGAGCACTGTAAGCTGGGATGAGAGGGCAGAGCTGGAGTGAGGAGGTGCCCTCCAGAGAACACAGTGAGAGTACGGGGGGCTCCAGCCCCAGGATGGGGTGCCCACAGCAAGTAAGCTTAAGATGGGCCTGTGTCTTACACTGTTTAAATCATGTGCACTGTCTCTCCTCTTTATAATTATCATAATCTTTTTTTTCTTTTGCACAAGCCTTAAAATAAAAGCTATGCTAAAACTCATGCTGTGTGAACATTTCGGTTCAGTTGCTTCCAAGGCTGCAGGAGTTACTCTTCTTATTGCTGGGACACAACATCTGACAAGAGGCAACTTGATGGAGGAAGGGCTTATTTTGGCTCACAGTTTGAAGGAATACAGTCTGTCAAGAAGGGGAAGTCAGGATTGATAGCTGATGACACTGCACCTACAGTGGGGCCAGACTATGACACCTCAAGGCCCCAGTGACCCACTTCCTCCTGCAAAGTTCTATTCCCCAAGGTTTCACAACCTTCTAAAAGAGTGCCACTATTTGGGGACCAAGTTTTCAAGCACGTGAGCCTTTTAGGAAAATTTCATAGTCAAGCTATAGCCTATGATGTGTATGTGAGTGAGTGTGTGAGTGTGAGTGTATGTGTGAGTGTATGAGTGTGAGAGTGAGTGTGTGAGTGTGAGTGTGAGTGTGTTTGTGAGTGTGTGTGAGTGTGTGTGTGAGAGTGAGTGTGTGTGTGAGTGTAAGTATGTGTGTGTGAGTGTGTTTGTGAGTGTGTGTGAGTGTGTGTGTGTGTGTGTGTGTGTGTGAGCGTGTGAGTGTGAGTGTGTGAGCATGTGTGTGAGTGAGCATGTGAGCGTGTGAGTGTGTGAGCGTGTGAGCATGTGTGTGTGTGTGCGTGAGTGTGTGAGTATGTGTGTGTGCGAGAGTGTGTGTGAGTGTGTGTGAGAGCGTGTGAGCATGTGAGTGTGTGTGTGTGTGAGTGTGTGAGCATGTGTGTGTGTGTGTGTGAATGTGTGTGTGTGAGTGTGTGTGAGTGTGCGTAAGTGTGTGTGTGTGCACACACGCGCACAGGCATACACATGCCATGATGTACACCGCACACATGGAAGTCGGGACAATTTCAAGAGCTGCTTCTCACCCTCAGCGTGCTGAGGCGGGCTCTTCTTTCTGCCACTGCCGAGCGCATCAGAGGCTTCCTCGCCCAGAGCTTTCCAAGTGACCTTGCCTTCGCCTTCTGTATTGCCATAACAGTGCTGGGATTACAGGCTTGTGCCATTACATTTGGCATTTTCCACCTGGTTCTGGGGCCAGAACTCTGGCCACCAGGCTTGGATGGCATGTGCTTTCACCCCCAACATGCCTGTGTCTGCTTTTCATCCTCTCCTCCTGCATATAAAGCCCAAGATTCTCTCCATCTCTTTCATGTTTTCTATAACTATTGAAGAGCTCCCCTTTTGGTCCTGGGCTTTTACTTTAAATGCCTATTTTAAAGAATACTGTGATGAGTGCCTTTAGGTATGTCACAATGCTGAAACTTTGGTCTGCAGTTTTCCTCCTAAATCCTTAGCTGATTTTAAAGAGCTGTTTTATTATTTTAAAATGTCTATGTCTGCATGTGCTTGAGTGCAGTGCCTGTAGGGTCCAGAAGAGGGCTTTAGATCCCCTGGGATTAGAGTTAGAGCAATCGGGAGACGCCTAACACAGGAGGTAGGAACCAAACCAGGGCTCTCTGCAAGAGCAGCAATTGCTCTTATTAGCTGAGCCATCTCCCCACCTCCTGAATAGCCTGCCTTTCCCATTCTCTTGCTCTCCATCTATCTGTAAATTTGTTCTTAAACTTCTTCATAGCTGGGGATGACTCTTCTATCTGGCCAGACAGTGTATGACTTGAAGTGTTCTAGACCAACAATCAGCAAACTACACAATGTGGCCCTATTCAGCCACACTGTCCACACCGTCCACACCATCTACACTAGCCACACCAGCCACACCAGCCACAAGAGCCACACCAGCCACACCAGCCGCAACAGCCACACCTGTACTGTGGACAACTGTTCTCACTCATCAGCACAGAGCCGAGCCACCTCAGCAAAGAGTATTATAGCTCACAGACACCATGACATCCACTATCTTTCTGAAACAACTCTATTTTAGACACTTCATGCAGTGGGTGTGGCTTCTCCCATTTATGCTTCCTTTCCTATATTGAGTTGGTAATTTTTCATGACTCTATTTGTCCACATCATTGGATTATTAGCTGTATTGCTTTGTTCTTAGAGATCTCTTTAATAGTCTCAACCCATTAAGATGGCATCTTAGCGCTTCATGGATTGTACAAGGTCTTCTCCTATGCTCCTTATTTTTTTTTCCTGCAGTGGGAATCCATTTTCCTCAATCAATTAACTTTTAAATACAGTTTACAATTTAGAAAAATATGTACTTAATAGTTATTCATTTATTTACCTTTTCCAATGTGTCCCCTCACCTCTCTCTCTTATTCTCTCTCTAACTCCCTCCTTCTCTCTCTCCCTCTTTATCCTCTCCCCTCCCCCTTTTTCTTTGTGTGTATGCACACACATGTTGCTTCCTACTTGTAATGATTCAAGTTTTCCCACTTGAACCCATTTCTTTAACTTTCCTGTAGTAAAAATATATATCTGAATATGACTTAATGGTACTCAAAATTTTAAAGTAAATAGTCACTGGATTCAGAATGTCAGATTGGCACTTTGTTTAGGCACTTTTAAACACTCCATTGTTTCTTGGCTTTGACAAGAAATGTGTGACGGTACTGATGCATGTCTCTGTCCGTCTGTATTTCTCCCACTGGCTGTCTTTAAGATCATCTCTTTATCATGAGTTTTCAAAAGTTTTGTAATAACGTGGTTTTTTTTTTCTTTGCTTTACTTCTTCCTGAGGAGTTTCTTTTCCTTCCTGGGTCTGTGGGTGTCTAATTTTCATGAAATTTGGCAAATTTTCTAACCCAGTATGTTTGAACGCTTTTCTGCCCCTGTCCCTTTCTCCTGTGAGCCCCAGCAGCAAAGCCCTGGGGCATCACACAGCTAGGACTCTGCAGTATCCTTCCCCAGCTTCTTTGTGCATTTTATGTGCACTTTTTGTTTTTGCAGTTTTCTTTGCTGTAACTTCAAGCTCTACAACTTTTCTTCTAGTGTTTCTAATGTGTCCTTAGTCCTGTCCCATAAAATCTCCACTTCAGACTGTGTGTGTATCATCCCCATCTCTGTCTATATTTATTTATTAAATTCCTGATTATATCATGTTAGCTGGTTGAGTGAGCACTTTTTGATGGTTCTTTCTATCAGGTGAAATTTTTTTTTCTTATTGCTGTTATTTGGATTTTTTTTTCTGCCTGGAAATTTTATTCTGGGGCTGGATGGGCCTTGTCAACCTTACGTTGTTGAGACTTTGGGTTTTGTTTTTTAAACATCAAGGGCTTGGGTTATGCTCAGCAGTTATGACACTGATGATTTAGTTTAAGCCTGACAGAGCTTCCTTTTGGGTATCTTTCCAGTAGGTTATTTGTACTAAAGGGCTAACTCTTCCGTACCAAGAGAGTTCCATGCTTCTGATGCCCTGTGTGTGCTGCAGGTTCTCTGCAGCCCTGCCTACTACCCCAGAGTCCCTCGTTGATCATTCTCAACTAGAGACACCACAGCATCTTGTGCTTTCTGGCCTGCTCTGTGCTCCGGGGCCATCTGTTGTCCAACATCTGAAACCAGTTGTCATATATATATGTTTTCTAATCCCTAATTGCTGAAACAGGAAGGGTAAACTCTGTGCCTATTAATATTTCATCACCAGAAGAGGAAGAATAGACACACTTTCCATGCTTGACTTGGACAACTGAGAAACTCAGACTCAAAGGCTGCCAAAGTGGCTCCGGAGATGAGAGAGCTTGCCGCTGCGCTTGGCAACCCAGGGCCCACACGAAGCAAGAGAGAACCAACTCCCACAAACTGTCCTCAGTATCCACATAGCTATATGCCCCCTCCACTAAATAAACAAATGTAATTAAAAGTAAAAAGCAGTGCAGACTCAAATACACTGCAGAAGCTAATTTTGCAGATTTTACTGACCGTAAGATTATTAAAACAAAAGAAATTAACCACCATTGATATTTTGTCATGTTTTGTATTGCATAGTGTTGGTCCGTATTTAGTGACACAGACAGTAGTTTTTTACAAATTTAACATTTCTGTGGGTGTATATGAAAATTTGGGGCTTGAATAAGCAAACTTAAGCAGCTGATAAAAATCTTGCAGTGGAGTTAGGAACATTGCAGTCACTTTCAGATGATATGATTCACAGTTTAGAAAGCTCAGGCAAATGAAGAGAAAAATGGCTGGAAATAGCAAGGGTATTCAGAAAGAGGATTTCCATATATCAATATTAAGTAATATATAATGGTAAAAATGTTCTTTGTTGTAGCAGCCACAGACCATGCACTACAATATCATGTTAGGAAAATAGACCAAAATAAACTGTGAAAGTGAAATCACCAAGTTCAGTGGAATGACAGATCTACACATTTTTAAATAACCAGAGAGAGTATTGTGTTCTCATTTGTGAGCTCTCACCAGCGGGATGTTGTTCATTTCCCATGAATGAAGCTGTAAATTATTTGTAATTCTCATCAGCAGCCATGTGGGATTGTTTTTTCCAGAGGTAGGCAACATGATTCCATAGACTAAAGTTTGAGAAGATCCAGGGAACTTTTGAAAACAGAAAGTAATGAAATGGGAGTTTCCAGACCAGACACTGAAATGCATAATGAGCTGAATAACCACAGTTGTGTGGAACTGTGCATGGGTAGACAAAACAGATCTCTTGGACAGACGAGAAAGCTCCATAAGACAAAAACTATCCAAGAGTGTGTTGCGGGATAGAAGTGGCATTTTGAATCAGTGGGGTAAAGATGGATTTTAGTTGGAGTAGAGAGGCAGATTCTCTGTGTATCACAATGAACAGGGAGGCCTTAAGCATGATGCCCGTTAAGGGCACAGAGAGCAGTGTGTGCATGCGTCTGGTCACTGACGCTTTGGCTCTGTCTGTTAAGATGAAAAGATGCTTAGATTTTATAGAGATATGTAAAATCGTGTGTGGTGCATGTGGCATTAAAGAGAAACTTTCTTGGAGAGCAAAGTGGATTCATGGGATGGGAGGAAAAAAGAAGGACGGAGGTTTTGAAGGTGTTTTGTTACTGTTGTGTTGTTCTGATAAAACATTATGGCCAAAACCCCTCTCCTCAGGGAGGAAAGCATTAACTTAGCAAACTTGCTAGCTGGAGCAGCAAGCAGCTCAGGTTGTTCTAGTTTTCTTATGCAGCCAGGGATTCGGCTGCCTAGGATAATCATCTCATGTTCAGTGAGGGACCCTGTCTGAAAAACATAAGGTGGAGAGCGAGTGGCCGAGGAAGACATCTAATGTCAATCTCCAGCCTCCATATGCATGTACACACACATGCCGTGAACACATACAAACGTGTACACACACCACATACATGCACTAAATAAAATTCAAAAAAATGTTTTCAGAGCCCAGAGATTCACAGAGAAGAATGATGTGAGATCCTTTTAAAATTTAAAATAAAGTTCAACAGAGACACCACACAAATTACTAAATCAGTCACCGACTAAGAAATAATCTGCAGTAGTGCTGAATGATGAAGTAACACCATCTTGCACCCAGAGGGATGGATCGCAGAGTGGACAAAGCCAGGATATTGTACAGAAGAGAGAACTCATGGGCTAGTAGAGGCTAAAAAGATTTAAAAGAAAATCATAAGGATGGAGGGGCATGTAGGAAAAAAATAATGAGATGAACCCTCTAAACCCAGAGTATTGGTGTTGTAAGATCCAATAGCACTGTGTAGAGTGAGGCAGAGAAAAAGGTTCTTGTAAGAGATAAAAATGGCACATCCTTAGGAACTATGGGATGCTGATGGTGTGCAGTCCTAGGCTGTCCGCAGCTTGCCACACGCTGGAGAGACACTTCACACACAACTGTGCATGTCACAGAAATGGCAAGAGGAAGCCTAAATACTCAATCACAGGAAAGTGGATCTCAGGTGGCATATTTACGAATAAGACTACCACACCTCTGATAAAATGAGAGGAGCCCAAGTGCATATTTTAAGGTGAATGCACTTTAGAATGTAACACTGAGCAAGAACATATTGCAAGGGGTTGATGCCTTTTCAGTGAAGGTCCAAAACACAAAGCACAGAAGAATCTCATTGCACATCACTCGTGGATGTGCTCCAGGTGTGGAGATGGAAACATGCAGGAGATTTTCTATAGCTTGATTGAGTATTCGCAAAGACCATTTGTCAAAATCTTGATCGCCTAGGGTGACACTATTGAAAGGGGCAATTAGAAAGTGTGGCCTGATGGGAAGTCCTTCTGTCATTTGGGACATATCCTCAAATGGTATGGTGGTACCAACACACCTTCCTTCCGACCCTCCCCTCCTCTTTCTTCCCCCTTCTGCCTCTTCCTTCCACCTCTCTTTCCCTCTCTCCTCCCCCTCCTAGTTTTCCCCTTCCCCTCCCTTGTCCTTCCTTGCTTTCTTCTCTTCCTACCCCCAACTCTTTATTTAATTGCTGTTGACACAGGGTCTTCTCTGTATTCTAGACTCTACTTGGAATCGTGACAACCCCCTTGCCTTGGCCTCCTGCATGGTGTGGTTTACAGGCATGCTCAGGCACCCACAGCCTTGCCTTCCCTCCTGTTTTCTACTTCACAAGGCAGGAAGCTTTGCTCTGTACCTGCTGGCTGGGACCTCTACCAGGGCACTAGTTAAACTTGCTCTTTTGTAGGAACCTCTAAAACTGTATGCAAAATAAACTTTGCCTCTTTGTAACTTAATTATCTCTGGTATTTTGTAATAGTTGCTGCAAAGTGAAGAACAGAAATGATAACAAATGAATTAGTCCTGATTAGATTTGGAAAGAGAGGAAGGGAACTGGGTGGAACAGAGAAATATGGACTGTGCAAGCACAACAAAATGTTTCACTAGATTAGAAAAGCAGAGACAAATTGACAGTTTGCTGATGCAGAAGTATCAACAGACTTTTTAGAAAAAAACCCATATGAAGGAATACACGTATTGATGATATGAATTTTTTCCCTGTGGCTTTCTATGTGTCATAATGCAAGTATGAGAATATATTTGTCATATATATATGACAAAAATGCTTGACAATCTGCCACAAGTCCCAGTGGCCCTTCTCCTCGTCCAAATGTAAAAGCCCCGGAAGGAAGACCCGAGTTCTTGTCCAGCTCTGTATTTAAAGAAACTCATGTTGAACTAAGACACCCTCCCCTCCTTTAGGTTGGTAAAGATGAGGCAGGTGCCAACCAGACTGTGAGCCCCTCAGGGGATGCTAGCACAGCAGTGTGGCAGAAACCACAGGTCTCATTTGTCTTATTTCTAGACACATTCCTCAGAAGGGTGTTGACTGGAAGACCAAGACAACTCAGGTGCCCTGAACTAGAAGCTTCGTTGTACAGACCTGGCAAAAAGTCACAGCATCAATGCAAAAGTGTGGTGCTCATATCTTGATTTTTCTGAAAATATTTTCATGACACAGAAGGTTCAACACTGAACTCACAAGCAGGCTGTATTCGGGCTAGAGAAACAGTTAAGAGCACTGTGGTTCTCAGAGGACTCAGGTTTAACTCCTATAACCATGGTGTACAGGCATGCAGGAAAATACTTACATACATGAAATAAAAAATCTAAATAAAACACAAGTAGTATGTATTTTAATAATATCTGTAAGTTCATGTATTTTCACGCATAGTAATTCCCTTCTTCTCCAGGATATCATTTTCAGTAGTTTTAGCTACTCATGGTCAACTAAGGGCTAAAACATTAGAGAACAATTCTAGAAATAAACAGTTAATGAATCTTAAATAACTTTTATTAGAGTATATTGTCATAATTATTATATTTTATAATTATATATTGCTGTTTTTATCTTTCTGTGCCTCACTTGTGAGTTCATTTTCATCACATGACTAGAATAAAATATCACCTGTGTAATTATGGCCTCTTGGACTATCTGCAGCCTTGGGAATTTGCAAAGTATCTGGGCAAGTGTTTGGGGGGATTGTTGCCAACACAAAACACACACACATACACAGGTGTGTGTGATATGAAATATTCTAAGAAAAAAACTTGTGTTTGTGTAAGTGCTTCTATTATGACTGAGTTTAACTTGTTGATCTTTGTTCTACACTCATACATTTCTTATCTGCAACAAAGGAAACAGACCAAGCCTGAGGGAGTCATGCATTCCTCCTCTTCAGGGTCACACTGTCCTTCTCAGTGGTCTCAGTGTTGGAGAGGAAGAGGAACTTACTGTATTTTCAAGGTACAATAAAAACCAAAGCAAACGGGTGAGTAAAGTAGTGGAAACAGCAAAAGCAGACAGTGGCTGCTAATGAGAACAGATATTCATAATTCAAGCCTTACTGTGTACCAGAAATAACAAAGCAGGAAACACAGTGAAGAAAAGTGGGCTGGGAATGTGGCCCAGTGATAGGGTTCTGGCATAGAACACACAAGGTCCAGGGTTCAATTCCAAGCAGCAAAAAACCACAGTGAAGAAAGAACGTATCACAGATTTCATCAAAACCCACATCTAGGAATAAGCTCACCAAGCAGTGATGACTAATCTCCACCCTCAACTTGACTGGACTTAGGATCCTCCAGAGGACACACCCCTATGCTGGTTATGAGGGTGTTTCCCGAGAGACCTAGATGAGTGGGGAAGACTCATTCCGTATGTGGGCAGCACCAGTCCTTGGGCCAAGGCTAGAGACTGAAGAAGAAGAAGTGAACCAAGCGCCAGCGTTCGTCCGTGCTTCCTCACTGCGGGAGATGTGACCGACTGCCTCCTGCTTCTTCGGCCATGCTCTCCCCCATGATGAGCTCCATGCTCAACCCGAGAGCCAGGATAAACCACCCTTCCGAAAGGGGCTTGTGTCAGGGATTAATAGGAACTGCAGGCGTGTTACAGTCAAACCCACGAGCCCTTCATACGCATGCCTGTATTAAGCATCCATTTACCCACACAGCTAGCAGACAGACAAGCTCCGAGGGAAGCTGTAATACAGTAAAGCTATTTCAGAAGAGATAACGTGCATAAATTAAACAGATACCATTCACAACCCCCGCTCTCCAGAAAGGAGATGTTAGTGGAAATATCTAAAGAGAAGAAAGGGGCGAAGCAGCCTGTCCTACGAATCATCGGAATCCACCTCAAAACCATGCTAATCAAAATAATGGAACCGGAGTCCAGAGCGAAAGAGAAAGCCAAGAATCCGGCCCAGTAGGAGGTGGTGCACAGGTGAGTGTGTTACTGTAAGCCAGGCTGGGGAGGCGGCTTCGTAGCAGCCTTCGGATCACGGGGATATGAGTGCAGACCTCCGGGACCCAGGCAGAAAGACAGGCACGGTGGAGTGTGTCTGCCATCCTAGCACTGAAAGATGAGAGGTGGGGACTGGAGGGCCCCCTGAGAGACCGTGCCTAACAAACGCCTGGAGGGCTGCAGGCCTGGGTATAAGGAATTTTCTGACTTCCACACACATACTGTGCACATGTACATACATCCCCAGGAGCACATGCACACGCGCACACCCCCTCCCCCACAAGCACACACACACACACACAGCAGCACACTGTTTAAAAGCCTTACTGTTCCAGCTGTTTATAAACCATTAGCGAAAAATGAAGTTAGACCCCCTTTTCACAAGATATGCATCCAATCATATAGATAGATCACACCCTTCAGTTACAACACGGTTTGAAGTCCCGGGTACCCTAGAATAAAGTCTATCGCTCATTGCAGCTGGGGACTGGAAGGCGTTCCTGAAGCCATTGACGGGGGCAGAACCGCAAGAACAGGTCAGGCAGATTTAACGTCTAGGAAAACACACACATTAGCACAGTAACCAAAGCCATCATTTTCACAGGAAGAAATGAGCATGGGGGTTGGCATAGGAGTGCTCCTGGGAGGATGGGAGGAGGCAGGAGGGGCTGTGGGAGGCTGAACAACTCAGCAAGGGCCTCAGCTGACTCTGCAGGGGAGAGGTAAGGCTCCACGGTGCTTCAGGGCCGCAGCTAAGTTCGGAGAAAGGACTTGTCATCTTTTCAGGTGGCCATAAAGGATATGGGGTCATCCAGGACTAAAGCACTGTCATACTTTTTAAATGTGCCTACAACAGTGGTTCTCAACCTGTGGGTTGCGACCTCTTTGGGGGATCACACATCGGATATTCTGCATACTGGATATTTACATCACGATCCACAACAGCAGCAAAATTACAGCTATGAAGTAGCAATGGAATGATTTTATGTTTGGGGGTCACCACAACATAAAGAATTGTATCAAGGGGTCCCAGCATTAGAAAAGTTGAGAACCACTCCTCTACAACTTACTACCTAAACCGAATGAGTAGAGCCTTGAGGACACCGATACAATGTTAATCTGACTCACAATGAGGTGTGGCTGTGCCTGTAGACTGCTGCATTCCCTCAACCCTCATCAGAGAAGTTTCTCTTAGCAACAGAGGGTGATTAACACAGAGGCCCACAGCTGATCAAAATGCAGAGTAAGAGACTGGCGAGTACACGCCCCTGAGTGGGACATCTGTATCACACCTCCTCCCAAGGCTCAGGGAGAGATTGTAGGAGCCAGGGAAACATGGTTACAAGCGAGCAGTGTTTCCTAGACACAGGAGAGCACAGAGCAGCTGAGCTCGTGAACCCACAGCACTTGCAGCAGCATGCACAAGGCCCGTGCAAGCTCAAGCCAGTCCAAATTCCAGCATGGACCCCGGAAACAGGCACAGAGACCCACCCTAACCGAGGAGTTAACGGCAGCAGACAGCTACCGGGAAAGGGGCAGGCAGTTTGCACTAATGAT
Organism: Pachyuromys duprasi; assembly: GCA_028658305.1. Taxonomy (NCBI): domain Eukaryota; kingdom Metazoa; phylum Chordata; class Mammalia; order Rodentia; family Muridae; genus Pachyuromys; species Pachyuromys duprasi. The sequence continues at coordinate 54,774,153 of CM053761.1, forward strand.
ATGGCCCTTGGTAGGTCGACCATGCTCCAGGGTAAGGCCACACAGCCAAGAACAAAGGGGCAGCACAGATGGGAATGGGTGGATTTTTAAAGACGAAAACACAAAGTTGGGGAAAGGGGTAGATCTGGGAGGAATTGGGGGAGGGGATGACTATGATTAAAATATATTATACAAAATTATCAAAGAACTAATTAAAAATAGCGAAAAATGTATGAAGAAACAGTCTGGAGCCTAATTTTCCTCCCCTTGACTGAAGGCTAGTAGTCTCAGGCACTGCTGGCCAGTAGCATGCAGCGGAAGGCTGTGCATGACTTCCACACCTAGGTCACTAAAGGCAATGGCTTTTCTCAAAGGAGGACAAGGCGGCGTTCAGAACACACTTGAAGTACCTTCTGTGAGAAACCAGGAGCCCAGCCCACAGTCATTTGCCCGAGTCTCCTTCAAAGCCAGTCTTCTCTTCCTGGTGGAGCCTGTGGAGGAAAGCAGCCCAGCAATCCAGATGTGGTCTCTCAAGAGTCCCTGTGTCAGAACCACCTAGCTGGGCTATTCCCAAGTTCCCAGCCCCACACTATAATAAACGCTGTTGTAAGCTCTTGTCTCTGAGTTGTATGGTACAGAGCCTCAGAGGACAGTTACCAGTGTCTTCCTTAGCAAAGTGGCTCCCAGAGTGCTTGTAAGTGCAGTTAGACAGGGCCAGCCTCAGGCCAAAGGAAAGCAAGGTCTTCATGGAAGGTCCACAGAAGCCCCCATACTTGCTAAAGTCTGTTGTGAGCTGGTCGTTCTTTCTGGCTTCGTTAAACCCTGGCAATCATCCCTGTCCTCTCCCTCTTGAGTTTGGGTGTGTGAATTAGAGTCAGAGTGTCACATCCTGTGATTTGAGTGCAGGTGGCACCAACACAGCAGGCTGTTCCTACTATAAGGAGCACATGTTAGCATCAGTCAAACTTTACTGCTCATTGCCTGACGGTGAGCACCCAGCCAGCTTTGGGGAACATCCTCAGTATCTGTCCTTTCACAATTGCTCGGACCTCTGCCTTCAGCTCAGGAACCAACCTCTCTCCTTGTCTCCTATCCAAATCAGTTCTGTGTGAGCTGTGGAATATACTCCTGCTTCGAGCTGTCTCCACCACAGAGCCCTGGAGGTCTTTCCTAGACAGCCAGGGATTTCTGAGGCAAGTGTCTCATGCTTTGACTTCATAGAGAGATTGGAGCTGAGGCGGCCAGGGGGCAGGGCATGGGGAGCAGGGAGGAAGCAATCCACCCTGATGCCCAGACCCAAGATCAGAGCCCTGGCAGGTCTCCATTCCTGGGGGTCTGAAGTACTTTCTTCCTTGTTTCTCTGTCTATTCTTATAATTGCTATTGGGTGCCAGATTTCCCCAGTACCCCCTGAGTTTGTGCAGGAGAGAGGCGCTTAGCAAAGCTGAGTGTGGAATGAAAAGGGAAAAAGAAGGGACTGTTCATGAGGAGATCAAGCAAGACCCCAGGCTTGGAGATGGGCAGGTCTCCCAGGGATTTGGGTGGTTACAGAGAGATCAACTTTCCCAGCAGGCTTACATCCAAGCCAAGGCCAATGTCCTACCTGGGTGGACACCCTGAGTGGCCAAGACCCAAGATATACTTGGGCATACAATTCTTTTGGGGTCTGACTCTATGTACAAAGCCCTGACTAGTGACTATAACTCCAAAGTGATGTCAGAGTTTCAAATCCACTCAGGTCCCTGAACAGTTCCTCAACTCTCTCTTGGGGTCTACTCCCCTCTCTCCTCCCTCTTCTGTGTCTTCTTTTTAAACTAATTCTTCCAAGACTGACCCTGGCACCACTGATCCCCTGTCCCCAGTCCTGGGTGACCCTAGGAGCCACCGAGTCCGTGTCCCCTGGCTGCCTTCTCTTTCACCACTCAGACTCTTCAGAACTCACAGATTCAGTCAAGTTCTGCCTCATCAAGGAGCTATTTCAAATGCTTAGCTGACCTTGCTTCTTGCCCCAAAAGTACACTTGTGTATCTGCTGGACTTAGTTCTGGTGATCTAGGCCAGTGCTCCTTGAAGTGGTCCAAGTGTTTGTGGCTGGGGAAGTGAGTGACACTCCCTCACAATGCAGGGCTTACAGACAAGAAAGATGGCCTGGGGTGGGGTGCTGGCGAAAAATTCAGAGAACCACTGATTCATAGCCTAGTCATTGTCAAAGATTCTGCTTTGATATCTAGCTCAGAGAAAGTGCTTGTTTGGTATCTCTTGGTCTATCTGTCTGTCCATCCACTCATCCATCTACTTACCTATTAGCTATTCATCAATTATCTTCTTATCCATCTGACTATACTCATTATACATAGCCTCATCTGTCTTTCTGCCTGCCTGCCTGTCTGTCTGTCTACATACTCATCTATCTTGCTACCTAACTCTCTGGTACAGAGCATCTCCTGGACCAGAGAGGGGAAAGCAAGGATCTTTATGGTTCTGAGTGCATCCCTGGGGAAGGCCTGAGAAGTGTTGTTGGAAGTGAGGAACTAGCTTGTCTTGAAAAACGGAGTTCAATCCCTGGAGCTCATGTCTTCTTGTTTTAAAAGAACAGAGCCTGGCCGTGTGTGCATGTAACGCCAGTGCTCAGGGAGGCAAAGGCAGGTAGATCCCAGGGGCTCGTTGGCCAGCCAATGCTAGCCTACTTGGCAGGGTCCAGGGTAGTGTGGAGAGGTCATCTCTCAAAACGGTGAAAAGCACCCGAGGAATGACAGCCAGGGTTGTTCGCTGGCCCCCACAGGTGTGTGCAAGCGTGTGTGCCCCATCTCCCCAGAAATCCGTGTCTCTGCATAAGGAGATAGTCCTAGCGGGAGACTCAACGGATGCTAGTTTGAGAGCGCAAAACATGTGGGTTTGAAGGGAAGGAAGGAAAGGGGAGCAGGGGGGAAAGAGGGAAGGGAATAAAGAGGACAGGGGATGGGAAGCCTTCCTGGGTACCAGACAGGCTAACTTTTGTAGGTTCCACCCCAGAGTATATAAAAGAATTAAAATGCACCCAAATCCCACATTAAACAGAATTATTTTGCTATAAAATACTTGGAAAGAATTTTTATAATTTTGCTTTTGAAATGATTTGGCTGCAGTTTACAGGCCCGGTTTACGATTGCCCCTGACTTCCCAGCCACCCTCACACTCAGGAATCTATGCAAGGTGAGAAAATTTAAGGTACAAATTGTTTTCAAATGGAAGGAAAATCCCACGAGTTTGCAATGTACTCCGTTAACGAAGTTAAGATGTATTCACGAATTATCTATTATTTCCATTTTTCCTCTTCTGTATTTTGGGATCAAATTTATTTTCTCCTGGTCATTATGTTTTGTTAAGTAAAGCGGTTATGGGCCCGAAATGTAGGCAAGGGTTTATAGGAAATAGTCCCTGGGAGGTTCGGAGAGACAAGCCTCTGTGTATAGAGCTTGTCTCATCTCCAAGCCAGACCATTCCCTTGTGGACAGTCTTTATTCCAGCTGGCCTCCAAGAGCCCAGCCACCACTGGGCCAGGCAAGGGCCAGGGCTGGGTGGGGGATGTTCAATTGCCGTGTTCTGGGGAGTCTGGGAGGGTCAGCCTAGGTCAGCTTGTCACATCCAATTGTTGCCCTGCAGTTATGAGAAACCTGCCTTGGGCCAAAGAACCTGTGAGGCCATCAGGGGCCTGGCTGCTGGGCACCTGTACTTTGTCACTTGGATTCCTTGGAACTGGCTCTGAGATCTTGGGGGAGAGGACCTGAAAGCTACTTGATGGGTTCCTGTGTTCAGTCACTGCCGTTTTATGATCTGAGAGGTGAGCTAGGGAACAGCCACGTGTGAAGCCTGTTCCTAATACAATGAATAAAAATGCAGACTAGCGTTGTGTGTTGGGACATTTTTTTTTCGACAACAAAAAAATAAAAAATAAAAAGAAACAAAACTCATAGCTCACTTCAGGTAATGGTGCTGAGATCTGTAAGCCTCCTGCTCCCGGGACTGGCCCCCTGATAGCTTCCTGAGGAATCCTTGCAGGAATACAGAGGGACCCTGTCACTCACAGATGGAGTCTGCAAGAGCTGGGAAACCCCACTCCGCATTTGGTCTCTGAGCTATAGGCTGCCGTCCTCAACCCCCAGCCGCCACCACAGCTCTGTGGGGGCTTCCTCCCTGGCGTAGTGTAGCCGATGAAATGAAGTGCTGTGATTAATGGGGTCTCTTCTTCATGTCAGGATGATGAATGGGCTGCAGGAGCAGGTCTGACCACAGCGTGGAGGGCAGTGTGGGGACCACACCCAGAGGAGCCCCAACAGACTAGGGCTTGGCACTAACTCCTGATAGAGACATAGCCCATACGGCGATGAAAACTTCCAATATGGAGTCAGCACTGCATGGGGAGGCCAGCGGAGGCTGCGTGCTGTCAACTGTTTTCTGGGGTGCTGGAGCCAAAGTGAGACGTGACTTAAAAGTCAAGCTCCTGGTTTTCTCCAAGCTCCCTCCACAGGCGCCTGTCTTCTTCAGCTCCCGCACTGAATGTATAGGGAAGGTGCTATCAGTTGTCAGCTTTACTGGCTTCGTTCAGCTGGTCTTTGTCTGATTTGAGCGTTCCTGGTTGGTCCCCAATTTCCCTCCACCTGGTAGTTTGGGGATGCTGGTTTCTTCTGTCTTGAAGCATCATCATCCCACACAGCTTCCAATGCAGTAGGTGAACAGAGCTGGGCAGGACACACTCTGTACCTGGAGAGTGGCCCCACATACTCTTGATGTCACACCGATGATGAGTAAATCCCCAAAGCTAGCACATGTGCAGCACTGTTTGCCCATGGTGGCTCTGGGTGATTTGCATAGTCTTGGAAATAAGTCTTGGAAAATATCAGCTTAATTCACTGACTCTAAGATGCAACCTCCTCCAGCACACCTGTGACCTCTCTGGCACTGAGACACAGCCAACAGTGTCTTGCACTTGACCATAAGCCATGATGGCTGTGTAAAAAAACATTTTTTAAAAAAGTAAAAAAGAAAGGAAAATATTCTTCCTTAAAAAATGTGGAGGAATGATGAAGAAAGACACAGCATCTTTAGACTCAGCAGCTGAAACTAAGAGAGCCTGAGTAGCTGGCCCCAACCACACATCCAAGAAATGAGAAAAAGGTGACTTGATTTACTCTCTGCCTGCAGCTGATGATGAGAGGCTGCTTCAAGGGCTGACTAGCCTTTTGGTGGAGGGACTAAGGGAAAGTTTCTCTAAGTCAAATCTCAGGGATCTCAAGCAGACAGAAGTCAGCTTTTGGCCACAAGGACATCTACACAGCTCTCTCTGCATTCTTGCCTGGTTGATAACTTAATCACTGGCAAGGCTGAGCAGCTCAGAAGCACATGCTGGCAGAAACGAAAGTGATAGGGACCTGGGAAAAAGAGCTTTATCATCCTGGCATTGACAATGTCACAGGAAGGGAGGGGCCGCAAAGCCAGTTGTGCAGGGTGGACCTTGAGAAAGTAGATTGCTTTCCAGTGGAGAAAATATAGCCCCAAGGCAGATGACTCAACAGAACACCGTGGCTCTGTGCAAAATCCAAAAGACCAAACAGAGAATACACCCCACCAAACAGAGACCAAGGTGGTGGAGGAGGAAGAGTACACAGATAGCCAGGATAAAAATAATCTCTCACCGCCAAAGGCCCACACGTGTCTTTAGACCAGAGACAGTGTTTCAGGGACACTTCAGGAAAAGGCACCACAAGGCAAAAGAATGGGTAAGGAAGTTCGCTCTCATTCATTCTTGTGGTCATCTTAGATGGGGGACAGAGCACCCCTGATAACTATCTGCTGTGTGGGCTGTTTTCCAAGAAACATCTTAGAGGTCCCAGTGGGCGTGGAAAGGCAGGTACCTCTCCAAGATTCCATGCACTGGACTTCGGGCTCTGAAACAATGGTCCCTGAAACCCTTTAGAACCTAAAGTTTAAACGGAAATAAAAGATGAGAAACCAAAGGTGGATTTTCAAGGTGGACTTTGAATGCAAGAGATTGAGAGACCCATCCCCAGAACTCCAACAGAGCTGGGGTTCTGCCACTGTGCCAAGACCAGTCCCATATAGCCCCACATGGCTCCTCACTCAGACATTTATAGCTCATCAGTACTGCCCTGGGAAACAGATTTGGGGGTACAGTCATTGTGGGCCCTCCATTCTACCATGTAGGATCTCACTGGGGACGCTGCAAGGTGCTTCCCAGGGATCTCCTAGCCACTCTCACAGGATGACCGCCAAGAGCAGAGGGGTAGCCTCTGCCACTGCTGAATGAACCTCCACCAGGGGGAAGCAGAAGCTGGCAGGCGTCTCCCACACAGAGAGCAGCCAGAAGGGACACCTCAGGAGGCTCCCTGCCCAGGCCTGTGGAAAGCAGCCACCACTCACCGGAGGCAAGCCCCATGCTCCTCCTCACTTCCTCCCCAGAATGCACCCCACTCCTCCATCAAATGCCTTCATTCGACTTTTGTCACAAACGCTGCTTTTTCTCTGACTTTCTTTAGATTTTTCTCTGTGAGAGCGCATCCTTTTGTTACCTTTCAGCTGGTTTTCAGTTGTTTTAATGGTTTTATTAAAACAATAAAAATGTTTTATTTTTCTTCCACAGAAAGAAGGACTTATCACACTGTTGTTTCTGGGATTTGGATTCCTAGCTGAAATGGCTATGGGGTTACTAGGTCTCAGAATTTACCCTTTCACGACTCTTGTGTCTCTGATAGCCCAGGAGTAGGATGAAGACGCCAGCACAAGCCAGCTAGCTTAGTGAAAAGCAAGTGTCCCTGGATGAATTCATCCCCCCTTTGGCATGGACCCAAAGGTCTAGGCAGCTTCATGTCTTTCGTTGCTCTGCTGTGTCATTTTTCTGTAGACTACATGGATGTGAGAACAAGTCTGATAGCTAATTGTTCGCTTCTCTGCTTGCTGCTAATAAATACCAGGAAAAAATCTTTAAGAAAGGAAGGTTTCCTACTTCTGGATCCACTAATAGGGGCCACTGGTGGAGGAGATCTCTGACAACGTCTATGTTGCCGGCTTTTTGATTACATCCTCTTGGTGGGACTTCCCTACCAGGCCACAGAAGAGGAAGACGAACTCAGTCCTCGTGTGAATAGATGAGCTGAAGTGTCTGGGTAGGGGAGCTCCCCTATTCTGAGAAATAGGGTAAGGGGGATGTGGGAGAGAGGGTAGGACTGGGAGGAGAGAAGGGAGGGACCTGTGACCGAGATGTAAATTGAATTAATAAAACATGAAAAAAATACATAGGAAGGGTTTGTCTTGGCTGACAGTTGGAGGTATAGTGCATCACGATAAGGAAGAGACGTTATCAAGGAGTGGGGGCTGGCTAGGCACATTGCACTGAGTCAGGAAGCAGAGGGGGGTGGTGTGAGCTTTGTGTTTGGTTGTCTTGCTTTCTTCTTTCCCTTTTGCTTGGTCTGGGTCCCCTGCCCATGGAATGGGTCACCTACACTCAGGGTGGGTTTTTCCTCCTCAGTTCCACCTCTCTGGAAACCTCCTATGCAGACAAGCTCAGAAGTGTGTCTCCTAGGCTATTCCAAATCCAGTCAAGTTGACCATGAAGATGTGCCATAATAACTAAATTACTTTTTCCCAATTTACACTAGGAAACAAGTCAGTCGCAGCCTCCTATCAATCTTGCTCACTAGTTTTGTCATCTAAAGACAGAGACCTTTGTGGCAGCTGAGGTGGAGGGCACAGGGTGAAGGGATGAATCACACTGAGTCAACAGATTGAGGACTTGAATAGATCTTGAGAATCTGGAAAAGGGGCCATCACCCGGTCAGATGAAATGTTACATAAGGCGTTTAGTTTGAAAAATCAACTGCATATGGACGGATGGGGAAGCCCTGCCTTACTTAATAGCTGTTCATGTGAAACAGACCCAGAGACTGGAGCCGACCTCAAGCTCAACATGAATCATCTGTGTGCTCTGGCTGCCAAGGAGACTAACATAATCTCGGGACACGTTAAGAGAACTAGGGCACTGAGACCCGGGGAGGAGGCGTTCCCACCAGGCTCTGATTAGTCAGACCACACTGGAAAGGGGCATTGGGTCTCTTTCTCCAACTCAGGCTCCTTTCTTTACAAGAGGTTTCTTGGATGTTGCTGGGTGCCCAGCACCATGGTGGAGGTGAATGAGGTGCTATCTCTGTCCACACGTAGTTTCCAGTCCAGTGGAAATGGTATCTCACATTGCACTAAATGAAAGACAGCCAGAGCACCCTTGCTCAGTGTTTTGAGACAGGGTATCATGTAAGTTCATGGTGACCTCTTGCTCTGTAGCCAAGGATGGTCCTCAGCTTTGATTCTCCTGTCTCCACCTATGAAATGCTGGGATTACAGGCATGTGTCACCATGCCAGATTTCAGCAGTGCCACAGATGGAACCTGGGCATACATACATGCTGGGCAAGCATACTAACAGCTAAGGCTCATCCTTAGACCCTCAGAAGTACTCAAATATTCCAATCACCACATAGATCACACACATACACAGGGCACTCATACACACAAAACACACATATACACATATATGCATGTATGTGAGCGCGCGCGCGCACACACACACACACACTCCCTGCCCCCTCAACACCTTGCATCAACCCCCTTCTCTATACTGCTCTTAGCTTGCAGGCCCTCCTCACATGCCTCTGAGCTGCATTGTCTCTGAAAACCCCCAGACCTATTTGCTGTGGTGTGTTCAATGAGCCTTCAGCATCCATCCTGGGATGGTCCCTGATGCTCCTGAAGAGCCTGGAGGGGTGTAGTCACGCTTCCTAGACTGCCCTGAAGCTAGGACCTGGATGCGAATGAGGCATAGAAGGTGACAGGCTCACAGCCTAACCCTAACATGCCCACGACTGTACCTCTAACTCTGGACGAGCCACATTCCTATGTCCAGACAAGGCCACCAGGATGAACCATACCAGGTTGAGTGGCACACAGTTCTTATGCCATGTAGGTTACTGGAATGACCAGTTTTCCACACTTGGAGACCCAAAGAAATGGTCAGAGAAACCTGACGTCATGTGAAGTATGATAAGGGAAGGAGAAGATGCAGAACCCCCAAGCCCAGCTGCTGTGCTTCTGCTGAGGACTGGCCTGTGTTTCATGGGTCTTTTGGTCAATTGGATTCAGAGGACAGACGCGAAATATCCAAATGTTATTCTGGGGAGGATTAGGAAAATGTGGCTCCCAGTGACCGCTACACCAGTCACCAGCTTCCTGAATGCTGAGATTCGGTGGCAGGATGGACCTGAACCTGAAGCAGCCTCCTGACACCTAGTCACGTCCAGTGAACATTTCTCAGGCCAGCTTCCATTTTGCTCCCATGCTTGGTTCCTCTGCGCTCAGCAGAGCACTAAGGACTTATCCTGAAATCAAGTTCTCATCGATACCCTCTCCTTTCCTGCCATGCTGGTATCCAAGGTCACCGCCCTCAGCCTGGGCCTCTCTAAGCTCTTAGTACAACTCGCTGGCGTTGCTGAGGTGTCCTTAGCTCCTTGTTTGTGGAGAAGAGTGAGGTCCAGAGCATGCACAAGTTCATTATATCAGAATATGGCTCCGGTGGGTCATGAGCCCAGTTCTGTCAGTTCATCATTGGCTCACTCCTCCAACCCACAAACCATTTTAAAAGATGCATACCACAACAGCAGGAGACATGGGTACTCCTTCCCAGATGGAAGACCAGAGCCTGGAGAGAAAAGCACACCAAATCTGTCTCTATTATAGGGATGGAGAGATGGCTCAGCAGTTAAGAGCACTGGCCACTTTTCCAGAGGACTTGGGCTTGATTCCCAGCACCCACATGGTGGCTTACAACCTTCTCTAATTCTAGTTCTAGGAGATCCAACACTTTCACTTAGCCTCCATGGACACTGCATGCACATGGTTCACAAACATAGATGCAGGCAAAACAGGAAGCAATCTGGTGCTTTCTCAGAAAATTAGGAATAATACTACCTCAAGATCTAGTTACACCACTCCTGGGCATATATCCAAAAGATGCTCAAGTATACAACAAGGACATTTGCTCAACCATGTTTGTAGCAGCTCTATTCATAATAGCCAGAATCTGAAAACAACCCAGATGTTCCTCAACAAAGGAATGGATACAGAAATTGTGGTACATTTACACAATGGAATACTACTCAGCTATTAAAAATAAGGAAATCATGAAATTTATAGGCAAATGGTGGAATCTAGAAAAAAAAAATCATCCTGAGTGAGGTATCCCAGAAGCAGAAAGACACATTGGCATACTTACTTAGAAGTGGATACTAGGCATATAATATAGGATAAACACACTAAAATATATAGTCCTAAAGAAGCTAAACACCAAGGAGGACCCTAGGGAAGATGCTCAATCCTCATTCAAAAGGGCAAATGTGAATGACATCAGAAGCAGGAGAAGACAGGGAACAGGACAGGAGCCTACCACAGAGGGCCTCTGAAAGACTCTACTAATTGAAGTATCAAAGAAGAAGCTGAGACTCATAGCCAAACTTTGGGCAGAATGGTTGGAATTTTATGAAATAAGGGTAGATAGAAAGACCTAGAGGGGACAGGAGCTCCAAAAGGAGACCAACAGATCCAAAAATTCTGAGCTCTGGGGGCCCTGAAGAGAATGATACTCCAACCAAAGACAATGCATAGAGAGGACCTAAAACCCCAGCTCAGATGTAGCCCATAGACTCAGTATCCAAGTGGGGTCTCTAGTAAGGGGAGTAGGGGCTTTCTCTGGCATGAACTCAGTGGCTGGCTCTTTGATCACTTCCCCCTGTGGGGTGCAGCCTTGACAGGCCACAGAGGAAGACAATGCAGCCAGTCCTGATGAGGCCTGATAGGGTAGGGTCATATGGAAGGGGAGGAGGACCTCCCCTATCAGTGAACTGGGGGAGGGGCATAGGGAAAGAAAGGAGAAGGAGGGTGGGATTGGGAGGAGACAAAGGAAGGGGCCACAGCTGGGATACAAATTGAATAAATTGTAACAAATGATAATAAAATTTAGAAAAGAAGAGGTGTGTGCTCCCCTTCCCCCTTGATCTTGAGCCAGCTTTTGTGACAACCTCTGATTAGGAAACTAATAACAAAAATGATGCTCTGAGGTCATCTGGGTTTGGGTAACCTCTGCTGGCTCTCCGGGAAGGCTTAGCCTTAGCACCTGACTTCCATGTTTGAAGAAACCCGGTGTGGACTCAGTCAAGAACTCAGCCCACAGTCAGCTCACCCTGTCAGACATGCTCACAGACAGGCATACGTGCTACTTGAGACCTGGCCTTTAACTCAGCCAGGCTTGATGTTGGGTGGAGCAGAGACTAGCTGACCCCTCTGAGTTCCATCATAGTTCTCAATCTGTAATCAAATAAATGTGTGTTGTCCTTGCTTCAAGCCAGGTTTTGTCTCTCTGCAGTAAATTACTGACGCAGGAATCCATACCCAAAAGAAGGCAATGGATTTGCCATGGCTGGGCGCTCACTGTGCTGGAAACATCCAAGAAGCTCCTGCCTGGTCCTGTGTCCTGGAAACTCAGAGGTGACTAAGACCCCTGACGGAACTTTGCGCTCTTGTCCAGGTGACAGTTTCCTAAATGGGTAATGATGGCTAAAAGTAGAGCTACAGGTTAGGGTGCAAGGGAAAGACCAGTCACCACAGTCTCTGGAGAAGAAGAAATGGTATCCTCTTCAGCCCTTCCAGACAACTGCACTAAGGGTGCACTCATGCACTCACAGAGACACATGCAAGCATATAATTTTCAAAATCTTAAAATGTAAGAAAATGTGACTGGGTGTGGCTCAGTCAGTAGAGTACTTGCTTGGCATGTGTGAAGTCCTGGGTTCGATCTCCAGCACCACATTAACTAACTGGTCACTGTGGTGTTCACCTACAATCAACAATACCCTGGAGGTGGCAGAAGGGGGATCAAAGGTTCAAGGTCATCCTCGACTACCTGGCCAGTTTGGAGTTAGTCAAGACCTCAAAACAAACAAACAGAAAACAAAGTGGGCTTGGACCCATTTGAATTCTCTCTTAGAATTCTTTCAGGCTGACCTGAGGCTGAGCCCCAAGCTCACCTCAGCAGCTGGAGTTCGGTGTAATGTCTGTTGGTGGTTGCTGCAAACCCCAAGGGCCCCCAAGGTTCTGCATGGTGTAAGAGTATCAGAGGGTCAGGAATCCTGCAGTGCCCAGGCTGGCTAATGACCCAACCTCTGGCAGCTCATAGGGCTGTTCCTGCGGCAGTGGAACCTACCCGAATCCCACCTGCCCCCTGATGTCCTCACCCCCCTGTAGGCAAGTGGAATCCTGTGGACAGCTCTGGGCGGGGCCTCAGAGAATGGCTTCTCACCTACTCCCAGTGAGTGAGGAGATAGGAAAAGTGACATTTGGCTGAGAGTAGCCCAAAGAAGGTGTCAGGAGATTCTCCTGGTAGGCCCTGCTTCAGATTTTGAGTGACAGAGGGCAAGAGACACAATGACACAATGGTCAAAAGCACTTGCTGCTCTTGCAGAGGACCCAAGTTCAGTTCCCAGCACCCACATGGGGCAGCTCACAGCTGCCTGTAACTCCAGGGAACCTGATGTCCCCTTCTGACCTCCACACTCAGGGATCTGATGTCCCCTTCTGACCTCCACAGAGGACTGTGTTCAGGTGCACATATGTGCACACACAAATTTTTTTTAAATCTTAAAAAATAAATAAATCTTAGGTGAGAGAAACCAACTTTTGTTGTGGTAGGATGTGGGGGGCTTGTTCCTGCAGTGTGATTTCTGGAGCTCTACTAATGCACTGTATGAACCCCGAATCTGAGCTTTGAAATTAAAACACTTCCTGACTTAGCTCGTGTGACTTTAGGTCTGTCTGTTTATCTCAAAGCCTCAGTTTACTCACGTGAAACATGGAGTGGTCAACCTATAGGATTGTTGCAAGGACTGAAAAAGGGCAAGTATTTGATGTTACATTCTTGTTCATTTCTTTCTCCTGCTCTACATGAGACACAAAGAGATTAAAAGGCAGGATCCCTGACTTACAAGAGGTCCAAGTGCCTTCTAAGGCATAAGATGAGATTTGCAACATCCCTTCAGAGGGGCGACATTCCCGCGGGTAAGGGCCATTATCCCAATATTTGATCAATGGGTTTTAAGAGTGGATGGGAGGTGCACTCGGTCCCCACTCCTCTAATGGGGTCCCTTTGCCTCTTGTTCTCCATCTTGGAAATGAATAAAAACTGAAGCGTTCTGAAGCAGTAGATGCTGGCTCCTTTGTCTGGCAACCTCCTCCATGCCTCTGCTCTTTGGGAAATGTTATTCAATGGCTACTGTGTCCTGCTGTGGTTGCAGAAGCTTAGGGTGAATGGGAGCCAGTGTCAACCATCCATTGCTGTGTGCAGAGGGTCTGCTACACTGAGGAAGCAGTGTGGAGGTGAGGGGTCCCGACGAAAGGCTGAGGAGTCACAGGCAGTCCCACAAGGACAGGCCCAGCTGGTCTGCACATACCTAGGGACATCGGGAAGTTCGCTGAATAGTATACAGGACTGGGATTTGAGTTTCTTTCACAGTCCTGACTTTTTGTACAGCCTTGGGCAAGTGGCTAAGGCCTGTATTTGGGGGTGGAAGGGTGAGGAGGTAAGCGTGGGTCTCCATTAGAATTCCAAATGGAACTAAGAATAACCTTGAAGTTTTGGGTCTCCTGCCTCTCCTACCCCACCCCCCACCTCCGTGCATGGAAAACAGGCCTGCATTGCTACTGGTTCATAGAGTGGTGAGGATCAAATCCAAGGCTTCATGCGTGCTAAGCAAGCAGTCTGCCAGGTGAATTGTCCTCTCAGGCTCTGGAAAGTCTTCCCTCTGGAAAGTGGAGTGCCCTCTCGTCCACTAGAGCTGTCAAGTGGAAGGACTGTGCCACATCTGGCGTGTGGGGGCCACTCAGTGCCCTCAACAGCAGACAAAGCCTGCAGTCTAGAGAGCGTCCCTGAGAGAAGGCAGCCCCAGAGGAGAAAAGAACTGACCTTCTCTGGGAAGGTCAGTGGCTGACAGAACCACAGGCGTGGGCAGAAGGCAGCTCTGCTGGCCGCTTTGGCACGGGTCAGCCCTTCCTCACGTCCTGCTTGGCCTTGGAAACAAGCAAACCGTGTTGGCCTCCCTCTCCAGCTGCTCCTCGTGCCCCAGATAAATTGTTTCCGCCTGGGGAACCTCCTCCTCCCCAGCCGCCTTCCTGTCGCAACACCTCCGCTGGACAGTAAACTGGGCCCTATCTGTCTCCACCACGTCCCTGGCTCCCAGCCGGCTGCAGGCACACCCTCCCTCAGCCGGGCAGCCAGATGTGCCTGTGGCGTTCCCAGCTGTTCCCTTGACCCCAGTCAAAGCTCTCTCTGTGAAGGGATTGCTCATCCCTCCTCCCTTTCCATTTTAGCTGCTCTCTTTCATGGTCTGGAAGACTGATGAACCTCAGGGAGAGCAGGAATTGAGGGGTCCCACCGGGAGTTGCTTTTCCATTGTAATTTTCTCCCCTACTCCCCACTCCCTAGCTGTCTGCCATCTCCAGTCTTCTTCAATACTACATCCCCACTGCATCCCCATTACCCTGTTTCCCATATTCATAATATCTCTCCCATCAAGATCTCCACAAGCTCCAGGGCCCACCTGATGGGAAGATGACTCACCCAGGTAAGGGGGCTTTATGTTCCCCTCACCCCCAAAAGGCTCCATGTTTTTATTTAGAGTCTTGCTTAGCCCATCTTCCCAGGAAGAAGGAACACATTCATCTGTCCCGGTCTTCTCCAAGTTCCCTGGGTGGGGAATTTGCATCCTCATACTCAGCCTGGGGAGAAGAGGGCTCCCATTATCCTCGGAGCTTCAGGGACTGCTGGGACAAGGGGTTCCAGCACTGGCTGCGAGGGGACCAGAGGTCTGGCTGTCCTGTTAGTCCAGTCTTTCTAAGTGAATGAAGCATGTGCTACCCCAACCCAGTTTATGTAGTGCTGGGAATAGAGTCCAGGCCTTCCTGCAAGACAGACAGGCACTGGCCCCTCCCAGCCCTACTCAACAGTCTTAAGATAGCTCAACATGACGCTTAATCAGACTGCAAGTATGAAAACATAACCTGGGGAAGTTCTGTGAAGGGTAGGATCTCTGCTCAGAGTGAGGTAGAAACCAGGGACTCAGTCAGGCTGAGTGAAACACTTCTTCCAGCCCTCTGGGACTCAGGCTATTGCTTTAAGGCCTACTTTCTCCCAGAGCTCACCTAGGTCCAGCCTGCCCTTGGCTCTGCATCCTGAATCCCTTCTCTATATTGAAGGAGCTGTGTAGCCCATGTCTAGGACCCTGAGCTGTGCAGGGGCAAAAAGCTGACCGGAGGGAAAGATGAATGGGAGCTGTCATCTTTGTTATCCTCACTTTCCTTACAGAGCCTGGTGAAGCCCACAGCTGGGATTTATGGAACATCCACTATGAGCCAGACTTGCCCTGAGCATCCTGTATATACCACGTCCTCAACCCTCACAATGCACTTCTGAGAGCTGTCACCATGTCTGCTTCACCAGCCAACAGAGAATTGGTGAGGGTAGATGACTTGTTCCATTGTCAGAACCCAACTCCTCACCAAGGCTGAAATGACTTCAAATTTAATGCCTTAAGCTTTTTTGGCTGTGTGTCTGTACCATAGGAAGGGGACTTAGGGGACAACTTGTCCCAAACCCCACAGCAAATAAAGTTATCTAATCCTAAAACCATGGTGGCTGTCACTTGCTATCCATCCTCGAAGTGCAAGTGCCTGGGGAGTTATTTCTGGGATAGAGATCCAACCAGACCTTGCCTGAGGCTGCCTCTTTCCAGGGCCCAGCTGAGCTTAGATCTAGGAGAGTGCCAGATCTCCAGAGACCAGGGTGCCCGTTCTGCTCAAGGTCATGGGGATGTGAAGAACTGAGCGCAGTTCCCAGGCAGCTCTCTCCACCCTTACTCCATTCTCTGGCTCCTGCCTGGAAGAGCCAGGCCTTCCCAGAGCCACATCAACCCTAAGGGTATTTCGGTGGTCAAAGCAGGCTGGCAAGTCCCAACATGTCATCTCTGAGGATTTAAGATTAGCAAGGGCTTCAGCTGTGACTCAGAGGTGACTGGGGTCAGGTCCGCCTGCCTCCGATTACCACTCTCTGCTGATTCACCAATGGAAAAAAAATTTGGTCCAAGACTTTTCTCTGCAGCATCCTCCCTCTTCTAACAGAGTAGAGCGTGGTGGGGTCAGGGTTTTCCCATCCTTCGGCCTCTGAGCATGGGCTGCCCACAGCAACTGGCATGGCCAGAGTGCAGGGCTTCTCTTCTGAGACGAGCCCTGACATTTCCACAGACACCATTCTATCCACCTTCCTGACATCCTTGACATCTTAAGCCCACTTCCTGTACTTCAAAAGGACAACCAGAGGGCCACGCATGGGTCTGCTTATATCATGCTATGAATTACCAGATTTCACTACACCTCTTGAGGCCTCATGTCCTACCGAGGGGCATGCACAGTGCCTGAGCTAAGTGCATACATGTGTGTGGGGGGTGGAGAAAGAGGAAGTCCAGGGTATGATAGTCAGTCTTGCTTATCAAGCTGGTGAGCTTTAGGATCACTATGGAAATAGATGCAAGCTCAGCACCATCTTTCGTTTCTTTCTGCTTCCTGACTATGGATACAACATGACCAGAAGCCTCCAGTCCCTGCCCCCATGTCCTACCATCATAGATTTACCCTCAGAGTGTGAGCCAAGATAAAGCCTTCCTTCCTTCAGCAATGAGAAAAGTAACTAATATACAAGGCCCTGCTTTCAGAAGTTCTGTCAAAACTGGCAGGACCACACCCGTCCATACGAAGGAGCCCATCCCTTGCTCTGTAAACCCAGCTCTCCACAGCCATTCACTTTGCAGATGAACAGCCTCTAGGCCCCACCTGCCCTTCCACACATACATTGCCATCGGTATTTTTTTTCTCTTCTTCCAGATCATGGCAATAGCATGGCTACGGTGACATTGTCTATCAGGAAAGGAAGAATCCTCAAGAAAGGGACTTGGCAGCCCGAGATACGTTCCATACAGACTTTGGTGGGTGGGCTGACACAAGAAAGGAATGACTCTGGCCTTCCCAGGATGGAGAAGGTTAACTGAGAAAGCAATCTTTCCACCAGTCTGAACCTCAGGGAGACGGTGGAAAGAGCTTTCCGGGTGGGCTGAATGGGTTCACTCAGGAGAGTTCGAGAAAGCCATCTCTCCAGTGACAGAGTCCTTGAGACTGTCTAAGGCTAGTTTAACCAAACGGCAGCCTCGGAGAAAGAGGGGCTCATAACGTGAGAATAAATATGGTTCCACTTTAAAATCAGCTAAGGAGTTGAGCAGTGCAGCGGCAGGGTCCCAGGCACACAGGATGGAGGGAGTGTGTGTGTGTGTGTGTGTGTGTACAAGTTCCTGCAGAGGCCAGGATGTCAATGTTGGCTGTTTTTTTTTCAACATTGCATTTTACTTTTTTTTTCCCCCCCCAATAGAGTCTCTTACTAAACCTGGGGCTTATTGACTCAGCTCGACTGGCTGCCATCAATCCCCAGGAGCCTTCTGTGTCTGCCTCCCACTACATGGGTTTTAGAGATTGTACTCTGGTCCTCATGCTTACACAGAAGGTACTTCAGTGACAGAGCCATTTCCCTTCCCTTGCTGATATTTGTTGTTTTGAAGAAGCTCATAGATGACAAGGAATGAGCCACTGTCTGGAGTGAGGGGTGGGGTAGACAGAAGATGGCTTAGCAGTGGGCATCTGAGGCAAGGACAGTATAGGAGGAGTGAGGACTTGGGAACCACGGTGGGTCCCCCCCGGGAAAGCAGGTCAGGGCAAAGCCGCTAGGCATGCCCTCCTTGCCCATGGACAGCTGGTCTCTGTAGTATCAGAGGGTTCTGATGCTTCAGGGTGGGTGGCAGGTCTGCCCTGGCAGGAGGCCATACCTCGTGAAATCTGGCTGAGGAGGGGACTCAGGGCAGGTCATGAGCTAGGTCTGCTTCGGCCACACACAGGCTGCAATACAGTTTGTCTCTGCTGCTCAAGGCCACCCTGTGTGTGGAGAGCACAGCTGGCTTGTCCCTAAAGAGCCCAGCAAGGTCTTCACTCTTCTCGATTGATTCATTCCCCTGGCCCCCAGGGACCATCAGGGCCAGCTCAGGTCGGGCAGCTAACACACTCAGCAAACAACTCCCGCCCTGGCTGTCCTTGTTTACTCCTTTCTCCAAGGCTTTGTCCAAACCTGTACAAGAGTGTAATGGAGGTTCATAATAGATCCAGAGGAGCCTGCCAGAGTGATTTCCAAAGTCGCACTCTTGACTCAACCAGTGGAAGACAGGAGAGGGCTGAGGCACTTATAAAATGTGAGCATCCTTCTTCCTTCTTCCAATTGGCTAGGGGCATGGTAAGCACATCTAGGATGGTACAGAGAAGTCAGGAAACCTCCAGGATACCGCTGTGACCCTGTAGTCTAACTGCTCCCACTGCAGACACACTTGGAACACTCGCCCCCATCACAGCCTGGTTTGTACACTTACTCCCACTTACCCCTCAAAGTCAGTCTAGACCCAGCTCCTCCAGAATACCTTTCGGGCTCTCTGTCAAGCTTTCTACAGGCCTCCAGTATAGTGAGCCCTGCAGAGGCGCTGCGGACAGAGATCCGCCCCTACCAGTCTCATCCCTGCATTTGGTTCTGCTTTCTGTCACCATGAATTTGTTTACATTTTCTAGAGCTTTGTGTAAGCGGAATCTGTATTGTTTGGGGCCTGGCATCTTGCATTCAGCATAATGATTTAGAGCTGTGTGCAAGCTATTGCATGAATCAGTAGCTCATTTAACTATCAACTAGTGATCCACTGGATGGATATACCAGAATGTATTTACCCACAAGTGTCGGTGTTTCCAGTTCCAAGCTATTGCAGACGAAGTTGCTCAACATGTGTATATGAGACTGCGCAGTTTTGTGTGGTGTATGATTCTGTGTTTCTAAGCTGTTTCCCATATGGAAACCTCCATGTGAAGGAGAATGGCCTGAAAGGGAAAGAGGAAAGATGGGGGTGGACTCATGCCCTGGGAAGGTTCCTGGGAAAGTGTCAAATGCAGGTGAGGGGTGAGCGGACAGGATAGGGCTGGGGAGACGGTTCAGTGGTTAAAGCACTTGCTGTACAACCATGAGTTCAAGTCTTCAGAACCCATGTCTGAGCTTGTTTTCTGTTGCTGAGGTAAAGACCGTGACCAGAAGCAGTTCGGGGAGAAGAGGGGTTATTTTGCTGACACATCTCACACATAATCCATCGTAATCTCAATGAGGGCCTGCGTTCACTCAGGCATTTATCCCAGAGGTACCCTGTCTTATCACCTCTACTCTAGATCTGCAGCTGCTGGGGACCAAGGTTCTAGAAGCTTCTCTACTTGTCCTCTGAATAAGAATGGAGGGGTGTGTGTGTGTGTGTGCGCGCGCGTGTTGGGTATGCACGGATGTATGTATAGGGAGGAGATCAGAGGTCAACCTCAGGGGTTATCTCAAGTAGCATCCATTTTGTTTTGGAGACAGGGCCATTCACTGGCCTGGAAACACCAAGAAGTCTAGGCTAGGGAGCCCCACAGACCTTCCTGTCTCTACCTCCCAGCGCTGGAATGTTAGGTGCATGCCACCAAACCTGTCTTTTGTTCATCACGTGCTTGTGTGTGCATGTGTATGTGTCTAGATAGATGCTCATAAACACAGAAACCCAAGGTTTGAAGCAGAAGTCTTTTGTAATCTTCACCTTATTCGCTGAGGCAAAGGCTCTCAGGTGAACCCAGAGCTCACCTAGCTGGCTAGCCTAGCCGACCTGCTTGTTCTAGGGATTTATCATCTCTGCCCTTTGAGTGCTAGAACAGCAGATGGCATGCCATGCCCACCTAACATCTGATTGCTGTAATGGTTAGTGTTTCGTCAACTTGATAGAAAGTAGAGTCATCTGGGGAGAACGTCACTTGAGGCTTTGCCTCTTTCAGTTTGACCTGTGTCTGTGGGACATTTGCTTGATTGATGATTGATGTGGGAGGCTTGGACTCTCTGTGGACAGTGCCACCGTGAGGCAGGGCCTCTTAAGAAAGCAAACTGAGAAAGCCTGAGGAACAAGCCATTAAGCAGTGTTCCCTCACTGCCTCTGCTTCAGTTCCTATCTCCAGTTTCCCGCCCTTCTCAGGTTCCTGCCTTGGCTTCCCTCAATGATGGATTATGTGTGAGATGTGTCAGCCAAATAACCCCTCTCTTCCCCAAACTGCTTCTGGTCACGGTCTTTACCTCAGCAACAGAAAACAAGCTCAGACATGGGTTCTGGAGACCTGAACTCTGGCTTCGTGGTTGTACCACTGAAGCATCTCCCCAGCCCACGCCTGTCCTGTCTGCTCACCCCCACCCCCGCTCCCATTTGTCAACCTCAGATTCTCATGCTTGTGTGCAGGCACCTTACGGACTGTGTTATCTCCCCAGCCCTGAACACAGGAATCGCTAACAGCACCTTTCTATAGCCCCTGGGCGGGATGCAAGGAGGACTGTCCTCCCCTCTCAGGGACCCACACTACGCTCCAGTCCTGAGCAACCACACATGAGTCCTTACGGGTGAACAGAGGGCTTAGGACAGAAGACGCCATTAGGCCTCAGCGGAGAGGTGGCTTTGTCATGATGTTCCTGGTCTCACCTGGAGGGGCTTTGCGGCCTTGTCTCAAGGGGCCAAGGATCACAGAAGTTGAAAAGTTCCATTGGTGCTGTGGTTGCTTCAAGTCTCCTAGCTACACCATTCTTTCTTCTCTTGGACTCGGGACTCAACCCCTGCGGTCCCTGTCTCCCCCTCAAAAGCAAAAATAAAATAAAATAAAATAAAATAAAATAAAAAGTCTCACAGCCTCTGCTATATACCACCCTCCTTCACCTTAGCCCTCCCATCTTCAAAGTGAGCCATTCTGGTCCACAGACCCCCTCCCCAAGGCCTGTCTTTCTCCCCTTTAGGAAGGTTTTTATAACCAGTTCAAGCCACTCCCTTCACGATGAGCCAGTCTTCACCCTTTCCAGTGTCCTGAGGTGGCCTCTTCACCAGGCCTCAAGGAAAGCATACAGACCAGATAGCACCTTGGAGAAGCCTCTGGCAGCCTTAGCCAGGCACCAGAAGTATGTTCTGTAGCAGGTGGTCTCAGACACTGCATAGGACCAGGGCACAAGGTCTGCATAGCCTGGTGGAGAGAAGGGTCACAGGCATGAACTATCTTCATGTTTCCTACCTGGTGTCAGTTCCCCAAGAACCAGAAAAGGAGCCATAATGGGGATTGAGCTCCAGGGCTCTGGCTTCTTACTGGGACTCACTCACTCTCATCTTGCTTGGTACTCACAGTTAATACACCTCCAAGCTTTATGTGGCATGCTGGGAGTCTGGGACCAGAGAAGGGCAGACGCTATGACAGAGTTGCCCTGAGCTTTGCAGATCTGATGTAGGTGAGACACCTGGGAAGCATGCAGCATCATCCCAGACATATGGACCAGGAACAGAGCAAAGAAGAGGCCTCATGGGACCCGGGGTCTGGGAGGGTTTCGTGAACACAGAGTGAAGAAAACTGGCCTAGAAGGGATGTCATTCACCAGAGAGTGACACCAGAAGCCCCAGAATTAGACAGCACAGCCTCTTCCAAGACACAGCAGGCCTGGCCTGGTTCTTCAAGTCTAGTGTCTGTCTGCTATCATCAACCTCAGCTCAGCCTTCTTCCCCCTCAGACTCGCTCGGGCTTCCCCACCTCCTCCCCTACACTGTAAGCTCCTCTCGAGGGCCTCCAGGAATGTATGCAGAGTTGTGCAGGGGCAGGAAGCCCTGGGTGCCAATGTCTCGCACTCCTCTCTGGCCCTGGCATTGAAACCTTATTGAGAAATAGGCATCAGCCCAGGCTCCGCGTCCTGACTGTCACATCGTCCAAGACCCTTGGCGTGGAGCCGGTGGAGAGGCGACAGCATGGAAATAATCCTCCTGCCTCTACTACTAATAACCCCAGGTTGGGGCAGCAGTGGGGTTGCTTTATTGCTGGAGGTCCCATGGGTCTTGGGGGGGGGGCAGAGATGAGAGAATGTGTTTGGATCAGAAACACTGTGGAACGTATTTTAAGATACCTATGCCCAGCCCCACCCTGGAGAAACTGAGTCAGAATACCCAGGATACACCACGTGCTATTTTAGGATGTTCTCTGACTGCTTCTGACATCCTTCCACGGCTCCACCCTCCCAGCTGGAAACAGGTTGAGGTGGGGAGAGAGTCATCAGTCCTTCCCTGTCTAGTCAGGTGCAGCGTGGGGCTCTGGCCTGCATGACCTTACTAGTGTGCAACCTCGGGCTCTCCTTCCTCACCATCTCCAAGAGCCCCTCCCCTCCCCGGTGTGGTTTGCCTCCACTCATTCCTCCCTGGCTCCTTGAGGACCTGTAAGGTGCACATCTTTGGACTCCGTTCTTGCTGTCCCAGTTTCAGGCCCAAGTTTGACCATTTTTGAATGTGGATTTTGCTTCCCTCTTTGTGACTTAGGTTCTCTCAGGTATTGTGGACACCTATGTCCCTTCTTCCCCCAGCTTTGCACCAGGACTCTTCTTCCTTTGGCAGGTTTCTTGGAACCCCTTAGCACTGCCATGTCTGAGGCCAGCCATTCCCATGCAATGACCACCACCAACGCCTTCACTCTATCTCCCACCACCACCATTACTACTGCGGCGCTCATTATTGTAATTTTTCCTCTGTGTGTGTGTGTGTGTGTGTGTACATGGATGCAGGTGCCTGCAAGGCCACAAGAGGGTGCTGGGTGTTGAGCTGAAGTTACAGATGATTGTAAGTCACACAACATGGGTGCTGAGAACAAAGTTCACATCATCTGCAAGAGCCGTGTGCTCTGAACACTACTGACCCTCCAACTCCATCACTAAAACTCTGTCAC
Organism: Pachyuromys duprasi; assembly: GCA_028658305.1. Classification (NCBI taxonomy): domain Eukaryota; kingdom Metazoa; phylum Chordata; class Mammalia; order Rodentia; family Muridae; genus Pachyuromys; species Pachyuromys duprasi. The sequence continues at coordinate 54,797,142 of CM053761.1, forward strand.
CATTATCACCACTGCCTAGAACAACCAACAAACAGCTTTCCAGAAACCTCCATCATCCTCAGCTTCACACCCCCTCCCATGACCAGCAGGGGTCTCCGCTCCTTTCGTCACAGCTACACAAACATGACAACACTGGCCATCAATTTCCTTTCAAAGTCCTGTGGCCTCCAGAGTGGCGGTCCCTGCTGACCCTGACTTGAAACTGGTTCCTGCTGGGCACATCCGTTCTGCTTTGACTGTTCAGGAATTGTCATGGGTTTCCCAGTCAGCGGTGGGTGATGACCCTCAGGAGTGCCACAGTGCTGGGGTCATCTACTTGGGGACCCCAATCTACCTCGATCAGGATCTTACATTTGTTAGGGGCATGTCTTGGGGCCTCCGTGCTTTTGGATGTCATCCCCCGGAGGACCTACACCGAAAATCTTGCACTGATTGCCCATCCCAATAGAAATCCCTGAGGAAGGTATCCTCTCGGGGAACAGTTTTGGAGAGGCACCTTTCCCTAACTACTGGGAAAGAGAGCTTTCTTGGAGAATCCTGTGCTGATGATGGTGGACTCTATTGAGAGACCCCTTTTGAGAGATTGGCAAGGGAAGACACCCTTTCATAGAAGTTAGAGGTTGCTGGCAGATACAGAATGACCCCCAGGAAAGGGTTAAGGGCAATACTTTTCAGTGGCTAGTATGTAAGAATGCAGAGCTACTATGCATATCACAGACCACAGTAGGAAGTGCCAGGTTCCACAGTAGACAGATCTCAGGTTCCCAGCAGTCAACGGATCAACAGTCCTGCTAGTGAGGTGTCTCTAGGCTGAAGAAGCCCCTCAGCTCTGTGTCTCAAGGCTCTGGCTTCCCCGGGGATGGCCCAGCCTGCTTGCAGCCTGGGAGTGGCTGTGAGCATGTGCCAGATTCATGCTGTTTCCATAGCCGCTCCCTGTTTCCAGGTTGTGTCCACCACACCCGGCGCCAGCTCCTGTCCTGGCAGACCCAAGTGCAGACACAGGGCCCAGGGCACTCGGGGCCAGGAATGTGTGGAAAGGTGCCCACAGCCAGACACAATAAAGGCCCTCCTCTGCCTCCAGGAAGTTGTGAGCTCAGGTACCTGCGTTCTGCCTTCCTATCCAGGAAGGATGTCACCTTGTGTCTAGGGTGAGCCAAATGCTGACCAAGAGATGCCGTCATCTGGGGACTGTGCTGTCTTTTAATTTGTTCATTATTATTACATTTGGTGGCGTGCGGCCATTCTGTTTAGACCCTCAAAGTCTCACCCCACTTTCCCCAGGTTTCTTCTTCAAAAAGTCTTGCTGCAAGCTTACTCCTCTCCAGAATGGTGTCCCTGGCTTCTGTTCACACCCCCCTTAGAGACTATGCTCCAAGTTTCCATGGATCCATTTCTTTATGTGCACGTATGTGCATGCATGTTCATGTGTGTTCAGGTGCATGTGTGTGTGAAGGCCGGAGGTCAACATTGGGTGTCATTCCCCACAAGCTTTGCCTCCTAGCAATGGATTGCAAGCATGCCCCCATAGCCAGCCTTTAACACGGGCTCTGGTTTAACTCAGGTCCTCAGGCTTGTACAGTAAGTATTCCACCAACTGAAATGTATCCATAACCCCAACTTCAAACAAACCTTGACCTTTTATCCTTGGCACTGACGCTAGATTGAATCTAACCCTCATTGTCAATGGACCTTGGCTTTGGAATCTTATGTTCCAACTCCACTTGCTCCTTTTAAGAGAGAAACTCTGGGGACAGCCTTCACCCTCTGCAGTGGTTAGTCTTGACATGCGACACTCACTCCCACAACGCATATCTGCATGCTTGCTTTATTCTACCTTGAGGCCCCTTTCATTGCAATTCCATCCCATCTTCTCCAGGGAGCAGAGGAAATAAGAAAAGGGCTCCAGTTACAGGGGCAGGAATTCCCTTCTAAGCTCAGAGCTCACAGCCAGCGGCCACCTAGTGGTGTCCCAATGTCACTGCATCACTGTGTCTCCTATACTTGGATGGGCTGGGGATTTGAGTGGTAAAATGTGTGGGCAGCAGACACCATGAACACATTTGGAACCTCTGTGTGTCACCTCAGATGTAGCAGATCACAGCAGCAGATGTGATGCTCTTCCCAACTATCCCCCACTTCTCTCCGCCCAGCTAACCTCTCCAGACACCACCACCGTGGTTCAGAACATTCTACCGCTCTCTCCCGCTGCCTTCTCATTCTCCTCTCTTGGATTTTCTTGTTTTCAGCCTGTGCCTCTTCAGTCTCTCCATGTCCTTCTGTTGGTCCTTCTCCTTTCCTTTTTCATCTAAGTCTTCGGCATCCCATGCCTTTCGCAACATTTATTCTTGCCTGGCCTCTCAGGGCTTTCTAAGCCCTGAAAATGTCAGTCTTGCCTCATTTGTCTGTTTGCTTTGTTTCATTTTATTTGATGCAGGGGGTTCTCATGTAGTCTGGGATAACCTCAGACTCCTGGTCCTCCTCCCTGCTACCTCCCAAATGCTGGGGTTGTAAGTCTTGAGGCTTTCACTGGAAACCTGAGCCTTAGCTACTGGCTCACAATAAAAAATCTACAGTTACCACAAAGAGAGTGATCTTGAGACTGAATGCTTCCATGTAACAAAGAAGGAAAGACCATCTTCCCCAAGGAGGGCTGTTTCTTGGGGCAGCTCATCCTATTAGCGATGGACCTAGACGCTTGGCTAGCATTTGTCCCCCACTTCCAAGATAGTCTTTTCTTCTCTAGGCCAGTGTCTCCAGGCCATACATGTCTCCTGATTTCTGTTGCACTAGCCTTATTTCTTCAGGGCTGGATGATACTACATTAGATAACACAGAAACACATCTGGAACATTGAAGCCATGTTCCTGATTTAGGAAAGGGCAGATGAGATCAGGAAATTTGAGCCGCAAGCAAAGAGAAGGATTCTCGGTCTAAACTCATTGAGATCAGACCCTCAATGGATGGATGGACAAGACAGACTCAGAGTTCTGAAGAAGGCCATGCTGTGATCCTCACTACTGATTCACATTTCCCCAAAATCCTCACTGCAGTGAACAAAATGTTAATAGATATGGCGGGGGGGAGGGGTGCGGGAGTCGCCAGCAATGCAGAAGAGAAGCAATTCCAGGCAAAGCATGCATAGAGCTTTGTAAGATGTACGTGGCTCTGCAGGAAGCCTCTAGGGGAGCCACACCGCCCCCCCCCCCACAGGCCTGGATAGGACAGCTGCAGGTTGGAGCACAGTCCTCAGTTTTGAGGGATGAGGTTTGAAGGAGACAGTGAACACTTTCTATAGTACAAAGCAGAATGTGTGCAGAGTCTGCAAGGACCCCGACTCTGAGTGGCAGTGGCATCCACAGAAGGATGATGTAGTTTGCCGCACACACATCATGGAGAAGAGCCACTGTGACTTTGACTTTTCCCTCAGAGGTCCCAGCCCTTTGGCAGGAGGTATGTGACCATCTCATAATGAACTCGTGATCCTTCTGCCTCTGCTTCCAGACTGCTAGGATGACAGCAGTTTACTGCCCCTCCTGGAGGGCCCAGTCTTGTAATGTCACCACCACATGGAAGTATGTTTGAACATGCATTTTGGAGAAAATACAGTCAAACCCTAGCAGTGAGCAGCGAGCCAATCCATGGAAGGAAATTGAGTTTTAATTAAACCTCGTGTGGAGGCTGTTCCTATGAGAAAAAAGAACAATGAAATTGTATTGGTCATGGTTATCTAGACTAATTATTTACAAACTGATTTTATATATATTAGAATGGCTTTCAGGCTGTGCTCTGGCTAATCCAATGCAAAGTTCCAGAACCTAGCAGTTGTTTAATCCACATGGCTGGATGTCTCAGTCGGTCCTCAATGGGCTCTAATGTCAGTGAAGGAACAGATTTGCTAGAGAAAGTAAGGACAAGAAGGTAAAAAGTAAAAGCTTCCCTCTTTAGCGTCCTTTACATAGGCTGCCATAGAAGGTGTGGCTCAGATTTAGGATGAGTCTTCCAACCTCAGATTACCATATCAAGAAAAATCCTGTACAGGTCCAACCCAACTGCTTGAGTTTTAGTTAATTCCAGAGTTAGTCAAGATGACAACAAAGAATAACCATCACAGAAACAGGACAGTTGAAAGAATATAGGTGTTTGTGAGTAGAGAGACAATGTGTCCAGGAGGCAGGTACTTCCCAGGTTGACCTTGAATGTGACTCAATACAGCCTTAATGGATTCGCCAGTGAGTTATTTCACGGATATTAACAACCCAATTCTAAAGTGTGTGCGGAATGACAGATGATGAGCATCAGAGAATGGCGCACCTGCACTGGCTTGCAGACATACTCTAAAGTGGGCTAGGGAGATGGCTCAGTGGTTAGGCGTACTGGCTGCCCTTGCAGAGGACCTAGGTTCAGTTCTCAACACCTCTGTCTGGTGCTGACAGCTGCTTGTAACTCCAGTTCCAGAGGCTGGGGTGCCCTCTCCTGGCTTCCTCAGGTACCTGGCACAAATGGGGTCACATCTATGCAGGTACTCACACATGCATATAAAATAATTTTTAAAAATTATTTTAAAAATTACAATAACCAAGACAGGTACATAATGATTTTTAAATGGACAAACAGATGGTTAACAAAGGGGGAAAGCAATACAAAGACAGGAAAGGTCTTTCAAAAGAGTGCTGGGATATGTGGACAGTCATGTACAGAAAAGAGGTGTGGAGATGACCCACTGTCTAAATCACTTTATGCCTCTCCTCAAGAATTCTAATGAACATGGCTGTGAGGTGAAGCAGCTTCTTCTATCCCCACAGGACCATTTTGCCATGTTTCTGCCTGGCTATAAGCCCAGACAACAGAGTCAGCCTATTGAAGACAGAAACCACGAGACAACATAAACATTCCCTCCTTTTAGGTTGTTTCTCCCGATGAGTACATCCAATAGTCCCTTCTGGGCTAACCAGTGCTCTGCATGATCACCATTACACACCAAAGGCCAAGTCATAAGACTGACCACAAAATACAGTGTTGGCCTGACAATGTCTCGTGGTAAGTTAGAGCCAGTGATAGCCTATATGGCCGTCGATTTATATACCCTACACTGCCAATAAGGATCAGGCAGCTGTCCACTTAGGCAGCTGAGCAAGACAGAGCTCAGAATGGGCAATGTTTTGGAAAAGCTCATCTGTTCATTAAATGCAGGATTATGGGAAGCTTGGATGGAGCATATATGAAGTGTCCCTCCTCCAGCCTCTCTTCCCTTCATAGAGGCCCTTATTCTTTCCCTTGGCAGAGAAGCCATCGATGGTTTCTAGGGTATCCTCCTGGCTTCACCCTTCTGAGATACCAAGAAGCACGGGAGACAGCACAGTCCTCAGTTTGCACTGTGGGAGAGCTCAGTAACTGGTTCAATTAGAGGGAACCTAGATTGCTGGCTGTCGTGAACCAAACTTCATCTTATCCTGTCCCACCACACGGTTTGGCATTGGGGATCTACAGGACAGGAGATTGGCTGCTTTGGGGGAGACCTGGCATCCCACCCCAACAGCTTATATCACTGTGACAACAGCCTCATGAGAACCTCACAGGATGAAGAGGAACCAGGCAAGAAAGTAGATAAGATGTTCTTTCTGGAGGGGTGACCTGGCTTGACTGAGGTCATGGTTACACTGACCACTATGATCCCATGTAGAGCCAGGTGGCTTGCATTGTTGGCTGGCTAGACAGTCAGACCTCAGGCTTTGCTTGTTCCTGGAGAAGGCTCCTCCATCACCAAGACAGTCTTGGCTCACCCATGCTTAGTTTCTCAAAGACACCTACAGAAACAGGGTACCCTTAAGACTCCCACATTCTCTTACTGCTAGCGTCTTCACTACCTTACATAGGCTATGGTACTTAGATATTAGATATTCAATCAGCATGTTTGGAAAATGAAGCCTGTGGTGGCACACTTGGTCCAATGGGAAGATTTAGAGGACCTTTGGCCATGCTCAGAACCAGGTATGGAGTTCTGTGGGTGTCTTGTCTCTTGGGTCCAATAAACGGCTGGACCTCATGGCCGTAACTTTCTATATGTGTCCTTTTTGCTACTGTTGAGGAACAAGAACAGACCCTCTTTGCTCACGAGATGGCAGAGCCCTGAGGGAGAGACCTAACAGCAGAGACCCGGTCTCTGACACCCGCGCTCTTGGAGGGTGTGTGGGATTTGTACTCAAGCATCATCTCTGGCATGGTCTCACCCACAGCTTGCTGTTCCTTTGGTAAGAAGGACTTTGCACAGCTGCTTACAGACCAGGAGAACTGGAACATTAGCCTCACGTAATGCTAGAGATCTTCTAGCCCAGCATTTCCCAACCACCAGTCCACAGGCAGGCACAGTTCCAGGGTACATTTTTACTGGTCTGCACAATTTTTCCTTCCCCCACATTTCTCACTCCCTTGTGTTATAAACTGAAACTCATCCAGGTAACTTCCAGACTCCAAGAACAGATCTGGCAACCCCAGTGGAGACTCTCTGGGGGATGGGCAATTGTGCAGCATGTTGCCTGGGTTCTGAGTCTAAACCCTGTCTGTCTGCTTCCTTCAGCATGCAAGGATCTCAGGGAAGACCGTTCATCCTCTTCTCTTGCCTGCAAAACCCCAGAATCAGTCAAGGTTTGGCTTACCTGCAAAAAATTCTGCCACCAACGAAGCCTGTCCCACAATTGCTAGTCACCTGGCACTACTTCCATTAAGAGTCTTTTCTTGGGCAGCTTCCCTTCAACTGAGCCTCAAATGGTTTCCCTGGCTCATGGTTCTCTGTACAGTATGTACTCTCTTCTTGCACACGCAAACACACTCCGGAGCTGTGAAGATGCACTCTCATTGCTTCCTTACCAGACTGTGAGCTCCCTGAAGGAGACAGTTAGACTCTTCTAGCACTGTGTTTGCAAGGCTTGGCATATGGTGGCTTCCCAGTATATGTTCACAGGTTCTTGGTATTAGTCAATGGCTAGATGAATGAAGGGAGAGATGGAGTAGGGATGGAAGGGTAAATGGATAGCTAGATAAAGGGATGAATAGATGAAACAAGGAATGGAAAGATGGGAAATGCAACGGGTGGGTGAATGGAGAGATGTGGGGATGGCTAGATGGAGGGATGAGTGCATAGATGGAGGGAAGGAGGAATGGAAATAGGGAGGGAAGGAGGAAAGAAAGGATGGATGGATGGATGAATGGGTAGATGAATGGGTAGGTGTATAGACAGATGAGGAGGTAAGAAGGAGTGAACAATAGGGAGGAACAGATGGTTGGTTTTGTTGGTTGAATGAGAGTCAGTATCACACTCTTAGACTCAATGATGAATGCTAAAAAAACAAAAACAAAAACAAAACTGTTTCTAGTCACCACCCAATCAGAAATGGGATATCCATTACATGCTAGTTAACAATGAATCTTGTAATCAAAGATGAAAGCTTTGAGGACTAATGTTCATATCATTACTCACCCTTTTGTCTCCTTCAAGGACCAAAGAAAGAATTCATGCTCCACTTCTTCATCCCTTGGGGTCCAGAAGAGGTTGGGTCCTTTCAAAGTCTGTTGTTTACACATCTAGGATTTAGAGTGTATCCTTGTTTGTGTCGGTGGCAAGGAACAAAAAACATAGGAAAGAGCCTTGGGCAGCCTTCTCTCTCAAGCTGTCTGAAGCCTGATGCCAGCCCCTGGCCCTTTCTCCTCACAGTCCAGTGTGTCAGCCCAGTCACCATGGCATGAGTCCTATGCCCAAGCGTGCGCTGCTGCAGCAGAATGGATTGCTAGCCCGACTCACACATCTTTACTTAAGTATACCACACCTGGCCATGGATTGACAAGCTCACATGCACTCTCTTGCACATTCTTGATGTTTCTAGTCAAATGGGAATCCAAGATCAAGGTCAAGATCCCTATAGTTGACAGGGGAGCTTTCTGCTCTGTCTGGGTCTGACCAAGACTGGGACATGTCCCTTACCTGAAATGAAGCAAGATTGCTTTGTGTGTGTGTGTGTGTGTGTGTGTGTGTATGTGAGAGAGTGTGTGTATGTGTGTGAGTGTGTGTGTGTGTGTGAGAGTGTGTGTGTGTATGTGTGTGAGTGTGTGTGTGAGTGTATGTGTGTGTGTGTGTGTGTGTGAGAGAGAGAGAGAGAGAGAGAGAGAGAGAGAGAGAGAGAGAGTGTGTGTGTGTTTACAGAGGTCTCAACTGTTGTCCCTCCATTGCATACACCTTAGGGGTCCACCTGTCTCCACTTCCTTGGCTCTAGGATTACAAGAACATTCAACCACACTTGAAGTTTTTACATGGGTTTGGAGCAGCGTGAGCTTAGGGTCCTCAAACATTCAAGGCAAAAGTTTTATCCACTAAAACCATCCCTTCAGCATCGCAAGCTTAGCCATTTCACACAAGGACCTGTTTCTGGCTAAGATTTCTACCAGCAATGCTAGAAACAACAGTGAATATTTACCTAATGTGTTTATTAAAAAAAATAAATTTAGTCAAATAATTCACACTAAGGTGAAAATGACTCAATGTAATTTCTCTCTCCCAGTAGAAAAGGACCTTATTTATGATGAAGACTCAGAGTAACGAGGAAGGGGAGGAAAGTGCTCACGCTGGGAAAGCTGAACAGCTGACGAAAACTTCTGGAACTGGGTTGTGGTGGGGATTGCTCAAGTGAGTGAGTTTGCTAAAGTCACCAATGACACTGATGTTGGGAGTAATTTTATGGCATGTAAATTATGCCATAAAAACTGTAAAAAAAAAAAAAAACCAAAGATGAAGCTAGTTCATCTAACTTTATCCTGTAGCAGTTTTCATCACAAAGGAGCTACTCGCAGAAAGGAGCTACATACAGAGCTACTGTGTGCTCTGTGGCCAGCTCCCGACAAAAAATGACTTTGTCATTATCTAGCAGCCTGACTTCCTGGCGAGAGAGAGCACGCCCTTTCTTGTCCACATAGCAACCATGCCAGGGAATCCGGTATTTGGGAACAGAGGTAAGAGCACATTCTCGGAGAGCCAGTATCTTGTAGGACCAGCACAGCAGGTGCACTTTAGAAAGCATGTACTGGGAAACTGGCTTAGCAGATAAGATGGTTGTGCCCAAGCAAAAAGACCTGACCTTTATTCCCAGCACCCAATAACCAAGCCAGGCATTGTGATATGCACCTGTCACCCAAGAGATGGAGAGGTGGAGAGAGAAGGGCCTCAGAGTTTTCTTGGGCAATCAGTACAACCCAATGAAAATGAAAAACCCTGTCTCAAAAAAATAAAAAAGAGAAGAAAAATATGGCTGTTCTTACAAAGGCTCCCAGTGCCCACATTGTGGCCCACGACTATCCATAACTCCAGTTCTAAGATATATGACACCCTCTTCTGACCTTCACAGGCACCAGGCACATACATGCAGACAAAATACTCATACACACAAAAATGAAATAATCAGGAAGATCATTTTTGAGAGATGACACCTGAAATTGATCTATACACACATGTGCATGCAAGCCTACATGCACTCATGTACCCACACATAACTAAACACACACACACATGCACACATGCACACACAGAAGGGCAAGGTGAGGTAAAAATTCGTGACTACAGCTCTTCCCAGAGCAGGGAGAGAGCAGCCAGAGAAGCACCAAAGGCCCTAAGAGTGGGGAGTGGAATGCAGGGATCTGGGAGGAAATGGCCACAAAGAGTGAAGAGAGAAGCCCAGCAACAAGGAGGTGTGCCTCTCTCTCTAGACTTCTCCTGTGAGCCCCTCTCTGGTCCTGGATCACCTACATAGTTCTCCTTGCCTTCCCAGAAGCTCAGATGTCCCTGGGTGAACAGCAATTCCCATTCCAGGAGAAGCAGGGTAGAGGCAGGCCCAAGTGCAAGCCAATGCAAGACCCTGGACACAGAGTCCTCCTGGGTCTGTCCTGACAATCTCCCTCCACAGCCCCAGTGCGTCCCCAGCTAAGCAGCTGAGCCTGGCTTCCTCTTCTTCCCTCGGTCCTCCCTCTCCTTCAGGACTCAGTCCCATCTCATTTTCTTTTTCTTTTTTTTTTTTTCAGCCATCCATTGCCCCCACCCCTACTCTCATTTCCTCTTTCCATGGTGCAAGGGAATTTCGGCTGGAACAGCCCACAGTGTGTGGTGGGCCTGGGAGGGGCATCCAGAGGTCACTGGAGCTGAGAGGGCCCCAGGCAGGGGCTGAGCCATGTGTCAATGCCAGGGCTTGGCAAGGGCTATGGCCATGGGGGGGGGGGGGTTGGAGCAAGGGAACTCATAGGAGGTGAGAGGCAGAGGGCAGTGTGAGGCCTGACGTCTGCCAGAGCAGGAGACCTGAGAGGAGCTGGGGAGGACACCGGAGCATGGGCAGGAGGATGTTGCGGGCCATTCCTCATTCAGGCATCCAGCATCTTTCGTGGGGTCTACTAGAGCTGGCTTGAAAGGTACCACCCCTGCCAAGAATTCTCCTTTTTTCCTTCTTCTTATTCTTTACTAAATTAAATAAAAGGGGGGGGGACTGTGTCTATCTCTATTTCTATGGAGTCAAGTCTGGACCTCGGCTGATCCTGGAAGCCAACCAGGTACGTGGAAAGAGGAAAAGAAGACAGCCAAAGAAAATGAAGCCGTGCCTTGCAGGCCAGAGGGAGGCCGCGGGCAGGGATCTGCGGGAGGCCCTGAACTAAGGGGCCGAGAAAGGGGATCCTGTCTGGCTCCGAAGTAGAGTAGGGAATGCAAGTTAGGGATGGGCATTCCAAAGGGGGCTGCTGGGATTCTATGGCTACTGTTAGAGCCAGAACATGGCAGCCAGCCATAATGGGGTGACCCTTTCAGATGAAACTCTCCAAGGCCTCTCAGGGAACCCAGAGAGAGCAGTGGGTGCTCAGGGGCTGCAAGAGGTAAGCGTGTGACAGGCCTGGTGGAAGGAGGGGCTACAATGTTTGAACTGCTCCCAATGTGACCTTCCTGTCTCTTCTCACTCTAGCCCAGAGTTCAGTTCGGTCCAGAGCGTCTACACCTGTGTGCTCATATCTACTGCAATCTCCCTCTGGGAAACGTTAAGCCTGAGCCCCAAGCCAGGATCAGTGGTGGGAGGGGTGGGAAGGAGGGTCAGGGTCTCTGGCCTCTGCTTCTTCCTGAAAAGAAGACACACAGCACCCTGGAAGCCATATGGACTTAGTGGCTTCTTTTATTGATCACCTTTTCTCCATTCACTGCTAGCTTTGCTGGGAACCTGACACTCCCCAAAGGTAAACAGAGCTTCCTAACCTAATGCCATTAGGGCTCCGGACCTGCCTCACACCTGTCTCTGACATCACAATTATAGTTGTCTCCACACCCTAGCTGTGACCCCCTGTCTCATATTGTAACTCATCAATGGTGGTCATCAGGTCTCAGGAAGTGTCTAGGTTCCCAAGAATGGCCACGAAGTCCTGGCTGACTCCTAATAGGGTTCCTCCACCCCCCTACAACAGCATTCTAGACAGATTCACATTTCATGAGTTCTTCCTACTTTGTACCCCTGGTGGCTTTATGGGGGGTCCCAAGATCTCCCTGCCCTACTCTGGCTGACCCTCAAACAGGATAGTATCCAAAACACCTGGTTCCTGCCTTGGATCCCAGCACCAAGGACAGCGCCTGGCACAGCCAATACCAAGATGTCATGATGAGCTGATCACGTCTCTCAGCCTCTACCTTCCTTTCCTGCCTCCATTCAGAATGGAATAGCACTTTAGCTAGGTTAGGCTTCCCCAGCCTTGCTCATCTACACTAAAATGTACAGCGAGCAGGGAGTGGGGAGATGGCTCAGTCAGTAAGGTGTCTGCCTTAAACATAGCAGAACCTGAGATTAATCCCCAGAGTCCATGTGAAAAAGAAGAAGAAAATCCACTGGGCATGGTGGCACTTGCCTATAGCCCAAGTGCTGGGAAGAAGGAGGGAAGGAAAGAAGCGAATCCTGGGACTTGCTGGCCAGCCTGGCTGAATGGGTGATCCCCAGGTCCCAGTGAAAGACTGACTCAAAAACAACAGCAAAGAAACAGACAGCATCTGAGGAGTACCGCTCAAAGTCACCCTCTGGCCTTCACACACCTGTGCATGCATGTGCACCTGCACACTCACCCACACATGCATAGAGAAATATATGGCCACCGACGCAGGTGGTAGAATTTCAGTATGTTTGTGATGTAGCTCTTCATCCTGGTATTTACTTTCAGCCTGTGTCATTGACCAAGAGGAACTGCTGCGGGGAAGGGCTGCCCTAGCAGAAAGACAGGGACAGTTGCAGATTATATCAGAGGGCATGAGGAAGCAATAGCCAGGCAGAGAAGGGGGAGGGGGGGCAAAAAGACAGGGCACACACTGCGCAGGCTGAAAACATGGACCCAGAAGTGGACCCCACATCTGGAAAGACCTACCCCTTTGTTGTAGGTCTCATTTGTGACCAGAACCAAGCCACCATAAGAAAAGGGTATTTGGTGAAACCCTATCTCCACTTGATCACCTCTGGCCAGCCGCTGCTACAGGCAGCAGCCAGAATACTGCCTCTGACTGTGAAAAAAGGCCTCTCAGTGCTTTAAAGCTGGTTGGTTCACATCTAACTCATTTGGAGTAGGCCCTCGCTCTCGGTACCAGATCTCAGGGCTGGGGGCCTCAGAAAGGGAAGGTGGAGATGGGGAAATGATTCCCAGGTACCTCTCACATTTGGCAGAGCAGAGCTCACAGGAGGCACCCTGCCATGCAGGACCTCAGAAAGGGGCATGCTTTCTTTTTATTCCCCTCTGCCCTTTCCTCTCTCCTCAGCACCATCCTTGAGCCTGTGCGCCCTCAGCAACAGCCCTGGCACATAATAGGCTCTTGATAAATCAGGGCACCTTCACTCCCTTTCCATCAAAACCAAGGGTCTATTCAGGGAAACCATAAGGTCCATTAACAGTCACCAGATTCCCGGCTGGAGAGAGCCCATAGAGTATTAGCCTCAAAAACCCAAGGGCCAGTGTTTGAGCCCCAGAACCCACATACAAAATCTGAGCATGGTGGCATGTGTCTGTAATCCCAGTGTTGATTGGGCAGAGGTAGGCAGATCTCTGGGTCTCACTGCTCAGTCGTCCTAGACTAACTGGTGAACTCCAGACCAATGAGAGACCCATCTCAAAAAAAGGTGGACGACATGACATTCCTGAAGATGACATCCAAGGTTTTTTTTTTCTGGTCCCCACATGCACACATTTGGGGAAAGAAAAAACTTTAGAAAGAATGCAGCTTGCTAGAACTCCTAACATATTGGGTGGCACTAAATCACTGTCTGGGAGCCCATGACAGCCAAGGCTACACAAGAGGAACCCTGTCTTTAAAAACAAAACAAAACAAAACAAAAACAAAACAAAACATTGTTCTGGGTAATGAAAGCAGAACAAGAAAAAATATATAGTGCAAGTTGCTTCTGGGAAAGGCTACTAAAGCTACGACCAGTAGGTGTTCCTTGGTGGCTCTTGTCTAGTCCTTCACCCTTCACCTTTCCTCTGATTCCCAACCTGAAATGCAGACATCATGTGCAGATGTGCAGGATCCAGATGCCAATGGTGAAGACAGTATCCATATGTAAAAGCAACCAAGCAGAACAAGAGATAAATTACAAGTCTTCATAGCATGGCAGAAACCAGACTCTAACTCTGTATTGTCTATCATCTGTCTCCTCCACAGGGAATGTGTCAGTCAGCAATGGCCTCAGGAGTGCCACATGGCAAATCATCTCTAAACATCAGTGGTTTAAAACAATAATCATTTCTTCTCACTCACACAGCTGAGGATCATCCAGATTTAGCTCCAAGCTTCAGATGGGCTTGTTCTGCTTGCTCCCACCTAAAGCATGTCTTTGTCTTGATGATAGAGCCCCACAGAGGTAGAGTCAGCCTAGAAAGAGAATTTCAAATCTCTGCTTGTACATATTGAGCATCTTTAATCCAAAGATATGAAATCCAAAACGGTTAAAAAAAATCCAAATTTTTCATTGTGCCAAAATGCCACAAGTAGAAAATTCCAGACCATGAAACTTTGACTCATGCACAAAGTCATTTAAAATATCATATATAATTACTTTCAGCTGATGTGTCTACAGCCTATGAAGTGTAAATGGATGTTGTGTGTAGACTTGGCCTCTGTCCCTAAGGTATCTCATTACATATGTGCAAATATTCCAGCATTTTAACAACTTGAGAATCTGAAACTCTGCCAAGCATCTTGGATAAAGGATATGCAACCTACATTTCATCTCTAGTGTCCCATAAGCCACAGAGTCATGGAGATTGCTGAAGGTTAGCAAAGGTACTCCCATCTATGGTGAGAACAACAGCAAGCTCTAGTAAAGGCAGCTGGAAGGGAAAACCAGAGACAGTAGTTCTATAAAACGATGTTAGAGCCATTACAAGATCAACATCCCCTCGGGTGCATTTTGGTTATTAACCATCTCAATGGACCTTTGCAACAACTGGTAAGCAGCAGCATTTACTGTGCTGATGTGACAGCAATGGCTAATATTGAGCACAACTCTTCTTCTCGTGAAAAAGAAGGGCTGGGACTCAACCCTGGTTGTGACCTCCAAAAGGCCGTCTGTTTGTACACCGTGTGTCTCCATTCTCACCGTAGGCCCTTCTGGGAAACAGCACGTGTCTGAGTGGGAGGTCAGTACTGGATCTGGGCAGAATGTCAGCTACGTGCCTCGGGCCTCGTTTCTGTGTGTGTGTGTGTGTATTGCAGGACAAATTGATATCCAAGTACAGGTGGGAAAGGCTCTGAGACCCCAAAAGGACAAAAACTCTGGCTGATCCAAGCAGAGAAAGGCTACTCAGTTTCTCCCAGAATTGCACACAAGGAAGCTAGACCCAGAAAGTCAGAGAACAACCAGAGATGCTGCAGAGGGGACCTTGGAACTGCAAGCCCCTGCTATTCCTGCCCGGCAACACTGTTGTCCTTTATACCAGAGGCTGCTTCTGATGCTAACGGAATAGTTTTTCCTCACCCAGGCTTTGAAGTCCAGGCTGAGTGTCTCTGGCCCTGGTCTAATAGCCATGCCCCAGCTATGAAATCTAGATTTCCGCTTCCTTTTAGGAAGAAAGTACCTGGCTTCAGCATCTATAGCAAGAGTGGGAGATGAGACTCATTTCGTACCAGGACAGTTGGTTAGAACTCAAAACTAGGGTACAACCACCTCCACCATCTCCACCTTCACCACTAACACTATCACCACACCACAAACACCACCTCCCCACCACCACCACTACCTCCACCAAACCACAACTTCCACCACCACCACTACCATCACCACAACCTCCACCACCCCAACCACCACCACTACCATCACCACCTCCTCATTGTTTTCCTTCTCCCCATCATCATCAGCTCCTTCTCCTCTTCCTCCTCCTCCTCCTTCTTTATCTGTCCACAGGCTGCACTGGCAATCAGAAATGAGTATCGTGAGTGAGTGAGGGAAGGAGGAAGTTTTGTCCTCTGGCCTCCCACTTCCACACACATGGTGGGAGGCTATGGAGTGCAAGGTAGAAGCCCATCCACCATGCAACCCTCCCTTCATCCTTGTCCCTGCTACTCTGTCTCCCTTTGAGGATTTTTTTTCAGGTGGGAGAGCAAAGCCTGATCTCTAGGAACCTGGAGAACAATACAGGGCAAGTGATGGGCTTCAGCCTTGAAGGGGTGGGTCTGAGAGAAGAGCCAAGGGATGTCCGGATGAGCTGGGCCTGGGTGTTGGAGTGTGGGGTGAGGAAGGTAACTTACTATGCATGAGGACACAGGCAAAGGGACCCCTCTGTCCCTCTTCTAGCTCATCCTGATATTCTCCTGCATGTCCTTGTTCTGGCCAGCCTTTTCTGGCTCTGAGGAGAAAGAAGGGCAGACATGCACTCAGTTCATGAAGTTCATGGCTAGAAGTCTTTCAGATGTTGGGAAATGAGTGGTCATCAGATTCTGTTCCCTTCCCATCTGACTCAGAAAGTTACCAAACAGAATCCTCAGTGTTTACTCATTTGGAGTAAGCAAGAGTAAATTTAACTTCACAGATCTATTGGAGGGTCACAATGGGGTGACAGTGTAAAGAGTTCAGGACACTGCTTGGCAATAAAAGCAGTCTACAACGCTACTGCTCGGACTGCTGTTGATGGCAGTGGTGGGGATGACGGCAAGAGTGATGTTTGAAGACAATAGTTTTGATAAAGGTAGTGATGATGTGTTGATGACAATAATTGTGAGGAGATATGATGAATAGGAGGAGGATAGTGTTGCTGGTGATGATGGTGTTGGTGATGGTGATGGTGTTGGTGGTGATGGTACTGGTGATGGTGTTGGTGGTGGTGATGGTGGTGATGGTGTTGTTGTTGGTGATGATGTTGGTATTGGTGGTGTTGCTGTTGGTGATGGTACTGGTGATGGTATTAGTGTTGGTGATGGTGATGGTGTTTGGTGGTATTGGTGATAGTGTTGGTGTTGATGGTGATAGTGTTGGTGTTGGTAGTATTGGTGTTGGTGTTGGTGGTATTGATGTTGGTGATGGTACTGGTGATGGTGGTAATGACGGTAATAGCGGTGGAATGTTGACTGATGATGTGCAAACACTACCAAATGTGATCAAGGCTGAGTACACATAAGGCACCAAAGAAATACTTCTCATTCTCTCTTTTCTAATCCCAGTGCATTTTCTCCCACCCCAGCATTGTAAAGGTAAGCACACAAGCCCACTCCTCAGTCTCTTATTAGGGAATGAAATAGAAGTGGAGAGGGCCTCCTCCTCATCACTCTTGCGTCCTGAAGAGCGCTGTGTTGGGGTCATCCCCACCTCCAACCTGTCCTGGTCTAATCTTTTCTTCAATTGCTTGGAAGTGTCTAAGGGGAAGCCACATGTGGTGCTGGGCTAGGCTTAGGCAAGACACAGAGGAAGGTCCTCAGAACGTTAGAGGGAACTGAATCCAACTTTGCTAGAAACTGGGGCTGGCTTCCTCACTCATCCCCAAAGGGGCAGGGCCATGAAGGTAATAAAGTTTCTGGGTGTTGTCTAGACCAAGCTGAGTTTCTAGAAGACTCCAGCTCTAACATCCTCCCTGGGCAGGCTCAGCTCATATCCAAGTTCTTGGGGTTGTGATTGGGCCCCTTAGCACCTTCCAGCCCTGCAGACCCAGGTCTGGACTGCTCTGTACCTGGGGACTGAGCAGCCCTGGGCCGCAGTGCTGGATTCCCTCTCTTTCTCCCGGCACAGAAGCCCTGTCAGGGATCACTGCAAAGCACCACGTGGAGATCTAATCTAGGGCAGGGGCGCCGAGCTGAGACGAAGTGGAAGGGGTTGGCAGGAGGAGGAAATTAGTGATTAAATAATAGGTTCCAAATGCAGAGGCTCTCATCGAAACCCCGGTGAAATGCCCCGCTGCAGGCTGTGCACTTCAAGGCCTGGCTCTGGCTCCAGAAACCCGAGTGGGGAGGAGGCATCTGGTGGGTGTTGGTGGCTCTCTAGGCTTCCCCAGGCCAGGCCAGCCATAGCCCAAGCCTGTAACCAGGTCAGAATGTTGCCTGAAGGACCACATTGATACCTGATGACACAGAGTAAGAAGCCCTGCTGCTTGGAGCCCCCCTGCCAAGTACAGACAAAGATCAGGTCTCGGCTGGCAGCTGCTCCCCCGTGCCTGTGTTCCTCATACCATTTCATCTCCTCACATCATCATCATCCTGGCTACTCAAAGCCTCAGCTCTCCCAGATGGGAAAGGGCTGCACCAAGCCCACCTCCCCACTCTAATCATCCCCCTGTGCCAACACTGCCTTTCCTCTGTCAAACGCCCTCTACACTGACACTTTGATCTTGTCTAGAACAAATTCCATCTCATCATGCTTCAGTTTTCCCCCACACTGAGAACTGGGATTCTCTTGTAGCATTCTCCTGGGGGCCAGGACTGCCTGGTGGGAAGGTGCTGACTCTATATGTTTGTTTTGTTTTGTTTCACCAGTGTATGCTGGCTGTGTGC
Organism: Pachyuromys duprasi; assembly: GCA_028658305.1. NCBI lineage: Eukaryota > Metazoa > Chordata > Mammalia > Rodentia > Muridae > Pachyuromys > Pachyuromys duprasi. Next base: position 54,815,152 of record CM053761.1, read on the forward strand.
ACGCCACAGTTTCTGCCCTAGGGGAGGGTCTAGGCCTTGGATAACCATCTCAGCTCCATTGCTCCTCACCTCCTCCTTGGGACTCTAGCTTGGAGTCTGAGCTTTTCCACTCTGAGCCTTTTTGGCTGAGGATCCTGGAACGTTTGCAATTTCCTGACTTGAAGACTGCTCCCCCTACCATGTACCCTCTACCCCAGCTGGTAGGTCTCTGTGGGGGGAGGGGGGAGGAGGAATCACACCAGCAGGGGCTCAGAGCCCAGACTGTTGGGAACACAGTCCTGGCCCTGTAACTGACTCTAACATTGAAAAGCATACACTTTGGCTGGGAAGTCCTAATGCCACAGTCTGCCATTCTCTTTCTATCTCACCTAGGACCTCCCTGGAGAAGGACTGGCTTGGGTGCCCAGGAGGGTAGACATGAAAAGGCAAGAGAGGAGTCTGTCTCCAGGTAAACTGGACCCAGTGATGGGTAGAGATTTTTTTTTATGCAGAAGCCCAACCATGCAAAATAGATTTGACTTTGGAGTCTGGGACCATTGCTTCCCGCCAAGCCCAAAGAATGTCTGGGCCTAGGGAAGTGACACCCATAGCCCTGAGGAACCTGGGCTTTGGAGCCAGGGACCAGGCTGGAATTCGGGAAAACCTAGAAAGGGCTGAGGTAGCCATCGCTCCTCAGTGACTTGCCTGCTTGGTGCTAGGGCAAAGGTCCTGAGTAGACAGTTTGTCACTCTGAGGAAGCTGCAAGCAGCACTGAGAGGAGGCGCGCCACTCTCCTGCACCTGTGATAGTCCTTAGCACTTACTGCAGCTCCGGGACTGGGCGTTCCAGCCCAGGGAAAGCCTGCCTGGCGTAGCTCCGCTGCCAAGCCCTGTCCATCTCTGGGACATCTCTCTGGTGCCTCCTTCATGGGCTTCCGTCCTCTGTTACCCTGAACTGGCAGGCTAACTAAGCCTGTGGCCTTCCTTTCCTTAGGTCCTGCACATTGCCTCATCCAAGATCCACATACAATTCGGGACTGCGTGTGCGAAAAGAATTTTAATAAAAACAAGCAATTCAGAAGGTCTGGCGGGCAGGCAGGTGGGCGGGCTGATCATGAAGACTCCGTGCTATTCCTGGCTGCAGAGGCCCAGGAGGCCCTCCTAGGAACAAGCTCTCCCAAGACAAATCCAGTGCGACAGGCCCGTTTTGTCTTTCTGCCTTTGATGGTGGGGCATCCAGCCTGAGATTTGACCACACAGGATGAGAACGGGAACCAGAGGGGGCGGCAGCTCAGAACTTTTCGGGGTCTTGATACTTTGGGAGACTCCTGTAGATGGGCACCTGGGTGTAGATGACATAAGCTCAAGGTATTTTCCTTGGTCCTGTCACCTGTCTTGTCTCATGTTGTCACCCTACTGTACCTCCCTCTCATAGCTTAGGCAGGTGCCTCCTGTCCCCACCATAACAATCTGTCACGAAAGACCCCAAACCATGGCGCAGATGGAGCAGAAAAACAAAAATCAAAAACAAAACTTAAAAAAAAAATTAATCCCTCGGTTTTGTGAAGACAGATTTTTTTTCCAAAAGGAATTTAATTAAAGACAGAAAACGACCAATATAAACCACAAAATTATACACATATGTGAAAGTGTCGTGAGGGCCCTGGAGTCCTGGCCTACAAGAAGGGAAATCTGGGCCCAGGGTCCTGGATTCCCTAGAAACAGACCTGGGATAAGGGCCAGTGCTGACCTCAACGGGCTCAGGAGGCTCAGGTGTTCCCAGCCTTCCTCAGGAGTGAACCAGCAGTCTGCAACCTTGACAGGAAAGCCCAGCTCCTGGCAGCTATAAACAATAAAGACTCAGGGGAAACCCTGGCTCCACCAGAGACACAGCGTTTTGCTGCCCATCTATAAGACGGTGACAAGCAAGGCTTCCCGATGGTGACTAATGATTATGTCACAACCTTAGCTCACTTTAGAGGTATCTTATCTCGCCCACACCTGTTCTGTGACAAGAAATTTTTTGATGAAAATGTTTTAGTCCACATCAGCCAATGCCATCATGTTCAGCGGCCCCCACGCCTCTCCAGGCCAGCACCAGCTACAGCGAGACTTCAGACAAGGTGCACTCTCCCCCGCCCCCCAAGCTCCCCACACCCTTTCTCTCCCTCCTCTAGCCCGATCCCAGCCTTTTCAGACAGCTACCTTGTTTCTTTCTACAGCTTTTGTCTCCTCTCCAACTAGGATGCTCCCCAATGCTGACAGTTTCTCCCTATCCCCAGAATGCCTGATTCTCCCCAATGCTGACGGCTTCTCCCTATCCCCAGAATGCCTGATTCTCCCCAATGCTGACGGCTTCTCCCTATCCCCAGCTTGCCTGATTCCAGGGCAGCAGTGCTGGCTCTGGGGCTTTGCCTCTAGGCACAGCTCCTCTCAGACAAGTTTTCCAGAGCTTTTGTGACCAGAGAAACCTCTTTGGAAAATAAACATAGGCATTGGGGCTTGAGGGTCGGTCTAGAATGTTCTATACTGAGAAGGACCTAGGATTCAGGCACTGACAGAATCTGCTATGATGTGCCAGGTGGGTTTTTTTTTTCTTTTAAGGCAGAGGCCAGGAATGGACGTACAGAGGAGTGAGAAGAGGATTGTCCCCAAAGGCTCACAGGGCATTGAGGAACAGGGGCCAAAAAGAATGCAAGCCAGAGGTAAAAGGGTGGCGAGGAAACGCTGTCTTTGGGACACCACGAACTCATTGTAGCTGTGGCTACCTGCTCAAGACGAAGTCAACAGTATCAGTCAACAGTCCGGCCACCAGTGGCACTTGGATTTAGTGGGCTACACACTAAAGAGAGAAGTGAGGAACAGTGAGAGGTGGGTGTGTATGGAGATGTGGGAAAGTGAGAGTTGGGAGTGGACATGATGAAGATACATTGTACAAATGGATGAAACTGTGGAAAGGCAAATAAAAGTAAATAAAATGTCTTCCCCCTTTTCATGGTATCATTTCTAGTTTCATTACTTATACCCAAACTCTCCCCCATATACATATATAAAAATTAAAATCTAAGATCTCTGTATGAGGGAGAGCAAGCTGCAGCTGCCTTTCTGCATGTATTTTGATGGATCAATGATTGGAGTCACCTGCAGGAGAATGAGTCACTCAAAGACAGCTGACTCACTGAATGACCCACCCCCTCATGGGCAACTACTCACAGAAGCTACACCCCTGCCTGACTTGTGGGCAGTGCTACTGAGTGCCCTCTCTCCCAGCAATTGGTTAGTGCCTATATAACTTCAGGAAGTAGACATTCTGAATCATGTATGCTTTGTGAGCTTCCCGAATCTTATGTGCCTCCCTCCTTCCTTCAGTCAGGGGAATGCTTCTGAGAAAAAAGCTGCAAAACATCCAGGAGAATCCATTTTGGACTTCTGATCTCCAGGGCTACAAGTGTTGTTTTTAAGTCATTTGGCTTGGGATAATTTTTTAAAGTAACCACAGGAAACTAATAGTGTCTGAGATTAAAGGGAAGCTACTAAAATAAGGTGTTTAAAAATTTAGCCTTAATGCAAAATCTTTGACGTAAAAAAAAAAATCCAGATGCCCATGATATAGGAAACGGATGCACAGAAGGCACAAGAATTTTAATTGACTACAAACTTTGTAGAAAACAAATGGAATGAGAAATGTGGAAGTCATCACTGAGGAAGATCCTGTGGGCGCCACATCATCCTTGATGTATGGTGTTCACTGTGAGCTCACTGAGTTAAACAGGATGTTGACAAACAGAAGGAGAATCCAGATGAGAAGAGGTCTGAACACTATGCTTCTAAAGGAAGAAACTGAGCATAAAATTTTCATCCCAAGAAAAAAATTAAAAATCCAGGCAGGTACAACATTTAGGGATTTAGGAATTTCATGGGAAAATTTAAACCACAGGGATTCATTTCTTTGCTCCCTGAAGGATGCTGGGATGGAGTGATGTTCTGAGGGATTTCTGTACCCAGATCTACCTAAACAGAGCCAGAAGATGTCCTTGAAGGTTCTCCCTGGAATATCAAGTATTGGGTCCCTCAAAAGAGGAATGAGTTAGAAATAAGGTTTCGGAAAGGAGAGAATGATTAGGGCCTTTCATATCCCTCCAAGCTATTGAAGGAAACTCAGGCTGTTAAGAGTTTTGCTCCATATTGGAAACCCAACATTCAGATGTGGATGGAAGCAGCTTGAGCAGAGCCTAGTGGCACAAATGTATCGTCCCATCTACTCAGCAATAGTTGTGGGAGGGTAGCAAGTTCAAGGTCAGCCTGGACTAACCAGTTCTAGCTTCTAATGAAGACCTTGTCTCAAAATAGAAAGCAAGAAGAGGGTGATGTAGCTCAGTGGTAGAGTGGTAGAGTGTTTACCTGGCATGAGTTAGGTCCCATGTTCAGTCCTCAATACTACAAAAGTAAATACCTTTATAAATGAGATAGGTCTTACAGCCCATTCACCCATTTCCATTTCAGGGCACCCCAAACCCTCACCACACAAAAGCCTATTATGTCAGCAGTGTTCACCATAGTCAATAACATCTACAATGAAGGAAGTACAGTATTTTCTCTACCTTGTGTCTATACTCAAGGGGAAAAGCAGATACTTGTCAAAAAGACATCAGCACATATCTCCTTGATCATAAGAATAAGAATGGCAGCCTGTGTGTCCTCAGTATTTGGAGTACTCTACCCCCATTTTTTCCGGAGCCCCAGTCCTTATGGGAAGGCATAAAAATGTCATTTTCAAAGGGACATGTGGTCTGGACCACAATGATGGCTGGAGGCTCTGTCTCCGTCTCGCTAAGCCCCAACTATAAGTTACAACTTCATGGGGAGGGGTCAGGAGAGTTGACTGCTCAAGTGAGGTCAGAACTGTCCTCCTTAGCTTTGACAGTCAACTTGACACAGCTTAGAGCCACCTGGAAAAGGAGTCTCATTGAGAGGTTGCCTAGATCAGGTTGGCACATTATGGCCATATCTCAATGTCTAAACAGATGCAGGAGAGTTTGGCTCCCTGCAGGTAGTACCGTTTCCTGGGAAAGTGGTCCTGGGCTGCATGAGAAAGCTGGCTAAGCACGAGCCAGTAAGCGGCATAACTCCATAGTTCCTGCCTCTAAGTTCCTGCTTGAGTTCCTGATTTCGCTTCCCTCAGGGATGGACTATACCTTATGAGCTGAAATCAATCCTTTCCTCCTCAAGTTGCTTTTGCTCATGGTGTTTGTCACAGGAACAGAGTGAAGTCAGAACAAGAGTTTTGTTTTGTTTCCAATTCAGAGAACAAAGAGCCCTTGGGTGCTGAGGCATGATATGTAGGGGTTCAGGGATGGAGTAATACAGAGAATGCCTTCTTCCTGGAATAGACTGGAAGCCACAGCTTAGTAGCTTCAGACCTGTACATGGCACATCCCACTACTGCCAACTTTAAGGGAATTTCCATCTCCTATTTGCCCCTCAGTTAACCCCCCATCCTTGCCTAGTCCCCAGGAAGGGTGGGAAGGGAACTGTGGAAATTCCCTTTTTAGGAACACGGGAGTCACAAAGCTGCAGAACAAAGGGAAAACAAAGAACCCCAAAGGCTTGACTCCCCAGTGAACCCCGTGCTTTCATACTCAGCCAGGGTATCCTCAAGAGGACGGGGACACGACAGGCCCATGGGCAGGTGCTGAGTTTTCCCAAGGCCTTCGGCTCACCCTCCTCCAATCTCCCAGCCAACCCATCCCCCAGGGAGTCAGAAGGCCCAGCCGACAGCTGGGTTGTGCAATCAGCAGCCCAGATGTGGCTGGGACTTTGGCTTGTGGCAGCTGCCTCTGTCATCACCCAGGGCCTATGGCCTTCACTTCACCCTTGAGCTGTACTCGAGCAACATTCCTGTCCCCATCCAGACAGGCCCCACCCTAGCCACTGTCCTCTTCCAGCAGCTCTGGAGAACACTTGGTGACTGCAGATCTCAGGCCCAGCTCAGCCAGGAGACCGTACCATCAACGTCGGCAGCCCTTTCCTTCCAGGCCTTGATGGGTATGAGCTAATGCCTGACTCCAAGTTCTCAACTCGTCCCTGACGTTAGCCAGGCATTTATTGCTTCCTACAGGAACCAACTAAGATATAAAATCTCTTTTATTGCCCTTGGATATTCTAATCAGGGCAAGGTCACTTCCCATTCTGCAGCTACCATGACCACTGCTCTGATGAAACTTTGACCATGGTTTATCATCAGGCAGCACCACTGACTCTTTGGCTTTAGAAATGGCAGCTGGTCAGATCTACAGTGGTCTTGTCCACTTTCTTTCATGTACAAGAGTGTGGCTTAGCAGACCATTCATTAAGTGAAAAAGAATGGAGATTCATGTAAACGTAGAGAACAAGGGTCACACAGAAAACCAGTGTCTAAGATGGAGTCAAAGGCCAGGGGCTGGGACTTGTAATCGAATTCCTCTTCCTCATACTGTGCTCTCTGACTTCATAGTGTAGGCGTTGTGGGTGATGGCGGCAGTAGTGTAGCAACAGCAGCACTAACAGTGGTATCGGCTGTAAGCTGTGGCTCTAAGGGGTATTAGTGGTAGCGGTAAGAGCAGCCATAATAGTGATGGCGATCGTGTTGTTCTTGGTGGTGGATGGTGAGAGCAGGAGTACTGGTAATTATAAATGGTGGTGGTGATGGTTGTGGTAATAGTTGTGAAGGCAGAGGTGATAGTGGTGGTTGTGATGGTGGTTGTGGATGGTAGTGATGGTTGTGGTGCTGATGATTGTAGAGATGGTGGTAGTGATGGTCATGGTGGCGGTGGTGTTGGTGGTGATGGTTGTCTTGGTGATTGTGGTGGTGGTGGTAGAGATGGTCTCGGTGGTAGTGCTGGTGGTAATGGTGATGTTTGTGATGATGGTTGTAATGGTGGTGGTTGTGATGGTGGTGATAGTGATGGTGATGGTTGTGATACTGATGATGGTGGTGGTCATGGTTGCAGTGATAGTATTTACGTGGTAGTGGTGATGTTTGTGGTGATGGTGTTTGTGGTGGTAGTGGTAATGATTGTGGTGGTGTTAGTGATGCTGGTGATGGTTGATGTGGTAGTGATAATGGTAATGAGTTGGATGATATAATTGATAACAATGATTCTGGCCTACTATGATAGTGATTTCAGATTCCCTTTCCCTGAAAATTCTCTTTGAGAAAACAACTCATGTCAATAATTTTTGCATTAATTCTTCAGTCCTACAAGGAACTAGAGTTTGAGCTGTCTCTGCTCAAATCTTTATTAATTCACATATAAAATGCAGTGATCAGAATCTCTGTGAGACAACCATGTGGACAGGGGCTCCTGCTATGCCCTGCTAGATCTGCCCCAGGGCTTTGGAGTCAGGGTTACCAAGGACCATTCTATCCGGCACAGCAGGAGGACAGAAGCTGGCCCACTTCTGAAAACAGAGGACCCAGGTGACATGGGACTTCTCAAGCATTTCTTCTTGTCTGTAAGTTTCCTGGAGTTGCTCTGCGCTCTCTTCCTGTCCTCATCCTTTCCTCCTCTCCTGCACAGGGGTCAGATTCCACCTGAAGGTCAAGGTCACCTTCACCTACCATAACTCCTTCTCCTGTATCTTGCACAGGGGTTTTCCCAGGTCTACTCCTGTTGAGTTCTGTCCTTCTCAAAAGATGCCGACTAAGTAAACCCGGCAAGCAAGCTGAATAGCACTGTTCCGGAGAAGACAAAGCTAACAGAGAAAATGTTCCACAGTAGGGCTGGTTTTCTCTTGTAACATAAAAGCTGTCTCAGGACAGTTCCAGGCAGGAATGTTTTACATGCTTTGAGAAGTCAAGTTTGCCCTTGGATAATGAAACCCTTGCCGGGGGCTTGAAGGATGGAAGGGAGGACAGCCTGCAGACGGCAGGGGAAAACCACAGGACAGAGACTTTAAGTAAGGAATGGGTGTCTTGGACCACATATTCAATCCAGGGGCATCCAATTCATGGTCCACAAGCTGCAAACACATTTCTTTTGCATGACGCTGTCACCTACAAAGTTTAACACAATCAAGTTACCAAAAAAGCATAAAAATAATTGTAATAATGTTCTAAGTAAGTTTTTGGTTTTGAGTTGGGCCTCACTCAGAACTCTCCTGGATGTGCATGGAGGAACTAAGATCAAACAGCAGGAGAAAATGAGGCATGGAAGGAACTTAAAGCAGAGAAGGGTCTTGAGATTTGCTAAAACAAGAGATGGAAGCAGCTGTGGAGAGTGGTGGGCTGGGAAGAGCCGGGTCCTGCAGCTCAGCCAGTGGGATTGCACCAGAAGATACATTAGAGACACAAAAGGCGTGTTGAGAAAGTTCTCCTGGTTGCCTTTCATTGTCGACTTGAAACTACCCAAAGTCACCTGGGAAGAAGTCCCCATCATTCAGGGATTGCCTAGGTGTGTGGCTTGTGGGAGACTGTCTTGACTTGATTGATGTGGGAGGGCTCAGCCCACTATGGGCGGCACTACCCCTGGGCAGTGAATAAGGAAACTGGCTGAGTGCCAGCCAGAGGGAGCCAGGCAGTAAGCAGCATCCCTCCAGGGTCCCTGCTTCTGTTCTCCCTCCAGGTTCCTGCCCTGAGCTCTTTCCCTGGCTTTCCTCAGTGATGGAGTATGACCCGGAAGTGTAATGTGAAATAAACACTTCTTTTCCAAGTTGCTTCTGATCACTGTGTTATCACAGCAGCGGAGAAGCAAAGGAGCAGACCTGTCTTGTCTGTCTAGGTAAGAAAGTTGAAGAGGGGTGGTAGGGAGGAGACGCCTTCTGGCCGAAACGGGTGGCTGAGAGGCGTTCTGGTCTGGAGGGAAGATTAGAACTGCACTGGATCATGTTTTCCCAGAAGCCGTGTCTACCAGAGACTTGGACAATGTGGGCCTAGAGCAGAAGACAAGCTTCAGGCCAGTCTGTGAGCTTAGAAATAAAGACACGAATGAGTGGCTGCGGGTGTGTGGCTTAAATGAGGAAAGCAGAGACTGGAAACACTCATTGTGGTGGCGGGAAGGACAAGGAGCCAGCAATAAGGAGAGAGTGAGATGGAGGGCAGAAGTGTCTATGACCAAGGCTGAGGCCCTCAGATGCAAGTCTGAGGCTGGATCTTGTACCCATGTCCCTCTGTAGGCTTGAGGGGTAAATCTCAGGTTGACCATGAGGGGAACTAGAGACAGACATCTGGGGACTGTAGAAACTCTCCTCTAGGACTGTGCCAGAGATGAGTGGTGACAACCTGGCAGAGCTCAGGACTGCTGCGCCTGCCACAGGGATGGCCTCCCACAGGCTGCTCCTGTGGTCCAGGACACGTTGCTCTCCTGGGGTCAGTGCCGGGGCGGCAGCAGCCTCTGTGTGAGGTGGTGGTGCTGGCGTCTGCCACTCTGGAGCAGGCACTAGGAAAACAGATGACCTCAAGCTACAAGCTCTTAGAGTCATTGCTCAGCAAAGAGTGGAAAAGACAAAGCTAAAAATACATGCTGACCCAAAGTCCCCATCTACCCAGAAAAAAAAAAATGCAAAATTCTGGACAGAGCTCCCCACAGACATGGTCTGACACAGGTCCCTGAAGTTCAGGCTCCATCACCAGCCTGCTGATCTAAGGTTTTCACTTCAGCACCTAGGCCTGGCTCCTTCCTGTCCTCAGAGCTGGCCAGGCACCTTTCTTCTTCACAGTGGTTATTAAAGACCCCTCACCCCTAATGCCAATGCACCCTGTCTTTTTCCTTCCTAAGATGCAGCAAGCAGATCCCCTGGGACCCCTTTCAGACTTTTCCAGATGTCAAAGTCGAACCTCGTAGATGGTCTCTCTTTTTCTTGTTTTCAGAAATTGAAATTTATCTCCAATTGCCATATTAAGATTCTTTTAAGAGGGAATAACCCTGTATTCCCCTTCCTTGTGTCTCTAAAAGGCCCTGGTCTAAAGTTGGACATGCTATAAGTGCTTTTGGTTTTGTGTTTTTGTTTGTTTTATGTTTTTTTGAGACAGGGTTTCTCTGTGTAGCCTTGCTGTCCTAGACCAGGCTGGTCTCAAACTCACAGTGATTCACCTGTCTCTGCCTCCCTTAGCACCCAGAATTGCGTGCGCCACCATGTCTAGATTACTATAAGTGCCTAATCAATGCTCCTAATAAGAAGCACAGGGAGAGTTGATTGGATGGATGGATGAAGCATGTGTGTGTGTCCACACATGCCATGTGACAACCACATGCCATTGGTGTGAGACTACTAAGCCAAGGGGAAGAGCTAAGATATCCTAGATTCTTGAGCAATGTCTGAGCTTTTCAAGATGGCCTTGAACAGCGCAGATGTCCATGCTGCATCCTGTATGCTCAGCAGCCCCGTGCTGTGGCAAGACTCCCCCAGAAGCCTTGCTCTGCCTGTTCCTGCGGCATGTGACAGATGTGTGCATTCCAGCATGGAGGTGAGGACAGGTGCTATCAGGGGTGTCTGGTGGCCCATCATTTCTTTGCTCTCAGCTCCTTTCTTCTCCCTACTGATTTAGGGATCTTTAGACTGCAGAGCTCTGGGGGGGGGGGTGGCCCTGAGCAACCGTGGGCATGTGAGAAGAGGAGGAAAGGGAGAGAATAGCTGGTTATTGAGGTTCACACAGCTGCAACGCCAGTACTTGGGAGCCTGAGGCAAGAAGAGCTAGAGTTTGGGGCTAGCCCGTACTACATAGTGTATTTTGGACCAACCTGGGCCATCGAGCCTATCCCCCCACCAAAAAAAAAAAAAAAGTAAATAAATAAATAAATAATGGTTCGTGACAGATAGATAGTAAAGAAAAGCAACTAATAAACGTGTAGAGTTTCTGTATACGTTTTGTGTGGACGTGATATACAAAGAGCACAGGGCTCACCATTCCAGCCTAGCTCACATTTAACCAAATGGCTGTGGCTTGGGTTTAGAATCATGAACACTGAATCCTCCGATGTGCTGAAGATGCTGCCCTCACATCGCAGAGCAACTCATAGAAACAGAGTTGTCCACCCAAAAGTCTTCCAAGTTTTGAAAAGGCCAGGACTCCATGTTAGACTTTCTCCTTCCCCAGGCTGGGAATGCCAGGGAGCCATCTTGGACCTCCTTCTCACCTCCCTATCTGTCTCTCATGGAAGATCTGCTCCAATCAGAACTGGGAATTCCCCTGTCCAGGTTTCACAATGAGTAGACTTACTTAAATGTCACTTTCTTTTTCTCCCTCATTTTCTGGGACTTGACCTTTCTCAGAAGTCTTGCTAGCCTCCTGCCTGCTCCCACGTCTATGGTGTGGCATGGCTCTCAGAGGCAGAAACAATCAGATCCTTCACAGTAAGCTTTTGGCTGATGGACGGGGATGTAAACTCAGCCTGCTGCCAGGGCCAGCTCCTTGGATAGTAGGAACCTTGGAAGCAGGGCATAGGAAAAGCCATTCTTTGGGGGAGGAAGTGGGTACTTAGAAGACTAAGCTTTCATTTTTCCCCCTCTGGTTTTATCTCTATTTATAATTTCATTTGCAGAAGATCTAGGAGGAAGGAGACTGGGAAGGAAGGGAATAGAATTCAGCCTGTAAACCTCCCTGCAGCCTATATGTGGGAACTCAGCAAAGATGCTCAGTTGTCATCCCCATGTCCTGTCAGATCTACAAAATTCTGCCCAAAGGCAATGAAATGAGAAAGAGATAAAAGGTAGGGTGAGTGTCTGGGGCTGTAACTCAGTGTGTAGAGGACTGGCCTAGAGTGCACAAAGCCCTGGGTTCTTGCCTAGCACAGAATAAACCAGTTGTAGTGATACATTATAGGTATATAATACTGCTCTTTGGAGAATGAAGGCAAGATGTGCAGAAGTTCAAGGTCATCCTTATGTAGTGAGGTCCAGGTCCTACAAACAGCCCAGGGCTCATGACATCAGGTACATGAGACCTGTCTGAGAGAGAGAGAGAGAGAGAGAGAGAGAGAGAGAGAGAGAGAGAGAGAGAGAGAGAGAGAGAGAGGAGCAGGAGTGGTGGAAATGGAAAGAAAAAAAAAGAAATGAAGAAAGAAAGAAAGAAAGAAAGAAAGAAAGAAAGAAAGAAAGAAAGAAAGAAAGAAAATGCTGGGAAAGCAGAGAGCTGAACCCTATCCTCTGTGCTATCATCCAAGGAGTTCCTTCTTCCTTTGAAGCCACAGTTTCCTCAAATGCAGTAAAAGGCCCCCAAGGCCTGTGCAACCCTGATGGAAAGCCACACTAAGACAGATACAACCCAGTGTGCAGGACAGAAGCCATGATTCAAGACCATGGGATATGGTGAGTTGGGAGAGAATGCTCACATATGTGAACCAACTGGAGGAAAACACAAATCAGAGTTTGATGGAACGCCCAAGTTAGTGGATCAGACCGCCAGAGCCTGGCTTGTGGGCTGGAATTCTTGCAGGAGACCTGTACTCCCATATGCCCTACAAGCTTCCGCCACGGGCTGAGTACATACTACAACGTGCACATGGATGTGTGACTATTTTTCAAATCATCGATGTTGCTGTCACAAATGAAACACAGATCGGTTTGATTTGGCTCTTGAAAGAAGGCCATCTTTGCGCGGCTACGTGCTTCCTCAAACAGCAGGTCTTAGACAACTGCTGTTTACAGAGAGATAAAACACCATCTGGGTTTTGATTTTAACCTTCCTGGTGGGTGGGGGCAGGGGAAGGACACAAAGAGGCAGGGATAGGTGGGATGGAAGGAAAGAAGATTTGATTGTTGAAAGCAGATGATGAGGTGCACGGGGGTACTGGGCTGTTGTTTCAGCTTGTGTATGTTTGAAGATTTCCATAATAAAAATGTTCCGCCTACAAAAAAATATATAAGGTTCTTATGTGGTCATTCATGACATTCTTTAACATTTATAAAAGAGAGTTCTTTGTAGAAAGATGCTCACAAAGCCGTGGAGTGAAGGGAGAGAGCCCATATAAAGCCATATGGAAGAACAGGTTCAGCTCTGTTTTTTAAACAGTGAGTCTGTCTTATGTGTATATGTGGGCAAAGTCCTTCCTTCCAGGACTACAGAAAAGACACAAACAAATAAACCCATGTGAATGGTGGTTAGCCCTAACTAAAGGAAAATAGTTTTTATTTTCTTTATTATTTTACTATTTTACTTATTATTTCTATGTGTGTTTACGTGTGTGCAGGTACCCACACATGGCATGGCACACATGGGAGGTCAGAGGACTGAATTACAGGAGTGGTTCTTTCTTATCATGGAAGTCCCAGCAATTGAACTCAGGTCATCAGGCTTGGTGCCAAACACCTTTACCTGCTGAGCCATCTCTCCAGAGCGTCAGTTTATATTTTTATCTATTTATCATTTACTTATTTTGACACAGGAGTGCATGCTATAGCTCTGCTAGCCTGAACTTACTCTGTATCACAAGCTGGCCTGAACTTGGAGTCATCTTCCTGCTTCAGAGCCTCCTTAGTCCTGGGGTGGTCGGGGTGAGCCACACAGGCTAGGCTTATTTTCTTAAGATTTTAACATCTGCGTTTCTAATTAAACATGACTTTTTTTTAAAAAAAATAAGTTTCAAATAGTATCTTTTTAAAGTTAAATAATGAGACTAGCCTCACCAAGGATGGGTTGTGTAGGAACCAGGGCTTGCGGTTGAGACTACCTGGTAGTTATGATGGAGAGCAGCTTGCTGATTGCAAAGATGGGCAGGATTTAAAAAAAAAAAGCAAACAAAAAAACGAGATGGGAAGAAAGACATTCCAAGCAACACCAAAATAAGTTCATCCTGTCTTGAGAGAGTGGCGTGCCAAAGGGGAGTGAGCTGGAGGCCAGGGACTGCAGGGGGCAGGAGCAAAGACTGAGGGTCTGGGTGGGGCAGATCCTGAAGGGCCCATAGGGTTCTGGGAAAAGAGGAGCCTGAATGTCTGGCTAAAAATTGTCCCGAGTATGTGTGTGAGTGTGCACAGGCGTGTTAACTGTGGCATTCAGAACAAGGGATAATTGGAAAAACATGACCATCGCTGAGCCACACGCATTTGGGGACATGTGGCTTCGGTTCTCGGATTGTTTGTCGGTCCTTATTTCAGGAAAGCGGGAAGACAAAAGGAGCGTTGAGCGCCGCAAAGATTCAGATGTCACCAAGGAGCCAGCATAAGGCCAAGAACACCATTGATCAACAGTCGGTGGCCACCACCCCGTGACTAACGCCACAGCATGGAGACAGCTGCCAGTCAGACCCCTGCCTCAGCTTTGGGGTTTTCGCAGGCTGGGAGAATGGACACTGGCACCGTCCCAAGGCTTTGCCGGAAGGGAGCTGAAGGGGCGGCAGGGCGCAGAGAGGCCACCTTACAGCGAACCCAAGGCAATGTGGGAAACTCCCAGAAAGCCCGGCACAAACAGTGGAGAGGGCCTGGGTGACCTCAAGAGCACCAGAGCCGTGGTTTCCAGGACGCGGGGAGTTGATGGCAGGCAGATTTGCACCTCTGTTTCCTTAATGGGAACAGAACCAAAGGCTTTGGGTAGAGGTGAGATAGGGACCCAGGACCTCTACAGTAGGAAGCCCAGAGCTTTGGGGCTGAGGTGAGACAGGACTCCTGCAGAAAAGACCCAGGCAAGAAGCCATCTCCCTTGGAGCAAGGGGCTGAACTCCAACCTTGACCCTTGAGCCTTTTTTTTTCCTGTCGTCTTGGGATGGAACCCAGGGCCTCAGGGATTCCGGGCAAGCCCTGTACCACAGCGCTACCACCTAGCCCAGGCTTGCTAACTTGAACTGGTGAGGGCTTATCTGTGAATGCCTTTGCTCACTACCACCCTGACAGACCTTCACTTCACCCCTGGTGTTGAGCTCTGCAATTTTCAAATGGGATGGAATGTTACCCAACACTGTTTTCTGGGCTTTGCCAGAACAATAAAAACAAAGCTTGGCTAAATGTGGCCTCAACAAATGTAATATCCACCCTGCCCCCACTCCACCCCACCCACTCCCTGCGTCCCAGAGTCCCTGGCCTGGCTTACCTCTTCCTAGGAGGGTGGGAGGCGGTGTCTTTTCTTTTGCTCTTCTAGCTAAGTCCCTTTCTCCTTGTCAATCATCCATAATAAAATTGGACTTTCTCAAAAGTGTTTACCAGGAAACAGAGAGAGAAGGTGAAACTGAAGGCAAGAGATGGAGCTACTCACAGTCCCGGGGCAAAGAAATCAACCCCAGACCTCCCAGGAGTTTGTCTGTTTGTAAGAAATGCTTCTCTGTCCTTGCTTACTGCTGTGGTCTTCATTCTCATTGTTACATTCTACACTCAAACATGCGGTGCCAAGTAAGCACTTCAAATCACCATCCTTTATCATCATGTTGAGCTCAATCAATGTACGAATACACCATTTTATCACAGCTAGAGAGCCTAAGTACTCAGAACACAGTTTCTCCTCTGCAAAGCGGGAATACTAGCCTTCAAAGCTAGGCTCTGTAGCTTCCAGACCAAACTGACTGTGTGCTACCCTGATGTCTTGGGCCATTGGTCTACACCCTTTGTGCCCTAAGACAGCCAGGCCAGGTCAAGTTCATGGAGCACTTCCACAGGGGAGGCAGGCTCAGGAGTGAAGCTTTCAGCACCACAGCCCCCACAGAAAAATAAACAGATAAAGGTCGGCATAGCAGCGTGCATCTCTAGCCCCAGAACTGGGGAGGCGGAGACAGGAGAATTCCCCAGGCACTGGTCAGCCAGCCTAGACAAAGCAGGGGGCTCCAGGCTCAGCAGAGAGCCCGCCTCAGTAAACAAACAAGGTGAAGAGCATTTGAGGAAGATGCCTGATGCCAAGCTCTGGCGTCCACACCCCCACACCCGTGTATCCACCCACAAGAACCTGTACATACCACATACGGGCATTAGAAAAGGAGGAGGAGGAGGAAAGGAGGAGGTGAATGCAAGGAGGAGGAGGAACAAGAGGAACAGGAGGAAAAAGAAGACTACAGCAGATGAACAGGGCTGTTTTCATCCCCTGAACATTTCCCACAGTAACACGTTCTGTTCCGTGGTGCATTGCCAAGTTCACAGCCGCTCTCCTGTGAGGCCCCTCAAAACCTGTGTGAAAACACTACAACTACCTGGATCTCTCCCCTCCTCCCCTCCCCCACCTCTCTAAGGGACCACTCTGTGGAATTATTGACTTGATCATTTCTTGGCTTTAAAAATGTCATTTGAAAAACAAAGTTAGAGGAGATATTTAAGCAAAGTTTATGTTAAAATTTAAAAATATTTTAAAACTCTGTCACGTTTCCGTGCTTTTAACTTTTTAAAGTTTAGCTTTTGAACTTGGAGAATTACAGTTAATATTTTTATTCCCGTTCGAAATTCTCTTTCAGCTCCATCTGCACTGCTGTAGCTACCTTCTCTGTTGTGTTTTCTTGATTCTGTCCTTCCATGCGAGCAAAACTGGGGCTGGAGCGGGTAAGGGGCTTGCTAGGGACGCCCGGGGACCTGAAAAGCCAGCTGTGGGACTGACGCAGTCCCATCCAGGGAGGCAGAGGCCTACAGTAGGGACACCCAGGCAAGCTCCGGCCAGGTTCTGGGGGAAAGCCTGGCTCAGAAGGTAAGGTCAAGCGTGAAGGGGCGGGGCTGCGGAAACCCAGTGCTTAAGAGCGAGCTCTCACTGCTCTTTGCAGAGGACCCTGGTTCTCAGCACCCAGATGGCTCACAGCTGTCTAGAGATCTGACATCTTCTTCTGACCTCTGAGGTACCGTGTGTCTGTGGTGCAATTACATGAGGACAGACACTCATAGTCACAAAATAAATAAATCATTAGACAGGGAGCGGTATGGGAAGGGCTTTCCATTCCAACCTCTGGCCTCCACATGCACACACACAGGCAGGAACACCCACCTCCTCCCACAAACACATGTACCTTCACACACACACTCATACATACAAACACACATACACTCACATATATATATATATATACATACTCACATATACATACACTCACACATAAAACCCACACACATTTATATACTTGCATACATACACACTCATACATACACTGACAAACATGCACACACACCACACATACACTGACACACTCATACACTCATAAACACTCACACACATATACTCATACACAGACTCACACATACATACACATACACTCATAGACATTCATACACTCATATATACATACAAACACATACACTCTCACACACATATACACTCACTCATGCATGGGCTTACACTCACACACACATTCATTTACACATGGAGAAAGAGGAAAAATAAAACAAAAAACAGGTAAAGAAACAGGTACAGTGGTACACACCTGCCATCCCAGCATTTGGGAGGTAGAGACAGTAGGATCATGAGTTCAAGGTTATCCTGGGCTATGAAACTAAGTCTAGGTCAATTGGATGAAGGACCTTGTCTTAAATGTCTAAAGAAATGGGCACTCCAGCCACTTTCTCATCTGCTCTATCTTGCAGATCGTTTTGGATTTAGTTCCTTCTTAATAATTTCAAGAGTTATTTTCAATATGCATCTTTCAAATAAATGTTTATATTTATGATCATGAATGTGCACACAGCCATTGCACAATGTGTATATGGAGATCAGAGGTCAATTTGTGAGAGTCAGTTGACTCCTCCTACTATGTGGGTCTCAGGGATTAAACTCAGGTTGACCGGTGTGACGTAAGCCCCCTTTACCCACCTACCTATCTTTTGGTCCTTTGGGGATGGTTATCTGAGTCTACATATTACTGTGGTGTGTGTGTGTGTACACGTGTGTGCCCTCAAATGTCAATTTGGTTCAAAATAGAAATCTTTAGTCAAAGTTTTCCCTTTGTTATGTAAAGCTCTCCTTCCGTTGTCTTCTGGCTCTGGCTCTGGCTGTTCTTCAGAAAGCCATCAACAACTCTTAGACTCTGGTCATCATTTACTCTTGCCTCATAGGGAATGAAAGATGCTCTTCTGAATTTTAAGGTCTAAAAAACAAAGTTCAGAAATCAAAATATACCCAGTAGCTCCCAGGGTCTGGGAGTGTGAGATGAGGAATTGTTTTGTGAGTAAAAAGTTTCCAGGCATGAAAAATGAGGATGTTTGGGATGGATGCAGTTAAGAGTTGCCTGGCAGAATACAATGGCTAGACTTTATTTTAAGTACTGGTTCTGATGATCAATTTTATGTTGTATGTGTTTTGTCACAATAAAAATACAGGATTACATTAATTAAAAATGTACATAAAATTATCTTCCTACACTTGAAAATAGTAAGAAAAGATTCTATCCCACAAATAAGTCTTTTGCAAGTCTTAAATTTTACGACAGCTTTTCTCTTCTGCTTTGCATCAAGCCTTTTAATCTACAATTATTTTCTCAATTCTAAGAAACGTCTAAGTTTAAAGAGCTTTTATTTTTGTCTTCTCTATTTTTATATTTTTATCTGGTTCTGGGATTCTTGTTATCTACAATTTACCACTTCTGTTTTCTTCCCTGTATTCTTAAACTTTTCTTCTAAAATTTCCTTCATCCTTTCCTGCTGCTTTCTGAACTGCCTCCTTCATCTGATTGTCCAATTCACTAATTTGTTCTTCGGCTCTATTTATCTTGTTATGTTTTTCTCTATCACATTTGTTATTTCAATTACTATACTTTCCTTTGCCGATACTTCTATAGGGTGCTTTCTAAAGTTTGTTGTTATTGTTATTTCATAGCAAATATTGTGGGGTCCCAAATCTGCAAATGTATTTAGCATATTTGTCATTTAGCTGTTTAAAACTTTGGCTTCAGAAGGGTTGTTCAGTCTAGTTTGGGGTGTCCTTGGAGATGGCAGTGGTCCCTCAGGCATTTAGCCTTTCGGCGGAATATTCTGCAGGACTCTCAGCACCCCTCTAAGCATATGTAACGAGGAAGAGAAAGCCATATTGCAGTCTGGAGCGCAGTGTCCCAAGCAACATACTAGAAAGCTACTTTCCAGGCCAGTCTGTGAAGAGCCTCACTGGATAGAAGCCAGGAGCCAGAGGCTGAAGCAGAATCACACACAACGTGTAGCTGAGCTAGTCTCTAGATTTTCTCCCAACTATTTCTTCTAGAAGGTCGACCACTACCCCTACAAATAACCACCCTAAATTCCTCAGCCATTGTCTCAAAAATCTTCAATAAGAGCTACAAAATGCCTGTCCCTGTACAATGTGGAGGAAAGGCAAAATCAGATTTAAACCATGTTTTCCAATTTAACTTTTCTTTGTTATCAAAAAGAAAATCCCACCCCCCTTTGCCACCCCAGACACAACAATTCAAAGCAGCTTCCAGTCTTCCAGACCAGAGCATATGTGCATGTGTGTGTGTGCGCGCGCACACGTGTTGTCATTGCTGTATATATTAACTTTCAGTACCGTGTTCACGCTTAGGGCATTGCACATGCTGAGTTAAGTACTCTACACCCAGGCTCTTTGCTCTCCTTTGGTCAGCAGGGAAGACTTGGCATGTTTCATTTGCATATTGGCTACTGGCACTTCTGCTGCCTGCTCATCCTTTCCCTTCTCCTCCGTTTCTTTCGAGTGAGATTTTTCCCATTGTGTACAGGGTGTTGCCTTCATTACAGTCCATGCTGCGGTAGAAAATACCTGACAAAGCAACCTAAAGAAAAAGAGCATTTATTTCCTCTCACAGTGTGAGGGAGCAGGAGAGGGAGGCAGCTGCTCACCTGTGTCCACAGCCAGGAAGCCAAGAGTGATGAACATTGGTGCTCAGCTCACTCTCTCCCTTTTCAGTCAGCCTAGGACCCCAGCTCATGAAGTGCTGCTCACATTTAGATGGAGCGTCCCACTTTAGTGACCCTAATCTAGATGCCCTCACACACAGGCCTGGGCCTGTTTCCTAGGTGGTTCTAGACTCATTCAGACTGACCGTCAAGATTACCCACCCCAGATGTCTTTACAGCTGCTCCTCAGCTTACATATTGGAAGCTGAAAATAGCCTGTCATAACACATCTAATGACCTAATACACCGTCTCATCTTAGCAATACTTTGGTTTGGGTTATTGTTGCTGCTGTTTTTTGTTTTTTTTTTTCCCCTGCATAGTGTTGGTAGTCCCCATGAGTGTGCGGTTGCTTGGTATCTGTGACTTACCACTGGTGAGAATTTCGCACCACGAATATTAGTCCTTGTTGTGTGTGCTTAGAGAAGAATGCTCCAAAGCCAAAGAGAAGGTGGGTTTTGCTTCCTTTAAAATTATCAATTTTTCCCGAAGGTCTTGATCCTCAGGTCTCTGTGCTCTTTGGGAGACTATGGAACTTTTAGGAGGTGGGGCCTAGAGGAAGGAATTTAGGTCATTGAAGGAATAGCTTTAAAGGGGATATTGAGACCTCAACTCTTTTGTTTCTGAACCTGCTTCCAGATAGCAGTTTCCTCCTATCTGCACATTCCACCATGACACATGCTTTTTTCATCTATGGGCTCAAAGATGGCTGCACCAAGTGACTATTGGCAAACCATGAGACAAAGTAAACATTTCCTCCCTTGATTTTTCTCAGACTTTCATCATAGTGCTACAGAAATTATTATGCAAATAACCTTTTATTGTGTTTAAATTCTGAACCTTTGAGAATTTGAGGTAACAGGACCTTTGAGTAGTTTCCCCTGTGCCTGGTGCATCAAGGCTGTCCCTAAAAATAAAAGGGCCAGATACATGTTCACAAAGTCCATCTGCAGATGGCCAGTGAGCACATGCAGACACGCTCAACACAGGAATGGAGCATGGAAATGGAAGGCGTTGTAAGAGGCCACTTCAAACCCACTCTGATAATAGTGAGCCAAGAGTCAAAGAAGGATGAGGGAGGAGACAGAAGCCTTTCAAATTCTGAAAGGATTCAAAATTAAGCAGAATCAATCCCGTTTTGAGAAACAGTTGTGCATGTCTTCAGAAAATTAGACAGAGGTACTGAATGGCCCTGCGACTCCATTTCTCCATAAATATAAAAGACAAATGGTCGTAGAACAAGTTGGGTATGAATGTTTACAAAGCAATTCCTTTCCTCCTCCTCCTTCTAGGCCTCCTTGTCCTCCTCTTCCTCCTCCTCCTCTTCTACTTCTTCATGGAATGGTCTCCCTACTCAGGCCAGGTTAGCCCTGAACCTATGACCTGACTGCCTCAGTCTACTGAGTACGGAGATTACAGGCTCCACAGCTAGGTACATGTGCAACAAAGAGACCAGAAATGGATATTGAGTACCCTTGGAGCTGGGATTACAGGAAGTTATGAGCTAGCAGATACAGTGCTAACAACTGCTCTCAGATCCTCTGGGAAAGTAGAAAACACTCATAAATACTAAGCCATCACTCCAGTTCCTGAACATGTTTTAAGGTAAACTCTGTGTGTGTGTGTGTGTGTGTGTGTGTGTATGTGTGCATCTTTAAAATGTTCACATTTAGGTGATCAATTTACATATAAATTTTATTTACTTTTAAATTTTTTATTTGTGTGTATATATATGTGTGAGGAACAGAGAGAAAAAGAGAGAGACAGGTACCAACGTGGTATGTGTGCACTCACATGTGTTGTCATATAGTAAATTCTCAGATATACATACTTCTGTTTCTCAAACCCTTCTTTCTGTTTGTTTTTATACCAGTATCTCACAGTTTTGACTAGTGTCACTTTAAGGAATTGATTGGATTATCTGATTGGATAAGTCTCCTACAAAATATTCTATGCCATTTTCTTTCATTTGCTCTTGCAGGCAAATTCTACAATCAAAGGCCAAACCAAATAATCTCTCCTAAAAATCTGGATGTGATTATATTTCATCCAGCTTACTGGTTGAATAAAACACTGGGAACATACTGGCATTGTCCTGATTTTGACTTAATGCCAGCGATGCTGGTGTTTATGGCATTCATTGTTTTGTGGCTTGTGAACAGATCCGTAGAATTTGTTAAGAAATTTGATATTACTAGTGATAAATGATTTGTTTTCTCTTTGCTGGCAACCTACAGGAAAGGTATTGATTATTATATATTTATCTTTTATCTAGCCACTTTAGGGCACCTTTCATACAATTTGTAATTCCTTTTCTGTTATTCACTTTTTAGATAAATGAATCAACTAGGAATGTTTTAATTTTGAGTTTACAAGGATAAATCTTCCTAGACAACAGGAAAATGTGTTTGGACTCAAGATATAAAATCTAATGTAAATACTGGCATTAAGAAGTATTTACATCAGCTTTCTTATATCTTGCATTTGTCTTTAGATGGATTAAATTATTGCTCAAGCTAATGGAGCTCATTACATGGCTATCAACAGATAAACCAAAGGTATGGAGGGTTTTGATTGGTTAGATTGGGTTAACATGTTTGACTCTTGCTGCTAAAGATGGAGGGGCATCCAGATAACATGGGTCAAGAAGGTGTGAAGGAATAGATCCTCAAGAGATGTCTATGAGCAGATCCAAGAAAAGGAGATAATGAAGAGACAATGGTCACTCAGTCACATGAAGTTGACAACATCATCTGATAAAGATGTTGTTTATGTTCTCTTGTCCCCCATATATGAGCTACTCAAAAATTCCTGTTCTATTGCATTGTCTAGGATATTCAGACCTTAGTTTAAAAGTTGTTGAAATAATGTCCCCCAAATTTAGTGATATTTTACCATTTTGAGAAAAAATTTTGATACTATTTACTGAGCAAGGAACTCAAAGCAATGATGCTATCTGGGAAAGCCAATTCATGACTTCCACCAGGATAGAAATAGTGCAAACAAGACAAATAGGTTCACAAAAGAAAGGAGAGATACTTAGAGGGCAGTAGTTATACAGGTTCTAAGGTCAGGCTGTCTACATATGCAACCTTAGCTCTTTGCCACAGTACCGCACTATACCAGGGAGTGGTCTGTCATACTCAGAAAAAGAACATAACCTGGACTTACAATTCAAAAAGGAAGAATGAATTGCCTTTCCCATGGATAGGCTTAAAGCTTCTGGGATCAGCTACTTGGTCCTCTCCCACCACTGCTACCTAGATTTATAAAAATCCTAGTTAGACCCAGACTGGACAAAAAAGTAGCTCACACCACAGTACCCATCAACTACTGCTCCTATGTTCAGACATACCAGTATGGATAATAACTGAATGTTCCTTGCAAATCCACAGTTTCTTGGTAGTCCTAGAAAAAGCTGACTTATATGAAATATAGTAAAGAAAGGTTGGGAAAAAGCATAACCAATTCCAGTAATAGCTGGAATTGTTGGAAGGCTTTGGGGTGAGCCATCCCCCTCCTAACAGGGAACAGATCTGGCTTGCAAGACTGAGAAAGGGGAAAATAGTCATTCACATTTTTGTTACATTTAAAATTGTGTGTGTGTGTGTATGTGTGTGTGTGTGTGTGTGTAAGGACAACTTGTTAAAGTGTTGTCAGGCATGGCAGCAAGCATCTTTACCCACTGATGTACCTCCATGGCCTTATCATGTTTCTATGAATATTTGTTTGGTTCATTTTGTGTTCCAGACAGTCAAGCAACTGTTGTGTATAACATGGTTAGCATAGTCATATGGCCCGTTTGACCAAGCTTAGACTGTGGTGAAGGACACAGAGAGCCAACAAGAAAACTGTTGCTAAAAAGAAAAAGAAAAAGAAAAAGAGAGAGAGAGAGAGAGAGAGAGAGAGAGAGCGCTATGGAAGATAAGAAGAATGGATCCAGCCATGAAGAGGTCAAGAGTGAGAAGCCACATAAAGAAAACAAGAGGGAGACTGCAACATGGCAGAGACTTGGCAATTGAAAAATCTTGGCTTGTTTGAGGAAGTGGGAGGCTTAGCATAGCAGGAACACTGGAGAAGACACCTGGGAAATGACTGTTATGATGGGTTGGGAACTGCTTGTGTGGCTCCTCTTAAGCCATGACAAAGAGAGTGTCTATAATCCTGGGTAAAATGTGAAGGTGTTGAAAATGTCGTAGATGAGCAAGCAAAAACTTGATGTTTTAAAAATTGCTTTGGCTTCTATGTGTACAGTAGACCAAAGCCTAGAAAATGGAAATCAAAGAAAAAAATCCTGGAAGAGAAATTATAGAAACATGGGTCAGAATTGTGTCAGGAAAAATAGAACGAAGTAAATCTTAGAGGGAGAATCAACAAAACTGCTCATGATGAAGCCACTGTGGGAAAGAAAGGGAAAGAATCCGTGATCATTTCCAGCTTCCACTGGGGCAGGGATGACCATTAAGGAACAGATTGAGAATTCTACTTCAGACAAGCAGAAATTAAATCTCTACCTCTTAAACTCTTTCTCTGACACGTTGGTCATCACTGATGGGTAGGTCCCCACATCTGATGCAGATAATGTGACATGAACCCTACCAGCTGACCATGTCAGATCTCTAACACAGGAGGATGGAAAGGTCTCATCATGATGGCGTTAAAGGCCCAATTCATAATAACTGTTTTCCAGCTGTCCCTCAGAGCCCTGAGAATTCCACCCCTGGGTCTCCATATGGACAAGAGAAAGAGAGTGACCCAGGAACTCTTGGCCTCCGCTGAGGAACTGGCTCCTGGTAACCCTCTTTCTCCCTGCGTCAGTCCTTTCCCCCTAAATGCTTCCCAGCTTTCCAGATGGTCTCCAGACACCCCGCGCCCTCTCCCCTGGGTGCAGTCATCATTCCCAGGGTCAGCTCAGCTCCTTGGATCCCTTCATCTTGGGAGAGTCATGAGTCCATCTGTCATCACCTACCCCCTGGAGATCGAAGAGGGCAGAGAGCCAGGCCATCGGGCAGAGCACATCTGCCTGCCCTTGTTTAAGCCCAGCTCTTCTGGTTAGCCTATGGGGGATCCCAGCGGGAAGTCTGTGAAGAATGCAGGAATCACTGGTTTGAGATTTCTATCCCCCATACCATATCTCTTGCTATCGACCATGTCCTGCTCATGGTTCTGGATTCTGCTCAAAAGCCTCCTCATGTGGGAAGAGGAAGACTTCCTAGTTCCTAGGAAGACCTAGCTATATCATCTCCTCTATTTCTTTGTATAAATCACAGATGAAACCCTGGACACACTGCCCTGCCCATGGAATGGCCTAATGGGCTTATCTATTTTTCTCTCTGAATTAACATTATCTACTAAGGCTCTCACTAGTCACATGTGCCTACTTAAAAATGATTTGATTTAATGAGATTAGAAATTTGAGTCCTTGGCCAGTCTAGCTCCATTGCAGGTGCCCAGTTGCCAAGTGTGGCTAACATTTTTTACATTACATGGCATAGGTAGATATTCCACATCAAGGGAGATGGTGGGAGAGTTCTAATAGGTTTCCAAGTTCTACATTAGGCTGAGGATTCCTCCAAATGAGAATGATTCTTGCTCATACTGTACCCTTGGCATCCAGTGGGGTAGCTATAACACTGAAAATGCTAAATGCATGGAAGACTGAGAAAGTGGAGATTATATTCTGGACATTGAACACCAAGAAAGGCACACAGGAAGCACAAGAACTGGAAGAAAATAAAATGGCAAAAAGAACTGATTTCAGTGCCTGCTCCTTCCTGTCAGCTCTCTTCCATGACACCTGGGTTAGTGAGACTTTGTAATGTTGTGACAAGCTGTCTGACACAAACAAACAACTCAATGGAGGAAGGGTATGTTTTAGCTTGCAGTTGCAGAGGGTTCAGTCCATGAAGGCAAGGTTCAGTAGAGCAGAACATCTTGCAAAATGGCGGCCAGGAAGCAGAGTGGCACCATGACAGGAAGGGTCCCGGGCACAAATAATAGCCTCAAGGATGTGTCCCCAGAGACCTATTTTCTCACTTTCACCATCATACGACCTCCCAGTAATCTATTTACATTCTTCTTCTTTCTTTCACCATCCCTAGTACTTGGAAGTTGAACTTAGGACCTCTCCCATGTGAGGGAAATGTTCTACTGCCAAACCACAGCCCTCTATTCACATTTTTAGCATGTTAATAAACCATCACTGGGCTCCAGCCCTCATGACTCATTCTCTCTGGCCCTCACAGACACATCTAGAGATGTGCTTTAATAATCTCCTAGGTGACTCTCAACCAAACCAAGATAACAATCAAGATCGACTTCATGCTTCTCTACAACCCAAGCTAAGAAGTTCACATTGTCCTTGCAAATCCTGAGAAGGCTTTCCTGGTCAACACTGCCCCCCCCCATCTGTCCCTACCCTTCATAGTCTGTCCTGAACTCCCAGCAGTTTAAGGAAGCTCCTGTGGAGTTAATGTGGTGCTGACCCATAATAAGCACTGGCTACCCTAAGGTGAGGCGGTGTAGTACCTGGCTGTGTTTTATCGATGAAGTTAGTAAATACTACCTCAGGGCTACTTCTTACTTTCTCACAGGGAGAAAGCAAAGATATGAGAACTGACCAGCCAGATACTGTCCAACATGACGAACACAGAGCAGACACCTGAGGGAGCTCTGTGGTAGTTTTATCCTCAGGATAAAACTGGATCCTGGCTATAGTCTGAGGCACAACCTGAATGAATTGGTGATTTGAAGTTCTCTTCCTCTCCCTTGCCTTCTCCCTCTCCTTCCCCCTCTCCCTCCCCTTCTCCCTCTCTCTGATATTAGCTTCCATTTCAGGTGTCAAGCTGGGAGGCCCATCTTTCTTTGCTCTCTTGAGTCTCTGTGGGAGAGGGTTCCAAACAGGGCCTCAGAGACCCCTTATCTTGCCAGTTGAAACATCCTTGCCATTTCTGTGGCTTCTGGGTTTCTCTCCAGTCTATGGCCAAGGCTCCTGGGATTAAAGTTCAGCTCTGGGTGTAGGGTCAATTTAACTTCTTTCCCTTCTGGAACTAGGCAGGCCTCAAGAGAAGTCCAAACCCATTACAGAAGTTCCACCCCTGGCTAGATTGCCTCATTTATGGTGCCCTCAATCATGCTCAGCCTGTTCACTAGGGTTTTAACAAGTAGCCTCCCATTGCTTCGTTGCAACAGTTATAAGTCTCTATTGTCCCTGGTCCTAGGAAGCCCATCTTTGAAAGCTTTGCTTTCTCTGCCATGGCTACAGTTTTTTTCCCCCTGCTTCTTTTGTCATTAAGCAAACAGTAGACAAGCATGGCAGTGAACTTCTTACCTTCCTGCCTCTGCCTCCCCGAGTGCTGGGATTGCATATGTGCAGCACCACATCTAGTTTATGTGCTGTTGGGGATGGAACTCAAGGCTTTCTGCATGTTAGGCTAACATTCTACCAACTGCAGCTATATCTCCAACCCAAGTAGGAAGCCTCTTATGTCATGGTTTTAAAGGCTCCACACAATTCACCTGTTTCAGGAACGCAAGTTACTGCAGGAAGGCCTGTTCTCAGAAAGGATGGAGGATGTGGAGAAAGCTTTCTGATGCTCAAATCTGTCTCACTACTTGCCTGTTAGGTCCATTCTTCTGGGTGCGAGCGTGCCTTCCCATGACATGCTCCTAGCCTGCCTCTTCTAGGAGCATGATGCGGAAGCCTCCTCGTTAGGAGCAGGTGACACTAACTTGCCCCCTAGAAGAGAAGAGCAGTGGGAGAGGGTGACATCCTGAAGAAGACGTCCCTCGGCTCCTCCTCCCTCAATTGCACTTCAGAGAGAAGGTCTTTCCCATGTTCAGGACAGAGGAGGGAAAGGCTGGAAGTCATCAGAGTGCTGTTTTTGCCAGTGCTGCCCTTGAAGTGGAGACAAGAGAAAAACAAACAAACGCATGTCATCTCCCCAGGGCTTTAGAAGAAGTCCCTTTCACAGCCAGGAATGTGACAAGAAGCAAAGGCAGCCAGGAGTCTGCCTGTACCTCCTCCTCAGGCAACCCTGGGGTTGCTGAGGAATGGGGACAGGATAGGGGCATCTGTTTCCACCCGTGTCCCCGAAAAAGGACAATGCGCCATCAGAAAGAGCTGCACTCAGAGGTCAGCAGAGAGGCTCATGTATGTATTAAGAGATCAAGCAGACCAGGTGTCTAGAATGCGTGTGGCCATCACCATCAGAAGAAACAGGAGTGGGGAGACTGCTAAAGCAGGGCCCGCAGCAGCGGTCTCACGGGGAGTCAGTGCTGGAGAGACTTAGAAGGAGCTGCAGAAAGTTCAAGAGAGATGGACCTGGAGAGGTCAAGGTAGCACTGAGCACATCCAGCCCCTGACGCCACAGGGGTACTCTGACCAGCCCAAACTGGCCACAGGGGCCTATAACATGGACTAGAGAATTTAGGGCGCGGCCATCCACACCTGTCTGCTGCAGGCTAGGGCTGCCGGGCAGCTCTGCTGCACTTTCTCATCTTATCAGCCTCCAGGAGCCAGGGGAGAGGAAAATGAGGAAGACATGGGTCTTATGCATTCTCCGTCCTCCTCCTCCTCCTTCTCCACATCTAGCATCCTTTCAATCAGAACCATTACCTTGAAACCACAGAACTTTGGCCCACCAGCCTCTCCTCTTCCCCATGCCTACCTGAGGCTAAGCCCAATGTATTCTTTTTTTCCTGGTCTTGCCCTGGGACCCTGTAGTGTGACAGAAGTGACTGGCTCAGCCAAGCTGGCCTGCAGTGCCATTCATTGGCAACTGTGTTTTTAATCCTGGGCTTTCTTTCTTTCTCTCACAGGTCACCAATTCTTCGTTCTCATTTGGAGACCAAGAAAGCAAACTTAGCCCTCTCCCAACTTTTCAGGTACGGTGGGGACAAATGTGAAACTGCAGTTGCCAGAAAACTCAAGAAGCAAAATAAGGCAGGTAGGAGAGCTTTAGGACAAAGTCCTCTCAGGGGACAGAAATGCCTCCAACCAGCCTGTCACTCACTTCCAGCCCAACTTCTCCTTGTGAGGATGGGAAGCCTGAGGTGCCCGCAGACCACACAGTCAACCCCCAGCTCTGCCCACAGCTCCTTAGCTCCAGTCCCTCTGTTCTCCAGCCCAGGGAACAAGGGGGTGGAAGAATGGTATGATCCATGTCCTGAGTCTTCCCCAAATGTCTATGAGGGGAAGCCTGGATCCTGAGGAGATGGAAGGGTGTTTAGGGGTAAATCTTAGTACAGGATCGCTGGAGGGGAGTGCCTTAAAAGGGGACTGTGGTTATTTTCCTAACTAATCATTCTTCCCTTGCAGTCCTGAGGTGAGTGGATTTGTTCTTCTACATGGTCCCACCTCAATGTGCTGCCTTGCAGTAGCTGAAAAACAATGGGGCAAGGCAGTAGCCAAAAAACAAAAACAACAACAAAAAAACCCACAAGGCTAGCTAATCACAGAGGAGAACTTTTGAAACTGTGAGCCAAAGTCAACTTCTTCTCTTTACAAGGTGATTATCTCTGGTATTTGTAACAGAAAGCTGACAGTAACATGCCAGGCCCTCCTTCTACAGCCTGGGCCGCATGCCCACAGCTTGCTAGCTAGCTCTGTTTCGAGCCTAGGACTCAGTATCCACCAAGCCTGTTTTCTGCCGAGGGATTCTCTTAGCATTCACTCAATGCCCAGACTTCTTGGAGGAAAAATATCTTTATTGAAGGCCCCAACATCATCCTCTTCCAGACTCCTGGCTGCCATGAACCTACTCTATATCTGGGCTCGCTCAAGAATATGAGCCCATGTGGGCATGGATCTGACTGCGTCTTGTTCACTGACCTATCCCAAGTCCCTCCATCCATCTTGCCATGAATAACTATATTTGTTAAATAAATACAAGAAAGAGCACATGAATGAATAGATACATTCATTCATTCATAAATGGTTTATATATAAATAAATGAGTGAATGCATGAATGCACTAAATGCATGAATGAGTGAATATATGAATCAACACATGACTGATTGAATGTATGAATGAATGCATTAGTACATGGATTCATGAACACATGAATGAATAAAAATATCAATGAATACATGAATGGATAAATTCATGACTGAATACATATATAAATGGTCAGAGGCTAAGCCAACCACAAAAGGAATAGAGAATAAAGGAGCCAATGGATAGATGGGAAATAAGCAGAAAAGACACCATGGCGGACACCTGAAGTCTCTTCTTTGTCACTCACCAGTTTGTAGAGTCGCTGTCTTTCCAAAAAACCCCAAAATTACGGTTTCTTATACCAGGGACTGCATTATCGTGCCTGCTCAAATCCTGTAGCTTCTTGTCCCACTTGCCTAAGTGAATCTTCTAGCCTGATTCTCTTCCTGAATGCCCACTATTTGTGCAGCCTTAGGGATGACCCCCAGCTTGCAGGGTACAGGCTTAACAGTCACATGGTTCTCTCTGGACTCCACATTCCCAGCTACAGAGAAGGATGGTCAGGGATCACCTTGTTACAGAGGTTATCATTGCTAAGGGATGTCTGGCTGGACTCAGCTTCCGAAACCTAATAAACACGGGCAAGGGAGTTGGTTTCCCTAGCCCCATCACCACAGCCTCTCACACCCCAGCACCTCCTAACTTGCTGGCTTCTCAGACAGTGCAAATTCAAGTCCACTTCCTGCCTTCACCACCCAGAACACAGTAGAAGGCAATCTCTTATGCCTGTATTCCAGAGCCCAGGGGAGGCTGTGGCCTTGTGCTCTCCTCTGCATTCCACAAAGAACTCTGCGGGAGTGATAAAGAGGCTACCAAGGTGGTCCTGACTCCCAGGAACAGCCAGGTCTCTTCTCCCACCCTTTCTGAACCTTTGCTCCTTATCTGCACTGTGGCTTTCATTTGCCCAAAGAATTATTGGCCCACATCTTCACCTTGCTTCTAACTCCTTTAAAGGCCACTTCATGCTTCTTATGAAACTCAACTAGCCACCACTGGATGGATGCCTCACTGGGGAAGTGCCTTCCAGTGTAGCAACCCACACCCACCACCTCACCGGGGTTCCTTCCTGGATGTCTAGTTACTTCTGCTCCCTGCTCCTGGTGCAAAGACTTCTGAAAAGTTTTCAGAGAGCTGTGGCCCAAAACTGTGTCCTCTCTCACTGAAAGGGTGTCACACCCTCTGTTCCCTTAACCCATGAGCAGACAGCACCAGGAGCCAGGTCCACACTGAGACCACACTTGGGTCAGGGACTGGCACCCTCAGGCAGTCCTCAGCCCTGGCTTTGGACTACCCTGTCCTGAGCATAGAGACTCCTAACTTGGGCCTTTGCTAGACCCACCATGACTGCAAGGCTTCCAGGCCTGCTTCCCGGTATGGAATGTGAGACACATGTCAGAGGCCTTTGGGGACCACATTCTAAGTCATCCTAGGTCCTCCAGAATTCACTGCTTCAAAATCTCCTCTACCAAAAGGGGCTTTTTGGCCCTGAGCCCTGCACTGTGGCTCTATCAGCCATTTCTTTGGTCCACACGGAGCTTGTGGGTAATGATGTAGTACCCGTTGCCTTGGAAATACCTAGCGTTTGCTCTCTCTCTCTCTCTCTCTCTCTCTCTCTCTCTCTCTCTCTCTCTCTCTCTCTCTCTCTCTCTCTCTCTCTCTCTCTCTCTCTCTCCTTTCTGGGGAGAGTGCAGAAGTTGTTTTGTAGAGTGGAAACCCCTTTGACTTCAGTGGAATTTCTAGGGGGCGTTCTGTCTTCCCTCTGTGTGAATGTCTTTATTCCTACCAAGACCAGGATTGTTAAAGTGATAAGACTGCCCTCAAGGAAATTTAAAACTAGGTTCCCACTACCCTAAATAGTCTCTTTGTGAGACTGTGAGATGGAAGGATGCAGCTCCACAGCAGGGCCCAGCCCTCCATGAACAGCTGCAGCCCAGCCCACCACCACCTCCAGGTAAGTTTTTCACAGGCTACACCTTCATCAGAACCAGGCTACACCAAGCCCCAGCTTGTCTCTTCCTCACGCATCACTGGAATTACAGGCACTCCTGTGACCACTCCAGGAATTACAAAAAAAGAAAATGGGTGCTGAGATTTGAACTCAGGTCCTCACACTTACACAAGCTGTTTGGTCCACAGAAGCATCTCTGCAGCCTCCTGTTCTACTCTCTCCTCACTTCCCCTGACACTGTCCCATGCTCAAGGGTCACAACTCTGGAAGGGCCCTCTGAGCAAACCTTTCCCAGGCCTGCACTAGGCCCAGTGATCTGCACTCACAGGGTCTCAGAGATGAACAGAGCAGCAAAGACCACATCCAGACACTCAGCGGAAGGGCCAGCTCTGGGTGATAACAGCACAGCAGCCCCAGATCTCAGCCAGGTCTGGATGACCGGTCACTGGAAACAGCTGCAGTGCAGCTGGACAGTTCTGGCCTCCCCTGTCCTCCCCATGTCTGACCTCCACATGGCTTTGTGGATCACACTGGCCCTCATGCCAGAAGCCTGTCATCAGCCTCTCATTTCCCTCTCTCCCCATCTACTGGTTCACACTCTAAGGGTGGCTAGGACCACGCCAAGATGGAGTGGGCTCTTCCCACCTATGTCGGCAGATGTGATGGAGGCGCCAAGCCCATGCAGACTGAGCCTTAAACCCCTGCATGCCTTCCCCACTCATGGCCGTGGTGGGCCACCAGGGGCTTAGAGACTTCCTTCCAGCTTATATCATTCTCCATCTTTCGAGCTTTCTCCAGGACAGAGCCAGGAAGCCCCTAGAGACCCAGGCTACTGGAGGGCTTTCTGAGTGTCCCAGGACCTTTCCTCTCACTCTCCCTCCATAGAAGTTAGGCATACTGATGGCATAAGCTCTTCCTCTTCTATCCTAGATTTGGTTCAAATCCTAGTTTTGCTTTAAAAGTTATTAGACTGAGAGTCTGAACTTTACACGCATAGAGAGTACCACTCAGTGGGTGGGAATGCTAAGCAGCAGAGTGCTTGCCTAGTAGCACACACAGGGCCCTGGGCTCCATCTTCACTCTGCAAGGGAACACTGCACTCAGGAAAGCTCTGCTGCATGGGACCCAGGAAGCTCATAAGTGACTGGGCACACCTGTAGGCTAGTGCTATCACTAATTGCCACTGGCACTATGATCTTCCGCACCCTGACCACTATGATTGTTGGCTCCATCACATCTGTCTTCCTAACTGTTAAGTCTCAGGTAAGTATGTGTATCCAAAAGTGAGCTCACTATTTGATGTCAACACCATCCAATACATGTGGCCTTTCTCTTTATCACTGTCACCGCTGTCTACACCCATCGCTGGTGGTCCTCATCACTGCTTCCCAAACCACCCACATCATTGGTGCCATCAGTCTGTCACCATGACCACCGCCAGAAGGCGCTGTCACTGCTGCCGTTAACATCTCCACCTCAACCGACCCCCCCACCACCATACACACCGTTAGTGTTGTCGTCAACAGTCAACATCTCCTTCCTTACATGACCATCATGACCTAATTACCATCATCTCATTGCTTCCTACCATCACCGCTACTGTCCTCATTGTTACTATCTATACTTCCTCCCACCCATCTTCCTCAATGCCCCTAACCCCTACCTAGCTGTATTAGAACAGATCTACTTTATTTGGTTACTTTCTCTGTACTAGTCTGTGGAATTCAGAATAGTTCTGAAGGCCCTTACCAAGCATGCGTGACAGGTTATTTGAGTTGTTTTAATTGATTTTTGGTGCATAATAAACAACCCAAGACCAAATAGTTCAAGAACTATCACCAATTAGCTCATGGGTCAGCTGAGCAAGTTCCACTCTGAGCTTGCTCAGTCATTTGCATAGGGCTTTGTCCTGTGTCTACAGTCAGCTGTCAGGTCTGGAAACAACTAGGAGGGGAAAAAAGGTAATCCTCATTCTTGTCTGATAGGACACCCTGGGTTTCCTTCCTAAAGTCATAGGCATATGGTCTTCTCCTTCAAGAGGCTAGCTCAAGCTCATACATGTAGGTGTCAGGGTTCTAAGTTTAGCCAATGGCTCAATACACAAAGGTCCTCTCCAAGCTTTTTCTGGTACCGGGTTTGCTAATGTCCCATTGTCTCAAGTAAATCACACAGTCAACACCCATTCAAGAGCTGGGGAAGACCTAATTCCTTAATAGAGGACTACAATATCACAGTGTAATATAGCAAGGCTCAGGGAAGGAATCATTTACAGCCATTTCCCAGTGTGCTGCAAAGATAGGCGTGGAAAGAAGAGACAACCTGATCTTGACAGCTAGATTGGCTGAATGCATTCTAAATGAATGAAATTTGCAGGCAAATGGTGGGAACTGGAAAAGATCATCCTGAGTGAGGTATTCCAGAAGCAGAAAGACACACAGGGTATACACTCACTCATAAGTGAATATTAGATATATAATATAGATAAACATACTAAAATCTGTACACCTAAAGAAACTAATCAAGGAGGACTCTGCCCAAGATGCTCAATCCCCACTCAGAAAGACAAAGAGGATGGACATCAGAAGAAGGAAAAAACAGGGAACAGGACAGGAGCCTGCCACAGAGGGCCTCTGAAAGGCTCTTTCCTGCAGGGTATCAAGGCAAATGCTGAGACTTATAACCAAACTTTGGGCAGAATGCAAGGAATCTTATGAAATAAGGGGGAAATAGTAAGATTTGGAGAGGACAGGAACTCCACAAGGAGAGTAACAGAACCAAAAAATCTGGGCACAGGGGTCTTTTCTGAGACTGATACTCCAACCAGGGACTATTCATGGAGATAAACTAGAACCCCTGAACAGATGTAGCCCACGGCAGTTCAGTGTCCAAGTGGGTTCTACAGTAATGGGAACAGGGACTGTCTCTGACATGAACTGATTGGCCTGCGCTTTGATCACCTCCCCCTGAGGGGTGAGCAGCCTTACCAGGCCACAGAGGAGGACAATGCGCCACTCCTGATGAGATCTGATAGACTAGGATCAGAAGGAAGGAAAAGAAGACCTCCCCTATCAGTGGACTTGGGAAGGGCATGGGTGGAGAAGGAGGAGGGAAGATGGGATTGGAAGGGGAGGAGGGAGGGAGCTACAGGGGGCTACAAAGTGAATAAACTGTTGTTAATAAAAATAAAATACTTATAA
Source organism: Pachyuromys duprasi (assembly GCA_028658305.1). Lineage (NCBI taxonomy): Eukaryota > Metazoa > Chordata > Mammalia > Rodentia > Muridae > Pachyuromys > Pachyuromys duprasi. The sequence goes on from CM053761.1 coordinate 54,849,999, forward strand.
TTATGTGTATTTATATGGGTTTGTGCACAAGGGTGCAGTTCCCATAGAGGCCAAAAGAGGGCATCTAGCCCCAAACACTATTATTTTTCCAGACAAGGTCTCATGTAACCCAGGTTGGCTTTGAACTCATTATGTACTTGAGGATGACTTTGAACTTCTGATCCTCCTACTCTACTTCCCAAGTGCTGAGGTCACAAGCCTGCACTACTAAACTGGGTCTCTGTGGTCCTGGGGATCAAGCCCAGGCCTTTGCGCATGGTACAAAAACACTTACAAACAGAGCCACACCCCCAGTCCTGTGCTAAGCATTTGAACTACTCCTAGTACTTGGTTTCTGTCTCTCTCTGAATTTACTGGCATCAGACAACCAACCTACAAACCAATGTCCTCAACTGATAGGGTTTTGACTACCCCATGAGGCTCAGGCTAGGTCAGGAAATGTGTGACTTGTCAGCTCTGCAGATAATTCAGGCCAGTCATGACACAGTGTCAGCCGCAGGGCTGAGATGAGCACTTGTCCCTCTCCTGTCTTCGAGCCTCATTTCTTTGTCTGCTCTACCCCACTGTTGCATTGCAGCCTCTCCATTTCCACTTCTTTCCAGAGCCAACATCCACCAGAGACTGCTTTCACACCTTCTCCACTAGCCTCGTCGCCAGGGGAGGTTACAGCCCTGTGTGCTCATAAAAGTGAAAGCCTGACTCTCACCCTGGTTCAGAGCTGGAAAAATGCTTGTGAGCAAACTCACGGAGGAATTTCCACGGTGAGAAAAGGCTTTTCTTTGGAATAAATAAAGGGGCTTTGCTGAAATTTCCAACAAATATGAGACAGGTCACACACTACCTCAGTCCCCTTGGTACAAGATGACCCTACATCCGTGGGTCCCTCTTCAGGCCTGGAGCAGCACAGTCAGGCATTTGAACTTAACCTGTGGGTGAAGAACTGCAGGTCCATACCCGTCACCCCTGTAGCAGTAAATGGACTTGAGCCCAAAGTAGAAATGAAAGCTCTGCAGGTCTGGCCACTTTCTCAAGAAATCTGTTGTGGCCTGAAATCTCTCTATCTGGTGCCTTCCTGTTCCCACCTGCCCATTCACAGTGAGCACTGGGAGACATCCGATCTTCAACCCAACCGAATAAGAAACCGATCATCTCATAAGCTCCGAAGCTCATTGAGGCCCCGTCCATATGTCAGAGAGGCTCTCAGCATTTCTTCCTAGACGTTGCAGGGATTCTTAACCTCTCTTAGAGGCACGAGTGTCCCCAGGGGAAGGCGAAGAGCTCATCTCCCTGTGTCTCGGTGTGTTGTGTCTTTGGGGTGATGAAACCCAACAGGCACGTCTCATAGCTCATTCAAATCATCACACACAAGAGAATGGCGTATCCCCGGAATCCAACCCACCAGTGATAGCATGGGCTTTCTCTTTGCAGGTGCACCAGGTCTTCCAGAACCTTTTCCGAGCGCCACCTGCTCCCAACATTGGCCTCACTGCCCTCCCTTAACAACAAACCCACAGAGCAGGGGCTGTGTCTGGACAAGAGCGCAATGGATGCACTCCTTCCCCATCTCAACCGGGAGGTTTCCTGGGACCAGGAGCACAGAAAAGAGAGTTTTAGCTGAGCTGACAAGAAAGGATTCTTACCGGGGCAGAGACTCGGAGGTCGGATCCTTGGTCAGTAGTGTGAACCTGAGCACATGGGGTAAAGAGAAAGTGAGATTAGAAGGGAAGGGAATGGGTGTGTGTATGGGGCGGGTGGGGTGCTCTGGCTCCATTTGTACAGGTGTCTCCTCTCCTCCAGAGAACATTTTCCTCAGGAAATGTCTTCTCTTGGGAAGAACAGGTAAGGCTGTGGGTGGTGGAGTCTGGGAAATACCTGGGCAGACTGTCAAAGTGGGCCTGATCCACCTCAGCCCTCCAAGGAGTCCTTGGAAAGAGATGGGGACCCAGCACCCAATCCTTTTCTCCAGGTCCAAGTGACAAGCCCAGCAGAGATAGAAAAGAAAACTGAGGAGAGTGTGCCCCCCACTGGTCAGCAGAGACAAGACCAACTGTCCAGCTGGGCTGGGGGCCAGTCTAGAGAAGCCTTGGGGCCATGCAGCTTGGGGGAAGGACAGAAAGCCCCCAATGACATTTGTCACCTGACCCTGAGGAAGATCTGTAAGGGCTTTTTCTCTATGAAACCCTATCAAAACACCTCCACTCTGCTGCCTGGCCTCACCTGTCGAGAGGCGCCGGAGAACGTTAGTGTGCTCTGGGGAGTCTCATCTCCCTAGCATTACGCTTGCCAACATTCCCAAAGATGCTGGGTCAAGAGGGCAGAAGTTTGGAAAGCCCTAGAGGGCCTGAGGAAGAGATCCCGGGAAGAAGGCATAAGGGCACAGTCTAGAGAGTTTCCATCCCAGCTGGCTCCAAATGTGAGCTGAGATTCAGGTCTTTACAGCCCCAGAGGGACCAATGGTCTCACACTGGATAGCCTAGAAAGGGCTCCTGACTCTACTCTGAGATTCAGTCCCTCCAAAACCAGGCATCTAAGAGAATCTGGGAGTCCTCTGCCTGCACTCCGTTCTTCCTTACAGCATAAACCACCTCTTTTAAAGAGGTGTTAGCACCCAGGCATGGTGGAACACAGCTGCTGTCCGGGCGCTAGGGAGGCAGAATTCAGGGTAAGTCTAGTCTACATATAGAGCTAGGGCCACATGCAAACCCTTTTCTGCTTTTCAAAACAAACCACAAACTTTCCTAACACATAAGAACACCGTCACCTCTTCCTTCTCACCTGGGCATACCTGTCTCTGTTGGACCGCTAGGGCGGCGGGTATACCAAGCCACAGGCCTTGGAGAAAACAAAGCACAGCCTTTGTCCCTAGGGCCCCAGTCTCGCAGCTCCTGTCCTACAGTCTTGAGTTTCTGAGAAATAAGTGAGGCCCTCCTCCGAGGAAAGAGGCCCGAAGCCGACAAACACACAAAGTACAGCCGAAATCATAAACACATTTTATTTCTAAATAATTTTAAAACCACTGGCATTGTAGCAAATTGGAATATATTTCCAGAATCGACTCAAAGAGGTTTTTTTTTTTAACAGCAACATATGAAAAATGTCATTTAAATATCCACACACAGCTGCTGCACATGCTGGGCTCTTAGGGAAACACTTTCATTCCTTTCATCAGACTCCCTTGATTAATGTTCCACTTTTCTTTAACACTTTTTCCATAGTTTTTTTTTTTTAACCAAAGCCTGTACTATTATCTGAAAGAAAATTAAACCAATAAGATTTAATGTCTGCTATGTTCTACAGTTGTGGCAAAAGTACACAGAAAGAGTAGAGAGGTGTGTGTGTGCGTGCGTGCGTGCGTGCGTGCGTGCGTGCGTGTGTGTGTGTGTGCGCACACACACACACACACACACAGGGCTTGAATCAAATAGAAATGATCATTATGTGAGTCCAAGATCTTTGCTAGAGACTTCAGAGCAATCTGGAAATAGCAAGGGTCCCCCAGAGCAATAAAGAAAAGAGGCCCCTTAGAGGTGTATTTTAGCTAGGGATGGGTTGGGGTAGCCTGGGCAGAAGTTCTCAGCAGGGAGAAGCAGTGGAGAGCCCAGGAGCACCAGCTGAGCAGTGCCCAGATGCCACCTGTGGCAAGGCCTGCCTGCATGGCTGGGATTTTGTGAATGGAACTAGGAGAGAGAGGCAGCTTGGGGCAGCAGAATGGGAAGGAGAGAGTGTGGAGGAGGGAGGGAACGCAGAAACTGTGCCAGGGGAAAGGCGCGGCAGACGGAGTGAGGGAAATCACAGTGTTTCTGGCCCAGCAGCTGATGCTGTAATTTAAAGGTCAACTGAGTGGAAAAGGAACGGGGGGGGGGGGGGAAGGGGGGACACATTGGAATGACTCTCTGCAGTGTGGCACTTAACTCCTCCCATCCCGGTGCTGCCTGGCTTGGCCTGATGAGTCCTGGAAGACACTTGCTCTCCTGCTTCCCTACCCCTGAGGTTTCCTTTCCCCCAGCACCAGATGCTCCAGGTGGCAAATCCATCTCTGCATCTTCTGCTGTCATTAGTGGGAAAGTGACATACAACTTCCCAAGCCTGGGCTTCTTCATTTGTGACATGGGGGTGGGACCCCTAATCTGCCCTGGATTTCAGTAACAGTTAAACTAGATCATGGAGGGGAGGGGACACCTTTAAAGTCTCAAAAGCCTCTGAAGAAGATGGCTTGAGTTTACGTGGAAAAGCAAAATAAAGCTAGTCCCTTTGCCCCGGGAAAACCACCTTGGGAAAGTATAAGCTAGAAGCTATTGCCTTGAGGTGTCTTAGGGTGTCTTCTGTCCTTGTGGCCAGCTGGCTGACCCTCACACTCCAACTGGACTTTACCAATTTCTATCCCCATTATCCTTCCCAGCTCTCCCTCTCTCCCTCCCTCCCTTTCTGAACTAAGTGGTTTCTTGGGAATGTGACTCTCTCCATGTGGACTTGGACTGTCTTGAGTCTATAAATTATGGGCGTTCTTGGGGAAGTGTGGAGGTTTGTGTTGGAATAGTTGTTGATGGAGGGCTGAAGATGAAGAGCTAAAGCCCACGAGTTTTAGCTCTAGCTTGGGGAGGCTGCACAGGGCAGAGTAGATAGAGAGGCCCATCGACCATTGAAGGACTCAACGCCTAAACCAAATTCATGTACAGTTGTTCCCTGCACAGGCCTTGAGACAAGTGCATGCTACAGATTGTCTGTGGTGAAGGAGGACACAGAACTTGATGGAAGGCTGGAGACCATGCCTGGACATCTAGAGATCCCTGGGCTCATAGCTTGAATGCCTTTGGGATGTAGTTGATGGGGGGTTGCTGATGGAGAGGATACAGGGTCCTCCCGCCTCCTCAAGGCCTCTGTTGCTAGGCAGAGGACTTGGAGAAGTGACCATGTACTCATCCAAGCCAAGGCACAGGGAAGGTGCCCTTCTCCCCGTTTCCATGTCACTATAAAGTCATCATCTCCTTCATCTCAGGGTAGATTACTCAGGCTGGGCCATTTGGGTTAGATGGTTAGATGGTTAGATGGTTAGATGGTTAGATGGCAGGACCCCAACCCTGTGGCAGGAGAAAATGGCATCACATGCTTCCCACAGTGCTGGTATGTCTTGGTCTATGGCTCCTCCTCCCTAGGGCCTTAGAGAGGAAGAGGCTATCTCAACAGAGCCCTGAACTCTGCAATCTGACTATTCTCCTCTGGGCCAGGCAAGCTAGGCTGAGAATGTTCAGGAAGGCACCCAACAAAAGTCCCCGAAGAGGGTCGGCAGGAGGTCCTAACCCTGATTGTTGTTTCCTGCCTGGTGAGCCATACAAGAGGCCTTTGGTAGTAATACAGCTGACAAGAAAGGACACTGAGCTCGTCCACTGAAAAGGAACCCGGAGGATGACACAGCACAGCTTTGCAGTGACCACCAGGGGGCTCAAAGGGACCCTGGGAGACCTGCCTGTGGAGGGTGACCTGCACTGAGGGCTTGGCTTGGCCTGGGGCCCCAGCGTAGAAGACAATTATGAACCTGCAATTAACCAGCAGGTGTGTGATAGGAGCTGGAAGAGTTGTCCTTCAGTGAGGGAATTTCTCAGTCATGCAAAATTCCATCTTGGGTCCACCCAGTCTCAGGGTTGTGTTGACAAGGTCCAGGCAAACCAACACTGTGTTCCCATTACTTACAGCACACACAGCCCTCACTACTGGCCATCCAGGGGACAGCAAGGCGTCCTTGACTGTGAAAGACAAACATAAGTTTCATTCATAGTCTCCAGGGAGCCAAATGTAGCTGTTGGCAAGGCCTTGCAGATAATTAACAAGTCAGGTCACATTTGCCTAAAACAACCAAAGAACTGAAGAAATAAAATCATTAGTTCCAGGGCAACAGAAACTGTGGCTTATATGTCAATGTGTCATAAAGGACAACACTTCCTCTACCCCTCCCCAGGAAATGGCTTTCCAGGACAGGAACTTTGTCTCCTGCCCAATTTACACACCACAGAGGGCCATGGAATCTTCTGGGGACATTTAGGAAGAATGGACCCATCTTGGGACCTCAGCAGGAGCAAAAGCCCCTTGCAAGGACTCTAGGATGGGAGCCTTATATTCTGCAGTGACCCAACAAAACCCAGTTGCAGTAGGCCCAGGTTCATAAGCAGCATCTGATGCCTTCCCAGCAGGTCCAGCCCACAAGCACACCCCGAGGCCACACCCAGCGTGACTGCAAGCACCATTTCTCACTTCAGCATTTCAGATGTCTGCTACTCTGGAGCACAGGGTCCCCTCCCCAAAGAGAGCTTCTACATCCACTGTGTCTTCACAGCAAGTGAGACTTCTCAACTGCCAGAGGCCCCCAAAGCCTCCTGCATGAAGCCTACAGCTTGGATTCGTGCACGTGCTCATCCCTTCAGTCTGCCAGAGTTCCCTCTGCCCAGACTGTCCTAGGTACAAGAAACGCAGAAGTGAGCTGCTGTCTATGGACCTCATACTCAGAATGCAGACAGCATCATGCAGCCTCAAAGAGCTTTGTGCATTGAAGCCCTGTCCCTAATCACAGCATAGGCCATGGGTGGGGAGCCAGGCTGAGAAGTAAGGAATGAACGGTGAGAATCAGGATGTCATCAGGGCATCAACAGGGAGACACAGAGAGGGGTTGCACCAGGCTGGGAGCTGAGGTCTTAGTCCCTCAGAGTTGAGAACTAAGCAGGCTCCACATGTGTTTTTGGCACACTGTCACTCAAGCCTGTGTGTATCCCTGAGGAAAAACTGTGAGGATCACCCCCTGTGCCGCCCCCAGACTAGGGGGTCTGAGAAGCCCACAAGCGGTTTAGATCAGATGGAATATAAAGGCTTTCTCTCTTGTGCTTACACACCTTAAGCTCACTATCCTGTTCTTAAATGCCATCTCCCCTCTCCTCAAAAGCTGTGAAAAACAGGAGGAAGGAGGCTGGTGTGGTTAGTATGGACACTGTGGTTTCATTAAAACACAGGGTCTGCAGGAAGAAGAGAAGACTGCGGAGCCAGGTTATACCTTGACCTTGAAGCCTTTCCTGAGCCTGCTGTATCCCTGTCTGGTGGCTAGCACCTGTCCCCAAACCCAGGTCCTCATCACCCACCTGAACAGGGCACATCTGAGAGGGAGGCTGTATTCTGCTGGGTGAGCAAGTGATTTCACCTAGCCACTGCGGGAGACTGAACCTGAGCCCATGCCCTCTGGGGAGCAAGGGCGTTTGGGGTAGCATTAAAAGCAGGCGGCAGAGCCAAGCAGCTGGTTCCGACCCGTGGCAGGAAGTCACAACCGAGATTCATCCTGGAAAAATGCAGCTAATGTCGCCCAGCTGGACCAGCTAATCAGAAACACAGGCCCAGAGGTGGCAGCAGGGACAGGCCTCAAGGGCAGGGCCCACAGCGAGGTGATAATGGGCAGCAAGCTCTTGGGCCCTCTCCTTCAGCCACCCGGCTGCTGTTTGGAGATGGAGGTGGCTGGCTGAGACCTGCGACAGCTTCTCCTCATTCCCTGGAGAGGACAGCATTGCCTATCAGTGCTAACAGCTCCCACCAGAGCTAGAGACTCTCCATGGGGCAGCCAGCAGTGGCAGGCACCTGTGCAATACGCTTGCTGGAGACTGCTACCCCGCAGCCTCTGGCCTTGTCTCCATTACTCTAGCACAGCTGGCCACAGGAAGTTGTGAGTTAGGCCCCCTTAGCCCTCTGTGGTCCCTCTTATGAAAGCCCTAGCTACCAGCATATATGTGTCTCTTGGAAGGTACAGGATGGTACAGATTCTGAGCTGGGGTAATAGGGAGAAGGGTAAAGGCTGAATGAGGCCAGGACCCCTGACCGCATAACTCAGCTGAGATCAGAACTGAACCAGTTCTCACTGCTGCCTGCCTGCCAAGTGCTGGGCAGCAGGTAACTTGGTATTCTCAGATATAATCGCTCCGTTGAAATAAGTGGAAGACCCACTTCACTATGGATCTTTGCGGTGACAGGAGCGTGTTTAGGCTTGGAGCAGGGCTCTGGTGGTGGTCTGGAGGGCACAGACTACTCACCCAGATTCCCAAGGGGCCCAGGCACCCCACAGGTTCTCATGCCAAGGGGTTCCTTTCCTATTCCCAAGCTTTCTTCTGCCATCTGCCGTGTCTGACTCTAAACATTTGAATTTTATTTATGATTGGTGTGTGAGCTCATAAGCGTGTGTGTGTGTGTGTGTGTGTGTGTGCCTTACATATGTGGACATGAATGCCACAGAACAAATCAAACTCAGGTGGGTAGGCTTATGCATCCAGCACATTTATGGTCTTTAGTCATCTCACCAGTGCCCTGACTCCTTTTAGATAGCTCGGTCCTCTCCCAGGCAGACAATAAAAACCCTTGTCACAGGAGAAAGCAAAAACTCAGCACACTTGAAGCACCCCTCTGAAGAAACCCTGTAGTCAAAGGGACCTCCTTGTCATCAGCCTCTCTGTTGTAGGTCCCTCCTGGCTCCCTGAAGGGGCTTGAAGGTTTAACTGGACCTATGGCAACCATGCTAGGAGCCCTCCAACCATTTCACATTTGAAGGCTTCCAGAAGTTGCTCTGGGCTGCCCTGAGGAAGCAGAAGAGGCGTGCTGTGATTGGATGGCCAGCACTGGCTTTGTACAACCTTCTAGAAGTCCAGCTCCTTGTTCTAAGTCTCATAGCAGAAGTCTTGAAGAGCACAGCTCATACTGGGCCCCAGCCATGCCAGGCTGCCCTCCAGGTTTCCCCTAGGAAGCTTATAATAACCTCATGAACCCCCTACTCATCTATCTGACCACCCCTCACCTGCTCCCTGACCCCAGCACTGCCTCATCACTTGGGACCTGATATCTGGCACTGATATTTCCACTTCGTATCAGACAAATCTGCTGCCCCAGTTCACAGGGTGTCAGAGACACCTCCCCACCCTGACACCCTTCGTGTAGAAGCATCCCAGCCTCCTACTCTACAATGGAATGCATTTGGAGCACTCTGGTAGAACTGTTCAAATAGCCGATCTGGTTAACCTTAAACAGACTCCGACTCTGAGCTCTGGTCACCGTAAGTGAAGCCTTCTAGTATGGCTATAGCCACCGCATTCCCAAGCTCGCCACAAGCTGCACCTTCCTTCCCCATCTCCCCATACCGTGTAGGAAGTGGATGCTGCATGTGAGATTGGTACCCAGAGGACGTGGACGGATCAGGGATCTGTGGTGCAGAAGGAGCAGCGCTGAGGAGAGGGAGCTTGGGCTAAAGGACGGGAGGGTAAGGGGGAATCTAGGAAGTGCCAGTGAGAGAGGTCAGGGAGTCAGGAGAGGAGATGGGGAGCAACGTGTGGCCATGCTGGAGGCTGGGAGCTTAAGTCTTGGAGGTTTCCTAGCTGCCTGAGTAGCTGCCATGGAATTTCCCAACCTAATAAAGAAGAATTTAAATAGACCACAACTTGCCTAATGTTGACTGTATAAATAATCTAAGCCCTGTTCCCCTTTGTTCCACAGGCTATTTGTGTCAGGAAAAAAAGGGGGGGGAGGGAGATTCCAACAGAAGCCACCATCCCAGATAGTAAGACATGGGGACTCTCTGTTCTCATCTGTCAGGAAACAGAGTTTGACGTCTGGGTGGCAGGGATGGAGAGGAGGTTGGAGAGACAGACAGGGACCTTGGCTTTGCAGCTAAATCTTCCGTCTATCTGTGAGTATACACACATAGGCATATGACCCCACACCACTTCCCATGCGTTCACGCATGGTACACATGTGTGTATTTCCCCCTGCACTAATTCATGGGCATCTGTGCAGAGATTTGCACACTTTCATGCAGGCTGACTGGGTGCAAACAGACATACATGAATGTGTGTACCCACAGACACAGAATCCCAGGGATAGCCATAACATAGTTCTTTCCAGGAGAGAGTCCAGGCGCTTCATTCCGCTCTATTCTGCCTGTCACTGGGGCCACCCTGGCTTCTACAGCCCAGGATAGGATCCTGCTGGGCTGATGGAGGGGTGGCTTCGGCCACATTAAGTCAGCTCCAAGGAGGGTTACTGGTGAAGAGACCTCCAAACACTACTGTGTGCGGGTGACCAACCTTCTTCCCATGCATACCCAGCACCTCCTCACCCAGCCATGCTGAGGAAAGAAAGAGGCACAGCCTTCTGGAGCTCAGGGACACCAGCAGAGGGGGAACAAAGAAGAAAAGGAAAAATGGGGGGGGGGGATGAGGAAGAGACTGAGGAAGAGGAGGAATTAGAGGAGGACAAAAGAGGAGAGGAAAGGAGAGAAGTAGTAAGAGAGGACCCTCATGGCTTACGTTTGGGGGCCACTCTGTCCCATTCCAAGAACATTCCAGGGCCAATCTCTTCATTCTCGTGTTCCTAAGTGCACACACACACACACACACACACACACACACAAGACCTATATAATAAATCACACAGAGCAGAGGGAATAGGCCTTGGGTGGAGAGCTGGATATATGGCCTGTATGCCCAGCTTAGGATCATTGTCACAGTCATTCTTTCCATCTTCGGGCGCTCCCAAAGGATTCTCAAGAAATCAGAGGCAGGCACTGGCTACAGACCAAGACCAGGACACGGCCACTAATGGAGGGAGGGGGGGGCCTTGAGGCCACAGGCCCTACCCGAGAAAGTCACGTTGGGATTTCTTGCTAAGAATAAGAGACAACACCCTGCTCAGATAGCCCAAGCTACACTGCCCCTCTCGGGAAGCCCTAGCCCACTTCCCTGGTCTCCCAACCAGCCCAGAGGCTCCAGGAATAAAAAGGCAGAAACTTCCCCCTCCTCGTGTCTCCTATGAGGGCAGACTGTGAGCTTGAGATGGGGGGCTGCCACAGATGGTGTCCATCTCCTCAGCTGCCTGGGAGATGGACGGGAAGCGGGTGTCCACACGCCCAGAACCTCTGGGCTGTCACCAGGTCCCCTTGATCCTCCTTCCAAGAAGAAAGAGGATGAAAATGGGTCTTTCCGGGCCCTAATCCTCTCCACATGGGTCGGGCATCACAGAGAAGCCAGGCCTGGTGCAGGCATGCAGCCACAGGATCACCAATGCCCCCTTGTCCAGAGGACCCTGACCTCAGGGACCTGTGGGTACATGGCCACACAATCCTCCACCTTCTCTGCTTCCTCACATAGCCTCTGCTGCCCACCCCCTATGCCAAGTCTGCATCTTCCAGGGCCTCTTATATAGTTTATGCTAAAGGGAAACTGAGTCAGCAGAAGCTGAGGAACATCTGAATAAAAGGCAAGAAGTGGTCCCTTTGAGCAGAAGCAGCTGTCTGAAGCCGAGGCTCCCAGGAAGGCAGGCTGTGGTGTCCTGACCAGCTTTTACAAACACCCATGGCAAACCCCAAGAGGCTAAGAGCACCACCCCAAAGGGCCATTTCTCATCATTAAATGACTTCTGGGCTTAGTTCTCATGGGTGATGGGAGGCCAGGGCAAGTAGAAAAAAAAATACAGGCCAGGAGCTACTTCAGGATGGAGGGTTCTGTTGGTCCTGAGTTAGGGAGCCCTTGGGAGGAATATTTGAGTATGGGGATCTACCTCTGTCACTCCCAAAGTCCTCTCTTCCAGGACTCTGTGAAAGGTCAGCTTGCCATAGCTAGATGGAAGATTCAGCCATCTCCTGCAGTTGTTCAGGGCCACATGGGGCCCACTCCCAGCTCCCCAAGTCCTGGACATTAGTGACCACCACAGCCACCTACTACCTTCCCAAGGACACAGAGCTAGGGTAATATGTGTGAGACTGTGTGGACTGTGGATACCACCCCTTGTGCCCACAGCTGCAGTCTCTGGCAGCCCCAGAGTGAGAGAACTCTGGCTCACTCACATCATGGATGCCCAGCTTCCCTGCACTCTCCACCCTCCTTGACCACACAGCCTAGACCCTGAGGGCACAGAAGCTGCCAGGAGCTGAGAGGGCAGGAGGCCCTGGCCCCACTTTGATCTTGGCCATCAAAGGCCAGGAAATGCAATCAGCTCTAAGGAGCATTTGCTGCCTAGACGTCCTCTTAGGGCCCAGGGCCCAGACCCCTCCCTGCCTTCTCAGGCTGGGCCAGGTCCTTGCAGACCAGCCAAGGGCCCTGGGCAGGGGGCTGGAGAGCCCAATCGATTCTCAACCTACAGGATGGAAAGTATTTTAATGAGCGCTAAGTGCTGACACAGCACCTTCTGGTTGCACCCCCTCCTGGGCTCTGTGTTCCCCTCCTCCCCCAACCCTCCCACCCCAACTTCCCCTGTGACTTTTATTGTCCCAGACATTTGCGTGAAAACAGAAACTTAGTGCTCTGGGCCCCATCTGCTCCTGCTTATTTCTCACTTGAAGCTGCAATCCTTGGTCACACATGCCCCTTTCCTACCCCCCACCCTGCTTCTCAGACTGATTACCCCTAGAGCCTGTGAGTTCTCTGGGCTCTAGTACTGACTAGGGTGGCCCCAACAGAGCGACCTCCAATGTATACCCCTTCTCTCTCAGGCTACAACAGTGGGCACTGGGTTAGGAAGCTGAGACTTTGGGGTCCTGGACCCTGCTGCCTTGACCCCTGACCCTCTCTGCCCGAGAGGAACAGAGCACCTCTTACCACCAACCTTGAGGAGAATTCAGGGAATCAAGGAGAGTCTTGTGGACACCATTACAACTTATGTGAAAATGCCTGAGTCTAGGATCACCCTCCCTTAAAGACCTTGGCCTTGGTCTATGTTCTCATACTGTGTCCTGGATTTGTCCTGTATTGTACAAAGGAATTAAACAGCATAATTAAACAGCATAATTAACCACAAAAGGTCGTGTTGCTGAATAATGAATGAGTGAGTGAATGAATGAAGATAAGTTCATTTCTCATGGGCATCCTGCAGTCCAGATGAAGAGTGAGGCCCAAGAAAACCTCTCTGTCAGATCACAGCCTGACCTGCGCCCTGTCCAGCTCATTTTTTTTTTCCTTCCTGTCCTCTGAGCCCAGTTATCTCCCTGGTGATATGAATTCATTTAGGAAGCTAAGGTGTTCTTCTCCTCGTTTTTAAGATAAGAAAGCCACAATTGATCCAACACAGTCACTGTGTTTGCAACCAGCTCTCACAGGTCCAAGAGTGTTATTCGCCAACCCTCTGCTTGTCTCAGAGTTGAGAGTCTCTTCTGGCTTGGATCTGTGGCATGGAGATACTTGTTTCCCAAGCTGCCTGCCATCCGGTGCCCTCAGATCTAAGTGAGAAAATCTGGAGCCAGATGGGCATATTTGTTCAAATCATTGCACTGCCTCAGGACCATTTCACAAAGGTTTCTGCCTAACTCCTCTTCCCACTTCTTACACAGCTGTGCCAGGGATAAGAAGTTGAGATATTTGGTTACTAGGCATAGGAACAGGCACAACCAAACCAGCATGATGAGACACACCTCTGGACTGCGGAGGAGAGCCAGAGGCCCCAGACAATCTCCCAGTGTTTCAGCATCTCCTCTACCCACTTTTTCTGACTCAGTGGGCTCCCAACTGCCATTAAAAGATAAGACAATTACAAAGAGGCTTTCAGCCCCCTATTGACTGCAGCAGAGCAGAGGGGGTCCCCAAGACAAGGTGTGTGTCTTTAAAGGATGACATGGAAGCTACTAAAAGCAGAAGGGTAACTCCTGGGGGCTTCCTGAAAGAGGAGATATATGAGTGTAAGACATGGAAGAGATGACAGGCGCTAAGTGTGTAACGTGTGACTGGCAGAGACCTGGGAGCTGGTGCAGGCCTGGTACACTCAGCAAAGGCAGGGGAGGGGACCCCCAGCCTCACAGGAAGCCCCAGCTTGTTGTTGGGTAACTTCTCCTCCTGTTTTCTGGGAACAAGCTATTTGCAGAAGAGGGGGAGGGAGCCCTTAAAGGCTTCCAGATGGGGGGCCCCCCTGCCTGAGACTGTCTCCTGGGCCGCCGTGAAGTCTGTAAGTCTCTGTGTGCATGCTTTCTAAGAATCCCAGCACATGTCAGCCTGGGAGGCTCTGGGGAGGTCTTCCAAGCCATTCTCCTGTTCTGTGATCCAGCCCTCCTCAAGATTCAGAGGCCATACTATCCCTTACTAGCAGCCTTATTCTCACGATGTCTTGGAGGGCTGCATAGAGGGTTGGGGAGATGGCTCAGTGGGTAAAATGTCTGCTACACACAGGCAAGAAGTCCTAAGTTCAGCTTCCCCAGAGCCCATGGAGAAATGCTCTGTTTTATGCTCAGAATTGCAGAGCTGGGGAAATGAAGACAGGTGACTTTCTGGGGCTTACTGGCCAGTCAACTTAGCCTACTCAGTGAGTTCCAGGGTAGTGGGAAACCCTGTCTCAAAGAACAGGGGGACAGCTCCTGAGGAAGACATCTGCAGTTGACACCTGGCTTTTACAATGTACCCAGGGTGCCAGACGAGAAGTGAGCATGAGAGCTGCAGAGACAGCGTTGCCCCTCACGGTCACTGCCCTCTCCCCGGGTCTTTTCATGATACCTCCACATCTCCTGCACACACTTGTTCTGGACTGTGTTGCAGGTGGGGAGAAGGGACTCTCTTCTTCCTAAAAGGGAAGATGCATAAGAGAAAGCTGAACAGCTCCAGAGCCTCTGCAGTGAGGGACAGGGGTTGAGGGCGCGAAGAAAGGAATAGTGGCAGTGAGGAGTAGTCTGGTGCCACTAAGGGTAGGCATGCCCTCCTGAAGAGGTCTCCAGCTCCATGACGAGCTTCTTCTGCTACCCATCTTTTCCAGCCATCTCCCAGGGCTCACACTCAGGGACATCCACCTGCTCGGCTTGTCCCCACTGTCTATCCCAACTCCTGCTCTCTCCTGGAACTAAGGTGCTGTGTGCTTGCGATCCCACACTGGCTTCCTTGGGTTTGCAAAGACAAAGCCCTAGAGAGACTGTGGAAGGCCTGGAGCAGGGGCATGGATGTTAGCTCTTCTTGTCACAGTCCATTTGTGTCCTGTTGGGGTGGTGTGGAGGAAGGTTCAGCCCCTGGGGCCAGGCAGCTGCAGTAACAGGTAGTGCTTCCCTTGGGCTCTACCTTGCAAATGGAAGAAGGATTCCCCCAGGCCTGGATACCGTAATGCGCTGGCTTAGTTGATAGATATGCCTACTGTGCACTCCGGGTCTCAGCAAGAGCATCAGTTTCTCCCGAAAGCCTGCCCTGCCCCAGGAGCTGAAACAAGGGCCTTGATGAGAGACCATTTCCTATGAGTTTATGGGAAACACCAGGAGGGGCAGGCTGCAGACACACAGCAACCTCTTGGGGCCATGAAGTTCCCTGTCCTGGTCAGCAGCCAGGCTTGGACCCAACTGGGAACATTGAGTTCCATCCCCAGGGGCTCCCCTTAGAAGATCAAATGAACTTGGGAATTGAGGGAAGCCAAGATTTACTCATTGTCTCTGCCCAAGAGCCTGAAGGAGCTATTCTGGGACTCTAGAGTCCTGTCCTGATGAAATGGGACGTGAGGGAGCAATCCAGTGAGTTCTCATCCTCAGACAGGACCCATCTCAGGGAGCCAGTGAGCATACGCCTGAAGCAGGGACCAGTGCTTGGCTGTGGCCTCCTAGGGAGAGCATGGCCCATACACATGTGCCCACACCAGGCTTTTGCCTTCCCAACAAGCCATGTATGTCTACGCAGAGGTTTGGTTTCCTCCTGACAACAGATTAAAGCAGAAGGATCTAAAGAGGTATCTGGTTTGTGTGAGTCTACTCAGGCCTCCTTGTGTATTGGGGAAGGGTCCCTGGGTCACGGGCACCCTCTGTTCTTTATGCAGAAGTCCTAGGTAAACTGACTGCCTGGGCTCCTTTCTGTTGTGACACCTCCCTGGACCCTTCCTGACAGGTGTCCCAGCTCACCCCGAGCTCTCCCTGGTCCTTTCTGTGGGGCCCTCCTTGCAGCCTGCTGGCCTCCCAGCCTGGCCAATCTGTTTGTAGCACAGTCACCCTCTGCTGAATGGCACCTGGCTGGTACCTGACTCTGCCCTCTTTTGTGCCAGAAACAGGCTTCTGCTCACCCTAAGCCTCAATTTTCTTTCTCCAACAGTAGTAGAAACCACGGAGAGACTCCATCCCACTTCAATTCTGGATTCTGCGGGTGTTAAGGCAAGCAATTTGAGGGGCAAATGCATGCAGATGAATATGCAAATGGGCATCTCTAGGATTTATGAGAAGCCTCAATTCCAAGGGGAGGGGACAGCCTCAGCCAGGCTGGGCCCACTAAATCCTGGTCCATGTCAGTGCCGTAAAGCACTGTGATGAAGGTGGCCGCCAGAGGAGGCCCTGATTTATAGCCGGCAGGACCTCCTCCCCACAGCCTGCAGGCAGGCACACGGGACAGGGGTGAGAAAGGATTTATGATGCCCGCTTTCCCTCCCCAGCACCAGGCAAGGAGCGAGCAGGGGCGGGAAGGTGACTTTCGCCTTCCAAGCCAGTGCAAGTTTCCGGCACAGTGGCACAGCCAAGACAGAAGCTGGGCTCCCACAGACCCTGCCACATCCTTAGCCACTCTGGGAGGAACTCTGAGGCCGCCTGACACACCTTTACCCGCACTTGCCAGGTCTAGATGACCACTCGGTGTCCTCCCACGCTGTTCAGCCCTTACACAGCCACCAACTGCCACTCTTCTTTCCCAAGGATCCTTGAGCAGGAGCACATCATCAGCCCAAGAATGCAGAGAAGACAAGAGGGAACCCAGTTCTCTCCTTCCCTTACTTTCCACACACCAGACACAATTACAAGCATACCATACACACACACACACACACATACTCACACACATACACACACTATATATACACACAAACATCTCTCTCTTCCACACACCTTACACAGCTGCTCCAGTCTCTAACTAACTGGAAATTACACTCTGAGAAGGTACCGTTCCTCATGCACCTCACTGCAGTACCTCAGGAACAATTCATCTGCCACTCAACCGGTATTATCTCATCAGGATTGCCCTACTGAGCACACAGCAAAGGTGCCCAAGACAGAAATCTCACAAGTAAAATTGTTCCCTGAGGTAGTTATTAACGCTATAGATAGGCGTTACCTATCTAGAAACAATGTTCACAAGTCCTATATTTATATTGAAAAAAAATCCGAAAGATCCTTTTGTAAAGAAAGGACTCCTTTGAGGATGGAGATGTAATCCTCAAAGCCTGGCCCAGTTGATTATCTGTTAAGTTGCGTGTTGGGAATTGGAGGTGTCTTTCCTGTGTTTGCTTTAGGTCAAAGGGCCCTGGCCTTCTCTGTAGAAAGCACAGGGGTCGTTCGTTCCTTTGAAAGACACATCTCCAGACCTGAGTACCACTGAGTCCTGTGGGTCTGTCTCCAGCTCTGTGGCATTTCTGTAATCTATAGGAGGCCTCTGGCCATGCTCCCTAGGTCCTTTAAATAATCCATACCGCTTAATATCTGCTTTGATACATTGTTATGTAGAGTCGGCAGAGGGCTGGGAATAATATGAAATTAGGGGGAGTTAATAAGACTTGGGGAGAACAAGAGCTCCACAAAGACCAAATAGATCAGGGCACAGGGGTCTTTTATGAGACTGTTTCTCCAACCAACGACCATATATGGATATAACCTGGGACCCCTGCTCAGATGTGGCCCATGGTAGCTCATTATCCAACTGGGTATCCTACTAAGGGGAACAGGGACTATTTCTGTCATGAACTCAATGGCTGGCTCTTCGACACCCCCCCCCCCCGGGAAGAACAGCCTAGCTAGATCGCAGAAGAGGACATTGCAGCCAGCCCTGCGGAGACATGATAAGCTAGAGTTAGATGGAAGGGGAGGAGGTCCTCCCCCATCAGTGGACTTGGAGGGGGCCAGGGAGGAGATGAGGGAGGGATGGGGAGAGTGAGAGGGAATGAGGGAGGAGGCTACGACTGGGATACAAAGTACATAACCTGTGATTAATATAAAAATAAATAAATTACATTAAAAAATAATCCATATCTTTCTCTGGCTGCCCTCAAACAAAACCTAAATCCCGTTAGCACAAATTTATGAAGTGCATCTCTGGCACTTATGAAGTTATTTTCAAGAACCAGGACTCTAGAATTCAGTAAATGCCAAACTGCAAAGACATCTCTACTGACTGATTTGATCTAGCAGCTGGTGTCCACTGGAGGGACAGAGAATATGGGGAGACCCCAGGGTGGGTGAAAGGGCAGGGATGGAGGGAACAAAGCCCATGCCTCCCACAAGCACTGTGCTTGTCTGGGAGATGCTAGGTACAAACAGCGTGAGCACTAAGAACTGAACACTTTGACAGCTGCTCAAAGTTCCCTGTCTAGGGGATGACATCAGAACAAAGCTATGGCCATCCAGCCCCGGCTTGTCCATCCAGAGACAAGGACCCTCTTCACACGATTCAGGCACAAGCACATGCAAGACTAACAGGAGACTTAGTACTGTGAGGGTAGTATGCGCCTAACTCTCCCTACTCTCCTCAATGCCATGGTCCCAGTTCATACCCAGCACAACAGCTCTAACAAGCTTCCCTGGCTTGTTAGGTCACACAGCTGAGAGCTGAGGGAGGGTAGAGTCACACAGCGCCGCTCTTGTGTCAGTCTCTGTACTTCTCTTTGCAGTGTGGCCACCCTAAGGCCTGAGTCCTCCTGCAGCAGGGATTAAGACATTGCATAGCAGGGAGCAGACGTTCTGAGATGTTGCCGGAGGGGGTGTAAAATATGGCAACTGTTTTGAAAAACTACTTGATTTTGTTAACAGGTTGAGGATAGTCCTCCCATGAGACTTAGCAGATCCAGTCTAGATACATACAATGAACTAGCAGAACTTATCTGATGAAGACTTGGGCTGGGCTGGAATGTGAATGAGCAGAAAGGAAGAGGGGCTCATGCAAGACCAGGTGGGACTGGAGAAAGGGGACCAGAGACAGCCTAATCATTTCTCTATATGCCTCCTCTATCCAAACCCAAAGCCCTTGGGGGTGCCATACCACTGTCACAGGGCCATTTGGAGGAAGGGTGGCCCAGAAGGTTTGACTGTTCTCACAGGGCCTTCAAGAGACCACACCTTAGCTCTAGCCTTTCCATTGAGCACAAAATAGGAACTTGATAGTGGGAAAGACAGATGTAGTATGGCCCAAGAAGGAGCAGATAGCTCAGAAGACAACCTAGACAGGCCGTGACTGCGGCCAGCTAAGAGCAGAAGTGTGAGGCCCGGCCTGTGCTGTGGGCATCAGGCTGAGGGCCGAAGCCAGGAAGCCCCACAAACGCTAAGCCAATGACTACAGCTGCTGACGGAGAACTCAGCTCTAGGGGCCTGCCCCAGGTGGGTAAAAGGTCAGGCTGATGGGGTTTGCCCCATGAACAGGCAAGTTCAAGCTCATATGCAGAAGGGCTCAGGAGGCAGCTACGGTGGCAGCCAGGCTCTTGCAGCAAGCCATGCTTTATCACCCTAACTTTGAACCTGACCCTGACCCACTAGGATTCCACCCCAGCCACCTTTTAGAAAATGCTTCATTATTAAATGCTACCAACTATATTCCAGGAATCATCAGAGTCACAGTCAAGACAGATTTGTTTGGGGGTAGATGCATAAACTGAAACATGCAAGCTGGGTGTTGAAGCACACTTCCTCATCTTAGCACTCAGGAGGCCAGGGCAGGAGGGTCTCAAATTCTAGGCTCTTAATACAAAAGACCCTGTTGGGAAAGGGGGATGCGGGGAGCCACGCTGGTCCCTAAGGAGTGGGAGAGCCTGGAGGCCAAGGTCTTCCAAAGTCAGGTCACATTTACTCATTTTACTGGCCAAGGCTCTTGTGACAATACTGTCATAAAGACTACTTCAGGTGGACTTACACATATGGAATATGCTGGCCAGCAAACCAGACTCTTCAGATTGATTTAGGGAAGCTCACCCAGCTGCCTAAGCTCACCAGGGACTGAGTTTTCTCTTCATGCCATTGCTTTATCCTCTGTTCCCAGGTGGCCTTCCCCTTCAGGCAACAGGGCAGACAACTCTCTGGAGACCTTCACCCAGAAAACATTCTCTGCCATTCACATTCACATACCACATCTTGTGCTTGCTCCAGCCCGAGCTCCATCTCTTAAAACTGAGCAAATGTCTCCTTGAAGCTCATTGGCTCTACCTGGGTCAGGTGTTTATGTCTGACTCAATCACAGATGCCAGGAGACTAGGATTCTCTGGTGGGTTCAGGCTAGGTCCTGGGCTCCACCTTGGAGCATCTGAGTTGAAGAGCACAAATATTGAAAAACAGTAGATGGCCAGGCAGCTGTCACCTATGTGCATGTGGGGGATGGTGAGCACCTTCTGTTGTTATAACAGGCTACTGTGGTAGATGTGAGATCTACCTGACCTGGGATCTGGAGTCTGGGAATTTCGAGAGCATGTCGGTGCTGTTTTGTCCATGTTATTCCTGCCTTGTGCCACAGCGGAACGCAAGCTGAGCCTGTACAAGAGGCTGGGGCAGCTGCTTCTGTAACCACACCATCAGTTGTAGCTGACTAATCCACAACCTGTGAATGGATTCATCCACAGATCTAGACAGGTTTGTAACTCAGTAACCTCCCAGAGGCCCCACTCACAAGAGCCATTGACATGGGGCTTTGGGGACTAAGTTTTTAATGTATGATTCTGGAGGATACAGCACAGCATTTGAGATGTACTTCAAACCAACTAATATGTCACCTTGTAAGGCTGGCTCTGTCCCCTCTGTACCTACCACCCATGACTGGAAAGAAAAAATGTTAGCTTCCAAAATTGCAAATCTCACCCCCTGACCCTGCTAGTGGGGTCTCATAGATCCTCTTTGCTGGCCTCAAATTCATAGGGTAGTGAAAGAGGACTTTGAACTTCTGATCCTCCTGCCTCTACTTTTTTGTGTTGGGATTATAGAAAAGCCCCAGCATACCGAGTTTATGAATGTCTGGTCATCAAATGCAGGACTTTGAGCTTGCTAGAAAAGTTCCTACTGACTAAGCTCTAGAAAAAAAAATGCACAACTCAGGACTGGAGAGATTGCTCAGTGGCTAAGAGAACTTGTGGAGGACCTGGGTTTGATTCTCAGCATCTACATAGTAGCTCACAACTGTCTGTAACTCCAGTTACAGGGGACCTGATGTCCTCTTCTGACCTATGAGAGCACCAGGCAGGCACATGGTGCACATACACACATGCAAGCAACACACACATAAAATGAAAAGGAAAAAAAAATCTTCAAAAATTTCAAAAGAATTCACACATCTCATCCTCCTATGAGAGTCTTTCAGGAGAGGGTGATGAAGCAGAGAGGGAGACACTGAACATATATTGAATTCACTGTTGCCAGATCTCCCTTTGGGAACCTGGGAGAATTTGGAATATGGAAAAATCGTGGTGGTGGGGACATAAGGACAAACCTTCTAACCACTAAATAGACACAGCCACTATAAATACCACATATAAAAGGAATAGCTGACATAGAAGCCAGCTTTGCCAGAGCCAGGCACCATCTAACATGCCTCTAGGAGGCTGATGTGCCTCTTATGGTCCCATGGCCAAGGTACACCCAGGAGGAAATGGAGCTGGGGCTTTGGACACTGGTTAGACCAAGAAAGATGAAGGAAGAGCTCACAGGCCAACTCTGGCATTTGATAGAGCAGAGTGAGGCGGGTGGAAATGTCTAAGCTTCACAAATCATCCGGTTTTAATGTAAAGGCTGCTTTTCCTTAGTCAGCAGCTCGATGACTAAAGCCCAAGATGAATGGCCTTGTTTTGCCTGTTTAGAGGTATTCTGTAGCCCTTCCCTCTGTTCCATGGCATGGACTCCCCACTGCATGAAATCTGGTGTCCAGGGCCACCCATAAAGGCTGGGACCACTCCATGTAGCAGGAGTCTGGAGCCTGGCAGACTCTGGTGGCTGAAGGGGTTCAAACCCCTGAGGCAGGGACTAGAGAGGAATCTGGGCTGCATATGTCCTGAGTGCTTTTGCCTCAGCTCTTAGGAAAAGACTACAGAGGTATGTAGAGTGAACTTTGAGCCAGCCAGCCAGACTGGAGCTAAGGGAAGACAGCGAGCCTGGGAGGAAGTTGGGTTTGGGATAAGAGAAAAAACTGGTGAGGCAGCGTCAGGAGTATTGTCTGCCAACTTGCCTAGATGGGTATTACTAGGATAGCTTGTTGTCAGTGAGGACAAGACTTGGGCAGATACATGCACTGTGGACCCAGTGCCAGGGACTGAGACCTTGGACACATACCAGCTGTGGTGCCTTAGATTGTGTTTTGAAGACATTGAGGCTGAGAACAACTAAGCAATTTGCTCAGAGTCATGTCTCTAGTGACCAGCAAAACTCAAACAGAAACTGAGGCATGATCAAAGCTACTAAGTCTCTGGATCAGGGGACCAAGTCTCTCCAGGGATAGGAGTGTCACTATTAGCTATAACGGCTCCCACCACAACGGCCAACAAAGGTCCAAAGAGATTTTTCCATCCACCAGGATCTCAAATAAAGATGATGTTGAGTAGGCCTCCAGCCAGCCCTCCCTGGATATGGAACGTGGAGGAGAAAGAAATCTTAATCATTGTAAGCCACAGAGATTAGAGATTTGTTATTGCAGCATAACTTATCCCACCCTGACTGATTTACCTCCTTTGCTGGAGGGAAGAAACAGGTAAGTTCTCAATGTTCACAACGGCATTCATTCACCCAAAGGAAGGGACTGAAGTCAGTTTCTGTCAGTTACACCATTGAGTTTCAGAGAAGTGAAGCTAAGTAGAAAGAATCAAGCCTGGTAAAGATTTTCTGGCTCTAAACTAAAGAGAGCTTGTAGACAGCAGGGGACTCATTTAGCCTATGTGAGGCTTAGAGAGCAGAGGCAAGGAAGCCTAGATTCAGGAATGGAGCTAGGAGTGCCCATGCCCCTTGCAGGAGAAGTCAGAGCCTGGACTTGAGAAAGGCTAGATTCCCCCTCTCCACTGGCCAACCATCTGCAGGCCTTCTCCAAGCAGTTGCAGATGGGCAAGTTGAAGATTACATTGGTGCCGGGATACTCAGCATAGAGTTAGACTTCCTCCTCCAGGCAAACACTGTGGACAGTGTATGAGATCCCAAGAAACCAGAGATCTGAGAACATAACCTCCTTATCACGGGTTGAGCTGCAAGAGGGGGAAGAACCTCCTGTAAGCTGGCCTGAGCCTTTTGGAAAATTGAGCAATGTAAAACATGCCCTGGGCTGGGGAGATGGATCAGTAGATAAAGCAGAAGGACCTGAGCTTGAATCCCCAAAAGCCACATAAAGCCAGATGTACTTACACACATCTGTAATCCCAGCCCTTCTACAGAGACAGGGGAGGCAGAGGCAGGAGAATCTCTGAAAGCTCAGGGCCAGCAGGCCAGGTATGTGCAGCACACTGAGCTTCTTCTAGAAGATTCTGGGCATGCTGGGCCATTGCTTGATGGGGTTAGCTAGGTCTTCTCAGAAAACCCTGTCCCTAGAAACCTTAGCAACTTGGAAGTTCAGCCTGGAAGCAAATGCCAGCCTCTTATTTACTCGGGTTGTTATCAGTCAGCAGAAGACTATGAGGAAAGAGTTCAACCTTCAAGATCAGTTGATGGGCCAGTAAAATGCTCAAGGAGAGTGGCACTTGCTACCAAGCCTAAGGACCAGAGTTCAATCCACAGGATCCACAACGATGAAGGAGACATGTTCCCTGTCCTTGACACAAGCCCAGTGGCATGCCTCATAGTGAATGAATGAATGAATTGATTAATTAATTAATTAATTAACTAATTAAACCGTTTTAGAGACCAGATGAACCTAGGTCTGATTCTTAACTCTGCCATATGCCTGATGAGTGAACTTGGGCAAGGGATTTAAATTGTGCTTCTCAGACAGTGAATCATTTGCCTTGCCATGTGAAGACTGAGTCTGAGTCCCCAGAATCCACATGGTTTGTTTGTTTGTTTGTCTGTTTTGTTTTGTTGAGGCAAAGCATCTCTATTATAATGTCCTGATTGTCCTGGAACTCACTATATAGATCAGGCTGGCCTTGAACTTTCAGAGATCTGTTTGCCTCTGCCTACCAAGTGCTAGGACTAAAGGCACATGACATCATATCCAACAAGAATCCACATGTTTTAAGTGAGATTCCAGGCATGGAAGTGCATGCTTGAAATCCCAGGACTAGGGAAAAGGAGATAGGCCTATACCTGCGGCTTTCTGTCCAGTCAGTTCTTTCTGTCAGGAAAAGTTCAGGCCATTAATAGACACTGTCTCAAAAAGCAATGTGGGCAGCTCCAGAGGAATGTCACAGGAGCTTGTTCTCTGACCTCCAACACATGCACACATGAAAACAAGCACCCACACACACAGAGGGAGAATCTGTCTGACAAGGGTACACAAATGCATACCGTATGGAGTTGGCGTGTACCTCATGGCTAAGAGGCAGAAAGACTGCTTGGAGAGGAAACAAGTGGTCTGTCTGGCCGACTCAAAAGCCAAGTGGGATGGAGTCTACACGGCCCGGAGACCTCACAGCCAGCAGTCCTGAGCCAGCCCAGTAGGACCTCAGGCGAACATCAGTGTCCAGGGCAGCGTGGAAAGCAGCCCTGGGAAGCCCTCGCTCATTGTCTCCATCCATCTCTGTCAGCACCCTTTGTTTCTACAGTTTCATTGTGTGTTGCCTTTTCTGACCCTCAAGCACGCTTGTGTTCCAGAAGTCAGGGGGCCATCCAGGTCACTTTGCCTGGAAAGCCCAGGAAATAGCCATGCCCAAGCCAAGAGTCCCAAGGGATCCAGAAAGGCCCAGGATAAGCTAAGAAGAACATAGGGCCTTTAGAGCTCCTGAAAACAAAAGAGATCCCTCCTCTTCAAGGAAGAAAGCTGTCTCAAACTTGTCACATCCTGACTGTCCCAGCTTAGGTCAGCCTAGGCTCAGGAAAGTTGATGTGTGGACAGCATGACTTTCATGCCAAGAAGGCAGAAAAGGGCATGCTCCAGAATCTTCTCACACACACCCGGCCCCCGCCAATACCTAGAATTGAAATGTTTGTTTATTAGAATATGTGCATGCAACCACATTTAAGAGAATAAAGTCAGATCAATCTTTGCAAGAGGGTACATGAAAAGGAAGCCAGCTGGGAACTGGAAACAGAGTGTTTGTTGCAGACAAGGCTGCTATGCCAAGACTGGTTTCCTTGGCCTGGGCTATGGCTCAGAGAAGAGCACTTGCCTAGCATACCCAAGACCCTGAGTTTGACTCCCAGCACCAAATTCAAAATAATATGTATGAATACAGACACACACATACACACACACACACCAGGGAGCAATGGACACACAGCCTGCCCACTGTTAGGTAGAGCATAGAGGACTACTGTACCTTTCCACCTAACCACACATCTGGAGCCATATCGCTTGTCCTTGCCCATAAAGAGTTGCCACCCAAGAAAAATGCTCCCCTGTACACATGTGAAGTTCAAAAGACCCAAGATCTTCAGGGTACCCCTCTCACAGCTCTGAACTCCATTATCTGGGGCAAGGTACATACTGCTGCCTGGCAGGGAAAGCATTTGGAAAGACACTCCCCAGAACAATAAGCTGTGCAGCCAGATCATCTACCAAGAGAATGGAAACCAAATTTATAACTTCCAATCATGGAGGGGAAAGTTCCTCAGAAAGCAAGAGCAGAGGAGGAAGACAGAGCAAAGAGGAGGCAGAGGGAGGGTCCAGCTCTCAAGAGAGAGCTGGTCTTCCAGATGAGCTCAGTTCCCACATAGCAGCTCACAGCCATTTGCAACTCCATTTCCAAGGACTCTACTGCCCTCTTCTGGCCTTCCTGGAACCAGGCAAACACATGGTGCACATACATACATGCAAGCAAAACACTCACACATAAAATAAAATTAAAAAAAAAAAAGAGCAAGAACAAAAGAAAGTACCCCATGGTAAATATAGAACTGAAGAAATAGGTTTGACACACCAAAACTCACAGCAAGTGGTGAATGGATTAGCCCTCTAGTCAAAGACAGAATTCCATAGTGGTGTTTCCCCTTTAGTTCACCCACACGCTGTTTATAAAAGGAATATCTTTGAGGTAGAAATAAAGTTTAAAAAAAAATACCTGCACGTGCCAAATGCTATCCAAGGGGAGGTTGGTGAAATGTTCTAGGCTAAAGCACAGAAGGACCCCTTCAAGTAGAGTAGCAATGTTAGTATACACAGCTAACACGGTAGAGGCAAACTGTGTCATTGACTAGTTTTTGGAGAAACTGTCAGGGCTGATCATCTCTGGAATGATGGAAGCAAGCAGCCAGACGGTATTAAGATTGCCAGATACCAGAGCAATCAACTTATAGGCGCCTTGATGAACAGAGCCACACTTTGTAGCTCAAAACACAGAGTACACGTTCCTTTCAAGTGGGCATGATCAGTCTGCTATTTGACTTGAACAATGTCAAGTCACAGAAGTATGAGTATGATACAGACTGCATATTCAGGCTTGCCACTGAGTACAGCTCAAAGGAAACTATTCCATTACCCCATGGTGAGGGAGGGACGTTTATTTGGAAATGAGGAAGAAAAAAAATCAAGCCCACCCCTAAACAACATAGGAGCTGGTAAGGAAGTGACGGTCAACTCATGAGCATTCTAGCACTGAGAATGGCGAGGGCTAAGAGCAACCATTGCAAAGCACACACCTAGACAGGCATGTCTAGACCTAAATTTGTTCATCAGAAATCAAGAAATAATTTAAGTAAATGGACTGAGGATTCGACTCAGGAAGTTAAAAATAAAACAACCAGAAGGAAGAAGAAAAGGAGAATAATGAGCATGAAAGCCAAAAATAATCAAATAAAAGAAACAAAGCTAAAAAGGGGAATAATGAAATAAAAAGTGGTGGTTTAAAAAACAAAGGCTAATGAAGTGTCTGGATGTCTGGTAAGGCTGAGAAGGAAAAGCCAGCCAGCGCACCGTAAAGAAAATATTTTCTTCCTTTCAGAAATGGCCAAGCAGACACAACCATGGATACACAGAGTTATCCGGGGTCTTGTGGGAACTCTTTTGGATCTCACCATACCTTTCTGTTTCCTGGCTCTGGTGTTGGGCTTGTGGGCCTCCTGCCGGCCCTGGCACCGTCTCTCCCAGAGGCCAGCACCTAGAGAGAGCAGAGAGCGCCCCTGCAAGCAGGCCCTCTGTTTGTAAACCAGCCACTGTGGACCCTGTATCCTAGTCTTGTTACTTGTCTTTATCTCACAGTGCAGGCCATGCCCACCCATTGCCCCACACCCATGTCACAGCTCCATGCTACAGCGTGGCTCCTCCTCTCTGGAATGAAGTAAGCTGCCTTCCTGAGACAGCCGGCTCCGGTCAGCGACTGTCGGCCCTGCTGGATTCGGTGCACCTCAACAGTCGTGAAGGCTACCCCTTAAAACCACTCCTTCCTCACCCTTCGGGCAGGAGAACAAAGCAAAGGAAATCAGTGAGAGAGAAAACCCAAGAACCAGATGATTCCGGGGGGCGGGGATTGTGGGTGTGTGAAAGTGTCCCTGCGCCTGCCTGCGTGTGTGTATACGTATGTGCACATGCGTGTGCGAAGACGGATGACCTTGTCGTTCCTCAGGTGTGCTCTCCGCTCTGTTTAAAACAGTCTTCCATTGGTCAGGAGCCCACTAAGGCGGCCGAGCCTGCAGGCAGCCAGTCTCCACCTGCAGGCGTGTGCGGCCAGGTTCCGGGTTCTGTGTGGTTCGGGTGTCTGGCTCACACTTGAAGGGCAGGCGCTTTACCTACTGAGCCATCTCCTCTGCCGGGAACAGTTCCCTTTAATGACAGGGCGTCCACACCTAATCTCCTGGGGAAATTTTTGGATGTTAATGATACATATTAACATTTTTTAAGTGCTTGAGCATAAGAGTTCACAGGTCGAGCTAAGGAGTGGTGAGCTAGAATCAGGCTTCCTTGCAGCTTTAAGTAATAAAAGTAAAAGAGAAGAATAGAAAGAAAAGAAGAAAGAATTTTTTTAAAAAATATATATATATAATATCTGCAAAGTCACAAAAGTAAAAGGCCCTCAGGCACAAAACTGGGGTCCATTGGTAATAGAAATGGAAAGGCATTTTCAAACATGGAGACACGCAGAGTACTACTGCTCACCCAACCATTCAGAAGACTTCGATCTGACTGATGCACCAGCTGAGGAAGAAATAAACGGGAAAGCGAGCACAGATGAGCTTATAAACTGAAGTTAAATGAGCTGTATTTTTAAGTGATATAAGTGATTTTTCAGCTTTTTATTTTATGTGTGTGAGTATATGTCTGCATGTATGTATATGGAGCACAGGCATGCCATGCCCTCAGAGGCCATAGAGAACATTGGCTCCCCTGGAACTGGAGTTACAGATGGTTGTCAGTCACCATCTGGGTGCTGGAAACTGGACGTGGATCCTCTGGTGGAGCAACAGCCTGCGCTCATAACTGCAGAGCCATGTCTGCAGCCCCTTTAAAAAAACATGATTTTTTTTTAAGTAACATGAATGTTCAAAGCAATCACTGGAAGAGAAAGTAAGTCAATGCAAAAAGAAGAAGAATCTTAACCTGAAACCTTATAAAGTCAGAAAAAATTGGGAGGTGGGTGTGGGAGGAAGCTAAAAGGCATGAAGTGATCTTCACGGGAAATAGCCATATGCTGTGTTCTTATAAGACGGATAAGGATCTGTGTGTGCACCTGTATGCGTGTGTGTCAGTCTTTGTGTATGTACGTACGTCTATGTGTATTGGCCTGTGTCTCTATGTGTGACTGTGTCTGTATGTGTTTGTGTGTGTATTATGTATGTTTGTGCATCTGTGTGTATGTCTCTTTGTGTGTTTGTATGTGTACATGTATGTCTTAGTGTCTTTTGTCCTCCATCTGTACCTGTGTGTATGTATGAACTTATATGTGTGTGTGTATGTGTTTCAGAGGAGCCAGAAGTAGTACTAAAATGAAAAATATGGTTACACACACACTTTCATTTGACTCCCAGAATGAGAATACATTGATGGAAAGGCATGACAAAAAGTCATTCTTCGTTGTGGTGGTGGGAGCCTGGGACAGCCTTGTCACATGTGGGCAGATCTGGTAGCAAAGAGCACGCAGGAAGCAATGCCAGTGATTAAACCTCAAGGCCTGCTCCACTATCTACCTCCCAACACAGCACCACCGGCCAGAAACCAAGCCTATCAGGACGGTTCATATTCAACCACAACTCCCTCTATCCTGTTTCCCAATCTGCCTGTGGGAAGATGCTCGGATCTGGGCTGCCCTGCTGTGAGTAAAGCAGAGGGCTGCAAGCCCCGGTGTTCTTAGGTCCAAACACTAGGGAGGACTCTATCCCCAATGATCTGCACAGAGAAAACGATACTACTATCAACATATCAAGTTTCACAGCAAAGAAGCCTTAAAGGAAGAGGAAAGGGCTGACCTATACTGGTAAACTATACAAAAATAAATCAGGAATTGTGAATCTGTGAGCCCTGAATATATAACACACACATGCATGCACACACACACTGCTGAAGTTTAAAAGAGATTGAACAGAATCATAGTTATAAAAGGAGGTTGAAAGCGTTGTCTTAATACTTCTGCAATACCAGGTGGACATATACTAAGTAAGAACATGGAAGGGTTAAAAACAAGGATCAAAATTATTATTTAAAGGAGCTGTGTCAAAGTGAGGTCCCCAGAACCAGACAGCACAGATTGGCTTCCAGTGGCCAAAGAACATTACATTTGATAGTATCTTAATGCTGCAAGGGAGCCCTCATTAAACTCCACCGAGGACAGCCAGCATGGTGTATGAATTCTAACCACAGGGAACAAGGAAAGAAAAACTGAAGAAACAGAAAAAGGCCACTGTAGAGGGGAGATGGTTTTAATTGCCTCAGAGCCAAGGAGGAGATCAAAACTGTAATTGGTGATTGTTTGAGGAACAATGGATCTCTGGGACATGATTGTAAAAAGCTAACTATGTATAGTTTTGTGTTTCTCATTAAACAGGGAAAAAAATTAAATTAACCAAATGCTCCACTCAAAAAGCAAACTGGAGCCCCCAAAGTAAACATTTAAACAGCTAGAGGAAAGATCTGAAGATAATGAATTAGATGGCCGTGAATTATAAACAATAAGCTTGCAGCGGGGACATAAGAAGTCCAAGAATCGGGACTTTGTAAAGAATAGCAACTGGTTATGGGACATTCCACTTAATGACTGGATACTCTAGAGAGACTGAGCGTTGGGGAGGGCAATGGGGAGAAGGGGAGGGAGGAAAAGAGAGGAAGGTGGGAGAAAGGGGAAGGGAAGATACAAGAGGGGGGAGGAAAAGAAGCAAAAGAGAGGAATGAAGGAGGAGAGGAGATGGAAGAAAAGACATGGGAGGGAAGAGAAATGGAGAAGGGAATGAAGAGAGAAAGAGAGAAAGAATCAGCTCACATTACAGTGGGGGCTGAGAGTCTCCATGGTGCTTCAGGCCTTGCTATCAACTGCTCCTTCTTCCTTGCTCGAAACAGAGATGGCACATAAGAGCACATGGTATGGAGATAGATGAACCTAGGACAAAACACTTAGCTCTCAGTTCTGAATCCTGAATGACTCTCTTTCAGAAAGGCAGGGAAGGAAAAGAGAGAATCGCCCTAGGTGAAATTAAACACAGGCAGCTTAGGGAGCAGGGTCCCTCTACCCTCTGCTCAGTTTTCAGACAGGCTTTTGTTTGCCTCATATATGAAGCCTCGTTGGCCTTCATCTGTTATTGTGTTCTTTCCCGTTAAGCAGCAATGATTTCAAATTTAAAATTCTCTAATGACAGTACAAAGAGCATTTTCCCTAAACCACTTGAGGATAACTTGCCAGTGGATGCCCCCTGGCCCTTCTAAGGCTTGGGTGTCTTTGCTTAAAGTAAGATGTTCTCCAAACAATCACAACGCGACCATGGGACCAGAAAAATAACACCACTGCATTACTGCTATTAAATCCATGGGCTGCTGCTCCGTGAGATCAGGGAGTAAGGGGTCTGACCTCACGTCGTGTCTGTGTCTCTGTCTCCTCCATCTCCCTAAGTGCCTCACCCTTTTCTCTGCTTTCTTAGCCTTGCAGCTTTTGAAGACAGGGGCCACTAAGGTTTGGATGTTTCTTGCATTTGGGTGAGTCTGGTGGCTCCCTCGGCATCAAAGTGATCCCATACCTTTTTATCACTGGGGTCATAACATGATTTCAACGAAATAAGAGAAGGTCTGTCCCAGTCAAACGACACTTCTTCCTGTTTGGCCAGTCAGGCGTTTGTAGGAGGCTACAGGCCCAGGGGTACTCTCTCTTTCCTGACTACAGTTCTCACGCTAAAGATATTCTGGGTCTAGGTCACTTACTTCTATGAGTAACTGAATAGAATTTTTGTTTTTGTTGGGTTTTTTGTTGTTGTTTTGTTTTGTTTTTTAATGAGAGGACCTCATATTCCTCAGACTGGCCTAGAAGTTACTGTGTAACTTAGGATGACTTTTAACTTCTGATCCTCCCCGCTTCAGTCCCCAAGTTGCTGGGATGGCAGGTGTGCTCTGCTGCTCAGCTTCATGACAGTTTTGAGATGGTCCCTTTCTCTCTTGCCGCCTTCAGTTTTGAGTCTGGATTGAACCCAGGGCTATGACCAAGCTGGGTAGGTTTAATACTGAACTATGATTCCAGTTCCCAAATGGTAATTTAAAAAGCTGTTTGTTGACAACTTCATATGAGAGGACTATATTTATATCATTTCCCCCTTTGCTCAACAACTTCTCCCACTTCACCCCATTCCCTCTCAGATTCATGACTTCTTTCATTATTAGTGTTACGTACACATTTGTATATGCACATATATTCAACCTGCTGCTACGTATAGATGTAGATGAAGAGACACACAAACACAGATGACCTGCTGCGTCCACTTAATGCTGCTTATCTACTTCAGTTTGAAAATCTATCAGGAGGGTTATGCATGGATAAGACTAATTCTCCCTCTGTGTCTGTCTGTCTCTTTCTCTGTCTGGCTGTCTCTGCAGTCACTGATTGCTTTCATCTAGGTTGCTGTTCCTTTAGGGTTAGGGCCCTGTGAAATTTTCCCCATCCATGTTTGGAATGTCAACTGGTGATGTCATTGTTCAGGTCTTGTTTAGGAGACCATATTGTTGACACTTCATGGGTGCAACTTCCCTGTCCTATACAGAAGACCATCTAGGATCAAACGCTGTGGTCCTCTGGCTCTTCAAAACTCTATGCTCCCTCTTCTGAGATGCTGCTGACATGTAAAGGTCATGTTGTGCATACATCAGTTAGGGCCAGGCACCCCCATTTTGACCAGTTGTCTCTGTCTTTGCTGGTCTCCACAGCTGCCCCAGTGAAACTTCTTAAAATTCCATCTTCCCTCCTTCCTTGTCAGTAGCCTGCTCATAAGGCTGTCCCTTCCCACTTAAAATTCACTTGTTTACACCAGTATGTACGCGTGTATCCCTACTTTATTTAACTATTTAAAAAGCAATATGCCCCACTTTGCTCCCTGTTGCTGGGATACACAACATGGAAAAAAAAGGGGACTTAAGGAAGAAAGTATTTCACCCTAAAACCTATCACTGTGAGAAGTCAAGAGGAACTCTAGCAGGAACTGAAGCTGAAACCAGGGGCTCAATCATACAGGCTCATGTTAGCCAGCCTTCTTATACAGCCCAGGTTCTACACAGGGATGGTGCCACCCAGTGTCCTAGTCCCTCCCACATCCATCACCACTCAAGACAATCTCACAGACACAACCACAGGTAAATATGACGGAGACAAGTCCTCATTTGAGGTTCTCTCTTCCTGGAGGTGGTGCTAGGTTTGTGTCATTGTCAATTAAAATCAATCAGCACACAGTCTATCTTCGTTCTCATCTTTGTGTTACATTGTTCCAGGCCTGATTCATGGCAGTCACTTGCATTTAGCCTTTATTTTCTTCCGACCTGGAATTTCTCTGAACACCTCTTTATGGCACAAAACACGTTCTAAGTTCATGCTGTGCTTTTTGTGCACAAGTTTTGGCATCTGCCACTTTCTCAAATGCTGGTTCTCTTTGTGGTGAAGGTCCTCAAAGCCAAGGCTGGAGGTAGGGACACTCATAACTATTAGGATGAATCATGAAGTCAAGAACCTGTTGATCATTCAGTGATCTAAATTCTGTCCCCAGTGATCCCCACTTCTTGGAATTCAGGTTCATAGAGAATCTCCTATCCCCAACAGTGTGCCTCACTCCTAACAAACACAACACAATGAAGGGGAAGGAAGGTGACTTTCAAGGTCAGATTACAAAAAGAGTATGATGCCCAACCTCATTCCACATATTTATTTCTGATTTTTAAGATTATAATACAATTGCATCATTTCCCTTCCCTATCCTCCCTTTATATACTTGTGTACCTATTCTTGTTCTCTTTCAAACTCATGGCCTCTTTTCTCACTAATCCTGTTATGTGCATATGTGTATTATATATATAATGTGTGAATATAATATATAATACACATATGCATGTATTTAGAAACCTTTGTGTATACACGTAAATATAAACTGTTCAGTCTGTATAATGTTATTCGTATGTATGTTTTCAGGGCCAACTACTTGGTGTTAGATGACCAATTTCCCCTATTTATTTATTACAAATATATTTTGTAAATTTGGAAATGTTTTAAATGTTTACTCTCTTATAAAATAACACAAAGGTTTTTCTACCTCAATTCTAGCTTCCCAATAATGACACAGAGACCTATTACATTTATTAACAAGCTTTAAAGCACTAAGCTGGGCAGATAGTCGGCTTTCTAAGCTGTCCGCACTGGTCTGGACTATTTCCCAGCCACGTACCCTGTCTTCTGATCTCACCCTGGCTGCTCCTGCTTCGTTTTTGTTCTCATGGTCATCTCCTCATGGCCTCCTTCTTGACTGTCTTCTTCTCTATTTCTCACCTGGGACTCCCTCCCCGCCCCCACAACTCCGGAATCAGCTTCTTTATTAACCAATCAGAGACGATGGAGAACAACTTTCACACAACAGTGAGACAGGGGATTGATAGGTCAGTGCCATGTCCTAACCGCAATCATATATTGGGCCACAGAAATCAGCATCTGAATGTACAGCACTCAAGACCATCCCCCAACAGTCTTGAGATTATAATATAATTATTCTCAAGGGTTACTTTGGTTATTTTAACTATGTATATTTACAAATGAGTGTAGACTCCTTCAGAGGCCAGGGTGCTGGATCCCTCTAAAACTAGAGTTACTGGTGGTTGTAAGCTGAACAGCATGGGTACTGGGGATCAAACTCGGGTGTCCTGGAAGAACAGCAAGTGCTCTGAAGTACAAAGTCATCTCCTCTAGCTCAACTCCAATGTTAGGCCTCACAGAGGCACCTGTTTAACAAATCAAAGAGGATGCAGGCCACCACATCCTTCCAGCACCTCCCATTACATAGTACCCAGTACATAGTCATCTTGGCTGCCATGCCCCACCTCTATCTGAAACTTGTTCAGTGCCTGAGCTTCACTTCACTTCCCCATCTTCTCTGATTCCTGTATA
Source organism: Pachyuromys duprasi (assembly GCA_028658305.1). Taxonomy (NCBI): domain Eukaryota; kingdom Metazoa; phylum Chordata; class Mammalia; order Rodentia; family Muridae; genus Pachyuromys; species Pachyuromys duprasi. The sequence continues at coordinate 54,884,568 of CM053761.1, forward strand.
TCCCTGCCTTTTGGGCTACAACATGTCCTGTTTGCTCTTGGCCTCTTGGATGTCAAGTGTTCTCATTGCTTCCTGTCTCTTCTCTTTCGCTCTCGCTCTCCACCCTTCTCATGTCCAGGTTCAGTCTGAGCTCTTTCAGAGGCCTCTGGCTGTTCTCTCCCACTTATCTACAAAAAACCTTCTCCTCAAACCCTCCCTAGAAGCAGTCATGTCCTCATTTTTTTTTCATTCACCCACCCATTTAAACAGGCCACCCCTCTTCACTCGCTGCTATCTGATTAGATACACCAAAAAAAAAAAAAAGTAGACAAATTAAAACACCCTGGTATTGAACGAGGACGCAATGGAAGAGCTTAGCAGAGAACACATGTATGTAGCTCACTCTTAAGATGAAAATTAGATTTATTCTTTTCTTGTACTTTATTTCTCCCATGATTTATGGCAAATGATGTAAAGGCACAATTTTTGTTCTGTTTTGTTTTGTTTTGTTGAAGAAAGAGCTATTGAATGTATTTATCAGCTCTATTGGTTTTTCTGTTTTGTTTTGTTTTGTTTGAGTTCATTGTTTTCTTTATTACTTTTCTTCCTTTTTTGTTTTGGTGCATTTTGTTCTGAAGTTTCTTCAGTTGGAAGCTTAATGTTTTTATTTAATAATAAAGTACTTCTTGCCCATTTATTTTTCCAGAAGAACTTTGTATTCTCTTCCAGTTCAGAAAAAAAATCCTATGGGGACATTTATCAGAATTTTATTAAAGATATAAATTAATTTGTGGTGAAGTGACATTTCACATATTGAATCTTCTCCACATCATATACCCTCATTTATTCAAGTCTCGTTTTATGTCTTTGGGTAAAACTATAAAAGCTTTATTCCTAAGGGTTCCACCGGTTCTCTAGTCTAAGCTGAGATTTTCATTCTAATTGTTGCCATTTTACATATACTAAAAACACACTTGATTTCCTTAATTGAATTCATAGCCCCTCCTTTATGAGCCATCTTTTCTAGACATTTCAAAGTTAAAAAATGACTATATCCAATCTCACTCATTTTATTTCCTGTTTCGTAGCTTGTGTGGTGTCTGCATTAGTGGCAGGTTTAGTCTTGTTCATGACTCTAAGTGTTCTGCTTGTAAGAATATATGCAGAGGTCTCATGTGCCCTTCACCCAATTTCCCACAAAACTGCGTCACAGCCAGGGAATAACACCACCAGCTCACTAATCACAGGAAGAGGTCCCCAGTCCTGGCTGTGTTCATGTATTTGGAAGAACAGCAAGTGCTCTGAAGTACAAAGTCATCTCCTCTAGCTCAACCCCACTGTTAGGCCTCACAGAGGTGCCTATTTAAGGGGATGCAGGCCACCACATCCTTCCAGCACCTCCCAGCATCATTTATTCTGTGGAATTCTAGGCTCTTCCATCCACTGCTACAGTGAAGACATGGGAAAAGTCAGTCCTCTCAAAACCCTTCACAGTGGCCTTGTATAGCTACACATTCCCTTTGTCCTTTACCCCCTACTCCCAACTCCCGACAACCTCTAATCTGTTCTCTGCTACTATAATTTTGTCATTTCAAAAAAGCTTTATAAATGAAATCATATAGTATGTAGGATTCCAGAGACTGGCTCTTCCACTTCAGCATGCTCCCCTGGGAGTTTGATCCTTGCCATCAAAAGCAGTTGGTTCCTTTTTATTCTACTGTATGAACGTACCACAGTTCGTGTCCCCTTGAAACCCATGTAGTTCAAGTCCCTGTAGATACAGAAGCTAATGCCCTTGGGAAGCCTTTTCCTGTGCCTATTTATCATCTGTGCCCCTCTTATGTAAAGTGCTTTCCATAACCCCCTTGTTCTATAATTGGATTTTTTAATTGTTAAGCTTTGAGGATTCTTAACATATTCATGACAATGGTCATTCCCAACTGTGAATTTTCAAGTATTTCCCCAGTCCTTAGTTTGTCTTTCCATTCTCTTCACATGAGCTGCTTATTTTTGACAAGGTTTGAGTTAACTTATTATTTTTATGTTATGATTAGTGGGTTGGCATCAGACATTAGGGTTCTCTGCCTGGCCACAGATCTCAAGATCTACCATTCTAAAAATCTTGTTCTGTGTTTGCATTTTAGTCAGAGGTGGCGCATTTGACAAAATCCATGCCTCACTGGTGACAAAGATTCTCAGAGATTATGTGCAGGAACAGTACCTTAACTTGATAAACAGTATTTATTTTAAAAACTCTACAGCTAATTTTATCCTTTTTATTGAGATTTATTTTGTTATTTAATTATCTATATGTGTACCTGTGTGTATTTATGTGTGCATGAGTGCAGCACCCACTAAGGCCAGAAGAGGGTGTCACATCCCTTGCAGATTTGAAAAACCTACTACGGTTGCTAGGAACTGAACTCAGAGGCTTCTGGAAGATTAGCAGGTACCCTTAACCACTGAGCCGTCTCTCTAACCCCTCACCTTATCCTCGGGTCAAGCTAAGAATATACACTTTCACTTCTGCCGACACAATGCTACAGTTCTCACTCCTGAAATGAGGCAAGAGGAAAGTAAAAGCCGTACAGCTTAGAACAAGCTGTCTCTACTCACAGCAACATGGAAACCGTGTGTGTTCTATAAAAACACAAATATGGAGTTAACATGAATTCAGGAAGGTTACAGAACAAACGAACACACAAAAAGAACATGCCTGTATGTCACTGATGAGAAACGGTAACTGTAACGTGACAGCACTTGTAACCACAAAGAAAACTGAATAATTGGGTTTTTGTTTCTCTGTTGTAGAAAATGGTTATTAATATCTATTATTAATCCATGTCAATAAAAGGCACAGATACCTGCTAGATTTTTAATATATCTATAGATAGGAACTGGGCAGAAACTAGCCCCTATGCTCTCTCTTACCTCCCAGGATCACATTCCATGACATTTACTTGATTATTCCTCTCTGAGCTACTTCCCATCCTAATTCCTGTAAATATTTGCACATGTTTTTCATCTGAGCTGCTTCTCTCCATCACCCAGTCCACAAGCAAGCCCCTCCCAGACACGTGTTTCTTCCTTATGCTAACCCATGGAGACTTTCTTTGCCTCTCCTTTCTCTGCACGGGATCTCCCTCCCGTGATCCTCTCTCCTCCAAGCCCTCGAACCTTAGCCCTTACCGCCTCACTTCTGCCCAACCCAGGTATTCAGGCAAGTTTACTTAGGCAATCAGGGATAATTTTGGAGACAAGATTACATAGCATCACTTGGTATACTTAGCCGTTTGTTCGCAGAACAGTAAGAACTTTGCGGGGCGGGCAGGCAATTGACATCTGAATCCACCACCACATTTCCCAAAACAAGTATGGCTAGAAATTATAAGTCTATAATTAGGAATCTATATGATAAAAATTTTATGGTATTAATTTAATCAAAGAAAACCCAAAGCATACCATATTCATGCATAAGATGACACTACATAATGAAGAGGCCAGTTGTTTCCCAATTGACTCACAGATCTACTGCAATTGCTATCAGAATCCTAGCAATCCTAGTTTGTAAACACCAACTCATTCTGAAGTGTAAATAGTCTAAGTCCTAAAGCAGATACACACAAAAATCTTAAGAAACCAAAATTCAAGTGTGAGAATCACTTATTTGATTCTGTTTTGAACATCTTGACATTATTCAGGGTTCTCTAAAGTCACAGGACTTACAGACTGGGGATCAATTCACCTCTCTATCTCTATCTATCTCAATCTATCTATCTCTATCTCTCTCTCTGTCTCTATCTCTATCTCTCAATTTATCTCTCTATCTCTCTCTATCTCTCTCTCCCTATGTCTCTGTCTCTATATCTATCTATCTATCTATCTATCTATCTATCTATCTATCTATCTATCTATCTATCTATCTATCTCAATCTCTCTCTCTCTCTAATCTGGGTGCACCCAGATTCTGGAGCTCCCATGGTTGGGAAATTTACTAGCTCAAACTTAACAACTGATATTAAATTGACATCTGCACAAATATGCACGCTCATGTGTGTGTGTGTGTGTGTGTGTGTGATATACCCCATATATATTCCAATAAATCCCATATATATTCCATATAATAAATAATAAATATATAACTAATATAATATTATGCCTTATAGAATATGTATTTATATTGTGTTTATAATATAAATATTTTATATTTTATTTTAATATAAATACATTCACTATTAAATATATTTAATAAATATAATATGAATATAATACAATATATTATACTTATACTATAAATAAATATAATAAAATAAATAATATAATAAATCCCATATTCCAATAAATCCCATATTCCAATAAATCCCATACATATATAAAAGCAAATTCCATATATATATATATATATATATATATATATATATATATATATATATATGATTTATTGGAATGGCTTAGAAGCTACAGTCCAACTAACGCAGCAATGGATTAGTTGTGAGCAGAAAGTCCAGGAATCTAGTAGTTGCTCAGTAAGGCTGGGTATCTCAGCTGGTCTTCTGTATATTCTGGAATCCTGAAGAAACAGGCTCCAATGGCAGTGAAGGAATGGATGTGCTAGCAAGGTGAGGACAAGCAGGCAAAGAGAGAAAGCTTCCTTCTTCAATGTCCTTATGTAGATTTCCAGCAGAAGTCTAATCTATGTTAAAGGTGTGTCTTCGAGCCTCGAGATCTGTTTTAAAGGCCTGCATCTTCCAGCCTTGGATCCTGATGAAAGGCGTATGTCTTCCTGCCTCAAGATTTGGATTAAAGGTGTGTGTCTTCCTACCTCAAAGATCTGGACTAGAAGTGCAGTCCTCACTTCAAACCAAGCAGAAAATCTCTCACAGGTGTGCCCTCCATTTCCAGACTGTAGTTCATTCCAGATACAGTCAACTTGACAACCAAGAACAGCCACCACAATCTTCAAATCATTTTTTTAAAATAAAGAATATGGAGCATAGAATCTCACTCCCATGGTTAAAAAAAATGGAAATATGATATATTTTGGCAGTTTTTGTTTTGTATAGACTATTCATTATTTCTTGATTTTGACAGAATATTTATATCTTATTAAATGTAATTGGGCTGAGATGACCCAGTGGGGAATGATGCTTGCTTCCCAAGGGTGAGGTACTGAGTTTAGATTCCAACACCACAACAAACGCTGGACACGACTATGCACATCCACCTGTAAAACCCACTATGTGGAAGACAAAGACAGGAGGACTGCTGGAACTTCCTGCTTGTTGGTCTAGCTTCATAGTCAGTGAGAGACCCTGTCTTAGTTACTGTTCTATTGCTGTGAGAAGATGCCATGACTAAGCCAACTTACAGAAGCAAGCATCTAATTGGGGCTTTTTCACACTTTCAAAGGGATATTCCATTATCACCATGACAGGGAGTATGGCGGCATGCATGCAGGCATGCTGCTAGAGAGGTAGCTGGGAGCTTACATCTGGAAGCTGTCAGCTGAGAGAGAACGAGACTGAGCATGCCATGGGCTTTTGAGACCCCAAAGCCCATCAGCAGTGGCAGACCTCCTCCACCAAGGCCACGCCTCTTAATCCTTCCTTAATAGTCTACCAACTAAGAACCAAATACTCAAATATATGAACCTATGGGGCCTATCCTTATTCAAACCATCACAGACCTGGCCTGTGGAGTGTGATAGAGCAGAACACCCAATGTCCTCTGCTGGATTCCATGAGTGTGTGTACTCAGGTGTGCACAGTACATCTCTCCCTAACCCACCCCTGCCACACACACATACACACTCAAATATAATTATCATGATCTGTCTAGGTGGTACCTTGCCTAGAACACAGTAAAACACATCTGGAGATACACTTGGATTCTCCTTTCACAGCCCAAGATGGGGCTGAGTCATCCTACAAAGTCTCAGGGGGTGACTGGCTGGTGGGGCTCAGATATTGGTCTCTTGGGAGCCTGAGAGAATGGGATTCTGCCTTGCTCAGCTTCTCATGTAAGGCTATTTCTGTCATGAAGATGTCCAGCACAAAGAGTTCCACAAGCAGAAAGGGGACTGCATAGGGACCTTGTTTCTCTGCCTGCCCCCTCAGTTGGCATTTCAACTCGACCTGTACATGCTCATGGGAGAACTATTTGTGTTTCTCTTTCATATCTCTAGTGTAATTTCCCAGCGCTAACCTCTGCTTCTCACCTCCTTTGAGTATTCATTTTTAGGTTCCTTCCCCATCCTTCCTTGAACCTTTAATTTTCAGGCAGATGGACTAAACACCAAGATGGCTGCCAACCAGTTCTCCTGAAGCCACCAACCCTACGTTTTCTATCAAGGTGAAGCAAGTGTACTCCTCAGACCTTGGCTGACTCTGTGACTTGATTGAACCAATAAGACTCAAAAATATGGATATCAGATGACATCACATTCTCAGTATGCAGATTCTCCTTGCACACCCCATGTTTGGCAAATTTACTAGCTCAAACTTAACAAAAGATACTGACATCTTCATCTTCAGTGCTAAGCACTAGGGAACCCAACCCTGATGTCATTCAACATAACATTTTTCCTACAACAACCTAAAATATTTTTATCTAGAATCTTCTTCCTCACTCTAGAAAGCCTTTCCCACTAAGCCTCTCCCTTACCACTTTGGGGATCCAGATGCCCTACAGACACCAAATCATAGGAGGGCGGGTCATGATTCTCTAACCACCAGGGACCAGGTGGCTAAGGGGAGCCAGCTTCAGAAGAACTCCTCGGCAGCCATCTTGGTGGCCCACCCACCTTGGAACAAAAGGTTCAGAGGATGGGAAAGGATCATAAAAGTTAACCTCCACATCTAGGGAGGTGAGAAGCAGGGGTGGCACTGAGAAAGAGTGGAATCCCAGATCCCTGCTTGATGATACCATCTCTTAGCGCAGACCCCGCCCACCTGAGGCAGAAGAACTGTCCAGTGAAGCCTGCCCTAATCCTTTCTACAGAGCTGTGAGCACAGGGCAGCTCAGTGTGTCCCGACTGGTCACTGGCACACTCCCCTCTCGCCCACTTCCCTCTCTCTCACTTTGTTCTTCTCCTCTCCCATTGCTTCATCTTGATCCTCTCTCCTCCTTGTTCTATGAAGTTATTCATGAAGACCACATTTTTTAAAGTTTCTGTAGACTGCCAAGGGTTCCAAAGAATCCTCTAAAATTGTACTGGTCGCCCCCTGCACCTCTGAGTCATCAGGATGAGGTTTCCTTTCTCACGTTCTGCAGTTGGTCTTTTTTTTTTAAGTAGACCAACTCATTGTTTTCCCCCTTTTTATTCATTTTCAAAATAAAAGAGACACACTGAAATTCTGTTTTAGAAACAGAAAACAAATGTGTGTGCTTTCCTTGGCCACTGTCCGTTTGGACCAACGTGGCGCCTTCTCTAACTACAGCAATGGGCAGCTGTGAGACTCTATATCTTGCAAGGTTGTAGCCCAAGTTCTGAGCCTGATTCTAGACTTCCAGTTATGTGTTATTACATATGTTCCTGGGCCACAGCGAAGTTTTCTCCCACCCCTGAAACTTCCAGAAACTCCAAGTCTGTGATTTCTATTTTAGCTAGTGGGCACGTTAATACCTCTGTGCATACTGGGAAGGTCTGTCCCCACCAGTGGGCTCATCCACAATGGTCCACTGTTTTCCAGGAGTTTCAACTTCCTGAAGAATGTGGAAACATCAATGGCCAGGCAGAGTAAGCAGGGTCCACGCGGCAGTGGGACAGCCTCCTCGTTCCTTTAATTAGGCTGTCTCCGTGCGCGTTTGGAGAGAGGCATGAGAGGGGCTTTGTCCCCCTCAACAGGAGTGTCTATGCCACTTGTTTATAATGTGACACAGTTGTGTGTGTGCACGTACACGTATACATAAGTGTTTAGGTACACCATGTCATGTGAAGGCCAGAGATCAATGCCAGGTGTTTTACCAATCCCATCTACCTTATTTGGGGTGACAGGCTCTCTCACAGAACCCAGAGCTTACTAGCTTGACTAGAATATCTGGCCAACAAGCCTCCAGGATCCTCCAGTCTCTGTCCTACTAGTATGAATGTTGCAGCCACACACCAGTGTCCCCCAGCTCTTTTGTCAGTGTTGGAGATGGAACTTGAGACCTCATCCTTACGCAGCTAATGTTATACTGGCTGAACCAACTCCCCAAACCCTAGTTCTGTGACACAGTTTTATCTGTATTGTCCAGTGAGATTCTTCTCATTCTCTGACAACACTTCCATTTTCAATGACAACACACTGTTGTAGCTTTTTAGAATGTAGAACAGAGGCCACAGCAGGTGCCGTAGATGGGAAGTCATTGGAATAGAGCCTGTGAATCTTAACTCCATTCATCAAAACTCCGATTGAGGTCTGTGTCAGGTCTGCCTGGGAAGTGAGTGACTATTAGAACACAAGGAATTTTGATTACAGCCCCCCAAAGAAAGGCCAACAAACCAACTAAAGATGAGAGAAAGGCGGTGTCGTAGGTAAGGGAGACATGTTGGCTGAAGCCTGGATCTGGATACTAGGATCAAGATGATACCAAATTTCATTCTTGACCTGCACGTGGGTAGAGGCCAGCACTTTTGTAGCTAGGATGCTAAGATTAGTATCAGTTGTTCACCCTGGGCTAATAAACCTCCAGATCCCATGAGCTAGTTAACTTTCTTGTCACCTAGACATTCCTGGGAAGAAGGCACCTCAGCTAAAAAATTGCCTCCAACAGATTGGCCTGTGGTCATATCTATGGAACACTTTCTTGATTGTTAGTTGATATAAAGGGGCGACTATTGGTGGTCCCAAACCTCAGCAAATGTCCTTAAGTGTAAAACAAACTAAACAAGCCAAGGAGAATAATTCAGTAAGCACATTCCTCCATGGTCTCTGCTTCAGTTCATACCTCCAGAGTCCTGCTTGATTTCCCTCAATGATGGACTGTGACACAAAAGTATAAGATGAAATAAGCCCTTTCCTCTCCATGTTGCTTTTGGTTGTGGCATTTATCACAGCAGTAGAAAGTAAAGTAGGACAACCCAAAAGTACAAAGATCAAGTATAGAAATAATAGAAGCCATCTGCAGATTCAACTTCATGACACAGCCTGTGAGCTCACAAGCCACTGTTTGGTTATTTACTTCTGCATAACAGCCACGCCAAAGTGTAATGACCTAAGACAATAAGCATCAATTATTGCTTATGATTCTTCAGGTTAACAGCACCCATCCCATTGTAGAATGCTGGCTGGTGCCGTAGCTATCTGAGGGTTCTTCTGGGCCTGAGCATCCAAGATGGTCAAGTAGGATGCCTATTACCTGAGTTGGTCCCACTGGAAGCAGATGGAGTCCCAGTATGGCCTACCACTGTCTCTGCCTCTTTTTCTCTCTGATATAACACTCTACCCTCACCCCGCCCCCCCCTTAAATGACACTCTACTTCCTTGCACAGATGTGGGTCTGTTTCTTCATCTTCGCTTGGAAATAGAAACACACAATTAACAATTGCCAGACATCTGGGGGCAATTCCCCATGTAAAACCCAGAAGTAAACAAACAAAAAGAGAACTTAGAAGAAACAAAAATCACAAGGATAGCAAAAGAAAGCATCAAAAATACACAATTAACATTCTCCAAGAAAGGAAAGAGAATACTGCATTAATGAAAGAAAAAGAAGTCCACATAAAGGATCAAGCAGGAAGCAAACAGAGCCACTGAAGGCACAGTGCGTAAGAAGTGCATCAGGACACTGGGAGAATGCATTTTAAAAAGTAACTTTAGAAATAAAGGGAAAAAAAGACAGAGATATGGACAATATAATAGAAGACCCAGAAAGGAAATTGGCAAATTCAGAAGATGGCATTCCCAATGTGTAGGTATACAGTAAAAAGGAAAAATGGAGAATAGCTACAAAAAAGAAAGAGGGGGAAGGAAGGAGGGAAGAGGAGAGTATAACACAGGAGAAAAGATGTACACGTGCATGTGTGCATACACATGTGTGTGCATGGGTGTAGGTAGAGGAGACTGAGACAGAGGTCGAAATAGAGAATGGAGGGAGAAAGCCGGGAAGAAGAAGAGAGAGGGGCCACATGGCCACAAATGATTTTCTGGGAAGGAAGAAAGTAACTCTCCAAACTGAAGCGCAACTTTTAAAATACCCACCCTAGGACCCGCTGCTGTGCTTACATAACACCAGTCCAGGAAGAATCCTGACTGCTCCCCGAGAAAAAAGGCAGTCCATAGGATGGGGGAGGGGGGTCTCATTTCGAAGTAGAGTCAGAGTGGCATTCTGAGTCTCTTCACATTTCCCTCCATGGCCCCACTTCTCATGAAGCTAACAGAGCACACACATTATCAAAGCCAGAGACTCTTAAGGAGAAAAAGCCTTATGAAATTGAATGATTAAACAGGGTGGAGGGGGACCTAGAGAATGTCAGGGTCTTAGTGAGGGAGGCCGGGTGAGGTTGTGCAGAAGCCATTGAAAGAATTGTGACAAGGTGGCGCAGAAGCACAGATTCCAAGTGGACACAACTCAAAATGAAAACAACAATTTAGTAGGTTTGACCAATCAGAAAACTGCATGAAAAGTATTTTACACATCTTGGAAAGGTAAGAAGTACCTTAGATGCCCAAGGAAACCTCAATAGATGATGAGGGGAAAAAAAGGCAATTACCAGCAATTAACACAAAGGATGTAATCAATTTACACCCTTTGTGTTAATTGTAAGCACAATTTATAGCCATAACAAGACTCTAAAATAATTATTTTAACTAAGACCTTTGTGTCTTACCTGAGAGTTCATAACCTCCCAATCTGCAGGGATTCCCTCTCTGGTGGTGATACTTTCAGATTTGATGTCAGCCCACCATATCTCTAGCCGATTCTTCGGTCAGCCACATACAAAATAAGAAGACTTCTCCAATTCTTTCATTTATAACTGGGAAGAGGAGGCTGCAGACCCCAAACTGGAGCTCAATTTGGCAAGTTTCTTGACTTAACTCTCAGCCAACCCCTAGAGTCTTTTACAGTGCTCTTGTCATGCAACTGAACGCCCCGCTGACCACTAAGGCCAGTGTCCGGCTCTTCATAACCGTTTTCCAAGCTCAGGGCTCAGCAAGACCACATAATAGATTGACTGAAAGAGTGGATCTAATGGTTTGTAGATGGTTCTCACCCTTGCTGAGTGGTTTAAATACAGCACTTCGTTAGATTACACCAAAGTGATTCTTCTTATCACATGATTCGTTTGCCAGCAGCTCAGCACCACAAGAAACTTGCTAGGTCTACAGATTCTCAGGCCCCATCTGAGACCCTGGGGTTGGGTCCAGCAATCTGTCTTTTGAGGAGCCTCCAGGTGCTTCTGACAGTTCAAACTTGAGAGGCTGCCCAGTTCTTCTCACGCCCGTAACCGCATCTAGCCCTGTGCTTTCTCACACATGGGAACATGTGAGGGAGGCAGAGGCAGCCATGATAAGAAGACCCGCAGGAGCTCCATCTGGACTTTGCAGAGTGGGGTCTCCATTGCCTTATGACTGGACTCAAGGCAGTTCCTTCTAGAACAATGTGGCCTGATTTGGTTCTGCAATGGGGAGCAGACCCAGAGACCCACAGAAGTCAAAGTACTGTGTGTAAGTGACGGGGTACTCAGCTCTACATGGAACATTTCTAACAACCTCACCAAGACTCAGGGGACACCATGGAAGACGGGGCAGAAAGAATGTGAGGGCAAAGGGAATGATGTAAATGCTGTCTTTTCAACATGACGTGACCATTGTAGTTATAAACTCAAAGCAGTTGCGGTTACCTGCCACACAGCTGGGGTTACCTGTACAAGATCAAGTAATAAGACCAGTCAACACTCCAGCTGGCAGGACTGATCAGACTCAGCAGGTTATAAAAGAAAGAGAAAAAAGAAAAAAGGGAGGGAGAGACCAGGAAGCTGGGAAGGGGGCACAGTGGGGTTACCTCGGGGCGTGGGGAAAGGGAGTTGGGAGTAGATAGGATCAAAACATGATGTATATATGTACAGAGTTCTTAAAGAGTAATTTAAAATGCTTTAAAATAAAATAAGACCTTTTTTGGAATGAAAGAAAGAGAGAGAAAGGAAGGAAGCTGGCCTGGTGTTCTTAAGTGCACCTGTGGGAGCTATCCTGGGCTTCAGCAGCTGAGAGGACTTCCAGGTTAGAAAGGAAGATCCTGGACCAGAGAAGCCAACGTGGGGCTTAGAATCTCCCAGCGGATTCCCCGGGGGAATAGACAAGGTGACACAGGAGTTGAAGAGCAGGGTCAAGTCCTTCTAAAAAGCCCTGGAGCACCTAGCCTAGCCAGACCTCCCTCCCACCCTGCCTCCTCCCCTCTTCCTCCTCAGCCTCCCAGGCAGAACCAGCAGCCAGCTCCAGGGCAGATTTATGGCTTTGGGCCATGAATAATGCAGGAGCCCAGCTACCAGGCAGGAGCAGACTGTAAATCACTGCTGACACTATGCCAGGCTGCTTAATCAGCTGTCCCTGAGGTACCTCTGCAGATGGAAGGAGGGCACCCTGGCCACATTCAGGACTCCATTTAATAAGGCCCAAGGCTACACCACTGACCTTTCCCAACTAGCCTCACAGCACAGCCCTAAAGAGCAGAGTGCCCCTGGAAAGGAGAACAGAAGGGCACAGATATAGGAAGAAGCTGGACCACCCTCAATCCGCCAGATATGTCTGTTCCTAAGTGCAGGGCCTCTGTGCCAAGTTGCAGAGGTCATTGCTTTTACTGCATAAGGGATTCAGAAAGAGAGGTGCAGATGTACACACCCCAGACATCACCCACCAAGCCCTGCACTGGCTCCTATCCGTGCCTCACCACAAGGGAAACCTGCTTTTGATTTGTTCAAAGCATCACAATGACAGACACATACTCAAACTTTCTTCTTGGCCCTACCTTCCCTTGTTCACAATGTTAATCCAGCCTCCTCCTAGATCCCCAGTTCCCTAGGGCTAAGAGCCTGGTACCCTGATCACCCACCATCTCTTCAGAGTACAGTCAGTTTTAAGCTACATCTCTAAGACACTGGGAGCGGAAGTCTAGTGCTTCCCAGCACTCACAAGCTGAGACACAGAGCTGTGAGTAGAACTCTTTAGGAGACAGTTTCCCTCAAGGTTGCTCTGAGATCCCTAATTGTCAACACAAGGCACCCTGTCACTCTTCAGGAGCAGACAGTAGGTGATCAACCTATAGCCTGTAGGCAAGTATGGACATGTGTTTGCCACTAAGGTACATTTCCCATTGGGCACCGTGGGGCGAGTGTTAACCATACTCTAGAAGAAAGACCTTAGCAGGAAGGCTAATCAACCTATTAAAACTCTGACTCATACATCTGCCCGTGACCCTTATTCTCCACTGGCAAGAAGCCTGTTGCCCATAATAAAAGGGTATGTTCAGGCCTAGGAGCAGAATGGGTATGCACAGGGGAGCAGACTTCTGAAAATAGAGTTAAGAATTTTAGAAATGCATGAAGTCCCCGAACCATGTCTCCTGTCACATGACCTAGTCCGTGTCTCTGGAAATCTCACATGGAAAATTGGACTGCAGCAGGGAGACACTCCTTCCCCAGGGAGGCAGGCAGGCTGATGAGTGTCTTCCGGAGGACTGGGGACGGTGGTTCCCTCGGACATGCAATCTCATTCATGGCCAAGGTTACCAGCTCTGGGAAATATCCTTGAGACCCATTGATGGGAGGTTGGAGGGCTGTCTGCCCTGGTCAGTCAGTCACTTCCTGTCTTGACACTCTTCCTTCTCCAGACCACTGCTGACTCCAAGAGCCTGACAGCTCAGCACCAGCCCAAAGCCACTAAACTGAGGGTGCCACCTTCTCTGGGATGCCAGGGAGGCAGAAGCCCCCAAGATCCCTATCCCTACTCGTGCCTTATGAAACAATGCCACATCCTTTTGCAAAAAGCGAAGGCCCTGTCCTTGGTGGGTGCCTGATTTGTGACCTTACTGTTGGCTACACAAAACATTTACTATATATCCACAATGGCCAGGCTTCACAGGAGCAGGTAAGTCGACAATCCTTTCTCTATCTAGGAGTGAGTCATTTAGCCCTTCAACAAACATCTGAGGCAGTCAAAGCTCGTGGTGTGTGAAGATCAATGATGGCGAGCACCTTGGAGAAAGTGTGGCTGTCGCCTTCCAAGCACGACATAAGTCAGTCCATTGGAAGCAACCTGGAAAAGGAGATATTATTATTATTCATATTGTTTTTAATTTTACTGACAACCGAGACACAGATAGGTTCAGTCATTTGCCTAAGGCTACATAGCAAAGTGGCAGATGGATTTGAAACCTAGACTACCTGGTTCCAGGCTCCACTCATGCTCTGAGCAGCTCCAGAAGCTGCTCCCCTGAAAGAGCTGTCCTCCCTCAGGAATTCTTGGTCTATGAGTGCGGTCTACTGAGTCTCCAGCATTGTCCCGCCAGTTCTGATGCCGTGTGTGCCTGGCTTTCCCCAGGAGAGAGGTGTCAGAGGACAGAGGGCTTGATGTTCCCAGAGAACAGCAGGGTGTTCCCCTTGGCTGCCATGTGGGTCAGGTTGGCCATGAGGTCACAGAATGAGCTGAGGGCTGCCCATTCAGAACAGGCCAGGGTATGTAGGTTCTGTCTCATGGGCTGTGGAGAACCACTGAGCTACATTCAGGAATGCCTTAAGAGCCCAACCAGAGGGAGGTCCTGGACTGGGTTGGCCTGTGGCTGAGGACCCGGTGGTGGCCACTTCCTGGGCCTGGCCTGGCCTCTGCCTGCCCTGGCCTGGGGTGGGGCCAGGGGAACCGGCCGGCTGTCTCCAGATGATTAAGGAGCTGGCAGCTACGGCATGGTCCCGGGAGCGGGAGCCAGCACAGCGCAGTCCTCTCTCTTTCTCTTTTGGCACCAGCCAGGCCTATTGATGTTTATCAGCCCATGTTTATTATTCTTAACGCTGTTCAGGATGTTCCTCCCGGCTGGGGAGAGAAAAAGCAAGCCAGTGGGAGAGCGTGGGGCCATGACCTTGAACCTTGGCCTTGCTGCCACCCAGGCTGTCAGAGCCTGCACTGGCCCAGCCACCTCACAGAACAGATTAAAAAGTTAAGTCCAGAGTGGGGGAGGTGGTTTACCTGAGCTCATGGATGAACTGGGTGTAGAGGACCTGTATGTAGTTTATTGTATATATGTATTATATATGTGTGTGTGTGTTTAGATATACCCACACACATATATAAACGGGGAACTGAGCCTGAATCAGCTACATTCCTACAAGCACCTGAGAAGTGCTTGGTGCTTTGTTCTATCAAAGGCTTGCTAGAGGAGAGGGTTCTGGAAGGTGGAGATGAAAGCTGAGATGGAGGCAGGAAGCTCGTAGGAAGAATGCTGTGGGCAAGACACAACAGAACAGGAAAGAATCTGAACTACAGGGAGAGTTTTGAGCTAGGAACTCTCTGGAAAACAGAGAAGATGGGTAGACACAGGAAATGTGCCTAAAACCTAAGAGCCTTGGTCTGGGGAAATGGCTTAGTTGGTGGGTAAGTCCTTGGGCTACAAGTGTAATCCCCAGAGCCCACAAGACCTGCCAGCATGGTGGTACAAAAGCAGAGACCGGAGGGTCCCTGTAGCTCCAGCCTAGACTGATGGCTGGATAGATCTTGAGGAACAATGACTCAATGACTCACCCCCCCAACACACACACATGCACTTGCACAGGCACATGAATGCATGCATACACACACACACACACACACACACACACACACAGTTGCAGTCCTAACTTCTTTGCAAGCCTGAGATCTCCCTGAGCAGCATCTGCAGGCTTGCCTTGAGAAGAGGCGCTGTGCCTGTCTGTCCCAAGATCCTGGTCAGCTCGTTTCTGTTGCTTTGGACTGCTCTCTGCCTGCCGGGCTGGGAAAAGTGCCCACGATGCTGGTTTACCCTCTCACTAGGCACCGCCGCTCTTCAGGGTGTGGGCTCAGGGGGTTTGCTCTGTTTTCTCTTGCTATAGCAGATGGATCATGCAGAAAGGACAGACTCCCCTTCTGTCTGGAGGCAGGCTAGGTCAAAGCTGAGGTGCCAGCATCCCGCAAAGCCGAGTTACAGGCTCAGCCCTCCGTGTGGTACATGACATGGGGGCATTGACAACACTCCAAAATCTGGCAGAGGATGAGTTCCACACTTTTCTGCATGATGACACTACCCCGTGATCTGACCCCTCCCACATCTTAACATTATTATAATAATAATGAAATGGCAACAAGAACACTCAACCCATAACATGGTCTGGGGCAGCAGTGGTCTGAGAGCCTGTTGATGAAGGGTGCTATATCCATATGGAGCCTGCAGAAAATAGCGCTAAAGCCTCTACCCCACTGGCTGTGGCCCAAGAACCAGCCTGCACATTTTCTGCCCTGTCCACCAGAGGTCCGCAGGGGTAAGGAATTGCACTCCCCAAGCCCACATGGTGGCACTCCAGCCCTAGTTCCTCTGGCCCCTCCTCTGGCCCCCATATTCTTCCAGCTATCACCACCCTGAGCCTTTCCAGAGTGTGGGCCACTTCCTGAGAGTCTGCCTCTAGGGGATCCCGTTTGGTTCAGAGAACCTGGGTGGCAAAGCTTGTAGGTCCAGAACAGTGCAACAACTTCTGCTCCAAGTCAGGCTCAAGTTAACTCTAAACCCTGAGATTCAAAACCCAAGCTGCCTTCCCTGAACTTGAGGTCATTTGCCCCCTGCCAAGAACAAGACAGAGCATCACCCACAGAGAGAAATGACAAGTCTGGCAGAGAGTGGACAGAGAGCTTAGGAGCCACGGAAGCATCAGCTGAAGAAGAGAAAGCAGGGCCAGCCTGAGGTGCCTGGGACAGTGGTAAAAGAGACAGTAGGGGAACAGCAGCAAGAGAAGGAGGGCTTGCTGGTGAGTCCTGGACTAAGCATTACAAGTCCTGGGTCTGCCCAGCCCACCAGCACTGAAGATTGTGGATCAGGCCCTTATCTCTGAAGATCTCAGCTTCATGAAGACATTGGGTCAGAGTACCCAGGAGACTTTGCAAATCTGACTTTGGGTATTCTGTCTCAATGCTCAGGTTTTGTGATCACATGGTACAAAAATAAACAAACAAGCAAACGAAAACTAACAGAGAGGTGCACTTTCGGCTCCCCCATCTCAAAACCAGACCTTAGGAACATATGTCACTCAACACTCCTACCCTCACTTGGGGCCCTAAATGCTCAGGTTGGTGGGGCACAGAAAAGCAACCCAAAGAGCCAAGGTGGTAAAGATTACACATCAACCCACGAACAGAGCTTCTGTTATTCATCTGTATCTGAGGCAAGCAGTTAAGGCCTTTGGCTTTGGAGGCCAGAAAGGAGACAATGAAAATAGGGCAGAGTTCAGAGCATGGAAGCAGTCTCAGCACGCATCCCTGTGTGTGCCAAGGACTGTCATAGAGGCAAGACTGATTCACACTTCCATTCACTCCTCTGGCCGTTCACCCTTTTCTTCTGCTCTTCCCATGCCATCAGTAGGTCAGGATCTGGGCAGCCAGGTGGCCTCTTCCTTGAGGAGGACACAGCCATGTAGGAGACGTGAAGGCTCACCCAGCCTTCAGGATGAGGGCAGTGTTGGCAGAGGCATGAGGGTGGCTCTGAGAAGGAGCGTGATAGAGGGCCAGCCTGGGCCTTGGTGAGTAAGCAAGAGAGTGGAGCTTGATGAAGCAGCAGCAGCAGGTCCGTGCCCCAGTGGGATCTGGAGCTGCCTTAGTAAGAGAGAACCTTCATCAGAGGGCAGGAGGAGGCTGCAGGGTGATGGCAGGCTTGGGGAAGAAGAAAGAGATGAAAAGGGGGCAGACATAGGCCTTGGCTCCTGCTGCAGGGTATGGCGAAAAGTGGGCTATAAACCCAGACAGCCCTATTCCTGGCCCGAGTCCCTGGAGAGATGATGATGGACATGGGGGAGCGGGGGCTGGGGGGGGGGGGTAGGGGAATGAGCAGTGATTAGTTTGGACTTTCAGTCACACCGGCTGTGTTTCCTTCTAGCACACAAGGTATCATCGGCAATCTGTGAGTGATTTATTGCCCCTTTCTGTAAGTTTTATCACTTTGATTCTCTCCTGCACACCCAAAGATGGAGGGAGACAGGCAAAGAACCAGTCAGGAGGAGAGCGCTTCTGCCTGCCTTGGCCCCCATACCATGCCTCTCATCAACATGAGTGGCACCTAATGCCTGTACCGTGACTTCATCTGCTTCCTCCACACCACTCCCATGGCTGCTCTGGAGGTTTCTGAAATACTTGCTTTGGGGGTGGAAGGGAAGAGAGACTTGTCAGAGGTCGTATTTGAAGGCGCTAAATGTTTCCTGATACAGCACAGTGGCCGCTGAGGCCATTGCGTACCAACTCTACATGGACAGGAGCAGCAGCAATGGGCAGAGACCCCCTCAGGACCTCGACAGGAATGCTTCCTCTCAGCCCATGGAACTGGGTGGCCGGGGATGCCCCTGCTAGCTGGCCTCAGCTCCCCCATGAGAGCTTCTGGAGACAAAGGTCAGCTCAGAATCCCTGTGGAAGGACCTCTTGACCTTAAGCGAGGAGGGCTTGAGAGTTTCCCGGAAACCAAGCCCCCGACTAATGGTCCACTCTCTTTTCTAATAAATACGTGGCCCTGGGCCCGGCTCCCCTCTCTGCTTTGTCATGAGGGACCCGTTATTTATGACTTGGGAGTGAGTCACAGGCCTTGGCAGGGAACTTACAGTTCTGGGCCCAATGTATTTTTCCACTCAGTAGCAAATGAAGGAGGAGCTTGTAAATTCTGCCGTCAGAACGACTGTGTAGGTATCTTTTCGGACGCTCCTCCTGGCCTGGTCGTAAATCGTTTCCCTGGTAGCTGTTCCCGGTGGTCTTGAACAGCTGCTGGGAGCGTGGGTGGGGCCTTCCAGACTCTGGACTCTGCTCCCTAGCCACACAAAGAACTGCCCAAGGAACTGCCACAGCCTCTCTAGTGATTTCCCCCCAGGCAAACTGGGGGCATAGTGAGCTGGGGGAGATGAGGGAGTCAGGACACTGAGTCCCAGAGAAGAAAAGGATGGGCGGAAGAGAGTGGTGCATCGCTGGCTTCTGCGACCCACAGGACGCCGTCAGTCCTTCCCATCATCAAACACCCTGGACCACCCAAGACATGCTGCACTCAACCAGGCCTCCTTGCCCTGCTTCTTTCTACACTCAGGTCCATTCCTCTGCCTCAGAGGTCCAGGTACCAGGCAGAGTTACAGGCTACTTCATAGTGCCCACCTATTTTTCTAACAGATGTGTGGCTCCCAAATAGAGAGTCTTATGCCACATTTTAACATTTGCCCAATGACCAGGCATGTGACAATCTAGGAAAAGTGCTGAAAACTGAGCCAGGTCATGGCGGCAAATGCTTTTAATCCCAGCACTTGGGAGGTGAAGCAGGTGGATCTCTGTGAGTTCGAGGCCAGCCTGGTCTATGAAGTGAGTCTAGGACAGCCAGGGGTACACAGAGAAACCCTGTTTCAAACAAATAAACAAACAAGCTGTATACTGAGTCTGCCCTTCGTAAGGCTAGAAACATAGCCAGCCACAGTTTTTCAGATGCCAAGAGAGACCTAAGAGCCTGGGCTTCAAAAACAAAGCATATATATATATATATATATATATATATATGGTATATATATATAAATTTATATATATAAATGGTATATATATATATATATAAATGGTACAAGTTCCATAGATCTAATTCCTACAGAGCCTGTGCACACTGAGGTCTGCATTATGGGAGGGCCTCAGAGCTGGTGGGACCTGGGCCTTTTATAATGGGCAAAGCATGGCCCTGGGGAAGATAACTATCTTTGGTAAACAGAACTGATCTGTCTTTCCCAGGCTGCTAACTACAAAAAGCATGGAAAGGGAGTTAGGTGCAAAGGAAGTTGGGTTTGTTGCTGGCAGGAAGCACAGAACTGGGAGACCCAAGGGGACAGGAGACAGACCTATGTCTCTAAAGGGGTCTCATCTTGCTTTTATTTGTCTCCTAGTGACCATTTCAGGCACAATGCTCTAGCCCAGGAACTCCCAAATCTTGACTGCATATCAGAGTCTTGAAGAGTCTTGAGGCAAAAACAGGATGTAGCCCTCTATGGGCAGTCCCGGCTGCAGACCTGTGGCGCTTATCAGAGGCGCCAGGACTGAACGTTCCCTGGACTAGCCCTCAGCCGAAGGAACTGAGAAGGTGGATGTTAAATACCTTCTTCATCCTCTGTGGTTGAAGAAACACTTCTCACTGCCTTCGCTGTTCCCGCTTTGATGAGGGGCTATGCTTGGTAAGTGCTCAGTAAACCATTCCACCCCCTGACGCCACGCTTTATGGGCCTCTCTCCTGCCTTTCTTACTTCCCTACCCTCTAGGAACACTCAAGTCCTTGTCTCTGTAAACCTATGCTAGACGCAGGGTAAGTGACTTGAGGTATAACCTGAGTTAGCATGGACACCCACCCTATTTTAAAAAGCCATGTGAGTTGTGCTCAAAATGCAAGGTGTGAAGAGTGACGCTTGGCAACACTGCTTCCAAGATTCATAAAATTTAGCAGTTATTCCTTCAGAGAGAAGATGACTCCAAGAAGGTAGGAAGAAAAATATGGCATCGAGGTACCCTAATCTGGACCCTGTGGGGGCTCCCAAGAATACATTGCCTAAAATGAGAGAAGGCAGAAAGGTAACAAAGTAGGGTCCCTGCTCAGTGTTTGCCCTATGGGGCTGGAGAGATGGCCCAGCAGTTAAGAGCACTCCCTGCTCTTGATGAGGACCCTGGTTCGATTCCCAGCACCTGCAGGGCAGCTCACAAGCATCTGTAACTCCAGAACCAGAGTATCTGATGTTCTCTTTTGGCTTCCATGGGTACTGCATGCACACAGTGCACAGACACCCACATGCAATTAAAAAGAAAAAAGTTTGCTCCCAGATTTTTCTCCTATGGGATTCTCTCCCTAACATCCAACCCCAGGTTAGACCCTTTCTTGTCTAGACTCCTCTCACAGGAGGCTTGAGTGTCTGAAAGGAGCTGGGAGCAGAAACTTTAGGGCTGGTTCAAAATGAGAGATAATCTGAGGAGTGGGTGGGTGGAAGTGGGCAGTGTGAGACAGAATGGCTTGGACAGTCTCTGCAAACCGCTCACCGAATGATCTGGAGATGTCCCAAGTGTGGTTCCACCGTAACCACATTCTTCCCGCATCCCTCTGCCAGGCCTCCTCTTCAGCCAAACTCTCCTCTCCTTTCTCCTAACAGGCAAGTGGGCTCACAGAAAATGATCAGTGTTAATTTGCGAGACTTTATCTGGGCGGCCGTGTCTCACTGAACCTCTGCTTTGTACACCCAGTCAAGACAAGAAAAATAAGCTTAGCTTAAAGAACAAAACTCGATGGAAACGCTGTCAATTAACATATGCAGGAAACTGGGCCTTCCAGAGATGGGGCGGGGGGGGGGGGGGGGACCGGCCAAGGTCACAGCGTGTGTTAGCACTGCAAAGGATCAGGGAAGAATCGTGGCTCTTCTTGTGCATGCTGTGGGGGGCTCCACTCGTGAAAGGCCCCCACACCGGGACGCCTGCTTCTCTAGTTCTATCAGAGGCTGCCCTCAGTTAGAGGCCCAAAGAATGCCAGGCCCTGCCTTGAGGTATATTCAGCACTGAGCCTGTGGTCTTTATTTAGGGGATGGGGGTGAGTGTGTGAGTGTGTGTTTGTGCACATGCAGACACTGGAGGTCTACCTCGAGTGTCATTTCTCAGCCACCATCCACCTTGTTCTCTGAGACTGAGGTTCTCTCTAGTCAGGGGCCCAACAGGTTAAGCTATACTAGCTGGACAGTGAGGTCCTGGGATCCTCCTATCACTGCCTTCCCATCTAGTTCTGGGGATCGAATTCAGCTCTTCATGCTTGTGTGGCAAGAGCTTTACCCACAGAGCTGTCTCTACAACCTCCACACACTTTCCTAATCCTCACAGCCTTTTCAAGTAGCTTCTCATTGTCCCATGGTACTTACAAGGTGCTCTGAAGTTCAGTGTTTTGAGCAGGGAGAAAAGCCTGCAGGTGAGGGCTGCTGGCTGGGGCAGACATGGACATGCATAGAGTTAGTTCCCCCAGAGCGTGAGCTCAATCAGACCTGACAGCCAGATGTCTGGACTGGTGACGTCAAGGCTTAGGGCAAGGGCTGGGGGACAGCCAAGCTCTGGTTGGTAGCCCCCACCCAGGCAGCTTCCCATGAGCTGGGAGCCACATGGGAGGCAAATGAAAGACTATGGCAGAGCCTCCCTGCTGAGGACACCCTGCTGATGGGCCTGGGTTGGGGGCTGGTCTCTGTACATCAAAAAGAGGCCAGAGTTTATGGGTTGCTGGGCCCAGACTTCAGCTCCAGCTCCAAGAAAGCAGCCCTTCCTCTTTTGCCTCAGGAAGCCAGCGACAACCTCATCCCAAAAGGCCTTGCTCTCCTCTCCTCTCCTCTCCTCCCTTCTCTCCTCCTCCCTTCTCTCCACTCTCTTCTCTTCACTTTTTTCTTTTGTCGTCTCTTTTCTCTTTTTCTCTCCTCCCTTCTCCTTTCCTCTCCTCTCCTCCATCACAGCCCTCTTTGTTCAGCCAACAGCATAGGACAGTCCCTTTCCTCTCTGAGACCGCTTCCTCAGGACACACACCAAGACTGGCCTCATTATTCCTCTACCTGCATAGTGGGAGGTGGCGTGCAAAGGTCAACTTCCCTCCCGTCCATCTTGTTCTGTGGGACCTGGAGTTCACAGGTTAGGCTGGGCAGCGTGGCCAGCCAGGGTCGTCACTCCCCTGACACTGGGATTACAAGCCCATGTCACCTCCCTGTAGCTGGCTTTTTATGTGGGTTCTGGAGGACCGAGCTCACATTTTGCCAACTGAACCATCTCCCCAAACCCAACCACTTCACTTTCTGAATACTTTGCTTAGTTTGCCATGCAAAGTCTCGGGTCACCGGTTAAGCTAGTCTCCTGAGGTATCTCTTAGCTCCGAGATGTCATCTCTAGCGGCCTTGGAAAGGCTCCTGAGTATCAACATGGTTTATGTCTACTCTTGCTAGCTGCCAGCTACTGAGACTTCTGCTCAGTTTGCTCAGCTTCATTGTAAACAAAAGTACTAATTAGCCTGCAGGAGGGAGGGAAAGGAGAAAGGAATAAATAAAGCTCCAGAAAGTAGCTACACAAAGGACTCCGGAGTCCAGGAGCTGGCATGTATGCCATAAGGGACCATGGCTCATAGAATATTAATTTGCCAATTGCTGATAGTAAACATGGGAATGAAACTGTGATCAAATGGCACAGCTCTGGTTGTGTACTCAATCACTGAATTAGCAAGAGGTGGGGTCTTGGGTTTTAAGTCTAGGTGAGAAAAGACGCCTGGACTCTGTCCAACTTGGTGGGGGCTGCACCCTCTTCTTGGAGAGGGCAGACTCAGCCTCTTTCCTTGCCATAGTGATAGGACTGAACAGGAGAGACATGTGGGCTTAGGACTCTGAACTCTTGCTTGCAGCTTAAATCATGCATAATATGTATATAGGTGTCATTCCTGTGTGTGTGCGTGTTCATGTATGCAGATGTGTGTGCACATGCACATACCCACATATGTGTATTAAGGCTAGCAGACATCCTCTGCTGTCATCCTCAGCAAGCTTCACCCTTCTTGGAGACACGGTCTCTCACTGGCCCAGAGCTCACTACTTCAGGCCGGGCTGCTGGGCAGTGAGCTGCAGGGTTCGCCCGTCTCCACCTCCCAGAGCCGCATTACCAGTGCACTGCCACCCTTGGCTTTTCTTAGATGGGTTCTGGGGATGGAACTCAGGTCTCTCCGAGCCACTTTCTCATACCAGAAAGTGGGTGCTCTTCATTCAGAAAATCCAACCAAGTCATGGAAGGGGGACACTTGGTGTCAAGAAAGTGCCAAGTACGACCACCAATCTCTGTGTGTCCCTTTTTCTCTATATCTCTGTCTTCTCTGCCTCCCTATCTCTGTCTGTCTCCCTGTCTTTCTCTGTCTCCCTGTTTCTGTCTTTCTGTCTCTGCCTGTCTGTCTCACTCACATACACACACACACACACACACACACACACACACACACACACACACTCCATGAGCTCTCCAGCGTTATGCTTACTATTTATATGTTTCCATATCATTCTCGGTCTCCATTCCTACTTTTAAAATGTATCAGGGGAGCTGGAGAGATAGCTCAGCAGTTAAGAGGGCTGGATGCTCTGCCAGAGGACCTGGCACTCATGTGAAAGTTAACAACCATCTGTAACTCCGGTTTCAAGGATTCTGATGCCCTCTTCTGGAAAATAACCATATTTACACACATAAATCTTTAAAAATACACACCAGTGAAGGGCACTGACTAGCCTGTAAAGAGGGACAGCTAGTCCTGAGTCAAAAAACTAGAACCAGAAAGGTAAGGAACTAAGGTGAGCCAAGTCTGGGAAGTCCACCAGAGGTGACTGCAAGGCATGTCCATCAAAGACCAGAGCACCCCTTGTCTTCCATCACACAGGTAAGGGGCAGCAGAATGGAGAGATGATGGGTGAAGAACTAAACAGTAACTCCGCAGTTAGACATTGTGCCCACCAGATAGGATCAAGAAAGATCCACAGGAAATGTGAGCTGAGAGGATGCAGGCCAAAAAAAAAAAAAACCCTGCCGTGGCTTGGGGAGCCAGGAAAGATGGCTAAAAGTGAGCCTTGAAGGACTCGTGGGTGCTGAGCAGGTAGAAGAAGAGGGAACAGCACCCCAGGCTGAGGGAAGCAAGTGACCCAAGGCACAAAGTGGGCTGAACCTGAGAAGCCTGAAGTGTGTCACCAGAAAGGCTTTGCAAAGAGCTGAGAGCCCATCAAAATGACAGTCAAAGAGAAGTCATGTGATCATTTATTTAACAAATACCTTTCAGATGCGGTTGTCTTCTAGTCTTATGCCAGGAGCTAGGGACAGGGATAGCAGCACATGGTCCTGTCCTCTGAGAGCTCCTGCACAGGTGAAAGGTCACTTCAGTGCAGCCGTGGTATGGGAGACACAGAGGCCAGGCTGTGGAAGCCAGAGTCCTGCACGGGGTCTTAGCCCCAGAAGGAAGGGAGAAAGGGGTCCCCTGAGGCTGCCATTTAGGCCTTATAAGTCCTGAGTGCTCAACATGTGCTAGGCAGCTGGGGAAGAAGGAGAGACAGGCCAAGGGGTGGGAAGCCCAACGGGGGGACGTGGTATGCAGAGCTCAGAGCTTGGGAGCCTGAAGAAGCACAGCAGATGGAGCAAGACAGAGAAGCAGCTTGCACTGCACAGCTCCCTGTAGACAGAGGGAGATGGGGAGGGGCTTACTAAGAGGGGAAGTGGGGGCGGAATGGTGTGCACGAGCTCCCACTTTGGCAGGGGCGTTCAGACAAAGCCGGTGATACCACACATAGCCGGGGGTAGCAACGATTGCGGCCCAACAGTTTATAAACTTACGTGAAACATCATGGAGTCTTTACGTGTTTTTGTTTGTTTGTTGTGGGTTTTTACTTTTTTTGGTAACTCAATGGCACCATCCTTGAACATGAACTTTGCACATGGCATGCTACGTTGTCAGAAGGTTGAGTCTGTCTACATCTCAGAACTGAAGAGACAGTTGCCATGAGGAAGCAAAGGGACTACTGATGGGTGGCTGTGAGGCCAAGGGGGAGCAGAGAAGACAGAGACTAGGGCGAGTGACATGGAAAGGAAGCGCCATCTCTGAGGGGGCTTGGAAGACAATTACTGGAGAAATACTGGCAAGAGACTAAAGGTATGGCTGCTTCACACAGGTGCAAAGGTCGCATGAAGAGATAGGGAAACTAATGAGTTCGGTTGGGGACATAGATCCTGGTTACAGGGCGAGTTTGTGGCTCAGTAGGGAGGAACCTGCATGCTAAGGATGGATGCTTCTCTGTCTTGCTCCCTCCATCCTGCTTCTTCAGGCTCCCAAGCTCTGTGCCATCCTTTGGGGGAGGGGGGTAATCCCATGGAGTGCTCCAAGTCCCCATGGAGAATATGCAGGGATGGAAGGGAGAGGACCAGGATTTCCAGCACCACCAACACTGGAGCGGCTAGCAGAGGAACCAGCGGGCGAAACAATAGCCTGGAGCCTTCAGACACAGTGGTCTCCTAGTGTGTGCTTCTCTCCTAGCACAGCCATAGACTTGACCAGGCACATGGCTGCCTGGCTTCAGGTGACAGTTGATTGCCAGGAGCTGCCATGTGCTAATGTTCTGCTGAGCTGGCGTGAGCCGCCGTCATGTCACAGTCCCACCTTTAAAGAGAGCTGGTACTCCTTCCTTCTCTCCCCTACCTTGGGGGCAACAGACTCCGAGCAGCCACTTCAAACTAAGAAATGGGAGTAGTGCTTTCAGACAGAACGACAAAAAGAGGGGTGCCCCATGCTCCTGTTCCCCTGTGTGTGCCAAGCATGATCCCAGTTTTCTACTAGATTGAAGATGGGGCTTCTACCCTGTTAAACATGATTGAAGGTCTTTGGCTTGCATGGAAGGCAGAGAGGCCAAGGGGACATCACTCCAGTCAGCTCTGCTGAACTCACAGGAAGGTCTAAGACAAGCTTGGTGATGGACCACAGGTCATGCAGGGAGCAGGCTTCATAGAGAGGAGAGGTAACAAGCTTGGATGTAGGCTGAGTGAGAATCAAGTGAACATAGCTTCAAAAAGTGGGCTATGAGTAAAAGGGGAAGTGGGCCAGGTTCTTTGTAACATGTAGGCAATGATAGATGCCAAGAACTGACGGAGAGGGCCTAACAATAAGGAGGGAAGCCTCTAGAAATATGGCTTAACTAGCAAGAGTAGAAGAGATGTTGTCAACAGTCAGGGCTCTCTCTAAAGGGCCACAAGACACCCTGCAACCATGAAGCAAGGGGATAAGTCTCAAGCTATAGCTGCCCTGGACTAGAAAGCTGGATGTCTTCTCATATCCTGGAGTAGAATAGGCCTCGAAGGATTTGGAAAGGTAGGCAAAATTACCAGAAAGTTCCAAAGTCCACACAGAACCACACAGGTGGTTCTGAGGTCTTCCCCACAACTTCCTCTCTGAAGTCATCCAATGGAGATGTGGTTTGTCTGAGCTGATGTCCACTGGACAGGACCAAGGAGGACCAAATGAGGCCTGATAGGCAAAAAGGAAAGGTAGAAAATGAGGTGCCGTTTTGGTTCTGGGTTTTCCATCCCAAAACAGGAAGAGTATGGAGACTGGAAAGGCCAGGAAGACATGCTATGTAGACAGCTGGGGACCAGCAGGGTCAGAAGATCCCCTGGAGAGTAGCTGGGAGACAGAGGCTCCGGTTCTCATGTCACCCGGGTTGAGGGGAGCATGTCTGGAATGCACCACAAGTCAGTGTCTATTCCCTCGGGTGGCCAGCGGGGAACCTCCAGCTCTGAAATCATCACCACCAGAGGAGCCTAGACCTCTCCATGGAAAAAGGGTCCCCCTGGGGTGCTTGGCGCCAGCGTGGATGAGCTCATAGCTACTCCCTGTTGCTTCCCTCTTTTCTGGGCATCTCAGATTTCTGGATGCTTGGAGCATCTGCTTAAGACAAGAAGGGGCTGGGATGCAGAGTCAAGGTGGATGTGGGATTGCAGGGCCTTACTCCTTCCTCTCCCCTCAGCCCTGGGCTAGAATGCTCTTACCCGCCCCGCCCCCAACACACACACACACACTGCACACACCCCTCACCTTCCCTTAAGGCACCAAGAACTGTGCTGTATGGGAGGCCTCCACGTAGAGCACACTTGTGAAGACTTTGCTTAGCAACTGAGACCTGGACACAAAGACAGTGGGAGTTAGAGAGGTGGGTGGGGGTGACAGGAGCCTGGGGAGGGGCATCACTACAGGAGGCAAGGATGATGCAGATGGTGCCAGTGCTAAGAACAGAAGGATGTGGGCTTGGCTTGCTCTTCTCCACTGGTGCTGTGTGACCCTGAGGAAGCTACATCTTCCTCAAACAAACTTTACCTAATCTGAGATAGAGAACTTTCGGAATCTCTTGAGTGCCCAGTGGTGAAGGGTTCAACACCTAATAGCAATTTGCACTCAGAGGGAAATAATATTAATGCAGACCGTTTTAAACTGTGGCTGTATCACGGCACAACTGGGGGACACAGTTCCCAGGGTAGCCCTTTGGTATGGCGTTCCCTTCAACTATGATGTGATCAGTGATCTTCAAAGTGGTAAAGACTTGTGCCCAGGTGAGTGATGGGATGCTCGGCTGAGCACCGGGTCTCCCTGGAGGAGATGAGTCCTGCTCCAGGTTACTCTAGTCTAAATGAGCCTAAATGAGCTGCTTCACCAGCGGATGCTGCAGGAGGAAGCTGGCTCGTGCCAGCCCATTACCATCGTACAAACAATGAAGGCACGGGGACACTCCTCCAGATCTGGCACCTGAGTGGCTACCTTGAGACATCCCTGACCACAACCCTGAGAGTGTTCTAACTAGAAAGCCAGGGAGTCCTTGGCTGAGGAGATGGCTGGGTCTCTGAAGTGCATGTCTTGCAAACACTAGGATGTGGGCACTAGATGGGCTCATGTGCTTATAACCTCAGTGCTGGGCAGGTGGAGAGAAAGAGGGCCTTGGCGATCTCTTGAAAGCTTCCCTACCAACTGGATGACTGTGCAAGTCAGGTTTGTTTTTTGTTCTTTTGTTTTTTGTTTTGTTTTGTCAACTAGACACAGCTAGGGCTACCTGGGAAGCAGGAGCCTCTGGAAGAAGGAACAAAATGTCCCCATCAGATAGTCCTGTGGCCATGTCTGCGAGGCATTTTCTTGATTAATAAATGATGTGGGAGGGCCCAGATCATTGTGGACAAAGCCATCCCTTAGTGGGTGATCCTGACTTCTGTAAGAAAACAGGCTGAACAAGCCATGGAGAGCAAGCCAGTGAGCAGCATTCCTCCATGGCTTCTGTTTTTAGTTCCTGCCTTCAGGTTCCTGCCCTGACTTCCCTTTGTGATGGACTGTAAGTTGTAAGATGAAATAAACACTTTCCTTTCTAAGTTGCTTTTGTTCATGGTGTTTGTCATGCAATGGAAAGGAAACTAGAACCGTGAGTTCTGGGCTAGTAAGAGTCTCTCTCTCTCTCTCTCTCTCTCTCTCTCTCTCTCTCTCTCTCTTTCTCTCTCTCTCTCTCTCACACACACACACACATACACACACACACACACACAATGTGGGTGGCACCTGAGAAACAACACCTGAGGTTGTTCCCTAAACTTTTCACACATACACTTACCTCCCACATGAATACCTACACATATAATTGTATACATATACACCATAAAAAGAAAATCAAGTTCACAGAGGTTATTGGACTGTCAGGGTCATTGGCAACCACAGATTCTTTAGGACAAAGGTGCCTCAGACGATGAATGCACAAACATGATGACCACTGTCCAGTCCCTGGAACCCACAGTGACAAGACAGCATCAGCTCCAGAAACCCGTTCTCTGTATGTGGGCCTACCCCTCCCCCCCACACACACCTTAGACGTATTTCTTAAAGCCAGGCATGGTAGCATATACCTATAATCCCAGTGACTGGGAAGTAGAAACAGATCCCTGGGGCTCACAGGCTAGCCCTCCTGGTCTACTTGGTAAGTTCCAGGCCAGGGAGAGAGCCTGTCTCAAACAGTAAGATGGACACAGCCTAAGGGATGATAGCTGCTGTTGACCTCTACATATAGGCAGATGCATGCACACACATGCACACCTACACATTTATGAATGCATACGTATTAAATGTATACACACACATCGGTGCACACGTATGCCCACATGTGGATAGATGGGTAGCAGAGGAAGTAACCTATATCCCTAATGAGCTGTAGTATTTATGCCTCCTATGGATATGGCCTTTCTTCTAAGTTCTGAGTACTATGGGGACCCATGTAGTTTGTAACCTCAGGGAAGAGAGACATGAGGAGAATCAAAACAACTGCTCAATCAGGAAGAGACAGTGGACAGTTTCTGAAGAGAACCCAAGGGCCCAGGAGGGCCTCAGATAGAGAGGTCGGGCTGAGGATGCTACAGCAGGACTGCTGCATGCGCCCGTGGGGATGACGGACATGGGATTGCAGTATGCTTCAGGGGTCTCTCTTGAGGCTGTCACAAAACTACATGTTCTGCCTCTAAAACATCTCCTGGCATCTGGAGGGCTCGGGAGGCTGAAGAAATCTGGAATGGGTTGGGTGTGGTCTTGGCTCACCACTGACAACTTGAAAAGATTTAGAATCCCCGTGGAAACATACCTCTAGGAAGTTTCTAAGTTGGGCTTGATTGTCGGTGGACGGTCAGTTCCATGGGCTATGGTCGCAAGCTAGATTTGAAAAACGAAAGTAAGGTGAGCATCACTGCCCAGCTTTCCCTGCGTCCCAACCATGAACACCACGGGACCAGCTGCTTCAGGTTCACGCTGCCACTTCCTACCATTTCAGACTGTACCCTCAAGCCAGGAACCAAAAGAAACCCTCCCCACTTAGGCTGCTTTTGTCACTAATACAAGTGGCATTTGCACAAAACCTTAATTTTTAGACAAATTTGGACTGTGAGGTGGTTGGAAAATTATGGACACTGACCTAGTGGGTTAAAAACAACTGGCCTTTGTTCATTTACTCCCAGGCACAGATTCCTGTCTGAGGTTGGTGGTTGACATTTCTAGCCACTCGAATCTTTTGGAAATAGAGTATGCACCCTTAGAAGTCGTCATGAGTAGAGCCTGATTCATACTGAGCATCCTTGGAAGCAGAATTCAAATCTCAGATGGGGTTGGACCCCAAGGCCAATCCCATTCCTGTTAAAGTGGCTGCGAAAGTCTCTCATGTCACTGAGCCACTGTCTGCCCTGTCATGGCTTTCTCTCTCTGAGGAATCCTGGGAACAGCTCAGGCTTCATTCTCTCTCAAGCTCTTCAGATATTTATTTATTTTAATTTTATTTGTTTGTTTGTTTGTTTTGAGGCAGGACCTTATTAGCTCAGATTACTCTGGAGTCAAACATGACACTGAACTCTCAATCCTCCTGTCTCCACCCACCAAGTGCTAAAATTATAGGCACGTGTCACCACAAGCAGTTTAAAAAAGTTGGCACAGATTTGGACACTTGGCTGTCCTCCAAATGCCATCTTTCTCATTTTGGGCAAATACCTAGACCATACTTCCCAGCTTCTCTTAGAGCTAGGGCCTTCCCCATAGCTAAGTAGCCTCCCTCCTATCTGAGAAGAAGTGTACACTATTTCCTGGCCGGCTCCTCACCCTCTCTGCAATTCTATCAGCACCGGCAGTCAGGGTGACTGGAAGTTGTATGCTTAAGAAAGCAGTTGCCTGATGGCCTTGTGTAAAGAGTTAATATCCAAGAGGCATGTAGTATCCCCCAAGCTTTTTGACTAAGACCAGTTTCATTTGTGGTTCATGTTGCAAAGTCTCTCAGTGAGGTATTCCAAACCCTCTGGGCTCCACGTGACAGCTTTTCCATTCTTATCTCCTGCTGCAACCTAAGTTTCCCCAAGTCTGTCAGATATCTGGGAAGCCAGAAATTCCAGGAGAGGACCTTGACCTGGAATTTCCTTCTATTTGGTGGTCTTCCCTTGTCCCAGGGTTCCCCCATGACCAAGTGCTACTTCCATGACTGCTCTTCTGTGCTTCTTGCATGCATTGAGCAAATAGGGCCTAGTATAGCTTTTGAGGAGGTCATGGGGGTCGTACTCTTCTCAGACAAATAAAAAGACTACATGCCCCTTGGTCTTTAGAAATTGGTTTTGGAGATGCCAAATATAGCTTTTGTGGTAGACTGCTTGTTTTGTAAGCATAGGGTCCTGAAAAAGGACATCAAAGGAAAAATAAAATAAAGATGGAGGAGGGGAAGGAAAGGAGAGGAAAGAGGAGAGAGGCAGAAGAGATAGAAGAAGGAGATGAGGAAAGAGAAGGATAATTAGGCCCAAATTATCCACATCTCCTCGTAAAATGTTGTCATAAATGGTGACTTCTGAGCAAAAGCTTGAAGATCCAGCATGTGTC
The DNA here is from genome assembly GCA_028658305.1 of Pachyuromys duprasi. NCBI lineage: Eukaryota > Metazoa > Chordata > Mammalia > Rodentia > Muridae > Pachyuromys > Pachyuromys duprasi. The sequence continues at coordinate 54,916,659 of CM053761.1, forward strand.
TAACTAGTCTCTCTCCCTGCTGCAAACCTGGCAGAAGTACAGGTGGAGGCCCCAGCCCCAGCCTCAGCCTGGATCCCAGAATGGAAAGGCTGCAGGGCAAAGCCACAGCCAGCCCACAAAGCATGGAGAGCGTGAGTGAGAAGTTCATCATATACTACAGAGCTTTGAAGTCCACCATTGCCATCACCTACCCTAGCCCAGGCAGTCCAGCATAAACACCACACAGAGTCTATCATAGGCTCTTCTGATTGCCCTGGTGATCAGAAAACGTGTAGATCTGGATCACCCATCAATACAGCACTCATGAGTGACTATGAGAGCAGGCCCCTTTCAGCCTATTTCAAACTCTAGACAAGAAGTTAAGTTTGTGGGAAGGCTCGCCAGTTGGTAAAGAATGTTACATGTACAAACATGAAAACTTGAGAACCCAATCAAAAGCAGGGCAAAGTTGGGGGTTGCTAAATTCTGGGCCCCAAGATCTGGTTGCAGTCCAAACGAGTGCCTTCTAATGTACATTGGACTCTGCCGTGTAAACTTTGCTCTCCAGTTATCTCTGTTTGGTTAATTTAAAAGCTGAACAGCCTATAGTAGGGCAGAAGAGAGGTAGGTGGAGTTTCGTCCCCAGGCATGGGGTCTCAGGTAGGGACCATAGAAGGAGAAAAAGAAGGAAGTTGTAATCGGGCAATACGGACCATGAGCACATGGCTATGAGGGCTAGCCTGACGGAGCAGAAACACCCGGACAGGAACAATATGGCAAGTAACATTGGGGAACACGGCTGGGAAAGGGCAAACTAGCTTAGAGGGTTGATATTTGTCCAGCTCTAGTGCTTTAAAGTTTATGATAAATCTATTACATTTCTGTGTCTTTTATTCGGGAACTGAACCGCCTACAATGGAGTAGAAACCCCTAAGAGATAACTAGAAGCAAAAGATTGCTTAGCAACCCTTCAAATAATTCCTTTTCGGGGCATGGTGGCATGCACCTGTTACCCCAGGGCCGGGGATGGGGTCAGAACAGGAAGAGCCCGGAAGTTCACTTACCAGTCAGGTTAGCTGAAATGGAGCACTCCAGATTCATGGAGACTCCACCTCAAAAAGTCAGGTGGAGGGTGAAAAAGGAAGAGCCCAGATATGGGCCTCTGGCCTCTACATGTGCACACACAGGTGAGCACATCCCACCCTTACCATACACACAGAGAGAGAGAAACAGAGAGAGACAGACAGAAACAGAGAGAGAGGTTGCTATGTAAGCCTTTGTGGGGACTGTTCGTTACTGCACCATAAACCGGCCTAGCCAGGTTAACATGGCCTTCATGTGTCCACCATTTAATCACCAGACTGACAAATCACTGCTACATCCACCTCCTTCCTCAGTTTCATCATTCCTACCACTGATCAAACCCATCATCTCTACCTCCATCCCCTACTACGCAGCACCTCGGTCACAGTGGTGCCCCGTACCCTGCCAAAGCCACCACTCGGGACGACCACCTACTTCCACTCTTGCACCATCATTACAAATGTCCTCCCCAGGTCTACATGGCTGTCATTCAGAGCAGAACTACTTTTCTTTTACGGCTTTTCAGTTCTCTTGGAGTTAGTGGTGTTTTCTTTTTTTTTTTTGCTTCATTTTCTATGTACTGTATATGAACAAGTCCATCCCTTCAACTCCCAAATAGAACAACAACAACAAAAAATCTATGACTCAATTACTATCAATTTCATTTCTTCCTTGGGAATCTCACTCCTGGATAGCTACCCTGGGGGACTGTCACACTCCTGGTGACCCCAGTTATTGCCAGCTTGCCACCACAGGACCTCCACACGTGCTTTTCTCCTCCATCTCCACTTTCACCTTCACTCACGCAGCCGTGTTCATCTCCGCGCTGTGGTTGCCTCCGCCATTCCCCCTAGCCTCAGTTTCTGTAACTACTGCCAGCATCTCCGCTAGCCCTTCCGCCGCTGTTTCCTCAGTATTCCCGTTCTGTCCCCACCGTGATTCGAATCGTATTCCATTATACGAAACGCAAGCGCTGTTGTCGGGGCTGGAAAGATATCTCAAGAGCACCTGAGCTCAGTTCCCAGCACCCACACAGCAGCTCATAACTGTCTGTAGCTCCAATTCCAAGGGATATGACACCCTCTTCCGGCCCCCACAGGCGCCTGCTCTCACATGGTTCACACACGCACGTGTGTGGGCTCACACACGCACATAAGTCTTAGGAAAAGTGCCGTTGTGTCTTTCTCTGGCACTCTCCGTGTTGAATCCTGGGGGTCTTTCACCGCTCACCCCTCACAAACTTTTGAAGTGGTTATGAAGCCAAAGCATCTCTGCTGGTGCACTGAGGCAGTCTGTCTGGCTCATGTGGGTCCAGGACAAGGGCTGAGGCCTGCTCCCCTACGGAGAGCCTAATCATCTCTCCTTCTTTTGGTCTTGGGCCTTCTCCCCCTTCTCCCCCACTCCCATGTGGCAGCCACATGGTCTTGGAATGGCTTGAACAGTGGAGCAAAAGCAAGACCTTCCTGTGTTTTCTGGAGCTCCTTTTATGGCTTTCTGGGGAGTGTGGACACATCCAAGACTTGGGTTTGGACCTGGAGGCAGTAGATGGAGCAGGTCTTTAGAGGATTCTGGTTCTGGGCCATTTGGACTGATTTATTTGGTCAAGACATTTCTCCACATCATCTAGCATGCCTCACTAGCTTTCTCATTTGTATATTCTATTTAAATCTGAGAGGTTTTTTTTTTATCAAAGTAATACATGTACATATTTTGAAAGTAAAATGTTCTACAAGGTTCATAATGAAAAGCACAATTCCTGGCCAGTCCTGCTTGCTTCTGGGTTCTCTCCTGACACAAGCACTTTGACGCACTTAGCCTCATCTTGTCTTTATTTCCATATTTCCAAGTAGCATGGTGAAGGGGGACACTTCTCACAAATTTTACCACCAGGTTCTACGGCTCTCATCACATGGATAGCAAATTTCGGCCCTCTCATGCCATCATTCTCCACAGACAGGGCCTGTTTTAGTCAGCATTCTGTTGCTGTGAAGACACGGTGACCACACGACTATTGTAAGAGAGAGCAAGTACTCGGGGCTTGACTACAGGTTCAGAGACTTAGTCCATCATCACCACACAGGGGAGGATGGCAGCCCACAGGCAGACATGGGTGCTGGAGAAGTAGTTGAGAACTACATCCTGACCCAGAGAGAAGGGGGAAGAGAGAGAGAGAGAGAGCCTGGGCCTGGCATAGGCTTTTGAAACCTTAAAGCCCACCTCCCAGCGACACACTTCCTCCAACAAGGCTCTGTCTCATAATCCTTCCCAAATAGTGCCACTCCCTGGTGACTAGCATTCAAATATATGGGGGCCATTCTTACTCACACTGCCACAGTGCCCCTGGCACACAAACACAGGTGTGTGAGTGTTGGCACAGCCATCTCAACTCTGATAGCCATTACCACATAATGTCATGTGTTTTCTCTTTACAGCTTTAGGGTGCCGTTAGGGGTTGTCTTTGTTCTCCTGACGGTGGACAGGTTCACTCATCCCTATACTCTAAACCGGTGGGCCTCGACCTTCCTAATGCTTCGACCCTTTAATACAGTTCCTCATGTTGTGGTGACCACAACCATAAAATTATTTTTTGTTGCTGCTTCCTAACTGTATATTTGTTGCTGAGTTTCATTATGAACCAGAATGTAAGCATCTGTGTTTCTCCACGGTCTTAGGCGACCCTTGTGAAAGGGGTTCTTACAGGTTAAGAGCTGCTGTAACAAAACAAGACGGAAAAACTGAAAACAAGAAACCCAGTAATTTCTTTTTCTGGCTATACATTGTTGTCCTTTTATGCTTTTCTTGGGAACCTTGCTCCTAGATCCCTCTGCATTTAGGACAATCTAGACAAATTATTCTGTACACATCTCAAAGATTCTCCTGCCAAAGCTTTCCTGAGCTGTGACTCTTGGATTTCTCTTTGAATTTACCCTGAGTTCTACACATCTCGTCTCTTTCTCTTCCTAACTAAAGTGGACAGCATTCTCCCAAGGGCTGATTGGAAAGTATTATTTTTCAATTACACTTTTAAAATACATGAGGGGCTGGAGAGGTGGCTGAGCAGTTAAGAACACCAACTGCTCTTGCCAAGGACCTGGGTTTGGTACCCACACAGTGGTTCACAATTGCCTGTAACTCCAGGTCCGAGGCTCCGACACCGTTAGCTGGCCTCTGAGGGCATTGCACACACATGGTATACAAAGTTACATTTGTTTTTATTGTCACGCTTTGTTGCCTATGATAACATCTTTTGGAAGACAGGAGCATCGGAATGTAAAGTTACACTCATTTTCTGCTAGTTTATTATGCAGTTGTGGAGAAAACTTTGAAACAATTTGGACTACCAATAATTTTTTAATAAACTGTTTTTCTCTTTTCTGGAAAGATCTAAAATTTCTCTTCTCTGGTTTTGAAAGTTTACTTCAGTGTGATTTTGACTGAATTGTTTTTTGCTTTTTTTGTTTTAAATTTTAGTTTACCTTGAGCTTATAGAAATTTTTCAATATTTAATTTCTTGGTCTCCAGCTCTGGAAAAGAATCTTCTTCCTCCTTCTCCTTTTCATCTCCCTCCTCCTCTTCTCTTCTTCCTCCTTGTCCCTTCCCCCTCTCTTCCTCCTCCCTTCCTCCTCCCCTCCTTCCTCTTCCCTTCTCTTCCCCCTTTTTGAAATTCAGTTCCTTCATTTTGTATCTCTCCAGAACTTCCATTATTAGATGTTACTCACAGATAATTTTTATTAAGTCATATTTCTTTTGAGTTTCATTCTTCTTTGGGAAAAATTATATTGACTTTATCTATTTTATTTAGGTTTGATGTTTAACTCAAACATGGATGTTATATTTATATTTTCCAGGAACCTTCTTTCTCCTATTCCTTTTAAGAAAATAATCCCCAGTTCTCATAGAAGAGATGCCATCTTTGATCACCCTGGAAATATTAATCTTCATTTGTGCTGTTTTCTTCTTTGCTGTCTCCTCTGGTTTCTGTGATCTATTGAAGGTTTTCCTTAACTATGAAATGATTCTCAGCTGTCTTTTCATACTTAAATGGGAGGCGGTAAAATTTCAGGTGGAAGTGTGAGGGGAGAGGAGCACAAAGTATGGGCATGTGGGCTTCACCATTAGGTGATGGAGTGGGATATACTGTTGGAGATGGGGAACCAAGTGCCTTTTATCTTGAGAAAATTACTTTTCCCAGGAAAAACTCTTTCAAGGCCTTCCTATGTGATTTCAGCATCTCAGAGCTAGACTAGGGTAGACAGCCTTGGCCTTCAAGAACTGCATTCATCCTTAATCCCCTCCCTCACAGCTATGTGTGGTGCCTCTTTGTCCAGAACCTTCCTAGTTTAGTATCTCAGAGATAAACTTAGTTTTCTGCACAGGGAGGGGACTGTTTATATAGGTGCCCAGGATGGGAAATATCGTTGGGCCAGGGACATTCTTCCTACTTCTTGCTTGCGGAATTTTCCAGCCTTATTCCAAATCCCTGCCTTCAGAAGGAACCAGCACTGTCCATTCACGACCACTCTGGGATTCTAAGTCCCCAACAGTTTGCTACCTGTATCTTCCTGCTGCCTGTCCCCACACCTTGTACAATGGATCTCCTCTGTCTTCTGTGGCTTGGGCCTGTCTGCTCCTTGTGGTCTGCTAAGCCTGGCGCCATACTTCCTTGTACTTTCTAATTCCCAAACTGCTAGCTCCTCGTGCTGCTGCTGTTTCCTTTCCCATTCTCGTTTTCCTTGTGGGTTTATGTCTTCTTCTTCTTTTTTAACATTCCATTAATGACATTTTAGTGGAACTTCTGGAGGTAGCCAAGATAAACATGTGTGTTCAATCAGCTATGATTAAGCAGTCTAATGTTCTCTATTATAGCTTAGAGCTGAAGTAACAGTTAATCATACAGCCTTCTTCTACCTTGCCTTGCCTGCCTCCTCCATTCCTTCATCTACTGAGTGGATGACTGGCTGGGAGAGGTCTCATCACGTAGCACCATATGTCACCATGAGGCCACATCAAGTGTAACCTAATCTGTCATGCTGAACAACACAAGTACTGTGACCTCCACATGGCCTGTGTCAACATCAGTACTATGGCTTTCATCCCCATCACCACTGCTACCCTCTCCTTCACATAACAAATACCTCCATCTCAGCCTTCATCACCATGACGACTGACACCTCTTCCATCACCTTAAGCACTTTCTTCATCAGCTTCTTGGTGTTTCCCATCACCACCATCTCTTCCACCTTCATGTCCACACCCTCCACTGTCATTACTTCACCATCATGAATCCTATCAACCCTACTGTCACTGTTTCCAATATGCTCTCTCTCTCTCTCTCTCTTTCTCTCTCTCCCCCCCCCTCACTATGATCTGTCCCAAAATGATGTTTTACAAGAAATGTTAATGAGCCCTCGTTCTGCAGGGGTTACAGTCAGCCAAGGGCAGTGTCATAGGCCTTGTACTCACAGGTACTCAGAAACTGAGGCAGGAGGATAGGTTCCGTGTGTGAAACTAGCCCTTAAAAGCATAGTGAGATTCCATTTGAAAGAGAGGAGAGAGAGGGAGAGAGGAAATAGAGAGAAAGCAGGGAGGGGAGGGGATAGTGAATAGTGGTAGGAACAACATGAAGGAATGACTCTGTCTTTGAATACACACACAGTATTCTGTGAAAGGAAAGGCTAAAAATGTCTCCAATTCAAGCATCCTCCATGTAGCATGGGAGAGTCAAAGAAATGGCATGTCAAAGCCCTTCCTGGGCACTGAACGCCACAGTAGACACTTTTTGTCAACATTTTTTTTCGGACAAGGAATATTACCCCAGTTTTAAAGGAGGAAACTGAGATTCCCAGATGCGGAATAACACAGTCAAGGCCACATTCCAACCCTTTGTGACTTCAAAGTCCATATTCTTTCCATTACACTGTGCTGGCAAGAAGTCCTAAGAGCTTGGTTTAAGCACACTGGGGTAACCAAGCAAAGAAAGCCCTTATCTCAATGAGGGCTGGTCCAATGAGGCACGAAGAAGCCCCTCTCTCAAAAGAGAAAGGCTACTGAAGTTCTTGGATGAGAAGGTCTAAGCACATTCTCACAGCACTTACACCCCATGAAGGCTCTGCCACAGCAACCCTGAAGTGCCTGAGCCTTGCCACCTCTTCCTGACCCCGGGGTCCCAGTGGGGAAAGGAGAGAGCGTGGACAGCCAGTCCTGGGAATGCCTGGGGTTGGGAGAACTGGGTTATTTTGGGATTGTTTACATTTGGAATCTTCCTGATCTTCAGTCCCAGAAAAACACCCACAAGTTGGAAAGTCTTCCTACTTATTCACTGTTGGGTTTCTTTTTTTTTTTTTTCTTCATCTCCTTCGACTTTTTCTTCTTCTTGGATGGAAAAAAAATGTGCTAGTGATTAGTCACAACCTGTGAGGCTTGACTTTTGACAGCCCCGCTGAGAAGGCAGAGTCAAAGAGGCTCGGAGCGGGCCCAGCGCAGACGCTTCTGAGAAGGAGGTGTTCACAGCACTGCCCTCCCCACCCCTCACCCCCAGGGCAGTGGAGTAGTCTGCTCACCTCTAGTCCCCAGGGATCCATCACTGCCCGGATGCAGGGCCCTTGGCTGTTCTATGTTATGGCTGAATCCCAGCATCATTGGGGAAATCCAGCCAGCATATGAAGAGAGTGGATGCTGAGGACACCCGACCTGTGAAACCCTTTGCTAATGGCCTCCCTTGGCCATTCCCGACTCCCATGAATGTTACATCTCCTAGCAGGGTGATCACATCTTTGGTCTCATGGACATCCTGGGGTGTTAGCAGTCCTCTTGACTCTTTTTCAAGAAGGTTAAGGGTTGAGTGGGACAAAACAGCGTCTGCTGGGCCAGCACAGAGGGAGATTGCTTCAGCTAAAGGACTAAGACTTGGAAAGCAGATCTGGATCCAATTTTAAAAATCTAAGGATTGTGAAACATGGCGGGAAGGAGTAATAAAGGAAATCTGGGAGCTCTCCCTTGGTGTGGGTCTTTTTAAAGAGATTTTAAGGCAACTAAGAGAAAAATCAATTATACAATAAGCAGCAAGATGGCTTAATGTCAGGGGGTGACAGAAGTACCCCTAGGGTGACTGGAATCTGAGCAAAAAGAACTTTCTTGCCAGGCTCCTGCTGATAGAAACAATTTGAGTCATTCAAAATTAAGATGTCAGCACCATTCTGAAAGCCCGGTCTCGTGTGATCACACCCACACTAAGTACTCTGCCCACCAGGGGAGCCATCTACACCCCAACTCCTGTCTGGAAGCAAGTGTGGCTATGGGCCCCATGAGGACCCCACAGGCCTGAGTCCCACCCTCCGTGGCACATGGCTGACCTCACACATGAGGCTTGATGATCAGGAGAAGAAACAAGAGCAGTGGCCACCCAGGTTTCCCTCAGCTTCCAGAGGCCCCAGCTAGGAACTGCTGTCCCTGGTCAGACACAGCTCTATAAGGGAGGCTAAGGGGGGTTATAGTAACTAAAAGAAGACACCCCAGAGCAGAGGCCCTTGTGGCCCAGTCATGGGGAAGTGGCCCTTCAACAAGCACCTTCTGTCTCTGCAGTGGAAGCTATGAGGGGTGGGCAGCTGTGCTCAGGCCCCGGCTCCGACCTGTACAAATGTATAGTTATTTTTCTCATGCTGACAAAAACATCTGACAAAAGCAGCTGAAGGAAGGAATGGTTAATCTGGCTAGCAGACCATCATGGTGGGGTGCATGAGCATGAGGCATTGTGTGGCAAAACACCCCCCACCCCGGTCAGAAAGCAGAGAGAGATGAATGTCCGTGCTACCCCTGGTGAAGAGATGCTTTCCCAGCTCAGTTAACCTAATCTAGACAATCCCAGACAGGCAGAACTAAGCCATGTCCCCCACAGGCTCCTGTGTTTGAATCCTTGGTTTCCAGTTGGTGGTACTGGGGAATCAAGGAACTTTTATAAGGTAGGACCTTGCCACAGGAAGTACATCACTGGGGCAGGTTTTGAAATTTATAATCTCAGCCATTCCCAGTTTTCACCTCTGCTTCCTGTTTTGTGGCTGATGATTCGATCTCTCAGCTTCCCGCCCTGACTGCTGCTGTCAGGATTCACCACCATCATGCCTTCCCTCCGCAACCGTAAGCCCAAATAAACCCCTCATTCAATTAGTTGCTGTGGCTGTGGTATTTCCTCACAGCAACAGGAAGTAACCAGTACTGGCTTCTGGGTGATTCTAGACCCAGTCAAGGTGATGCTGGCCATCTTCCCTGAACTGCGGCCACTTCATCCTACCCTGAAGAGGAAGGGCAGCTAGGTGTCTCTGGGGTTCAGGGATGAGGGTGGGGCAAACACATAGTTGTGCTCTAGAACAATTAGTCATCTGTGCCTATGATGTCTCAAAGATGAGGGGAAGTTAGGAAAGAACAGAAGTAGAGCAGATAGGAAGAAACCTGGGTCACTGGGACAGACCTATATGCAGAATGTTGGGCCAGAGGACTGTGAACTGTTGGGCTTGGCTAGGTTTGGTGGCATTCAGATCAAATGTCAACATCAGGCTGGCAACAGGTCAAATGACAATACTCTTCGGCTCAGAAAATCACCATTATTGATTACAACATTCCTTTAGACTCTGTTGATACTGTGAGAAGGTGCAACCATCTGAAAGTGTGTTGGCTGCATTCAAAGCTGTCCTGGCCTGTTCTCACACTTGACAATCCACAGAGAAATGTTAGTCATGACTCCCACCACTACAGAGAGAAGTTGATGTGATAGAATGTCACCGTGTCTTTTCCCTGTGCCACCCTTGTTCACAGTAAGGTGCCCAGAGGAACAGCGTGATGTCTCAAAGGCTAACTTCAGCCTGTGTCGGGGTAGAAGACTGTCCTAGCCTGCCTTACTCCAGGTGAAATGAAAGGAATTCAAGGAAGCCGTGGCCCAGGCCTTGAGAATGTGAGTCCAGGAAGCAAAGGCACTAGGAAGCAGGTATACCCTGTTGTCCGGGCTTCCTTGCCCACCCCCATCTGCCACTGTGCCTGGCCTGAGCCTGAGCTTGGTTCATCTCTGGGAGACCTAGAACCTCAGGAGGCAGTCTCTCACTCTGCTGGGAAAGTCCCCTGCCTCATTTTAAACATGTGGGCTCAACTATGCACCCTTGGTGCTGAGGTAAAGTGTGAGCCTGGCCTTTACCACCAGACTGGGAGCTCTCTGGGGTGAGAGAAAGCTCACCTCACTCTAATTATCTTTCTTCTAAGACTCTTTTACTCTTGTTCCTTTCTGTTTAATGTCCTGTGATCCCTCCCAGAAAGAACTAGCATTTGACAATGGACAGGCTCTCCTCCCAGACAGCCATTCATCCAACTTGGATTTTGCTTCATGGACAGGGGCCCACCACCTGTTTGTCATGGAGCTACTGGTTCTGAGTGTCCCTCTTGACCATAGATAAAACTGGTCTCAGAGAGGCCAGGCGACTTTCCTGCTGGAGATGTTCTCTGGACAGAGCCCGGGCCTCCCAGCCTGGGTGCTTTCCCCTAGACAACCTTGGGTCTACCGGTCTCACCCCAGCCTCATGGCGGCCACCCCCACGTAAAATCCCAGAGCTGGGACAGGAACTGGGACAAAGAGGAGGACACTGGGGCCCCAGCCTTGACCCCAAGTTCCTATTTATAATCCTTATTCCGGAGACGGCCACTTAAACACACATTCCTGATAACTGAATAATCTTTGGCACCAAGCAAAAAATAGCCTGTGGCCCAGACCACAATTGTACAGCTGGCTCAGGGTGAGCAGGGACAGCAGGGACCCGATGATGCAGGACAGGCTGGAAGTGGGAGGGGCTGGGTTGGGACAAGTGACTTGGGACAGCAAATATAGCCAGTTAAATATAGCCTTGTCAACCTGGACACCATGCGGACCTGACGCTATGCCAGGCCCCTCTGCCGCAAGCCTTCCCCAGATGGGCTCAGATCTCTTGTTCCCAATGGAAGAGAGAGCAGAGGCCAGGTCTGGAAGAGCCAGAGGGACGCTGTGACAGTGAGCAGACAAATCAAGAGCCCAGAGCAGGGACTCAGCTGGTGTTCTCTTGGAGCTGTTAGTTTGATAGACGGAGTGGAGCCTTGTGCTTAGGCAGGAAATAGAGGGCCTTTCATTCTCCGAGCCAGCTGATGGAATCCCGGTACACACCTCCATCAATCTGTGGAGAAGGCCACAGAAGTGGCCATAGAAGTCTCTTCTATGGAAGCCTTAGCAAGAAATGCAAGTCTCGTCTGCTGTCTGCTACTGCTTACTGGGGTCCCCTGGAGAACCCTTAATACTGAACAGGGTCCTGCAACATCTCTGTCCATGCCCCTCAGCTCCACAAAACCCAGCACTTCCTCTTGAGGCTGCCATTTGCACTTAATTACTTTTGTGCAACTCACCTTCAAGCTCTTTCCAACTGGAGGAAGCCCTTTCCAGGTGACCTCATGCTTTCCTTTTTAGTAAGGTCACCAGTCACACTGGCTTGGGAACCATCCTAAGACACATACACACACACCTTCAACTAAGATCCTCCCTTCAAAGGAGTCCACAATCTGAAGTACTAGAAGACTCCAACAGCTGAGTTTGAGATGGGAGATGAGCTTCAGCCCACGCTGGCAGAATACAAGTTGATGCAAGGAATCTCAGAGAATTACCCTGCTGGACCTGTGGACACTTGTGGTGGGGGATTTTTTTGCGGGGGGAGAGAAAAGGCACAGTTGAGTTCAGCTTTAAAGACGAGTTTGAGGAATGCCCAGCAAGCATCTAGGCTCATATCAGGAGGCCCAGGGCAGGGTGTGTTGCCATAGGAGCTTGAAGTGTCCCAGGAAGTGATGGAAGTCAAGAAAATAGCTTTCTAGAACACATGGAGGAAGTGGGAAAGCAATAGAAGGCCTGTGTCTCAGGAGCATGGCTGTCTAAGAACACCGAAGGCCTAGGCCAGGGAGACTGTGACATGGATGGAGCAGAGGCGGCTGAGATCTGGAGGTAGGGAAGCCTCATGAGCCTGGGGAGGCCGAGTTCGAAACAGAGCAAGTTGTGTTCCCCTCCCTGCGAGGGTGAGCACAGTATTGGACTGGAGATTCTGAGCCTGCAGGAGTCCACAACCCGTGGGCTGAAGAGGTGGCTCACAGCCAGCTCCTGCTCCAGGGGTTCCTTGCTGGCCTCTGCAACACCTGAACTTGCTGGTGAACAGACACACACGGCCCCTCACAATGTTCACATAGACAACAATCTGAAGCGCACAAACTAGCTCACAAGAAAGTAAGGAGCGATGAGGCCAAATCCAGAAGGTTTCCCAGAGATGGGGGATGGTTTCACAGAGTTGGAGGGACACATGAAACAATGACACCTGAGCCTGGAGCTCATTGCCAGTCTGAGGGAAAGCTGCGAGTCCAAGCTAGGATTTTCACACATCTCACAGGCACGTGGGGCAGATGAAAGTCTAGGGCCTTCCCCACATCTGGCAGGCCTTCCTCAGATTAAGCCAGGGTTCTAAAGATACAGAACAGGGCTCGGGAGATACTCAGTGGCTAAAACACTTGACATCCACTTGAAGGTCTGAGTTTAGATTCCCAGAACCTTGTAAACTCAAACAGGTCTGTAACCCCAGTGTTCCTGTGGCGAGATGGGAGGTGGAGACAGGAGACTGCCTGGAAGTTCACAGGCCATCTAGCTTGGCCTATGCAGCCAGAAACAAGAGCCACTGCCATAAACAAGGTGGAAGGCAAGGATGGATTCCCAGACTTGTCCTCTGAAAATACATGTGCCTTGACATGCATATGGCCCCCATACACACACAAACGTGCGTATGTGCATGCACCTGCTCACATGAAAGTTAAAAGATTAGAGCACAAAAGGACAAAACAGAAAGCAAGCACCATTGACATGATGGAGCCAAGCATCGAGTCTGCTTTAAAAAAGAATAAAATCGACAACCACTCATGGAAATGACAGCAGGAAAAACTAAGAGAGAGGACACTTGAGCCCACATCAGGTGAGAAAGTGGCTATCTCTGTGGGTGCGGAGACAGTTTTACAAGATGAGAAAAAGTCAGGAGAAACACTACAGCGCGAAACTGCGTGTCAATGAGAGGCAAGCGGACCGAGGGCTCCTGGGAGCACAGGGTGACCACCAGCAGCCTGTCCTCCCGGCACCTGTCCCCTGCAAACCTCCCTAAAGGACAATCTGCCTTTGCAGGCCAGGCTCAGGGAACAAGGGTCTCAGGACACCTTAGGCACAATTTTGACTGAACCCAGTTCAAACAAACAGCTAGCCGGGTGCTGTTTGCCCTTTTGCAGCAGTGTGATGACTGGCTGTCATTCCCAGAGCTTGGGCTGTGTCCTCATCTGGGGCACACTCTCCCAGAGGACAGAACAGCAAAGTCTGCTAAGTCTGTGCAGCCAGGAGCCAGACTGCCTGGGCTCATGCCCTAACATGTATTTATTTATTAATTCTATGTTAAATTTATCTTGACTGATAAAGCATAAAATGATACACACTGATGGGTGCCATGTGATTTTCGGGATACATATGTTTTGTGCTTGGTTTTACTGTGTTTTTAATGGTACTCAGGACTAAACCCAAAGCGTGGTGTCATCAAGGAGAGTTCTCCACCACTGGCCCCCAGCCCAGTCCTCTTTTTGCTTTTTTATTTTGAAATACAGTATCATAAAGTTGAGGCTGGCCTTGATCTATGATCCTCCTGCCTCATCCTCTCAAGACACCTGGTCCAGCTCATCGTGTCATATTTAAATCGGGTCAGATGTGAACCTCACTTTGTACACTGAAACAGTGCACATTTTGTTTTTTAAGGTGTGCAATGTGTGATGGCTACTTTTTTTCACCCTATTCTGCAGTTGCACCCCATAGTTTGCTTCTTGCTCACTTGCGATTTAGTGCGGGTTGACCAATCCTTCCCCATCTTCCCTCCCAGCTGCTCTACACCCTCTGGTAGTCACCTCCTTTCATCTTCTAAGACTCTAGCTTCCGCCACTCGGTGAGGCCAAGCCATTGTTGGCTTTCTGTGCCTGGCTTATTTCACTTAACATGATCATCTCTAGCTCTAGCCATGCTCTTGCAGATTTCCTTTTATGGCTGAAGGGTAGTCTGTTGTATTTATGTACCACCTTTCCCTTACCCTCTTCCCAGTTGATAGACGCATAGTTTGCTTCGGTGGCTTGACTATTGTGAATAGTTAGTGAACGACAGCCATACTGATATAGCCAGTCGACAGTAGGGGTGCTGGGTCATGTGACAGGGCTGGTTTTAGTCTTTTGAGGGAGTTCCACCATTGTTGGACTAATCTACATTCTGGCCCACAGCATTTGAGTGTCGGGTCCTTGTTGCCACCCCCTTGACGGTGCTTTTGTTTGTTTGTTTGGATGGTTGGTAATAGTAACTCATTGTGGTTTTGATTTGTGTTTCTCAGATCGACGTGGTTAATCTTGTGTGGAAAACTGACAAATTTAGGATCACCTTGAAAACAGATCTCTGGGCATGACTGTGAGGGAGTTTCTAGATTAGGCTAATTGAGGTGGAAAGACAGACCCTAAGTGTGGGTGGCTTCATCCCATGGGATGAGGTCCTGGACAGAATAGAAAGGAGAAAGGCAGGTCATGGTGGCACAGACCTTTAATCCCAGCACTCATGAGGCAACAGCAGGTAGATCTCTATGAATTTGAAGGTAGCAACTCCAGGCCATCCAAGGCTAGACAGTAAGACCTTAAGGTCCGTCTCTCGTCTTCATCTGTCTTGTGGACACAATGTGACGAGCTGCCATCCCTCCCAGGGTGGACTCTACCTTCAAGGCAACAGCTGGAATCAACCCTTCCTTCCCTGTGCTGTTTCTGTCGGGCTTTCACACAGCAGAGAAATAACTCACTCACTCCTCAGTGGGGTGGGTAATGTGCTGCCACCTTCTGTCTTCTTTTGAGAAATGTCTGTTGACCTCTCTCTGGTCTTTGCAACTAGCTGTTTGGGCTCTTGATGTGTCATTTAGGACTTCCTTAGATACATGGAAGCTAACCTTGCCAGGTGGCAGACTGCAAACCTTCCCCACCTTCTCAACGCTGTGTCTTCAGACATTCCCTATGCAATGGGACTCTCTTTGTCGCTTTTGGAGCTTTGTTTCTTTTGAGGACTTGTCTGAAACCCTCTGGGCTCCTCATCATTGTCCCTCTAGTTTCTTCTCATGGTTTTAAACTTTCACATCTTACATGCACAGCTTTAATCTGTTTCATGTTGGTTCTCATAAAGTAGTAAAATTTAGAGATCTAGATCCATGACTCTTGCGTGGACCTACAATTGGCCCATCATGAGTGACTGAACAAATTCTCCTCCCTCCAATGCATGTTGTCAGTTTCAATCTTTCTGTTAAAAATCAGTTATAGGTGCACAGAGTTTACTTTTATGGTCCCTTTTTCCTATTCTTTGACCTCTTTGATTACTTTTCTGTCAGTGTCCATGCTGTTTTGATTATTATAGCTTTGTAGCATATTTTTAGGTGACATGATGTAATATTTCTGCTTATCTCAGACTTGTATTGCTGCTGATTGCCTTTCATGGTTCCAAACTTTTTTTTTTTATTTCTGTAAAGAATGTCATGGGCATTTTGATAAGAATTGCATTGACATTGCATCTATATTTTGGTAGTGTGAATGTTAGAACAATACTGATTATTCTAATCCATGAGCGTGGGGTGTCTTTCTGTTCTTTGTGTCCTTTTCAATTTTTTCATCAATGTTTTATAGTTTTCTACATAGTGTAGAAAATACAGTTTTCATTATAGAGTCTCTCTCAAAACTTTGATTAAATTTCTTCCTCCAGGACCCCCCCTATCAGTGGCCTGGGGAAGGGGCATGGGAGGAGAAAAGGGAGAGGGTTGGGAGGGGATGAAAGAGGGGGCTACAGCTGGGATACAAAGTGAATAAATTGTAATAAATTAAATTTTTATTTAAATGGTAAAATAAATAGATAGATAGATAGATAGATAGATCCTAATCAGGAGGACTGAAAAAAATTTTTCTTCCTCCAGAATCATTTTTGCATCCATCAGAGAACTGATTGTGTCCTTGGTTTCTTGTTCAGATAAATTCCTGTAGGCACACAACAATGTTTTAAAAATATTTATTTATGAGTTCAGGTAACTGCAAAGGCCAGAGACATCAGATTTTTCTGGGAAGAGGAGTTTCAGCTGTCCCTGAGCCGCCAGTGTGGGTGCTGGGAAGTGAGTTCTGGTCCTATACACTGATGTCTCTCCAGCCACAGGGCTGCTTACTCTTTAATGATGCTTTTTGTATCTTAAAATTTTTCTGGTTCCATTTATTTAGGCTTCAAAATTGAATGTGCACTCTCCAGACTTTAATGTCCTCACTTACAAGTTTGGAACAGTAAATTATCAGGAGGAGTTACAGATTCCAGGATAGCCTGGAGCCTGTGCAAAGCACCCAGCAGTCATTGACAGGAGCATCTGTGCTCTGCAGGGGGACAAACTGTCACTCTGAACACTGCTCAGGGAATATGGAGCCCAAAAGGGAGGCATGGTAGTTTGGAGGGAGCTTTTACTTTACCCCAGAGAAACTCAGTAAAATATTCCAACTTCGTATCAGAGAGACGCTCCTCACCTCCCCACCCAACCCCCACCCCAGGCTCCCATGTATCAAGGCTCTTGTCCTTGAACATGGCTGGAAAACACTAAACATCTCTTGTTTCTCTGACCTTTTCCATTCTGACCCAATGGCTCACATCCCACCTGGGCCTCTCATAGACAACCGCTTCAGCTGTAAACTCAAAAGGCTTTCTTAGTGCCCAACGCTTTATTTTCACAGAAACGTCATAAAACTATCTCCATGGTAAGCCATTGTTCTGATTACCTCCAGCTGCAGCCAACCTTCCCCCATCAGAATGGCTTAGAGCAGAGGTCAGCGAACCATGGCCCTGCCAGATTTTAAAAATGAGATAGGCATCATTTAAGTTTTCAAGAGGAAAAACATCACAAGAAGAATAATATTTCATGACATATAAAATTATACTGAATTGAAATGTTGATGTACATGAGGAAAGGCTTGCAGCACTTCAACCAAGCGTGAGGCAGCTACCAGTTCATGCTTTACCGAGGTATTTGCCAGCCTCAGGCTTAAAACAACCACTGTCTTCTCCTTACAGACTTTCAGCACTTATCACCACTGATCTTTCTGGTGTCTTCTAGGCTGATCAAACCAGAGACTGCCTCATTGTCTAAGGTAGCTGTTGTCTTTCTGGGCTGGGGAAGGGCTATCAGTTGACAGAACACCTCAAGATTCCTCTCTGTGTGACTGGGTGGCTCCTTCAAGCATGGCCTCTCTGAATCCCAAGGACAAACATTCTCTAAAGACAGGAAGCAGGAGCTACTACTCTCTAAAGAGGTGTCCTTGAGACCAGCACAAGTGAAGCTATTACTTTTCCATTATTCTAGCTTCTTGTCCATTTCTGTGATAAAATAACCTGATGAAATTTTACTTATGGGAGAATGGGTTTATTTGTCTCACAATTCCAGCTTTGGGGAAAGTCAAAGCAGAAACTTCAAAGCAGCTAATCACATCATCTCCACAGTCAAGAGCCAAGAGAAACAAATGCATGCCTCTTCATATTTATCTAGCTTTCTCCAGTGTAACATACTTCAGGATCTCTTGCCTGGGGAATGATGCTGCCCACAGTAGACCGGGCCTTCTCACATGGATTAACATTAGTAATCAAGACAACCCCCCTCCCACACACACACACATTTCTGAGGGCCAACCTGATCTGGAAGATGCCCCACTGAGACTTTCTTCTCAAGTGATTTTAGCATGTGTCAAGTTGACAGTTGCATTAACTACCACAACCGTATTCAAGCCAACTGTTACAGAGCACAGGCCACGAGAGAGGGGGGCACAGAGGCCACCTTCATTGGATGTAGGGCTAGAGAATCCATCAACCGTGTTTTCTACACACATAGCAGGAATCCTTTGAAGAGTGGCTGTTTTATTATCTCTACTGTCGTTCAACAGCATCGTGCCTTGCTGGCGCTTGGCGGAAGACTTTGCTCACAGAGCTCAGGAGTCATCCTCCCTCCTAAATTGGGGCCAGTTTGTTTACATCATTGTTGTTACAAACTTTCCAAGAATAGAGCTCAGATGTCCTTGTTTTTGTTGTTGTTGTTGTTTTGAGACAAGGTCTCACTGTGTAGCCCTAGATGGCCTGGAATTTGCTTTGTAGACCAGGCTGGCCTTGAACTCACAGAGACCTGCCTGCCTCTGCCTCCCCAGTGCTGGGATTAAAGGTGTGCACCACCACATCTTGCCAGATGTCCCTAGTTTGTTTCCGTTTTTGTTTGCTTGTTTGTTTTATGTGGGGGAATTGCTTTATTGGTTTGTTTCGTGTGTGTCTATTTTTGTATTCAAGTATAGATTAGATGCACATGTGTGGATTGGTATTCTTGCAAATGTGTGTGTATATTCACACACATACGTGTGGCCTTGTGCGGATATGTGCATGCAGGCCAGAGGTCATCCTTAGCTAGCATTCCTCAAACAGCATCCCGTCTTGGCTTTTGAGGCAGGGTCTCTCACTGGCCTGGACCTCACTAAGTAAGCCAGGCTGGCTTCAGGAATCCACATGTCTTCTCTTCCCTAGAGCTAGAGACACATGCCCATGCCACAATGTCTAGATAGCCTGGGTTTGTTGGTTTGTTTGTTTGTTTTTAAACACTGCTGATGGAGCTAACATGCCATCTAGTTTGAGGACTAATGGGCACTACAGCATTTCCAGCATCTTCAGAGTCCCGCCCATTGCTGACTGACAGTCCACACAGTGATTGTACCGTTCTAGCTCTGAGCGTGGAACCTGGAGAACAGAAAACAACTTTGCTCTCAAATTCCCTGCTGCGCCCCGGCCAGGCCTGGAGCGCGGGGGGGGGGGGGGAAGGGGGGCGGGGGCTCCAGTGACAACTGAGGCTCCCAGGACTCCAGGCTTTGCTCCCCAGCAAGCTTTTTCTCACACAAGCCGATACAGCGCAGAGGTGTCTGGCCTCCCACCAGGCTTGCAATCCCCTTTCTGCCCCCGCTTCTGCTGGAACAGGCAGCTTCCGAGGCAACATATTGACAGATATGCACTCAGGACAAAGAAATCGATTATGTGCTTCCTGCCTTGGGCCCAACGGGCCTCTTAGTTGTCTTAAGGGTTGAGGAGAAGATCTAGCTGAAATATAGGATATCACCCATCCCACAGCCATCTGAAAAGCTCTGGCCACAGACAAAGCTAAGCTAAAGCCTGGCATCCAGATCCTGAACTTAGAGTCTGGGGTGCTATATTCCATGGTCCCAGGGAGGCCCCTCAGATTGTGGCCAAATGCGGGGGTCCTGTCCTTTGGGATCTTCTGGCTATTGAAACATGAGCCTTGGTGGCCCTGCCACCTCCTCCTCAGGCCTCAAAAAGGTGTGAGGACTTGGAACTATTGATCCTGACTCTTGGCCCTTGGTCTGTGATGGAGAGTCCAGGAGACCTCTCATTGTCTGGACATGGGGGGCGGGCACCAATCTCGCTGCCAATCTCATCTGCCCCAGTTACAGTGAGAGTAAATGGCTCACCGCCACACTCAACGTCCTCTGTCACATACTGTAACCTCAGACTGACCTCAGCCAAGGCCACAGACCACGCCTGACACTGGCCCCAGACTGACCCTAACCAAAGACCATCCCTAGCCTGGCAGCAAGACCGTCCCTGACCGTGACCCCACACTGATTCTGGCCTCTGGTCAGGGTTGTGGGAGGCATCAAAACCTCACAGGCCCAGAGTGCCAATCTTAATTGGCAGCCATGTTCAGTGAGGCAAAACCTCTGCCCTGCAGAGCTGAGGCCCCGGAACTGCTGCTGCTGTTATTCAGTCTGGAACCCCAGCCTGGGGCCTGGCTCCGCCCACATTTACAATGGGGCTACTCACCTGGACTAACCTATCCAGACACTCTCTCATCGGCACCCCCGGAGGTTTGTCTACAGGGTGACCACATGCCCCTCCAAGCTGGCAATGAATGTCACCTATTCCAGAAGCCGAGAAGCTGCCAGCTGACCCCTGTTGGCCTGCACAGGACAAAACCAAAGACTACCCTAAGGAAAGAGCCTGCATCCCTGGGAAACATCCCACCCTCCTCTCAGGGCTGCCCATCATGCAAAAATGACCATGAGAGGGGAAAACCAAAGTTTCAGACACTGGGCTCCCATTGTACCCAGCAGCCTGGAAGGACTGTGGGAGGGTCAGCTGACTCCCAGGAGATGTACAGAGGTGAGGATTCATCCTCCACGCCCTTTCCTAGACTGTGGGAATGAACACCAGCCATTCCAGGCAAGAGGACTGTGGGGTTACTCAGATGACCACTTGCCATGCCTAGAGGAGAGCGGTGACGATTTTGGCGACAGTGATAACAGCAGCAGGGACAGGCCTGGAGTTTTATTCTACCTGAGCTAGATTAGCTGAGAGTGACAGCAGGAACAGGCCCCAGTGGCCTGACAGCCTCCTCCTCCTCCAGCTCCTGCCAGGCCTCCCGCAGCCATGCTAATCCCTTCAGCAGTCTCCAGGTCTGTCTGCAGGGCAGCCCTAGGTTCAAAGATCAAACACATTTTCTGGCAGACGAGGGCTGGTGGCTGACCGCCAGGAGAGGGAAGGGCTGAGCCAGGACGGTGAGCCCGGGACTTGCTGTGGTGACTTCTGCCTCCTTCTCCGCTGGTGCTCCCTCATCCACTCTGGGTTTCCAGTCCCGACCACACACACCTTGTCACTACACCTTGTGGTTTGGGCTTTAGGGTGTGGCGGGGAGATCCAGAACCAGAAGAGTGACTTTTGAAGTGGACTCCTCTGGTTTATTTTCCCATAGCCCTTCTCTTTGCTCTCCCCTGGGCCCTACTACTTCCTACTTCCAGCTTCTTCCTAGGCTGGTCACACTGTAGAGTTTCCTGTCTGAAGTCCCTTCATATTGAGCCCCGTCCCCCCCCCCCCCAGTCCCTGTCTCACCATCTTTGATTGTCTACAGACCTGTGTCTTCATAGCTTTTGTTTGTTTGTTTTGGATTTTTATTTGTTTGTTTCTGAGACAGGGGTTCTCTGTGTAGCCTTGGCTGTTCTGCACTTGCTTGTATACCAGGCTGGGCTTGAACTCACAGAGCTCTCTCTGCCTGCCTCTTCCTCTGAGAGTGCTGGGGTTACAGGCCTGAGGCACAGCGCCCGCTGTCTTCATACTTTTTTATGGAACTGTCACAACTCAGAATACAGAAAATTCCCTTCAAACGACAAAAATTTAAAGCCCTTACCGGGTGAGTGGCTGAAAACCAGTTCTCTTGGAGGACAACCAATGAAAAGTCACCAAGGAATGTGAAGGGTAACCCCACTGAGAGCTTTCTCCTCACTAAGCTTACAGGTAAGGCTGAGGCAGCATTCTGTGGAGACCTGCCATGTCGCCCAGAGGCTTGGTCTCCAGTGTGGTGGTGGTGATAGAAATTCTGAGGACGACGGTGCTGTGGGAGGTCCTCAGATCATTGGAGGATGGTGACCCCGGCCACTTCCTCCACAGCCCCCCACGTGTGTTTGTCTCCTCTGCTTCTGTCTGTCTGTCTGTCTGTCTGTCTGTCTCTCTCTCTCTCTCTCTCTCTCTCTCTCTCTCTCTCTCTCTCTCTGTGTGTGTGTGTGTGTGTGTGTTCCCTGGATCGTAGTATGAGTGACTTTGTTTCACCACAGGCTCATAGCCACAGAACAAACCTATCATGGACTGGAACTCAAAACCTGTGAACTAAGACAAACTTGGTTTTGCAAGTGGATTATGCTGAGCGTTTTGTTACAGCAAGAAAAATCTGATGGACACAGAACACTTCTACCGAGAAATGGGTCAGTTAGCTCCAGGTGTGCCTGAAAGGGTGAGGCAGAACTTTAAAACTGGTTATCGGACTAATCCAGACCATTCAGAGGAATGAGCTTGAGAAAATTCTAGAGAGCTACAGAGAGAGCCCAAAGGGGCAGGGGAGGGGAGATCTGCTGAGGGCCCCAGTCTGCTGAGGGCTCGGAACACCAGCCTGCTGTGGGAAGTGTGAGCTGTGAAGAACAGGCTGTGGACCTTCAGATGGACACGAGCACTGACTAACATGGAGACCTCAGCTGGCAAAGCTGGTCTCAGGGATCTGGGGCCACCACTGTAACCAGCAGGGCCAAGACAGGCCAGAGCTGCCAGTCACCATCAGGGCCTTCCCAAGAAAGAAGCGGAGGAAAGGGAGGAGGAAGAAGGGGGAGGCGGGCAGAGCCTTCAGCTGGAGCTGCGCTGAGCTCTAGCAGAGAGGACGACCTGACCAGGCCGAGGCTGGCAGTGGCGATGATGTGGCCAGGCAGAGCTCCCTCCAACTGCTGTCCGTGCCGTGTGCAGCGGTGACTGCAAGACTTGGTCAGCCAGGGCTGTGCAGCCGCAGGTCAAGACAGCAGGTCCCACAGAGGGAGAACACTATCTGCACGGAGGCTTAGCAGCAGTGGGCTCGGGGGCCACTCGCTGCTCACGGCTTCCTTCTATTCACTGTGGTTCCCAGGACAGTTATGAGCCCAGCCTCATCAAAGCCACTCATCCCTTCCCAAACTTGCTGACTGTGGAAATGGTCCCTCTTTTCCTTCCTTCCTTCTTTGCCCACCCCATCCCCACTTTTCTTTCCTTTCTTTTCGTTTTTGTCGTTGTTCTGATATAGGCTCTCATACACCGCAGGCTGGCCCCCACCACCTATGTAGCCCAGGCTGGCCTTGAACTCTGGATCCTCTTTCTACCACACCCCACATCCTGAAAGCAGGGGTTTCAGGCTGAGCCACCACACCCATCTTTTTTAAGCCCCCGCCCCAAATCATCTGCCAGTATACCAGCATGACGGGTCTATACACAGGGTCCCCAACAGCACTAGAGTTAAGGGAGACGTGAAGGTGGCCAGGAGGGGACCACGGATCTGGAGGAGCTGGGGACCATCCAGCAGGAGAGCCACTGTGCAGAGATGGATCATGAGGCTGGTTCCCACCATCTGCAGCCCAATGCCACAATCCTGCCACCTGTCTCCTGGCATAGAGACCTTGGGCACTGGTTGGCTTTTCCAGGCCCTTAAGTATGGAAGTCCCAGCAGCCAGCCCCTCCTAGCCTCTGCTGAGCTCGAATAGCCTGGAGAGGGAGGCCGTACCCCACCTCACTTATACAGGTGGCTGATGGACAGGCCTCTCCCCAGCAGCTGCTCCCCATTTATTTCTGAGTGAACTTCAGCCAATGCTCGGAGCCAGCCCAGAATTGATCACCATGTGACAGGAGGGGCAGGAGGTCTGCATCACCACCCCACAGCCCCCCCCTTCCTACCTGAGCTGCCAAACTAGGGTCCTCATACTGCTCAGCAATTCACCACCTTAGAAGGTGGGTTGTCAGCTGAGGAGCAGAAGTGCTAGGCAGCCATGGACACACATGGGCCAGGCAAGGTCAGAGGGGTATGGGTACCTGTGGGCAAGCCCTGCCTTTACCTACTTTATGCTCAGAGCAACATGTGTATGTGTGTGTGTGTGTGTGTGTGTGTTCTGAGTGCATGTGCACCCACATGTGTACATTTCTAAGCTCTAAGTATGATTTTTCCATTTGTTACGATGAAAACTGGAAAAGATGAATGGCTTGTCTAGGTCTGGCCACACCACACGGATCTCTCCTCCTCCCCAGGGTGGGTAGCGGCAGTACCTACGCCTCCAGTTGCCAGGGGGTAGACTCTAAACCAGGTCAGCGTTGCCTACTTCAGGAGCAGCAGAACAAGGTGCAGGCAGACGACAGAGGTGGGATCCTGTCACTGCTAGGCACTGCCTGACTGAATGGGCTTGAGCTAGCTGCCACGCGCCTGGTGCCCACCTGAAGTAGCGGCATCTGTGCCAGCATCCCTTCTCAAGGTCAGCCTGGAGGCTAGAAGGGCTCGTTTTCACCCTGGCCCTCTGAAACACTAAGAACAAATGTTGGATTTACTCATTGGTTCCATTGACTAGGGACCTTAGAGTCGGTACAACTTGACAGACCATGAAGGAGAATCATGGTCAAATAAAAGCAACCTAAGTTCAAGCCTGGGCCAACACCTTGAACTTGACTGTCTTGGGCACTCAAAGGGCCTGCTGAGATCAGGGATGCTTGTCCCCCTGCCTCATACAGACAGCAAACCTGGGGAGCCTCTCAGGGGATACTGCTGGGAGGGACAGGCACAGTGAAGGGAAGAAAGCAAGGAACACTCACTGGCCCCCCTGGACCTGGCTGAAGCCGACAGAGACCTCTTTCTCAGGTATAGAGCCATGTGACCACGTGACCCTGTGGTCAAATCGCAGTGACCAGGTCACTGTGGCCAAGCTGCATGTTTCTCAGCCTCAGGGCAGTACTAAAGAGTCCAATCTCTAAAAGTCCTCACCCTTCCTCAGCAAACCTCTGCTTCTCTCTGGTGGCAGCCACAGAAGGGTCCAGCATCAGAAGGTCCTGGCTGGAGGCTCAATGGCTTCCAGGTGTGGGGGAGGCCCAGCTGGCAGGGCAGGTGTGGGGAGGGCCCAAGCAGCTGTGGGGTGTCTGGAAGGCATTTGAGCGTCTAATGAGCGCGGGATCTAATTAAAATGTTGGAGGAGGACTAAAGGTCCACACTACGCAGCACAGGAAGTGTGGCTGGGGTTGCCTGAGCAGCAGGGTTCTGTGGGAGGAATCCCTGGCTAGGGAGCAGGGGTCAGCCTTAGCCCTGGCCCTCCAACCCTGCCTCCTCCTCAAGATCCTAAGTCAGAGGGTGCTAACGAGCAGAGACGTCCATGCCAGACACTGGCCCTCCTGGCTGCCCCACTCAGCCCAAGCCGGTTTCCTGGACAGATGTGTGGCAAAGTGGGCCCACACTCTGCTGAGTCTTCAAAACAAGGGCTGGGGCACCTTTGCTGAACTGTGTCCCAGAATTCAACATCTTCTAAACAAGGTCTCCAATGTAAGCTGTTCCCCAAAACCAAGGCAGGCAGGAGATGAGCTGGAGTGAATGCTCTTGAACTTGACTTTCCCCTGAACCCTGTGAAAACGGCTTGAGCAAGGACATCCCTGAACACTCCTGTCACATGGTCACCGGGGGCTCAGTCATCCCATCAACGTACGATCAATAAGGCTTTAGGAGTGACCCTCTACTGTTTCAGTCTTGAACTTGATGGCTGACTCTTTGACCCTCCCCCATACATGCCAGGGAGTAACAGCCTGGCTAGATCCCGGGGGAGGACATTGCAGCCAGCCCTGGGGAGACAAGATGATCAGATGGAAGGGGAGGAGGTCCTCCCCCGTTGGTGGACTTGGAGGGGGCGGGGAGGAGATGAGGGAGGGTTGGGGAGGGTGGGAGGGAATGAGGGAGGGGGCTATGCATGGGATGCAAAAAACCTAACCTGTGATTGATATAAAAATAAATAAATTTATATAAAAAAAAAAAGAGTGACCCTCTATCAGTCAACCCCTTGGTGCCCAATTCTGTCCCCCTCACACATGGAGTCAGCTCCGGTCCAGCAGACACTGATTTCCATATGTCTGGTCCATGCTCAAATGTGCCTCCCAGACTTGCCCCCCTCTGCAGTGTCCTGGGCAGGGCCCCCAGGCCCAGGGCCTTCCTGTGAAGGAACCCCCAGAGGATCTGGAGAGGGTCTGCCAGTCTCTAGTGCCCTACCCACTAGCCCCGCCCCTGAGCCAGCTCTCTCCCCTCCCTGCCCCCTCCCATCTGCTCCCAATAACAAAGCTTTGTCTCCCAGCATGCCCTGCCCCTCCCAGTCCCTGTGGGAGGACAGGGAGGCGAGACACCCCCATGCTGGTCCCTGACTGGGGTGTTAATGAGATCCAGGTTTCCACCCAGCTGTGGGCTAGGCCCTGTAAAGGCAGCTTCCTTTCTCTTGCCTTAACCTTGTTCCTTCAAGTGCCTCCCCATCTGCTGCGATTGGGGTGAGTAGCAGGTGAGGGAAAGAGGAAAGAGAAGGGAAAGGAGAAGGAAACACAATGTGCAAATGAAGCCATTAAGAAGGTCTTCAGCCTGGGGAAGCCCTTCAGGGTTAGCAGGAAGTAAGATCCACAGCCCTCGCGGCAGCAGTTCGAGGCAGAGCTGGACACTGGCTACCCCTACTCACACAAGCACACACTGGCCTCAGTGGCTGCCTCACCAGGACCTCATTCTCACACTCATCCTGCAGGACCAATCCTCCAGGGAACTGACCACCCTTCTCTGAAGGGTACAAGGACACCTGCAGGCTCAGCCCTAGCCAATCTGTTTCCTTCTTCTCCTGCTGCCCATGCTTAGCTCGGCCGCTGCTGACCCAGTGAGTCAATGACCTCATGCCACTCAGGCAGGGCAGCCCAGAGAGGCAGGTGCCCACAGATCTGTTTACTGCCAGTGCCCACCTCGCCAGGCAGGCTTAGGCAGTTTCCTTGGTGTCTCTGGCCTCAGGGGGAGTCCCAGCAGATGAGCTGAGGGTGGGGTGCTGCTCTTCCCACATGCAAGGTGCACCTAGAAACTGCTTTTCGAGGGATGAGAAAGATGAGTATATCAATGAGGCTGCAGAGGTTGGAGCCTTCATCCAGGGTGAAGGAGAGGACTCTGCCTTGCTCTGAGGGGATGGCATTGAGCCTGTCCATATAGCTTTAGGTATGGCCAGAGTTTTTCCCATTCCCACCACCCACCCAGGAATGAGAGACTTCACACAGGCCTACATTTCTTGGGCAGGATGCCTTATTGGTTTTTGCCACTGGGCTGTGTTCCCTCCTGCTGCCTGATACCATAATTGCAGCTCAGTGCATCAGCCAAGGACAGTATAGGACTATGGCCCTGGTTCACGCCTCCCCACCCCCCACACTAATACCAGACACACAACCAGCCACTCCGGCAGAGGCAGGCCTTGTGCATAACATAGGTCCTGCACTGGTTTCTGGTTGAAGGGTGCTATCTGCTTAGAGCAGCAGGCCTAGGTGGACAGCATGGCTGAGACCATCGATTCTACCTCCCTGCATGGACACAGACAGTCTGCTAATGTGGAAGCATTGCCTTTAGCTCCACACTGAGCCCTGGCTTCTCCCAACGTCCCCTCCCGCAGCCATCCTCAGCAGCCAGACTGATAAAACAATACCATAGCTTCACCCCACTAGTGTCCAGTCCGTACTCTAAGCCCCATATCTTACACAAAGCCCTCTCCACACACATAAGAGGTCCACCATTCCCTCGTGTGGCCTCTCACTGACTTCATGGGGGTTGAAGGTTGTGGGCTGGCTGATCTGACTGAGGAAGGCTGTAAGCTGCCCACAGCCCTGTCCAATCCAGATGTGGAAGCTGTATCTGACCATAATGGAGTATACTCCTTCCAGACCACCTGAGGGGTGTTCCCTCAAGATTCTGGCTAGCATTCTCAGGGTGAAAAGATTGTGGGACGCTTCCCCAAAGCCTAGCTGCCTCTGGCACGAGCACCAGCTGGCTGACTGCCCCAGCCAACCAGAGGCAGATTCAAGGGGCATCCACACAGCCCATGCTCCAGTTCCATGCACTGAGGGAGGCCTCCAGTGTGGAGCACTCACACCCACACAGGAGGACTGACTCCAGGGCACCTGACCTCTACCACCTGTGGTCAGAGCGTGGGACAGCCTGTCACCTACCCGACAGCCCTCTCACTATTTCCACAGTGAGTTCCTCTGATAGGTACGGGTTCAGGTGGAGCTGCTCCTACCCACCTGCCTTCCTTGGGCCCTGGCCACGGATCAGAACCTCAGTCTGAGGATCCTGAGGGCACCACCACTGAAGCGGATGGCAGGGCCCCCAGCAGGCTTGCTGTGCTCCCTACCTGCATCCTTACTCTGGCCCTGCCTTCCCGAGGCTGCCACGGCTGAACAGCCAAGTGTTAGCACACTCGGGTCTACTGAGAGTCTCCCAGTGGCCCCGGCACCTCCCCCTGTCCAGCCTGCCCCTGAGAAGGACAACATAGCTACTCTCCTCTTCTCATCCTCTCCTCTTCCTGCCATGCCTCACCAGAGCTCTTCCTGCCTGCTCCTAGGGAAACCATGCCTGCTGAGACTCCCCACCACACAAGTACCCATCTAGTCATTTGTTTTAAGGGTCTCCACCACGCGACTGTGGGCTCGCTCAGAGTACTGTCCTTCACCAGAATCTGGGTTCCCTGAGGACAAGGGCCATGCCTTGTTTATGTTGAGATGTCCAGCTCCAAGAACTGTGGCTGCCTTCAGACACAGGGTCCCAGGGACGAGGAAGAAGCCAATCACACATGCCACCCAGGGTTTCATGGGGGATAAGGCTCTCCCCCGACCAGTGCAGACTCAAAGGGCTGTCATGCCTTTGTCTCCAACCTATGGGCCCTCTAGAGGAGAGGCTTATCATCCCTTATTAAACCCAGGGCTCTGCAGAGGCAAAGTGTGCCTCCTCCATCAGATCCTAGCTATATAAGTCACAAAGCCTAGGACAAAATAACACGAAAGAGCCTTTATTCAAGATGATGATAGCAGGGTGTAGATGGAGCGTGGTATCCCAGCTACTGCTCAAGGTACAAACCCATGGAGGTCCCCACCTCCCAGTACGGTAGACGGTGACATCCTGAGCAACAGGCAGACCAGAAAGTGAAGAGAATGGCCAAAGAGCTGGAGGTGAACAGGGCAGGCCTCATGCCTGAGGCAGGACACCCAGGGTCACCTTCCTGAACAACGAGGCATTCATGAGCAGCCTGGCTCCCAAGCAAGGCGGGCTGCAATGCCAGGCCCGGCCCTGCAGTCTGTGCTCTGTGCTCTGAGCCCAGCACTGGCCAGTGCTCAAGTGGGAGAAAGTTGATGCTGCTGAGGTAGCTGCGTGGAAACATCTATTTTTACCCTGGCAGGAGAGGGACAGGTCAGCAGTAGAGTGAGTTGTGGAGCAGCCCCCACAGGGCCCAGGGAGGGCTTAGGCAGGGGCAACCATGATAAAGTGAATGTTGTAGGGGCACAGGCCAGAGCAGCTAAGGGCCACCCAGGCAGCCCGCTTTGCCACAGTCCTGCCAGATGCCAGCAAAGATGTCCCAGGGACTTTACTGGCTACTGGTGCGTCTATCCCCAGCTCAGACTCACTGACATGCACACTGGTCCTTGCCCTGTGGACGGGGTCAGTCTCTGTCCTCACCATTTCTATCTACAGACCATCTCCTTTCAGGCCCTCTTCCTTCTTCCCTGAGGAGCTGAGGGTATTCAAAGTTAGGGAGCACAGAGGGAGGAATTGGGGGAATCCCACTTACCTCACAGGACTGCTCTGTGACGGTGTTTGGGAGTGGTGGCTAGGCAGCCTTTATGTGAGTTGCTGGGAGAGGACTGCAAAGCCACCTCTGCTTGCCTCCAGCAGCCAGCACAAGGCCCCCACCTGTCCCCACAGTAAGCAGAACACTCTGTGCTTAGGTGCTTACTGTTACATAAACCCAGCCACACTCACCAACCATTTGTGGCTCTCCCTGACTAATAAAAGAGCAAATGTCTCCTTGAGCAACGCCAGGCTGGGCTCCCTGCCACCAACCTCGATCCTCTCTGACTCCTGGCTTCCTTCAGTCCCCTGCCAGCATTTGACCACTCACCTCTGCCTGCCCTGCTGGGCTGCCCGAGGGAGGGTGGGAGACCACCAACCCTTCCAGGACAGAAGCCAAGAGAGAGTGAGGAGGCCCTGAGCCCTGTCTGTGAAGCCTTCAGGAGCGCTGGGCTGTAGAGGAGGATGCCTGTCTTTCCACGGGCAGTTTGCATCTCTCTCTGGGAAGGCCTCATCCACCATGTCCTAGCATCTAAACACGCCTGTTAACAATTTTAACCCAGAACCAAGTTCCCCTTCTTCCTTCCTGCCAAGGGTCCCTTTCCCCCTTTCAGATGGGAAGGTGAGGTCAGAGATCCTGGGGACAGGCGCACCCTGGAGGGTAGAGCTGAGCCTAAGAAGAGGGAAGCAAAGAAGGCATCTGTCAACTTGCAGCTTCTGTCCAATACAGCCCAGGGAGGGGTTCCAGTCACCTCATTGTCCCTAAGACCGAGGCCCTTCCGCTGAGGCGGGGTACAACCTGTGGCGCCTTATAGGGAACTCCTGCTGGCTTTGGAGGAAGAAGAGGGAAGAGCTGGATTTCCCAGGGAAGCACTCACTCTTTATGGGGCTTCTGAAGAGCCTGGGGCCATCCTCTAACAAGCCCAGCCTGTTCTGCGGGGCCAAGCCATTAGGTCTACACTCATAAACCACAGAGCTCTGGACTTCCAGGGGAGAGAAGGGCCTGTCCCCAGCCCCCACCATCCATCGAGGGTAGGGGGCTGCAGACAGATTTTACACTTCAAGTTAATGAGGGTCAGGCAGGGGCGCCCACTGGCAGGAGAGGAAGGGGAGGTGGAGGGGTGCAAGTGCTCTGGGCCGGGGAGGAGGGTTGAAGAGTCATAAAATCCTCTTTGCTGACTGCACACTCACATTCACAAAGGTCAGCATCATGCAGGCTTCCCACATCCTGCAGAGAGCCAGCCTCACACGGAGGCTGGGCAGCAGTGCTGGGCACGGTGGCTCACACCTGTCCTCAGATCTCAGGAGGGTCGCCCCAAGCTTGAGGCAGCCTGTTGTAGATGAGGTTCCACGACTGCATACCCAGAAGACATCGTCTGACCACTCCAGATGGTATACTGATCACAGAGAGGGATGGCTTACAGCAAGGGAAGAGAGCCTTCACGGACAAGGTGATGGGATTGCAGAAAGAAGGACCCTGCAGATAAATCCCCAGAACAAAGGAAAACATCTGCCTTTCACACCCTTTCAGGGATGAACTATGGTACCATGTGATTTAGTCGGGGCTAGCCTCCATGACAAGAAGCATGGAAGAGCCAGGTGCTGGGTGGGACCATAAGTTAGAGCTGTGAGAAGTACATCAGGGCCAGCAATCACACTTCTTAATTTTCAGTCCAATGAATAGGGGTAGGGGTTGCTGGTTTCTTCAAGCTGTGGATATGACCAGCTTAGAATGACCAGCACCTTAAAGGGCCAAGCCTATGACACAGCATGTTTATGTGGGTGTGTATGAATGGGTATGGAGGCCACAGGTTGACATCTGCTATTTTCCTCAACCACTTTCCACCTTATTTCTTTCTCTGAGTCTGGAACTCAGTGGTTGGCTAGACTGGCTGGCTAGTGGAGTCCGGAGATACACCTGTCTCTTCCCGGCCCCTTGTTCCAGCCCTGAGTGCTGGGGTTACAGATACTACCGTGCCTGGCTTTCTATACTGGGATCCAAACTCTGGTCCTCACGTTTGTACGACAAGCACTTTTTCAACTGAGCCTTCTCACCAGCCCCCTTTTTTGTTAGTTTATATTCACTGTGCAGAGCACCAGGTTTTAGACAGACATGTTCCTAGACACAAGTGTATAATGTATTTTGACCGTGTTCCCTTCTACCCTCCCCTCACTCTGCCTTCCCTCTGCAGTCCCGCTGGTCCTCTTTTTGTCTCCTATTCACTGTTACTCCTGCTGTCATGTTACATGTACACACGATTATATGTATTATGTAAAATCTAGGAAGAACAAAGGAGAGAAAACATTCAGGATTTGCTTCTCTGAGTCTGATTTAATTTGCTTAATGTGACTATCTCTGGTTGCATCCATATTTTTGTAAGTGATGTAACTTCATTCTTTAGAACCAAAAGCGCCTGCATCGTGAAAGCATGCCACAATTTCTTTATTCATCCCTTGACACTTCACAGTCCTAGTTTAGTTTCTGTTGCCATGATAAAATACTCTAACAAAACGCGCGTTAGTGGAATAATGGTTTATCTTAGCTCAGAATTCCAGGTTAAAGCCCAGGAAGTGAAGGTAGCAAGAACTTAAAGCAGCTAGTCATGCCAACAAGTACAGTCAGGAGCAGAGAGAAATGCATGCAGGCTAAGTGCTCTGCTAGTTTTCTCTACTTTTACAGTCTAGCTCCCAAACCTAGGGAATGGTGCTGCCCACTTTCAGGCTGGATCTTCCCACATCAACTCATGTCATCAAGTCTTCCCCCCACCGGACACAACCACAGGCCAACCTGACCTAGACAATCCCTCACTGAGACTCCTCTCCAGGTGAATGTGGCAAGTTGACAGTTCAAACTAAGCGTTGCGTCTCTATACGGTGGTGAAAGTAAAGGAATGTAGTGAAATGTTAAACATAAAATTCAGAACAGTGGTTCATTCTAAAAGAAAGCAGAACTGGGAAGGATGATCCTAGGGAACATGACACAGAAATGCAAAATGAATGGCGGGAAACACTGTAACTCTTGAGCAGTGGAACTCGGCGTCTGTGGTCCTCACATCTTACACATTATAAATCTTCATAGTCTGTTCATTATTTTGTTGTTGTTGTTTGAGACGGAGTTTGTCTCTGCTTCTGTCCCTGCCCCTGCCTCTGTCGCCTCCTGGGTGTTGGAATTAAAGGTGTGTATCACCATGCCAGCCCACCCTGTTCAGTATTTAATAAAACATTTTTCAGGGGAAAAGACTAACTTTTCTTTTTTTTATATATAATTTTTATTTGTATGTGCGTTGGTGTTTTGCCTATGCGTATATCTGTGTGAGGGTGTCAGATCTTGGAGTTACGGACAGTTGTGAACTGCTATGCGGGAATTGAACCTGGGCCCTCTGGAAGCACAGTCAGTGCTCTTAACCACTGAGCCATCCCTCCAGCCCCTAACTTTTCTTTTCTTTCTTTCTTTTTTTTTTCTTGTTTCCTTGCTTGAGACACGGTCTCCCAACAAAGCCCAGACTGGCTTCAAACTCAAAACTTTCTGTCTCTTACACCAGAACACGGGGTTGCAGGTGGGTGCCGCCACACCAGGCTTGCTACCATGCATTTTATATAAGGGAAATTCTAGAATTAAGTGCCAGCCACAGTCCTCTCTGAGTAATGAGATTAGTGGCTATTTTATGTTCTGCCCTTTGCTAGCTGTTTTCTCGAATTTCTATAATGAACATATATTACTTTTATAATAAGACAAAAACCAATAAAAAATATTTTTAAAAATAAAACAAATAGTCTCTCTTTCCCATCTGGAAAGAGTATGTTGTTCAAATCCCCAGTGAGGGTTAGAGTGGGCAATGAAGAGTGTCAGCTTCTAAAACACTTCCCAGAGCCCAGGCTGGGTTCCAGGCAGCCAAGCTTGGGGAAGGAGGCAGCCAAGGGGCTGTGTGCCCACATCACCAGTCCAGCCTGGAATAGATGAGGGTATCCGCATGGGCCCCAGCAAAGACCAAGAACCATAAGATAGAGCCGAGACTCCTTCTCTGGCTTAACTGGTTACTTTGCATATTGTTGTGACAAGCCAAACAGCTACAGAAGCACCTCAAGGAAGGGCTGGTTTTAGCTTACTGTCCAATGGTGCAGTCCATCTCGGTGAGCAAATCATGGCAGCGGGAGACTGAGGGATCTGGTCCATGGCACCCACAGTCAGAAAGCAGAGAGATGAACGCTGGTGCTCAGCTCGCTTTCGCCTTTGATCCCATCTGAGACCCCAGGATGTTGAATGGTATGTCCACATTTAGGGGTATACCATTGAACCAAATCTAGATAATTCCTCACAGACTTGGCTGAAGATTTGTTTCCACGGTGATTCTAGATCCCATCAAGTTGACAATCAAGGCTGAGAGGTCACCCTGTACCAGAAGTTTACGGTGAGTTACACGAGAGACCCGGGCTAGAGCCTGAGCCTATTCTTTTCTTGGGTCCTTGGCACATGCTGTGACCTCTGATGGGAATGCTCTCCCAAGTTCACATGGCTGTCTTATCTCAGAGAAAGCCACCCAGTCAATTTTAAAATCTCACCTTGCTTCATTTTTCCAGCCATCACTCAGTTCAGTCACGTCCTGAAGTCTATGACTGGAATCTTTTCACATAGGCCAAACTTTTATGCTTAGCTCCTGGTCAGAGCATGGCAGCTACTCCATAAACATTGTCAAGTAAAGGCAAGCACTGCCTAGTTCATGGGGCCACCTCTGCATAGCGGCCCCTTCTGCCTCCTGCCTTCTGCCTCCCATTTCTACTCCGACCAGTAGCATCTGAGAGCCACAGCGTGAAAGTGGTTGAGGCATGGCATCAGGGTACGGTTCTTTAATATGTTCTTAACATGTCCTTAACGTGTTCTTCAGTGACATCCTGAGCTTACCATTTCTCATCTGAAAACTGGAGCTTAAAACAGCTGCTTCAAAACCAAGTATGGCGGCACAAGCCTACGATCTCAGCCCTTAGGAAGTGGAGACAGGAGAATCCAGAGTTCAAGGATATCTTCAGCCACATAGTGAGTTTGAAACTAATCTGGGCTAGAGACACTGTCTCAAAAACAAACTGATTAAAACAGTGGCTACCTTTTGCCAATGCCAATTACATAGTCAATATGCCTAGTGCCATTCTGGCTCAAGAAGCCGGGGCCCTTTTCAGACCTATCTACCTTACAAGGAGACTGGCCTCCAGCTTCAGCCTCACCCCTAAATCAATCAGGAATGAGGGCTGCCATTGGCACTCACCACATACACACACCTAGATCCAGCCTGTTCCTTCCCTCTCTCCTCCTCCTGCCCTCCATGTCTGGAGGTGTTCCTTGGGCCCTGGTCTCATTATTGGGGCAAGCTGAGCTCTCAGGTGTGAACCTAAGTTGTATGCAAGGCCCCTGAGGCCCTGCCTCAACCTGCTTACAAGGCCTCCCCAGGAAGAATTTTACTCTGGGGACTTTGGTTCCACTAGCAATTCCATATTAAGGTCACCAAGGCCATTTCTCCTTCAACTTTTGAGCCACTGTCTCTAATACCCACTCAAAACCCACACATTCTCCACTCAAAAGAAAAAATTTCCCCAGCAATCCATTCCCCTTAACCCTTTCAAACTCAAGTACTACCCACTTTCTCTGAGCCAAACACAGTCATTCTCTTCACACTCTTAGGCCCAGACAGGGGGAGAAGGCATCTCTGTCCTCTTCTGGAGAGGGAATGCAGCCGCCTGAGGGGCGCATTTCCTTCCTAGTCTGGAACAGGCATGAATACAACCCAGAGAAAGAGTATCCCCAAGTACAGTCTGACCTCTGAGGGGCATTCTTGAGCTAACAGGGTTTCCAGCAGCCTCTCTGTAGATTAAGACCTTGGTTTAGGGGGTATAAAGACAAGCCAGACCGTCCTCAGCAGAGTTCAAGGAGGCCCATGGAAAGTTCTGCCGAGACAATATACATAGACCATCTGAGAAACACACGTTTTCCTCCCTGACGGATGAGCACATGAGTGGTGAGGCCTTACCAGGCCCCGGGGGCCCCAAGGCCTCCTTAGGGAGCCTGAGCCAGGGCTGTCTCCTCCACATCCACGCCTCCCGCCAGCACCTCTATCCCAGCTTTGTATGAGCTGACTGGGGAACTAGGGAATGTCTGCCACTCTTTCCTGGATCTGGGACAAGAGCAGGGGGGATGAGGAGGTAGATCCAGAAGGGTCCCCTGCCCTGCCCCATTTTCCAGGCCTCGCCACGTACTTCCTTGTCCCCTCATTTCAGTAGCTGGCAGAGAGTAGTAATTGAATTTGCAGCTGAGCTGAGAATGAAGAAAGCGCTTTACATGTCTGGGATTAATTTATCCCCGATGACGGCCACATTCATGCAGTCTTTTCTGCCTGCGTTTCCAGCGTGTACTCTGGCTGACAGTGGGAAACACACACACGCACACACGCACCCTCAGAGAGAGAAAGAACGCCCAGGATGCCTGTCCCTCCTGCGTGTGCCCGTGACTGTCTGTGGCCAGGTCTAAGAGGACAAGGTTGTGATCAGACTCAGCTGACTCCTCGAGTCGGTCTGTCCACAGCAATGGCTCTTAGCCTTCCTCATGCTGTGTCCCTTTAACACAGTTCCTCATGTTGTGGTGACCTCCTCCAACCATAAGACTAGTTTGCTGCTATTTCATAACCGTAATTTTGCTGTTATGAATTGTAATACAAACATCTGTGTTTTCCGATGGTCTTAGGCGATCCCTGTGAAAGGGTCCTCCGACACCACCCCCATAGTTGAGAACTTCTAGTCTACAGACTCTGCAGCACATTCGGGGGGAATGGTAGTTGAGGTTAGAAGGTCAAAAGCCACCCCCCAGCTCCTTGCCCACATCTAGCAATCTCTGGTGTCCCCATCACCCACCACGGACAGGCCACCATCACTCCCTGCTGGTTGGAGACCAGTCAATCAGGACACAAACGCCCCGTTTTTAGCTGTCAGTGGGGGTGCTCTGTCTGCAAGCCAGCCAGATGCACCTTCACTTCTGGGGAGGTCCAAGAGGTTACTGTCCCTGGAGTTTTAGGCAGTGCTGTCCTTTCCTGTTCCCTTTGCCTGAGGCATCTGTGATCTCTTCCTCTTCTTCTCTGGAAAGTTAGTCTGGTAGGAAGGACCAAGCGGGCCAGGATGAGAATGATATAGAAGGTATTTAAACTCCCCACCCTTTTGTGTGTGGATGGTCCCACTGTGTGTGTGAGAGAGAGAGAGATTGGGTCCGCTCATGCGACTGATTTCCTTCTAGACGTTGGTCTTTTACCATTTGTTCTTAGTCAAGTTTGAAAACTGATCTTTTGCAAGTTCCCAGGACTGTCTGCTGAAGCAGCAGGAAGGCATTTTCCTGACTAGGCCTAAGCCAGGCAAGAGAGCAGGTGGGTCTAAGCCCAGCAGGAGAAAAACGGGTAGCTCCTGCCTTCTCCTGGAGCAGAACCTGCCTCGCCCTTCCAACCCCCACATACATGCATGGACATACACACCCATAAGAAGCGAGTGGAGCCCTAGGGAGGCCCTGAGCCCACGGCCAACTGGGTTAGGAAAATTGGGTGCCAGCCCAGCCCAGCTGAGTGTGGGGCTTGCACAGGGTACTTTCCTTGCTTCCTCCTTTTCTCCCACAGTGTGAGTGAATGGAGAGGGCAGAGAGGAGCCAGCGCTGCCTACCAGTGGGATGAGCCACTTGAGGTGGCCCCAGCTCGAAGGCGCTTGAACTCCCTCCTGGTGTGTCACTGTCCTCCCGCCTGCCTGCCTCTGCCTTATCTGCCCACATCTACCTCATCTGCCAGCGGGGGGTTGGGCGAGCTCAGAGCAAAGACAAGGAAGTAAGACCAAGCCCAGAGGTCAGGTAGCAGGGAAGAGCACTGTTTCCCCAGAGAACAAGTCAGGAAAGGCGCCACAATACCATCGCGAGCCAGGTGAACCTCCACAACACCCTGGCTGTCACCAGTTCCCAGGCAGGATACCCACCTGGCCCCTCTGGAAATCCCATAATCCCACATTTATGAAACACATGAAGAGAGGATTGAGACAAACGTGAGGTCCCCAGAGTCGGGCACGAAGGGCAGAAGCAGAGCAGTCGCTGTGTGTGCAGCGATTTCTCGGTCTGCTCACCTTCCTGCCTGCCCAGCCAGGAATGTCTGCACCAGGCCAGAAAGCAGAAAATGGCCTGTTTCAATATCTACCTGTGTGCATGTGCGTGTACACGTGTCTGAATGATGTGCATTGCATGGGCACAGATTTGCTTATGTGCATGCATGTACAGTGTTTTGTTTGTGCCTTTTTATACATGCTTGTGTGTGCGTTGATTTGTAAGTGCACATGTGTGTTTGTAGGTCACATTTGCAGGGGGTATATCTATTCATATGTATATATGGTGCTTTGTGTATTTGTATATGTATTTGTGCATGTGTGCCTGTGTTTGTATAAGTATATATTTGTGTGTGCACAACTGTGTGAATGTATGTGCATGTATATTTTTGTATGTTGGTATACATGTGTTTTGTGTATTTACATACTTGTGTGGGTATGAATATTTGTCTGTATGTGTGGAGAATCTCTCTTGAAAATCTTTAGAAACAGCAGAGGCAGGAAATTGAGCATTTGAGATACAAGCAGCCACACCTTTGAACCTG
This sequence comes from Pachyuromys duprasi, assembly GCA_028658305.1. NCBI lineage: Eukaryota > Metazoa > Chordata > Mammalia > Rodentia > Muridae > Pachyuromys > Pachyuromys duprasi. The sequence continues at coordinate 54,954,667 of CM053761.1, forward strand.
TTTTTAACAGCGAGATTCTTTCCCTTTACCTTACTGCCAGAATGGTCTCCAGTGTTGCAAACTGACAAATTTTCTAAGCATAAAGTCCTCTTGAGTGGGTTCTGAGGGCCTGGCTGTTGAGGGGACTTGAATCAGCCCTGAGCAAAATCCTTTCAGTGAAAGAACTAGATGACCCATTGAAGAGAGAATGTGATCCTAGCCCTGGAGACATATCAGGGCCCAGTAAAGCTTCAACCATCTCAGTGCAGTGCTGAGAAGCTCAGAGCCAGGCTGGGCAGGGCGAGGTGAATCTCACCCCCTCCTGGGGCAAAGAAGGAAGCCAGGGAACAAAGACTAGAGGGCTAGTCAAAAGGCAGGGGAGACTGTGGCTGCGCATGACAGTACGCGAGGCCCTCACACTGGGCTCAGAAGCGACCTGTTTGCTGGCTGCTGGAGAGGCAGCCTCAGCTCACTGACATACCACATGTGGTGTCTGGGAGACAGGGCTTTGGTACACTTCCATGTGCAACCTTGTGCCTGGGCAGAGGATGTAAGAGCAGGGAGCCGTGGTCTGCACCATGCAGGGGGAAGTAAGAGCGTAGGAGCACCCACCATAACCCTCGGGCATAAGGCACCTGTTCTGACTTCCTTTTTGTGGCTGTGATAAACCATGCTGACTGAAAAGCAACTTAGAGGAGAAATTGGTTTATTTGGCTTATACTTTCAGGTCACAGTCCAGCACCAATGGGACTTGGAGCAGGAGCTAAAGCAAAAATCACTAAAGAATGCTACATGCTAGCTCACTCACACACTGGCTTATACTCAGCCTGTTTTCTTACACATCTGAGGACCACCTGTCCAGGGAGTGCACCTATCCTTGGTGAGCTATATATCAAGTAATAGTCAAGACCATCCCCTACAGGCCACCCTGATAAAGATGATTACTCAGTTAAGACTCTTTCTGGGGTGATTCTAGGTTGTGTCAAGTCAACAATTCATATTAGCTAGGACAGACCTCAGCTCAGAAAGAAGCTGAGCTAGGCAGGTCGGTAGACTCAGTTACTCTGGTCAAGAAAAGCTGGAGAGGTTGCTTGTGAGCAGATTGTCTGCAGTAGGCAATCAGGAGCCATAAAGGACCCTGGGAACACTGGACTCACAGAGACGCCAGGCCCAGAGAAAGGAAGAAGCTGTGGGTGCTGTAGACTGTTTATGAAAAGGCCGAGGGGCCCTGAGTTCTGAGAGCCAGGAGGGTGGCAGAGGCTTGGGGAGGGGAAGGCAGTGCCCTTGCAAGAACTAGGAAAAGGCACCCTGGAGGAGAATTTATGCTCCCGGGAAACTTCTGCAATGCACTGATTTTTATTATAGTAAAACACTTGGCTATATTTAAAGTATTATAATGAATAATGTACAAACTGGGAAAGATGGCCAATGGGTAAAGTGCTTGCCACACAGCACGTGAATCTGAGTTCAGAGCCCTAGCACCCACTTAAAAAGCCAGGCATGGTTGTGCATGTCTGTAATCTCCATGTTGGGGAAGCAGAGATAGGCAGGGTCCTGGAACTCACTGACTAGCCAGCCTAGCCAATCAGTGAGCTCCAGGTTCAGTGAGAGACCCTGTCGCAAAGGGAGAAAAAAAAAATAGAGTGCCTAACCTCTGGCTGTATATACACACACTCACACAAGAAGCATGTGGTGTGGTTCCCAAGCACACCTCGTTCAGGGGGGTTCCAGGGTGTGAGTGGAGCCCCACAGGCAGGCAACACAGCCAACAGGGGCCTGAGCTGTAGGGCATTTGTGACCTGCACACAGGGCACCTGGCCTGGAGTTGGGCAGCCAAGAGCTTGGCTCCTTCCCTACACTCTGCCATCCTCCGTATGACAACTCCCTTCCCTGGCCTTGCCCAGCTCAATCACAGGGCAACAGCTGCCGATGCCATCACTCCACTTCCCGGCAAGAGTAAAAGCAAGAAGACGAAGATGTGTCTCCACGTGTGTGCTTTTTATTTGGTAGGAAGCCTTTCTAGTAATGTCTCCCCACCACTTTCCCCAGTTTCGATGCCTCTTCCCAAACCAGCCATTGCCATGGCTTTGCTTTCATTTGTCTGTTCATAACAGGTGAAAGAGGGTGAAGTGAGGCTCTAGAGAGGAAGTTTTCCAGAACTTTCTGTAAGAGGAGGACAGTGAGCCCAGCTGCAGATACCTGCAATATTTGAATCCACTTGTTCAGGAAAGATTATATAAACACTCCTACTGTCTGCTGCTGATAAAACAGGACCTTACAGTGTAGCTTGGGACCTGGAGGCTTGAGCCACACCTGGGGGTTGGACTGGGTGATCCTGTCATCCCGAGGTTCTGGGGCAGGGACTGTATTGCCCCAGGTTGGCATGGAGCGCCCTGGCCTTGCCACAGCAGTTCTGGCAATCTGAACCATATCCATACCTGACTACAGAGCAGAATGTGTGAAGGAACCTCAGCCCTGCTGGGGGCCTGTGCCTGTGAGGGACTCCATTTTCTGCGAGGGTCTGTCTCTGCAAACCTTTACGTCGTCCTTTTCCCTGCTTTTGACTCACGATGCCTGTTCCCTCAGTGCGGCTGCCAGTCTGTACTTCCTCCTCCACACATATGCTTATCCTAGCAAACCTTGCACAGCACCCTCTCCTATGTATGTCTTGTATGAATGAGTGAATGAATTACCTTTGACTTCAGATTGCTGAGCCAGCCTTCTAGAACAGCTTCAGACACCAGCTGCCAGCCGCCTGCTTGGGCTCCGTGGATGAGTCCCCAGCACTGTCTCCTGCTGGACAGTCTTCCAGTGCGGCTACTTCATCCCTATCAGAACTCTCATCTCCCAGGAGAAAAACCCTCCTGTGTTCTCTGTCTGTCTGTCTGTCTCTGTTCCTGTCTCTGTCTCACTTTCTGAGACAGGGCTTCTCTGTGTAGCCTTGGTTGTCCTGGACTCACTTTGTAGACCAGGCTGGTCTCGAACTCACAAAGATCCGCCAGCCTCTGCCTCCCCAGTGCTGGGATTACAGGTGTGCATACCATACCAGGCTTCCTGTGTTCTCGTGTTGCCTCAGAAGCAAGATCAGTACTCTTTGAAGGCAGGAGTCTTCACACCCGCCTGGCCCTTTTTTCTGGCCCCTCCCTCCTCTTCTCTGGAACCCCTTGCAGCAGTTCTGCCCTGTGGACTGGCTGAGTCCATGAGGCTCCACAGCTTTCTCGGTGCTGGGAACCACCTCCTGTTGCTCAGGACTCAGGTCTGTCCTGCTCAAATGTTACCATTGTGCCTCAAAGGTCTCCCACCCTCCTAGTCCCAGAGCAGCGTGCCTCTCTAAAGCTCCTCCCCAGGAAAAGGTGCTTCCTCAGCCTGTGGGAGTCATGTGTAACTCACCGGGGGGGGGGGGGGGGGCGGGGCGGGG
>CM053761.1:54958163-55115663 GCA_028658305.1 Pachyuromys duprasi
TATCATACATATTGGCCAGACATATGTCATCCAACCGAAAGCCCCATTTCCATGCGTGAGATTTGCTTAATGCCTAGTGTGTTCTCAGGAGGCAGCTTCAGGCCCAATCCTAGCTAGGAGGCTAACTGTAAACAGACACCAACCCAACAAGTACAGAGTAGAGAAAGATATCAAGTCCTCAGGTGTGAAGCTGGATCAGTCTTTGCCTGAAGCCTGTCCTTTGGTGTATTTCTATGTCAGTGAAACCATTGATTTTTTTTTCTTCAGTCATCTGAATAGATTTTCTATTACTTATCATCCAGAATAGAAAAATAGTGTTCACAGTAGCCCTCCAGACCCTTGCAAAGTAGCTGGAAGGCTGAATGGATTCCCCTTATGTTCTAGCACCTTGGGGAAACATAGACTAACTTATTTCCTTCCTAAGCTACAAAACCCAGTTCTACTCTACTCTCTTTTGCATTTCTGATTCCTCCTAGCTGGTAGCTTCCCCCTTACCCCCCTTCAGAAATCCCCGACAAAGCTCCCTGGCCCTTCCTGAGGCTGAGCAATCCTTACTTCTCCTCTGGTTCCTCCAAAGGCTACCGTGTACCCTGCCATACATTGCTGGGCACAGCACAGACCCAGCAAGGCCTCGTCACTAGGTGGGACCTTCCCACAGAGCTCTCAGCCCTGTCCCTGCTCTGCCTTCTGTGTGAGGTGTGGCCCTGGCTCCTGGGCTCAGGCAGCTAGCCTTTGGGGCCTGGCTGCCAGGTTCTCTTGGCCCAGCATGAAGCAAGAGTAACAGGGTACCAACTCTATCATGTCATTCAGGTGGCGCCTCAGCCTGAATCGTAGGGCCCTGAGAAGGATGGGGGCAAGGGATAATGGAGGGGTGAGAGAGAGAAGGGGGAGAAGCCCTCCAGGGCCCAGTGACCTGGGCCAGCTCACAGTAGGAAATAAGAGAAGCCTCCTGGTGACAGGAAGAGACAGCCAGCACTCCAGGTCCTGAGGCAGAGGCCTCTCTTCTGGAAGCCTTGGAGCAGAGCCTTCCAGTGAGTGAAGTCTTGCTGCTCCTGAGGATTAAGTCTGGTTCCCGCAGGAAATTTCAGACCCACACCAAGGCCAAGCTTCAGACCACAAGGAAAAGGTGTCTTGATCCAGCCAGATATTTAAAGCAGGGTGTGGAAGCAGAGCGGAGGAACTGTAGAAGTGTGTATGACAAGGTCAAAGCCAGGAGTCAGGCCACCCGCCCAGCCTGAGGCTCTTACCTGAACATGATAACCTCCCTAGAACCTCCCTAGTAGGAGGAGGGGTTATGCAGAAGGAAGTGGATAGAAGATTGGTCACTGGGCCAGATACCAAGCCTCAAAGCCTCCTGCCCAAGCTGTTTCTGCCTCTAAAACACTGGCCCAGAAATGACAACACCTCATCAGCACCCTGATCTCCCCAGACAACCCCTTCCACCCCCAGTCTGCCTCATTCAGGAACTGTAGACACACAGTAAGGGATTTCTGTATGCTTTATACTGAGATAACCAAAACTTCATCCAAAGGTGTGTTGTATTGGGGGAGAGAGATGATGAAAACAGGGTGATCCCAAGAACTCAGTAAACATGTGCAAGACCCCCAGACCTCAGAGGAATGGAGGAGCAGCCGGTTCTGGGCCAGGACACAGCCTGGGCCTCTTTCTCCAGAGCACATGTCTTCAGCTAAAGGGCTTCACCAGCTTCATGGCAGCATAGTTCTAAGAGGAAGAGACAAGGAAACACACACATGGTAAGCCCTTTAGGGAAAGCACAGTGGGAGCTGCTCTCATTTGGGGCTGACGGTAAAGCTGTCAGTAGGTGGCTGGGACCTTGAGTCTTTACCACCTGACCACAGCCTGCCCTTGCCACCTACCACCCATGGCAGGCTCCACACTCCACCCTTACGACACTCCTTATCCATCAAGGAAAGCCGACTCAGGCCGTTTCCGTGATTCCTAACCCCCTACTCTCAAACCCACAGACAGGAGGCCCAAGACTAACCCATCCCCAAGCCAAAGAGTACGGTGTGGGTACATAGGACAACCCATAGCAGTGGCTAGCATCAAAGCCGGGCCACCCTCCATAAGGCCATTCCTGCTGTGTCCTGACAGGAGCCTCCCCTCCCCACCACCCCTCTCAAACGCCATGAAAACACACAACACAGGGCTCCTAATTGGGACAGTATGTTCTCTAGCGCCGGCATGGAAAGCCAACTCTGGAAACAAAGCCGGCCCTCCTTCCCCGCCAAATCGTTTCTGCCGCCCCAATCTGGCCCTGCTCCCAGCAGGCTCAGAGGGGCCAGAAGAGTCAGAACCCCCCCCTCCCCAGCGCTTACCCCTCCTAGGGGACTCTCCAAGACAGTGGGGGTGGTCCAATGAGACTAGAGCAGCTCCACTTCGGGTACCCTGCACTGGCTAGAGTAGGCCCTTTGCCCTACCTGGCTGAAAGCAGGTGAGCAGACAAGCCCAGGTACAAGACAGGCCAAGTGATGAGGGACTTGGACAGACAGAGACAAGATTCTAAACTGTAGACAGGCCTGTGAGCCGAAGGTGTGCAGCCCAATCCTGCTGGCCCCTGGAGCCTGAAGCCTGGGCCTGGATCTGCCTGTGCTCTGCTTGCTGCTCTGGGAGGTCAGGGCATAAAGAAGATACTCCAGGAAAATGAAAGGAGTGGAATTAGCATGAGCCCCAGGCAACATAGAAGTCTATCAGCTCAGAGTCCCCAGAATTGTTCCTCAGCTGTCTTCAGGAACAGAGATGACCCAAGAATAGAAAGGACTGGCCTTTCTTCCAGCCACAGCCCTGAGATAGGCTCTCATAGAGCATGGCCAAGCTAGGTGGGAGCTGGGTAGGCACCAAAACAGCCATGGTGACAGCACTTGGCACATGCTCTTCCCCTCTAGGTCCTTAAACAAGGAAGGGACCCCATTTAACATGTAGCAGCTTGAAAAGACAAACAGAACCTGACCTGAAGCCATCAGAAGGTTGGGGCTCCCCTAGCCACACATAAGGTCACACACACAGAGAAGTCAGCAGAGCCCATGTTCTAGGTCTAAAAATGGTGCCCTGTCTCCTACGGCAGCGGGCTACTTCATCCTTACTGTGCTAGAGGCAGCTTCCTTCTGCGCTAGTACAGAACTCTGCATCCTAGAAGTTTCTAGTTACATAGAGGCTTGATGCTCCTTGGGCCATACGTGGAGAAGCTCTGCTTTCTAACTCTGTCCTTCACAGCTTCTCCCTGTGGCCCCCAGGCCCTCCCTGTCTGGACACTCAAGCCACCCCATTCTCTGAGTAGATTCTGACCATAACAAGCCAGAAAAAGTGACCTGAGCCAGGCCAGAAGAGGGGGCTGCACCTTCCCCCACTGCTGCCGGGAGACTTGAATATGACGCTGCGTTTCTTGTCTTCTTTCCCTTAATGTGTCCCTCCACGTGACACAAACATCAGTCCTCACAGCCTGCACCCATCCAGGACACCAGTCAGTTTAGCATTGACTTCAGCTTCCTGCCGAGTCTGGCAAACACTGAACAGGAGCCAGGTGGCCACAGCCAGCTCACAGTGCCCAGCACGTAACCACAGCCATCGGCCATACCATTAAAGGCTTTCCTGCCATTGTGGTCTCAAAGGCAGCTGGGGACTGAGCAGCCCAACCGGGAAGTCTCCTCTGCTGCCACTTGAGGTTTGTGCAGGTTGGGGCCATGCGGGGTGATCTGTGGTCTTGACTTTTTCTCCCGGGAGGCAAGGTGCACTGAGCAGGCGTCCTTGGCTCTCAATGGAAGAGGCCTTTCTATCCATTTCCTCCTGCTAGGAAGCCCAGAGCACACAGTACACCTGGGGGGAATTTTCCAAGCAGCTTCTCTGGGCTGAGATGGTGACCGCGATGCCATATGGACCTCAGTGGCAACCATGTCAAGCCATGGTCACGAACTGCACACAGAAGGCTGTGCAGCCTACAGCCGGCCCCTTCCCCTCTCTGGACCTGTTGTAGCCTTGAAGTGTTGATGCTAAAAGTTTGTGGGTTGGAGATATGGCTCAGTAGTTAAGTAGTTAAGTTCTGTTCCCTATACTCATGTCAGGCAGCTCATGCCCATTTATCATTGGAGCTCCAAGAGATCTGACAATGCCTTCTTCTGGCTTCCATGGGCATCTGCACACATGATGCGCGTGTGCGTGCACACACACACTAAGAAAAATAAATCAAAATAAATAAATAAATGTTTGGGTTTTCCGATCTACAAATAACATGAAATCTCTAGTGACAACCTGACAGTTCAGGCTTTGAAGTGTCAAGAGACACTGGAGGGCTAGGGATCTCAGGGGCCTTTGAGAGCTGTGAAAGCCAGGGACAGGCGGAGAACAGAGGCTTGCCCTACAACCACCACAGGCAGAGCCAGGGAGCAGGGACCCACTGCCCTGAATGGAATAGTCCTAGTGGCCCTGGTGTCTCTTTGCCAGCTACCAGTTGACTTCTTGCCGGATAAAAGGGACCTTAAGTGTACACCCTGCTAGGGTCTCCTTATTCCTACTTTCTCCAAGCTCCCACCCTATCAAGGACCTCAGAGGACCTAGCAAGCGCTGTTCTCTGTTCCATCATCTCGTAACTCCTCTTCCCGACTCAGCTCTACTCTACCCTTCAACAAACTCCCCTGCTACCCTAGGCCCAAGCCTCTTGTTGGATGAATTTCCTCCAAACTGATCTTGTTAAAGCTCAGGAAGCAAACAAAACTTACAAATCTCAGGATGTTCCTGAAACGTACAAGATTCGCAAGTCCTTCCCCAAGGTTATTCCACTAACACAGTGCTAAGAAAGAGGGACTCTCTATCCAATGGAGCTTTCTGTGCAAGTCATGCTGGAAGCTCCCGGGATGCAGTTTGTGAATGATCCTCACCAGGCTGGAGTGGGCTTTTCAGTGGTACAACCACCACTGATTCTAACCAGTGACCTGGTTGTCATCAGATTCTGGGAACACAAGAAAAACAAGGGACTCCCCCAAGGCAGTATCTCCCCACATCAAGCCTGCTCACCGGGAAGGCGTAGACAAAGATGCCCAGGAAGAGCAGGAGGATGAAGAGGATGATGAAGAGGATGATGGCACACCGGAAGCGTCGCCACAAGATGAACTTCATGGTCTTGTACGGGGAGGTGAACCACAGGAAAGAGGTGTCAGGGCGCCTGGAAGTGAGATCCCAGCGGTCAGCTGAGCACCTGTGCAGAACCTCTGTTTCCCCCAGACACTGCTATCAGCTGGGACAGTGGGTCAAACAGCCTGGCTGTAGATGAGGAGCCCCCTGCCTCCAGGCCCTCAGCCCCTCCTCTCAGAGCTCTGCTGACATGGTGCTTGCCTATGTCACCTGCGTTCAAGCTGATGCTGAGCCCTGTCTTTAGGACACCTTCCTCATGGCTCTCTCCCCTTCTGAACCTACATTCAGTCATAGATGGAATGCTTGGGAGTGTGTTGGAAGAAGGTCCAACTGTGTTTTCAAGTGCTGATTTCAATGCCTTAGGATCTGGTTACTGCTCTGCCAGGGGTATTGTTACAGTGTTGAACTATCTCCTGTAATCGTGAGCTGAGAAGGAATGTTCTGCAACTATCCCTGATTGGCTGATTAAAAGGTCTATACCTGGGCAGGGCAGAAGGAGGTAGGTGTAGCTAAGGTTCTCAGGTTTTGGAGACAGAAGGATCACAGGAGAGAGAGAGAGACAAGTAGCAGAGGAGGAAGGAAGCAGGGAGCCTTGGTGGCTTAGTGTGGAGAGAAGTTCTTGGCTGGATCATAATGGATGGAGGAAGTTGGCCCAAATGAAGAACATTAGCAAGTATTTTAGGATTATTGGTGAGAAGTAGCCTAAATAGAAATTATTAGAGCAGATGGCGTGTGATGGGGGCTTGGGAGGTGAAGACAGCTTAGGAGGTAATATCTGCCATGCCTGAGATGATATAAGGCTATTCTAAAATCTATCAGGTGTCTGTGTCCTTTTATTGATTATAATAGTGGGTTCCAGATAACACTACCGCAATAATTATAGGGCTAATAATAAATATTATTAGACCATACTTTTAAATTTACAGCAACAGGAGTGGGGCTGAGCTTCTAGGACACCCTGTTTGGTGAGTGAGAGTACGCTGGACCCCAGATAAGCCAGGCTGATTGCCCCTGCATACACAGCTGGGCTGGACTCTGGAAGGATGGAGAGTAGGGGAGCCAGCAACGCCCATCTTCACTCATTCGCTCATAAACTGCAAGCCCCTCCCCTCTATCGGTACAGAGTCTCAATCTTGTCCTTTTTAAACATCTGCTGGCTAGCCCTCGGTCTTGGAACCTTCTCCTTTGTCCATCAAATCCCGACATCCTGGAGCAAAGGGACCTCTCCCTGCTCTCTGACCCCACAGAATGTGGACAGCATCCTGATAAAGTCGGCCATCTATGCTCACTTTCAAGAACACCATGGTGGGTGGTACCAAATGCAGCCCTGAGCTGAATTCCAAAAGCATCGTCAGCAACTGCCCAGGAGGCTGGAGAACTTCGACTTCTTGTCTTTTGTTTCCTAGCTGTAATGAGTGCATTTAATGCTGGTGAGCTAAGTCTCATCTATAAAATGGAAGCAGCTTCCCAGCAGGGAAGAGTCCAGGACATTGCACACTAATGCAGTATAATATGCTTGTCACAAAACCCACAGGAAACTGCTTCCGTGGGACCTGCTTCTTTTTGCTTTGTTTGTTTGTTTTAGTGTTTTGGATTTTTGAGACAGTGTCTTGCTACGTAGCTCAGGTTAGCTCAGGACACCCTATCCTCCTGCCTCAGCCTTTCAACTGCCAGGATAGCAGACATACACCTTGTGCCTAGCTTTGCACCTGATTCATAAATAACTTGAAAAGCCCAGTGTTCACTGAGGCTGTGCCCATGACCTGCATCTCTCTAAACTGCAGAGACTGTGAAGCTGTGTACTGGGTGCTTTCTAGGCAGCAGTGGCCTGCTTCCTGGGACAATTGACTAACCTTGGATCCTCTAGCTTAGGATTCATGTTGGGTTCATCCCGACCCTGGCCAGCGGGCCGTTCCTCATGTTCACTCTCTGCAACGATCTCCAAGGTCATTTCCAGCTTTCCCTGTGGACATCAATGGAGCCTGATTAGGGCCTCTGGCCAGTGACCCAGAGCTGAGCCAGGCCAGGACAAACAGAAGGACTACATGGCTGTCTTAATTTTTTTAAATGTAGGGTTGTGGTGAACCATCTGCTGTGATAATTCAGCAGTTAGAGTGCTTACTGTTCTTGCAGAGGAACCTGGTTCAATTCCCTGCTCACAGAAAGATGGTGATTCACAACCACCATACCCTCTTCTGTCATCTATTGGACCTTGTACACATATGGTATGCAGGCATACACTCAGGCACAAGCATGAACATCAAATAAAGTAAACATGTTTCATAGTAAGTGTCAGTTGCCTGTTTGACACAAAATAGAGTCAAATGGGAAGAGAGACTCAACTGAGGAACTGTCTAGAAAAGACTGGCTTCTGAGCATATCTGTGGAGTGTTTTCTTAATTATCAGTTGACACGGGTGGTGCAGTTCCTGGGAAGGTAGCCCTGAACGGTATAAGAAAGGTAGCTGAACAAATAGGAGACGAGTAAGCTCCCCTCCATGGACTCCGCTTCGGTTCCTCCAGGTTCCTGTCTTAAGTTCTACCTCGGCTCCCCTCAGTATTGGTCTAGGACCTGTGAGCTAAATAAAACAAGCCCTTTCTTCCCCAAGTTGAATTTGTTCTTGGTGCTTTATAATAGGAACCGAAAAGCAAACTATGACAATATATATGTGTGTGTATATATATATAGCATATATATTGTATATGTATATATATATACGCACACACACATATATATACATGAAACATTGGGTTGTTCTAATTGTAAAAGCATTCAGAAATTACAGAACTATGCAAAGATGGGAGCAGTCACCATTTATTTTATATAGAGACAGGTGTTCCCAACATTTTTTTTTACCATTTTAAACTTTATATTATTTTATTTTATTAATTTATTTTATGAGAGTGAAAGAAAGGGAGAAAGAGAGAAAGGGAGAGCACGCACACATGTGTGTGCAGGGATGTGCACAGGTGACTGAGGAGGCCAGGAGAAAGCACTGATTCCCTTGAGCTGGAGTTACAGGCAATTATGAGCCAACCAATGTGGGTACTGGGGACAAAACTGGAGTCCTCTAAAAAAGGACTGGGCCATTTCTCCAGCCCCCATTCCCAACATTCTTATTCACCAGGTCTCTGTCTATCCAGAAGAGGCATGGCCTCTGTCTGTCCAGCAGGAAGTTCTAATCACAGGATTACTCAGAACCAGTCTCTATAAGGCCATTTGTCTGACTCAGCAGGTCTCCCCTGCATTAGGAATTCTGAGAGAGGAAGGCTAGAATAGGAAGAGGGGGAATACCCTAGAAAATAGATAGACAGGGTAGGGCCTGGGAGAGGGCTCAGTCAGTAAAGTGTTTGCCATGCAAGCCTTTGGACCTGAGCTAGATCCCCCAAACCCACCCAGAATCCCAGGCATGGTAGTACATTTAAAATTCCAGGTCTTGGGAAGCAGAGACAGGCAGTTCCCTGTTGGCTTGCTGGCCAGACAGCCTAGCCTTATGAGTGAACCGGAAGCCAATGAGAAGCCCTATCTCAGAAAACAAAGTAGCTGGCCCTCAGGGATTAGCACCAGAGTTTGACCTTTGGCCTCACCCTCACCCCATACCTGTACACACATATACACTTGAGCATGCACATATGCACACAGAGAAAAATAATAGAGGAGAAAGGAGAATAGTGTGTGCCTGTGCTCCTGGGTTCCACGGAAGAGACAGCCCATGCCCTCCGCTGGGCTGGAGAGAAAAGACTCACCGCCAGGACCTTCTTCTCGCCCTCCTCTGTCACACAAGGCCACCACCCTTTCACTGTCTTCTGCTCAAAAAGGGACACAAACCATTCTGGGTGGAAGGTGTCATCCAGCTGGTCCAAGGAGCACTTCTCGGCCGTCTTGGCTGGCTTGGGCATGTGGTTGAGATCCAGCTGCAGGGAGCCTGCGGGAGAGGGACGTTCTTAGAGGATGCAGCAATCACTGTCCATTTAGGGCCGTTCTGGGTGGGCAGGTTGAAGCTCATTGTCATCTCTTCAGCTTGTACTCACAGCTCAGCCAGGGGTCAGCTCCTCAGCTTCCCATCTCCTGCCTCTTGCTCTCCCCATACAGCCCCCCCGCCCATCCATGCATAAGTGTGCAATCTACCCATTCTGATCCTTCGCCCAGTGCACAGATGCCCACTCCTGCAGGGCACTAACTGTACAAACCCTTCATACACCCATAGCCTCCACACACACATCCATTCATTGGCATAATGACTTTTGTCATGGTAAAATACACACACACACACACACACACACACACACACACACACACACATATATATATATATATATAACATATATATAGTCACATCTATATAGTGTAGGTGTGTGTATGTGTGTGTGTGCTGGTTAAGTTTGTTTATTCCACACCAGCTGGGGTCATCTGGGAAGAGGGAACCTTGGTTGAGAAAATACCTCTAGTAGATTGTCCTGTGGGTCATCTTTCTGATCAACGGTTGATGTGGGAGGGCCCAGCCCCCTGAAGACCACCCCCTAGGGAGGTGGTCCTGAGTTGTATAAGAAAGCATGTTGAACGAGCCACAGGGAGCAAGCCAGTAAGCAGCGCCCCCATGTTTCTGCTTCTCTTCCTGCCTCAGGCTGTTGCCTTAAGCTCCTGCCTTGGCTTCCCTTGATGAAGGACCCTGCGGCCTAGAAACCAAATAAAGGCTTTCCTCTCTAACTTGATTTCAGTCACAGCAAAAGAAAGCAAACAAGGACATCTGTGCAAAGGAGTGCTGTTTACTGGCCTGGCCCCTACGGCTTCAGCACGCTTTCTTATACAGCTCGGGGTCCGAGTTTAGTTCCCAGCACCCACAAAGAAAGCATCGTGGGAGTGTGGTCACAGGGGGGAGATGGCTCATATCCACTCACAGAAGAATGGATAAATGTATTACTTCTCTATGGTAATATGATTCAACTGTAAAAAAATCATATTGACAGACAGGGATATGGACAGACATCTGGGTGGGTGGGTGAACACTGGCATAAATGAGTTAAATTCTCTGTTTCTCTTTTCAGACATAAAATATATGATTAGAAAATGCAGTCTAGGGTAGAGAAGAGAAATCTGAGGTCATTCAAAGGAAGTATCTGTTAATGGTTCAAGTTTCATAAAAAAGAACCTGTTTATTATTTTGAATATTGTTTGTTTTCTAAATAAAAATTTCTTTTGAAATACATTTTCTAAAGCCTCATGAATAAGGGATAAAGTGATGCCCAAAAGTCTGTTAAAGATAAAAGATTTCATAAGAAGTTTAAAGGCAGGGGCTGGAGAGATGGCTCAGCTGTTAAGATCATGGATTACCCTTGCATAGCATCTCCCCAACACATGTGCTGGGCAGCTCACAACCATGTACAACCCTAGTTCCAGCAGAAGCACTTCTGAACCACCACCATCTGCACTCATGTGTGGAAACCTACACAGACACGCAGACACATATTAAAAATTAAATATTTTTTAAATTAAAAAATAAAAATGATAGAAATTATCTGCACTGTATCCTGTATCCTTGATATATAAAAACCTCTGAAGAGCAATGATTTAAAAAATGAACATATCCCAAAACCATGAAAGAGAATCACCAATGGCTTTTGGGAGGATAACAACCATTGCAACTCCAGTTACAGGGGATCTGATGCCCTCTTCTGGCCGCTGTATGCACTGGTCATGGACATGGTGCACATACATGCGACAAAAGACCCATGTATAAAATAAAAACAAATCTCCATTTAAAAAAATTCACTACTCTGAGCATGTTCAAATCTAGGGTAAAGTTATGCAACCATAGACCTCCCCTAATTGCAGACCATTTCTTGCACATAGAAAAAAACCTATTTTTCTGACTATCCGTCATTGCCTTCCAATGCTTCCCATTAATCTACTCTTCTCTGCTATGGATACCTGTGTGTGTGTGTGTGTGTGTGTGTGTGTGTGTGAGTGTCTGTCTCTCTCTGTGTGTTTGTATGTGTCTGTGTATCTGTGTGTCTGTGTGTATGTTTATCTGTCTCCTTGTGTGTGTGTGTGTGTGTGTGTATCTGTATGTCTCTGTGTGTTTGTATGTGTCTGTGTGTGTGTGTCTGTATGTCTCTGTGTCTGTGCGTGTGTGTATCTGTGTGTGTACGTGTACATGTACATGTGCCTATAGAGGCCAGAAGCCAACCTTGCATATTGCTCCTCAGGTGCTGTTCACCTTGTCTTCTCTGAGACAAGGTCATTCACTGGCCTGGAGCTGGCTAAGTAGGCTAGGCTGGCTGGCTAACAAGTCCCAAGAATCCTGTCTATTCCTCCCCAGCTCTGAGATTATAAGTAACTGCCACCACATCTGGCTGCTGCTTTTGTCATTTTGTTTTTAAGCATGAGTTCTGGCCTTAAGGTCCTCAAGCTTGCACCCTGAGCACTTTACTGACAGAGCCATCTCCCCAGCCTGCTTCCCCTCCTTAGATCTGACAGGTGTGGGCACTTGTCTTTCTGCTGGCTTCTGTCACTTAGCCCACCAAATGGAGCCATAAAACCTTTTCTTTATATGAACAATATCCCATGTGTGGGCATTCCAGCATTCTTTTCCCGGTCTTCAGTAGAACTGTTACTAACTTGTTCTCCCTCAGCACTGCCTGTGGCCCCATACAATGTCTTTCTTGTCTTCATCCTACCCTTCGGCCCAGCTCCCTGTGCCCCAGAGTGGCTTCTCAGGCTGTCCAACCAGAGCCACTGGGGCACAAGGATAAGAGTGATATGACCCCCAAAATTTCTGAGCTCTATCTTGCTAGACTGGCATGACCTGGGACCTTTGGGACCTCCCTGTTAGAAGTGAGGCCAGCAGCTGTGAGGGCCAGCATGGCCCTGCCCTGGCTTTGGCCCATGTCCCCATTCTTCTTGAGTCCCACTATTTGTCAGGACTCAAGGATCACCACTGCTAAGGACCCCACTCCAGAGCCACCCTGATCTCTCTGACATAGCTCTGTGTTGCAGGCTTCACTTATAGTGGGGACCCAGTGACCCTGAACTTGGGATCCTGAAGAGCTCAGAATGATAGAAATGAGACTTACCCAGAAAGTCATCAAAGGAGAACTTGTCATTGTCCCAAATCTGGAAGACCACACGTGCTGGGATCTTGCTCTCCGTCTTATCTAGTCTCCAGAAGGCATCCTGATCCAAAGGAGGATTGGGAGGCAAGGTTAGAAAGGTTTGTCTGAGGCTGCAAACAGGGAAGTCCCTCTAGCCTGGAAGGCTACAAGGAAAAGTCTGTGCAGTGTATTTCCAGGGGGTGGAGGGGTGGGTCATGCTCAATCCAGGTCCTATCAGGAAGAGTAGAAAGAGCTTGGCAGTGTTCAAGAGTGGATGGTTGGTTTTTGGTTTCTAATGTCAACTTGTTACATCTTAGATTCACCTGAAATGGAAGCCTCCATTGAGGGACCATCTAGATGAGGCTGGCCTGTAGGCATGTCTTTGGGGGCCTGTGTTAACTGTTCATTAGTACAGGAAGGACCCAGCCTTCCTAGGCACCATTTCCTAGGCTGGGTCCTGAACTGTCTTGCAACAACCTAAGAAGGAGACCCAAACTTCCCTGCTGAGAAACTCAGAGTGTCCAAGGGCACAGAATAAGGAGTAGCAAGCTGGGATTCAAACACATACAATTGGGTTCTAGGGTCCTGCTCTCATCCCTGAAACGGGCTCTGCACAATCGGTCTCTGGGACATGTGTGCTGGCAGAGGGCATCAGGGAACACCCCCAGCTGTCACTGGAAGGAAGTATGGCCCACTGCTATAAGCAGCTGGCACTGAGGCAGGTCCCCAGCCTACCTCACCTCCAGAGCCTGCCAGGAAGTTTCCCCCTCCTGCTGGGGGCAGCAGGTCCCTTCCTGGCCTGTCGCCCATAGCCCACAGGTCAGCTCTTTCTAGAACCAGACATCTGGGAGGATGGGAATGAGCTGGCCCGTAGGTCTAATCACTCGAAACATAAAGGACAATCACTGGGATTCTCTGTTCACTGGTTCTGTCTGAGCAGGTGGCTTGTGTGGGAAACATCCCATAGAGCCAACCTGAGACCTAGACCCTTAGGGCTAAGAGCTGGGTAGCCCAGTTAACCACAGGAGTGTCTAGCCCTGGATGCCATGAAGATGGTTAATCTTCATCATTAACTTGACAGTGTTTAGAATTACCCAGTAGACATACCTAGAGGTGTGTCTGTGAGGGTGTTTCCTGGAAGGTTTAACAGAAAAACTGCAGGAGGTATCATCACATGGGTTGGGTTCCCAGAATGAATATATAGGGGGAAATGAGGACAGCAAAGTAGTAGCATCCCCCAATTCCCTGCTTCCTGTTCCGTGGAGGTATTAACAGTCACATTCTCCACTCTGTGGAGTCACAGCACTGTGCCTTCCCACCATGACAGACTGTCTCTCTCTTTAGACCGCGAGCCAAAATGAACCTCTCGTCCCTTACATTTCTAACAGGCACTGTGTCACGGCAGCAACAAACAGCACCCGCTAAACCTGCCCTGAAGACCTCCACAGGCACACACACATCACCAGGCTTCCTAAGTGGAGGCGCTGTCCACAACGAGCCGCCATCATGCACAGCAGCAAAGCTGGAGCTGCAGTCTGCATGGAAGGAAAGCAGACCGAGGCTGGCCCCAGCCGCCATCTCTGTCTTTGCCTCCCTCTTGGCTGGCTGGCCCAGCCTCCTGCAGGTGCCTGCTTCCTCTAACCAGCTTTTACAGACAGCTCCAGGCTGCCTGCAGGGCCGCCAACAGCCTCCATTCCTCAGCAGGCTGGTTTACGGGCTCAGTAATGAGCCTGAGGTTCAAACAGGCCCTGGTGGGAGCAGCTGGTCAGGGGCTCAGCCTGGGGAATGAGCCCCCCAGGTCCCAGGCGCTCATTATGCTCCCGGCCTGGGCCCTTTTACTAGCTGTTTATTTGCAGGGTGGGGGACTGCCATGCAGGCAGCCCCAGTGGGTGTGCTGGGCTCCAGGTGGGAAATAAGGCCTACAACCAGCGGTGGCTCAAAAAAGTCGGATGAAAGGAGACCTTGTATTTTACGACAGTCTCGTCTGGTTAATGGGGTCCCTGGAGGGCCTCCCCGCCTGCCAGGGCCCCCAAACCTCAAGGCAGAGGTCTGCCTCTGCAGCAGGGCCTGGGAGCCCACAGTCTTTGCAGCCCCTGCACCCGCCACCTCACCCTGCCCTCAGACCAGCTAATCGGTGCTCTCACTGTGGGCAAGCTCCACCTGTGTCTCAGGGTCCACCCCTAGAGTACGGACTGGTCCTGCTGGCCTCCTGGCTGTTTCTGCTTGATCCCGCTCTCCTGCCTCCCGTATCCAGCCATCCTCTGCACGGGGACTTGTCTTCTCTTCCTCACCAGATGTGCATCTCCACACTCCTGGCCACCATTTGCGGACTCTCCCTTTCACCACCAGGACAGCCCCTCTCCTTCCCTGTAGCCTCAACAAGTCATTGTGTCTGGGCTCCCTCCATGCTGCGCCCAGCTTCCTTCTCACCTTGGGCACTGGAGTAGTTTTAGCCAGCACCTGCAACGGGGCCCTCAGAACTGCCAGGTAACGGTTCTTAGCTAACAAGTAGCACTCCCTCACCCCACCCCTCCTCCACTGCCTCTGCGTGCCGCCACATGTGTGTGCGGCCACATGTGCGCACAGGTGCATGTCTCCAATCATCACTACAGCTACTCTCTATTTTCCCATCCACATCAAGTCACTTGTCATAGTGCCAACTTCTCTTATTACAGAAAACGCCTGCTGCACACATGCCTGGTGACATTCCCCCCATTGTGGTAAAAATGCAGTGGCCCCTCCCGTTCAAGCAGCCAATGTGCATCTCTGCCTCAGTTTCCCCGCCCAGGCCTATCATCTCTGTAGGGCTCACCGAGCCCTGGAGATGGTGTGAACAATGCCTCAGCGCTTTCTGCTTTGTTCCTAGTCTCATCCTTCTTGGCCGCAGCTAAAGGTGAGGTACTTCTGCATCCGATGAGGGCCCTCAGACATGCACAGTGTCTTCTTATAAGGAAAATAGACTTACAACAGACAAACCCTGAGGAAAGGCAAGATCAAAACTTAGCCTGGGCACTGCTGGACTCTATGCAACCTTGCTGCTAAATTTAGCTTTCTTTTCTGGTGGGCCCTACTGCCAACTCTGGGTGGAAGAGTCCCGTTAGCCTTGATAAAGCCATATTTCTAACTTTGATGCTTCCTGAATGTTTGATGGGACACTCTGGTTTCTTGGATGTCCAGATGAGCCCACGTGTGGCGCTGTGAGGGCTCAGGCAGAGAAGATGACGATGAAGAGAATTCGGAGGGCTAGAACCTTCAGACTCCCCTTCAAGGTAAAGATACACTGCAGCCTGGAGACAGGCTGTGACGCTGGGAGCATGAACTGCGTCCGGGTAGAAATCAGACTGATAGGACGTAAGCACGTGCAGGCATGTCCTCTGAGAGCAGGGAAACACCTCCAGGTAGCCGTTGGTGTCAGAAAGGAGGAAGGGGCCAAAAAGCAGTGTTGGACCTTCCTGGAAATGGCCTGGTTGGGAACTGCCCCATATCCACACACTGTGCTCCGCTGACCTCAGACAGTGGACCAGCTGTGGGGAAGATACTGCCACCCTTGAACTTAGACCATTTCAAGACTGCAGAGACTAACACTCAGATGAGACGAAGTTTGGAGCTGCTAAGAGTCTAAGCCTCACCCTCTGTCCCAGGCCAGGCCTGCCCTTAGGAGTACACAGCTGGCTCTACCCTCTGGCCCTGTGATGACCATGCTGGGTCTCCCGACTCTTCTGCCTCAGGCCCCAGGTCCTTCCATTCTGCTGGGTTTATGTGTGGAATGGTGAGACAGGCAGAGACAGCAGTAGTCAACCTATGCAATTCGTGTGTGTTGTGTAGTTACGGATCATCCTGGAAGGCAGAGACACTGGCAACAGGGATACTAGCAGAAAAGGAAAGAGGAGTGGGGTGCAGAGATGGCGGCGATGGCCCAGGAGAAACAGAGGCAGGGGTCACAGCTTCAGGAGTGGCAGAGAGAACGCAACAGTGTCAGGTGTGACGCTAAAGGTGAGGAGACCACATTAGCAGCATGAAGCTCCCAGATCCTGGCGCCCCAGGCCGAGGGCTCCTCACCTTCTTGGCAACAGCACAGACTTGCTCGGCGGGCAGATAGTCGAAGGGAAAAACGAACCTCCAGTTGAAGTTTCCCTCGCCACCCAGGCTGCGGTAGTGCACGTCTGTCTTCTGCTTGTGTTCTTCAAATCCCACCATCCAGCTAGCCACACGGAAGGGGACAGTCCTCATTAGTTCAAAGGTCACAAACTACGGGACATTGCCCACAGACCTGCAACGCCAGGTGGGCAGCCTCGAACTGGACCAGTGAAGAGTTGTGGAAGTGAAGGAACTTGGTAAGGGAAAGCCCAGGACATCTCCACAATGCCCACTGCACACGGTGGAGTGGGACCATCGAATGCCTCCGCTGGTCCCCAAAAGCATCCTCAGTCTTTGCCATTTGAGCTCAAAGAAATTTGAGGGAAAACATTCCCTAAAGGTCTAGACCCCCACTGTGAGATCCTCCTTGGAAGGGTCCTCTCCATCTCTGCCCCACAGCTGTGCCTGAGAGAAAACCCACCCACCCCCAGAGATGGGGAGCTGGCCCAGGTGGACAATGATGGAACCCTACCCTTTCACATAGATGTCACTCATCTTCTCCCCTGTGAGGCTGAGGTCGTCCAAGATCACATCTTTTGTGTTCCAAATAATACAACGCAGAAAAAACCTGGCAGGGGAAAATGACTTGTAGCTGCATAGATGTTCCAGCAAAGGATATGATATCCCCAGCTGACTGGTCAGCTCATCCAAAAAGTCCTTCTGCCTGGTTGGCTGGACGCTTAGCCAGACCCAAACAAGCTGGTTTCCAAGATCCCAGTGGCCCAAAATCTGTCCAAAAAGCAATCTTCTTCCCTCTCTCCCACAGAGAGCCCAGCTAGAGCTGTGGCCATTTACCTTTTAGCTCTTCGTGGGGTGATGTTGAAAGGAGGTCCAGGCTGGCCCAGGACCTTTGGAAATAGGTCAATCCACATCTGTAGCTTCCCCTGCAAAGACACGAGCAGTTCATTCATGTTCCAGACACGCACACACTTCTCACTGCAACCATAGTTTTCGTACACCTGCCTAGTGTACACACCTGGGGACCAAGCCAAAGGAAATGAAACTCAGGCGTACCTGCTTGCCTACCGAAAGAGGCTCAGCATCCAGGAATGGAGGGACCCTGAACAGATGAGAGATCACTGCCCTCCCGACACAAGCTGCTCAGAGACAGTGATGTGTCAACTGAGGCTCAGTGTCAAGTGAGGCTCACTGTGCAGAGAATAGTGTATGAAATGCCACAGAGAGCCAGGGAGCCAGGGTTTAGTCATGAGGACTTGGGTCTCTATGACAGAAACTGCTTTCCCTGTCCACCCCTCCCCTACCTTTTTGCAAAACCAGGAAACTGTTGTCTCTCTCTTAAAAAGCAAAAACTAAAGTACCTTGGTTCAGTAATATCTGCAAGATCATGTGGCTGGAGGACAAGAGGGTCTAACCTGGGCTCCTTTGGGAGGCTGGGAGTCAGCCTACCCAGGAAACAGCCTGCTTCTTTCCAAGGCATCCTCAGAGCTTCCCCTGGCTTTTCGCTCCTCTCCTCATCATGCACTGCTTGCTTCCTCCAACCAGCCTGGCTTGGCTGCCAGTCTCAAGCTTGCTGTCTGTGTTCACCTCTCTTCCAAAAGGGAAGCTCCAGCTTCCTAACCACTCTCTGGTCCTCTGCCATTCTACAGTTCCTGGATCCAGCCTGGGGCCTCAACTGTAGCTCAGCACAGGATGACCTTCTGGGACTAAACCACTAACGATGCCAGAGACAGTGGATACCCTTTGGTCAGGTTGGAATGGAAAGGCTTCAGATGCCCAGGCAGGTCAGAAGCCAGGCTACGTGTGCCTAAAGCAAACACTGGCCTTGCTTCCTGAGCAGTAAGGGTTAGGCCTTGATAGCCCATGTAGAGCACTCTGTGAAGAAATGAGGCATGGAGGGCGTGCCCAGAGCCTAAAATCCCAGTGATATTTTAGCTCTAGTGGCTAGCCTTAGGATGTAGCACTTGGGGGTCCAAGGACTCCACAGCCCAGGGGACAAGGACTTACCTGCTCAATATCTGGCTGCAGAGGGCTGTAAAGAGGCCGTGACTCCACATGCTCAGGGACCAGGCCTTGTTGCTGAAGGACATGCAGGGCTAGGCGTTCCTCCACTGGACCCAGGTGCGGGTTTGGGAGTCTGTCAGCCTCTGCCCCAGAAAGAACAAAAAGTGGCTGAGGATGTGAGAGACAAGACAGCAGGGCTACCTTGGAGATCCCTCATCCCCACAGACCATCCCCACAAAGATGTGCTGTGCTGGTCCTTATGCCTCACTTAATTCAAGGGAAATGTCACTGCCCATAGACTGCAGACTTTGAATACAGATTCCGTTCCCAAGACTCTCCGAGAAAATTCCTACTCTCAAGCCACACTAACCTTGTCTGGCAAAGCCCACTCACCCACCTACTAACACTCCCGACTCTGAGGCCCAGCAACCTGTACCCATAAATCTGGCATCTCAGTGCTGCCAGAATGATGATCTGGCTCGCCTAAGTTGTTCTGTGAATGGCAGTAGCCACACTCAGAAATCACAGTGAGCACTCCTACAGAGGTCCCATGTGCCGTGCTAACATAAATGTGAGCATGCCTGCTCCCTAGAAGGACCCTAGTGGCTGAGTACCACCGCCATCCCCATTTCACAGACATGGACCCTGCAGAAGCCCCACACATGGGCGTCAGGGCAGCTGGGATCCTACACATGCTTCTCCTGCTTCCTGTGGGGCCACTCCCGCTGCCAGGAGATGACTTTGAGACAGGTGCCATGGGAAGAGGCCTGGTTCACCAGCCAGCAAGAGGAAGTTAGACTCTCTGTGTCAGAGGCCCTGGCTCGGGAGTACAGGAGTGATGCACACATGCACGCACACATCACACGCACACACGCACACATCCACACATCCACATACCCACTCTGGCGTTGCTATTGAGTCACTTTGTTTTGAGCCAAGCACACTGTCATATGGTGTGTACTGCAGGACCAGGAGTGTGGCCTGCTCCCAGCTGGCTGGTGGCTTTGGGCAGGTCATTAAGTAAGCCTGGCCTCAATGGCTTCATCTGTAAGGTGAGGCAGATGCTGGACCTCAGGATTTTATGACCTGGAGGCCCTGTGCTAAAGTTGCTAGCAGAGCAGCGGGTGCCCTGGGAGGAAATGAGACTCCCCCCTCAACCAGATGCACATTCTTAATGGCTGAGCCTGGCTCAAGCCCTGGGAGAGTCAGGAACACAGACCAAGGAGGAGGGGGTGGGGCCCAGGCATCAAAGCCATCATTTCCTTTTATAACCTCAGCACCAGCGCTGACATCAAACATCTCTGCAACAAGCAGGAGGCGCAGGGCCAGCTGGGCCTGTAAACACCTCAGGGAGTTGGAACAGCTCTGGGTGGGCGATGTGGGAGTGTGGGCACCTCAGACAGATGGAGAGCATGTGCAGGGCATCTCCGCTACCACACGGGGCAGAGCCAAGAGCAGGGATGGGGTGTGGCAAGGCCTGTTGGCTACCTTCTTGATGCTTACATATTCTCCAAGGTCAAGCAAACAGACCAGCACAACTCAGTAAGAAGAGCTCCTCAGAGGTGGGTGGGCCACAAGCTCTGACCAAAGTCTGTCCACCAAAGCCAAAGGGAGACAGATCCTGCCTCTGACCTCAACCTGCCTTCACAGTTGCCCAAAGTCTCGCCTTCTGTTCTAGTTTGCTTTCTTTTGCTGAAAGATAAGACACTCTGGCCAAAAGCAACATAGAGAGGAAAGGGCTGATCTGGCTTACACTTACAGGTTATAATCTATCACTGAGGGGCAGTCAGCACAGGAACTGAGCAGAAACCACGGAGGTCTCTGCTTATTGGCTCACTCACTAGCTCATGCTCAGCTTGCTTGCTTTCCCAGCCTAGGTTCCCCTACCTCGAGATGGTGCCATCCACAGTGGGCTGAGCCCTCGAACTTCAATCAAAACAGTCTCTCATGGGCAGGGCCACAAACCAACCTGATCTAGACAATTCTTCTATTGGGGCTCCTCCAGAATTACTCTAGGCCGTGACAAGTAGACAATCAAGGCTAACCTTGGACATGGCTTCACCACAGCTCTGGACACAGTTCTGACCCTGGCTCCATCCTGACCTCTGACCTATAAATAGGCACTTCTTTCCTCTGCTGATGTGTGGTGTGTCCCCTTGGGCTTTTGTGGTGTGAAAAGCCCACCATGGTGTGTGGCTACAAGGGCAGCTCACCTATCTCCTCAATGGTGTATTCCTTATCCTGAAACATCACTCGGTCTGTCCGGTACACGGGGGCCTTGAGTCTGTGCTGCTGGCAGAAGAGGTGGAGGAGCTGGGAGGGGCGGAGTTGGTCTCTCCACTGATTTGGTCCAGAGCTGAGGCCCAAGTACAAGACGAAGATGAGACACTCCAAGGTCACATGGTGAGGGCTTTCGGTAGGCTTTGTCCCCCACACTCGCACAGCACTGCCCACCCTCCACCTTCACAGTGCCCTTCCTGATAGCTCAGCACCCCCACTTCACTAATGAGGAAACAGAGTCCCAAAGAGCAATGGACTGAAGTGCTCATGACTGGCACTCAAATCAAACTGCAAATGCCCTGGCAGCCACAGGACTCCCTCAGACCCAGATAAAGCTTGGTTTTCATACTATCTTCTTTCCTTCTCTCTGTCCTCCCTCCCTCTCTCCTTCCAGGTACACAGTGCCTGCAGACCTTGGTGTGTGTCACAAGAGACTGAAGCCAGGTGTGGTGAGACATGCCTTAACAGCACTCAGGAGGCAGAGGCAGGTGGATCTCTGAGCAGAAGGCCAGCCTGGTCTACAGAGTGAGTTCCTGGACAGCCAGGGCTATCCTGTAACCCTGTGTCAAAAAAAAAAGGATGTAGCAAGGCTGAACTGTGTTAACATGATAAAGATACACAGATTCAAATTCTAATCTTGCCAGTTACAAGATCAATTCTAATCTTGCTGGCTGGGACTGTCTCTCCTCAAATGCTGCAGGCAAAGTTTCCTCATCTGTGGAAACAACTGGGCTCCATGCTGGGTTTCAGGATAGACCTCCGCTGGCTAGCCACTGGGAAGCAGCCAGCTCTGAGCACTTACACACAGTAGGTCTGTGGGAGCCCACAGCGAGCCCCAAACTTGGACAGCAGCCTGTTCTCCAGGTCGATGACCGTCTCCCCAATCTTCTCATCCTTGGAGAGGAGGTCATAGTCATAGAGCGTGATCTTCAGGTCCTTCTCCAGAGGCAGGGTGCAGGTGAGTTCAAACATCCTGCAGGAGGACCAGCATCATCAAGGACACTGCAAACCCGACGGCAACCACCCAGTGGGGAATCAAGGGGCAGCAGGGTAAGGGCAGGAGACTGAAAGCCATCTTAGGGACGTTACCCTCCTTGGGTCTCCTGTCCCTCCTGAAACAAGCCACTCACAGTCCAGCTCTACCAGACATGCCTCTCTGACTCTGTGTGTGTGTGTACATGTCTGCCAGGTGTCCCCAAACTGAGCTGGCTGCCTGGTTCATGCACCCATAATAAATAAATAGACAAATAAGATGGAACACAAAGTTGACACCTGTGTTTCTATCATGGCACAGGAGACAGAGATATGAAACTCTGTAACTGAGGGCATGCCCAGGACTTTCAGGAACTCCTAGGGCTGCATACCATCTTCCAACATGGAATAGAAGGAGGGCTTACAGAAAGAACTCTTAGGAGGGAGCTCCCGTGGAGTGTACACACACACACACACACACACACACACACACACACTCCCATAACCACTAGCCTTATACCAGCTGCCAGAGCTCATCAAATCTCTTCTCTCCACCTTCCATCCTCTCCTAACCATGGTGGCAAACTGTTGCTGGCTGGGACTGCCTCTCCTCAAACATTGCAGGCAAAGTGACCTCAACTTAGCAAACGGATACCAATGTATGGATGTAATGTGTTACTTGCTACACAGGAAGAGCAGGATTTCACAGGCACTGGAGAAAAAACTGCTATGGGCCTCTCTCACCCCAAAACACTCATGACCAAACAGAACCCAGGAGCCACTCACATAGCCCTCTTCCCTCACTCTTAGAGTCTCACTCTTAGAGTGTCTTGGCTGTCTTGGGTCTACCCTCATCCCTTAGCTTCCTACCACAGAAGCATGTTGGGTACTAAAAGAGTAACCACTGTAAACTTGGCATCTGGGATGGATGGGGACAATCAGGAACACTGGTACAAGACGGGTAAGTCCTTATAAAGTCTCTTAGCTAATCACAGTGTACCAGCGACATATGTCCTCATGTGGGCAAATGTACCAGTCAGGTAAGGTGCTAAGTGGGGAAGAGGTGTGAAGGGCATATGGTAACGTACGGTATCCTATAAGAAATGCAACTTCTGAGTGCTTATATAGTCTCTGGGATTTGAGGTAATTGCTTCCGTGTTTAGTCAGAAGGTTACAACAGGGCTCAAGCCTGTGCTCACAGACATAAAAGATCCACGATAATGGCCCTGCCCCAGGAGATGGAGACTTCCCAAGAGATGCAGCCACATCTGCCCAATGAATTGTGAGTGATCTGTACCAGCCCCTCCACCCCAAACCCAAGGCACTTCCCACTTACTTTCCAAATACAGGCTCCAGGGTGCAAGGGATATAGTTCTCCTGGTCACTCACTGATTTCTTCCCTATGGAGATCTTGATGTAAGGGTCGCACTGGAAGACAAGTAAAATCCCTGGGTCAAGGTGTCTTTGGGGCTTCTGGCTTTCAATGGCCATCAGGATGCTGTGGCGCAAATTGTCCTGAGAAGCCAGGGCCCAACCTCCATATCATAATACACCACGCCATACCATAACATACCTTATCACATCTTAACACACCTTACCACACTACAGCACAGTACACTGTACCATGCCATACCATTGCCATACCATACCACACCCCTTCATGCTTTATCTCATCTTACCACACTATGCCACATCATACCATACCACATCACACTTTACCACACCACACTTTACCACGCCATACCACTTTGCACCACACTACAGCATACCATACCCTACCACACCTCACCACACCATACAATACCATGCTACACTGTGTCATACCACATACCACAGGATACACTTCACCCTGTCACACACCATGGCTGGACCAGTCTTCTAGCCTCACCCCTAGCCTTAGGAAAGGGCACCTGAGTGTCCCTTACTCCCGACCCACTAGCACATGGAAAGAGGCGGGTATGGTTAGACCCCTACCCTCACACACACAAGACCATCTATTCCTCAGCAGGTTGGGGTCCTCAGTTCTTCAAAGGCCTATTTCCAAAGATGGAGGGGGACAGACAGGGTCATGTTTTATCTACATAGAACAGTCTGGGGCCTGTCTTCCGGATGCTACCTCTAAGAAGCAGCAGGCTTCCCACCATCCTGCAGGGGTATGACATGAAAGAGGAGCAAGTGAAGAGTGCAGTGCCATGAAGGCTTCAAGAATACAAGCCAAGATGACAGCCACGTCCTGGATGCCTTCTATGTTGCCCAGACTCAACAGTGATCTGCACTGTCCTTAGGAGCATCTTTGAAAGGCAGGACCGTGGCGGGGGGGGGGAGGTTGTGCAACAGCTTCTACCCCCCTCCCATAGGGATGCATATGGGGCCTGAACACCTCTAAGGGGACAAGGAAGGGCCCAGGCTTGTACCTCTAAACTCCAACCACCCACAGCTGCCTTGCTATTATCTCTTTCTTCTCAATCCTTCCCTCTATGCCAACTCGTCTCCTTCAGACCTCCCTCCTCTGTCTCTGGCCAAAACTAAGATCTGTCTCATGCTTCAGACATGAAATTTAAGGGAAGATCTAAAACTCAGCAATGCAGATAAATGATATTTTTATTGTGGTATTTGAGCTGGAGAGACGGTTCAGAGGTTAAGAACTGGCTGCTCTTATCGAGGACATGGGTTCTATTCCCAGCACCCACATGGCAGCTCACAACGGTCTACAACTCCAGTTCCAGAGGATCCAATGACACACTCTTCTGGCCTCTGTGGACACCAGGCACATATGTGGTGCATACATACAAAATAATAACAAAAATAAATTTTACAAAATCAGCACCAACCACCTGCGATGAATAGACCAGCAATATTGGCAGAACAAGCCTTCCTGGTTAACCCTCTGCCTCTAGCCCCACGGCCCACAGCAATCGCCAGTCCTGAGGCCCCCCTCCTGGCACTCCTTCCCACCCAGCACTAAAACCTCACCAGACTCGGCCAGAACCTCTGTTCCACATTACCACATGCCATAGGCCAGTTCTACCTGTGAACTGAGTGGTCAGGTTTCAAACCCCAATCTGTGCACAAGGCCCCTCCTGAAGTCTAACTTTGCCACAGCCTACCAACATTCATGTGCCCATAAGGGTCCTTTTCCTTCTTTCAAGGCTTCCAGAAACTCAAACAGACTTTGGCCTTCTCTGACCCACTAGGGTTGTTCCTCACTGAGATCCCCAGCTCCCACTCAGCTCTGCAAGCACCTTTGGGTTCCCTGCTTTACTGTGGCCTTCCTGGGACAGAAAGGCTCTCTGCCTTCTTCAAGCCAAGCCTGCTACTGTTTGCAGGGGACCAAAGGCTCCAAGAATGTTACCTTGCCATTGGGGTCCTTGGGTTGTAAGCCAAATGCTCGGACGATGTAAATACGGACCAGGCATTCCTGGGGACCCTGGGCGGCCAGCTGGTGGAATTGTCTCGGGGGCATGGGGATGGCTGGATCTTCTGGGAGGGGATAAATTTTGAAGAGACCCTAAAAGAAATGGGGGCTTGATTTTCATTTTTGTCATCATTGTCAATAATACAGCAACCACCAGGGCCTTGTTCTCATTTCTGCACACCATCACCATGGAGACCATCTAGCCCCAACCCATCCCACACTGCCATCCAGTTCTGCATCGGCAGCAAGCTCACCCCAAAGCCAGCAGCAGCAGCACCGTGTCATTGTTACCACCACCCCTTCCCTGTTCAGTTATTGCTGTAACCTCACAGCCATAAGCCAAGCCAGGAACGGACCTTAAATTCTCCGATGACAGACGGGTCTTCTGTCTCCTCCTGAGTCTTGCCCCGGTAGAGCTTGAAGGTGTTACAAAAGTCAGACAGGCCCCCAAAAGCCTCCACATTCTCCAACTGTGTATCGTAGACCTGTCATGGGAGTGAGAAAAGACTCAAGAGTGAGAAAATAGGAGGAAAGAAAGGGAAGAAACAGGAAAGGCAGCGAAACAGGACAGTGTGAGGGAAGAAAGAGGAGAAAACAGTGCATGTCACAGGATCAAAAATTAACAGAGGGATGGTGGCGCAGTATTCAGGGAAGCAGAGGCAGGCATATTTCTGTAAGTTTGAGGCCAGCCTGGTCTTCAAAGCCAGTCCAGGACAGCCAAGGCTACACAGAGAAACCCTGTCTCAAAGAAAAAAAAATTAACAGAGGAACAAAAGAAAAGGGCAGGGTTGGAAGGGTGGAGGAAGGAAGGAAAGAGGAGAGAAAGAAATGAAAAGGCAGGATGGAAAGAAAACTCCAGGGGAAGGGAGAGGTAGCCTGTTAGTCTGTTAGGATATAGGGTGTCAGCATAATCAAATTTTCAAGTTATCTGAGACTCACAAAAGTAACACATTTTTAAAGGATTAAGACTACAAACAAAATGAAAAGTTAAATCTTCTGGCTGGACAGTGAGTCAGAAACTCCATATATACTATAATTTGTTTTAATTATTTGATCTCAAATTTGGCTATTTAATTGGCTTCCAATCTCTTCCAATTAACAGGGGTTCTTAGGGTTAAGGTAACCTCTGAATGCTGTCTGGGCTCTAAGTCAAGTCAAGGTCCAGTGCTGTAGTGCTGTCTTCTTGATAGTCAACGGTTTGTTTAATTCCCCTTCTCAAAAGACTTATGTTTTTAAAGCGCAAGCTAGACAGTGGTGGGGCATACCTTTAATCCTAACCCTGGAGGCAGAGGCAGGTGGATCTCTGAGTTTGAGGCCACCCTGGTCTACAGAGTGAGTTCCAGGACAACCAGGGCTACATAGAAAAACCCTATCTTGAAAAACCAAGAATAAAATAAAATAAAAAACACATTTGAAAATCAAGTGTGAGGGTGAGTGTGGTAGTGCATGCCTGGATCCTTCCCAGGCACTGTAAGAAAATCAGAAGTTCACGGTCATCTTCACTATACACAGTGAGCCTGAGGACAGCCTGGGGTGCATAAGGCCCTGTACCCCCAAAAGTGTTTTAAAAATATGATTTCTTTTGGATTCTCCAAGTAAATGAGGCTCCAGGGACTTTTTAAAAATCTTGTTATTAATTTCTAGTTTTAAAGCCTTATGGTCAAAAAGTGGAACCCATGTCATCACCGCTTCTGAAGAACCCGTCAAGGCTTTTTTCACAGCCTGCCACATGGTCAACTCTTCTACCTTGAAACTTTCTATTGTAGTTAGAAGTTGCTGCAAGAGCTGATCTTAATGTGGCAATAAGGCCAGGCATGGGGGCACGTATCTTTAATCTCAGCACTCAGGAGGCAGAGAGGCAGGTGCATCTTGTGAGTCTGAAGCCAGCTTGGTCTACACAGCAAGTTCCAGGACAGCTGGGGCTATACATGGAAGAAGCGTGTAGGGCTGGGGGCAGCAGCAATGGACTGAGTACTGATAAGGCAGATGGTTTGGGTCTATGGCTTACATGCACGTTATACTTAGATAGCCATGTAAACTTCAACCTTCATACTTAGTTTTCTAAAATTCTTTCCATGGTCCATTTTCCTTTCTCATCCTCATGCTCTCTCCTCCCCCCCCCCCACTCTTTTTCTTCCTCCTCCCCCACTACCCAGTTTTAGGCAAAATTCTCCTCCTCACTATTTACCTTGACAACGTTTGCTCCGAACCTACTTCTACACGTAATTTATCAACTCGATCAGAGATCTGACAGCTCCATTTATTCTACCAGAGGACAATCAGTGCACTCATTGTGCACCTCACCTTTCCTCCTTCTCCCCCTAACCTTTATCACTGCCACACTCCCCGACCCTCAATAAGAATGATGTTTCCATGGTCTTGTTACCCAGAGCCTCCTGTGTGTTCCTATATGTGCTGCTTCAAGGTCTCCAGACTTTTATAGTCGGGAAAACTAGAGGCATCTTGATTTGTTTTCTATTTTAAATGGCTTTGGTATCTTCAATGGTCTGGGGACAATAGGTATGACTACCTACCTTTCTCTTTGAAGTGTGATATGTATTATAGTCTAGACTATGTCTGAGGTTGACCAATCTGGGTCAACTGTCCTCACTCACAGTGGACCTTTTCAAACAATATATTCAAGTGTTTTCTCACAGTGATGAAATTTGATTAAACAATTACATGCTTCTCTGTTCAATGTCACTGTTTGTTTGGGGTGCCATCCTCCAAGACTCTGGCTATACCAGCCTCCGGTCTCCTGTCCCTGGTGTATGCACCTGCCACTTTCTCTTTATTTCTCAGAACTTTTCCTCCTAATTTTCTTTTCCTCGTGTCTATCATCTTTACCTGTTTGTGTTTTTCATGTGCCCATTCTGCCCTGTCCACCTTTCTTCTCTCTTGCAGTGTCCTCCCAGTTCGTGGACCTTGTCCATTCTTGGGTTCCATTGTTCATGCTTCATCCTGAAGCTTTCTTTCTAAAGAGTTCACAGCAAAACATTCCTTCTCCTCTGCTCCTAAGCAAAACAGTTCTGGTATCCACGTGTCTTCTTTTATTGGTTTGATTTCTACTTTCTTTTCTTTTTTCCACTTTGGGTTTTTGAATTAATGCTATGCAATTACATTTACTAACCACTAAGTGAGTTGGCTTTTCCTAGCCTGGCTATTGCCTTCTTTCCCACCATGGAGGCATAAGGCCTCCTGCAGACATGGCTCCTCCATGTCGCTCCACCTTACCAGCAACTCTGAACCAAACCAGGTCTAGGCTTCTGTACTCAGCTTGACCTGTCTTCAAAGCGCCTGCAGCTTTGGAAATAAGGAGCATATTTCCTACTTCATGTTGCAAGCGCTTCGTTCTGAAACTATTATGAAAATTTCCAAATGATAGGAAAGTAAAGAGAAACAGCAACAGACCCCTGTGCGTCCACCCCCATCTGATGCAGTCCCCAGCAATCTCCTGTTTGGAAGAACGCTTTCACTGGAGTCTGTGAGAACCCCTGTCCCCATGAGCTGCCATCATCCCTCACGACCCGTGGCCTCTGCCCAATCTCAGTTGTCCTTGAGCAGCCCTTACTTATATTTTGGAGTCTGTGGCTTTTATTTGTTTCCAGCTTTTCTGAAAAATGGATTTTGTGGGTTTGAATGATTTCCAAGAGAAAAGGGGAAAAATGCTGACTTAGGCAGCCATATTCATACTGGGAGTCCGAATGAAATACTTTGTAAATTTCCAACTGGACAGGCTTTTTGTTTAAACTTATTAATTTCTCAATTTATTGCACTTTAATATGTCCTGACTGATTTCTGTCTTGGGTAACTTATTACTAACCTGATTTGTGATCAGGTTTTGAAAGTGTTCTCTGAGCATTAGGAAGAAAATGTTTTCTTTATTTTTTATTACTTTTGTCTATCATCTCTTTTAATCATTATTGTTTCCTGTTTCAAAACAACAAAATTAGCACTATATTAAGCTGCAGCTTAACTAGATGTAGCTTAAAAAAAAAGCCTTAGCTTGCTGTTTGGTTCCTTGATTTACTATTATTTATTGTCTGTTTGGTCAAAGAGGTAATATTAAAATTTCCTCTTCAACTTTAATTTCTGTCATTTTGAGATGCTACTTGTATAAAATACAAGTTTATATATTCCTAACCATTTTTGTCCTGAGTATTTCAAAGTTCTTGGACTCTTTACTTGGGAAATGCATCTTTTATTAAAAACAAACAAGAAAAAAAAACCTGCTGTTTTGTTCTTTGCTTTTTACTTTAAATTCTACCAAATTCCTCTTTATTTACACTTACCTGATTGTATCTCCCAAAATAGTACCAAAACATAGCTTCCTGAAATACTGGGGTTTTTTTTTTTCCCCTTAGCCATTCTATTGTTTTAAAAGTGTCTTTTAAGGAGAGAACAATGAATTTTGACTTTTAATGTAGTCTACAAGTCCTTATCACTTAGCAGGAAAGTTTGATCCATTCTTATTTAATAGGAAAGCTAAAATGTTCTTCACTTTCCCTTCAGTTTTTTTTCTCATTTCTTATTTTAGTGCATTTTATTGTACACTATAATTTCAAGATTTTATCTCCTTTGCTAGCGATTTCTGGAGTATAGGGGTTTTTTTTCCCTCTCTCTCTCTCTCTACCTATGTGTATTCTTCTCTCTGCTGTACTATAAGTTGCTTTTGTTGGTAGTGGTATTTTCCCATTTATTGATACTAGAGGACCAGCATTCCTTCTAGGTCTAGTTCCCCCCAGGCATGATTTGGATGCCTTTGTTCTGGAGAGCCTCTGCTCACTTGGCAGCTGCTGGAGACCTCCTTGGAGAGGTCAAGCTGGAGGACGAGTGCCAGCTCTGCATCCGGCATCCTCCTGAGGAACGAGGGGCTGGGGCGTCCGGCCACCCTGGCAGCAATCCTCACCCTTGCTTCCTTTGTCACATTTCTTGGCAAGGCTACAGTACCACATGCCAGACCTAAATGGCCAAACCTTCTTCCTGGTATGCAAACAGTGCTGTCTCTCTGCCCAGCCTCACACACCCAGCCATGCAGCCAGAATTCTGTACTTGCTGCCAGCCAGGACTTTAGATACACGACACCAGGCAGAGTCCAGCGGACCTGAGGGCCACTGCCACTTTGTGAAACTATCCCCAGAGTTCCCAACTCAGAAGGAAACTCCGAAGGCTGAGGGCCCAACCCACACCACCCCAGATAGCTGAAACTTTCCCCAGTCCAGCCCTTGACAGTACCCCATCTCCTAGCCTGTGCCCTGTGCTGGCTCTCCTAACCATGAAGAAGCCATGCAGTACAAATTTGCCCTCATTTACAGTCCAGAAGAGACGATACAAGGCATCTGAGTGTACTCTAGTCTCAGATAAAGAGGACATAATTCTCAGGTGTTTTCATCCCACGCCATATTTAAGGTGTACTTAACATTAAAATTCGTGTATTATTCTGACATTCAGGTGCAGCTGGCCACACTAAAATAGATCACAGAATAACGTGGACAACAGTTTTTTGAGTCATCATTGGTTATCTTTCTAAAAACTAGTCTACCTTGAAAAAGCATAATTTGTAGAAGTTTATCAAATTACCAGAAATTGGAGGACACATCTCTGTTTTTTGTTTTGTTTTGTTTGTTTTTTAATTCACACAAACAAAGTTTAGCATCTTAGCTATACTTGCCAGGTAACTTCTATCTTTCTTGTAGGGGACATAACAAACCCCAGCACCCACTACAGTTAGAAACATCAGTGGTTCAAAACTTTAGTAATTCTTTCCTTTGAAGATCTGTGGAAGGCCACCCTTACTTTCCATTTTTCTTTAGGGAGAAAGAGCTGAAGAGGCATTTTCAACAAACCCTTAACATTAGTTCACCTATAAATGCGTCACCATTTTCTCCTTTCTCAGTCTTTTTTGACTGGTTGGTTGGTTGTACCACCACACACAAATGAATTTATACCATGTGGGCTCAGGCACTCACACTTGGGTTGTCAGCCTCAGTGTAAGCCCTTTTATCCCCGAGCCATCTTGCTGGTCTGTTCTGTCTTCCTTCCATCCCTTGCTACCAGGGATTAAACCTAAGTGCCCACAAATGCTGGCCAGAGCTCATCCCACAGTCCACTGCAGAGTTGTCAACACTCTCCCACGAACGCTTCCTCGCTTACCCTCACCCACAGTGATTTCCTGTTCCAAATCCATACTCTAAAGTGGGGTGGTCAACCGTTCATTAGGCTCAGACTCACAAATGCATCTCTGGTCTCCCACTGTAACCCCCCACTGCTCATTCCTGAACCTGACAACTGCTAGACCAGAGGGTGCATTCTGGAGAGAGGTCTTACCTTCAGGGTATCAAAATCCTTCTCCAGGTAGGAACCACACTTTTCCCTCTCCCCGATAGAGGCAAAGAATTTACTCCACCAGTCAATGAACTCCTCCTCCTGAGGGAAGAAAAAGAAGGAGAGGGTTTAGGAAATCATCTGCCAATCAAGACCTTCTGAATGGAATTTTTCCTCTTAAGGCTTCAGGCTGACCTGGATCCCAAGGCTTGCCTGCAAGTAATTAAGATTAGGAGGTGAGTTCCAGGACAGCCAGGGCTGTTACATAGGGAAACTCTGTCTCAAAAACAAATCAAACAAACAAATAGGGGGCATGGAAAACAGGGAGCCAGAACCCTCCGCCTCTCTGGGGCAAAGGCCTGGCAGACTGGGTAGCTTGAAACACCTGAATGGCACAGAGCAACTGAGGCTCAGGCCTGTCTCCACCCCCAGTCCTGGTTCCCTCATCAGACTTTTCCTGACACTCCAGGGATAACCACAGTGGCATCCCTGGGATAAACTGGCTTAGGTCCCAGAGCATGCAGAGTTCTCTGCAGGGAGGATGCCAAGAATGCATTGCCTAAACATATGGTAAGGTAGAGCCAGGGCAGCTCAAGGACCCAGCCCACAGCTCTACTTTGTGCATGGGAACCAGAACGCAGACTTACCACAGCAGAATCAAGGTAGAGTCCCTGAAGATTAGCAAGCTTTTGCTAAATGACTTTATTCACAATTATTAAGTGTGGGGAGCTGAGCAAGCAGACAGGAAGCAGTGACAACTCACTCTGCCCTTTCTGTCACTCAACAGTCATATTTACTGAAAGAGACCCACTGCCTGCCCCACAAACCTCTCTCCATGCCTTCCAGCTCAGCTCTTGCCTCAGCCCTTTCCCAGCTGGGTCCCGGGTGTGCGTCTCCCTTAGA
Organism: Pachyuromys duprasi; assembly: GCA_028658305.1. Classification (NCBI taxonomy): domain Eukaryota; kingdom Metazoa; phylum Chordata; class Mammalia; order Rodentia; family Muridae; genus Pachyuromys; species Pachyuromys duprasi. The sequence goes on from CM053761.1 coordinate 54,990,393, forward strand.
AAATCAGCAAGTTCCCTGAAGGGTCTACCCCAGACACCTACCCAAGACAGGGCTCTCAGGCCGGGGGCTAGCCGTATCACTGAAACCTAACCAATCTAGAGAGAAAGCTTAAGAACAAGATGTCTATAGAGAACACTCTGGAACCATGACTGAGAGCTGAGCAGGACATTCCCCAGAAGCTGCATATAATCTATATTGTGAACTCAGTATGTGTCATAAGCATGAAAATGCTGAGTTTTCCTCTAAGCCAAACCCTTTGAATTCCCACTTTTGAACGAACCAGGCCAAGGGACCCAAGCAGGCATTGAGAATACCAGAGATACCCCAAGTTCTTGTCCATACTGAAAGTGTGGTCCTAGCACCCCCAGTAGGAGACCCAGAGAATGAGAATGACAGCATGAGGCTGTCACTTACCAGGAGGATCTTCTGCAGCCACAAAAGAAAAAAAACAGGGTCAACTGGATTAAAGTTCAGGGGGGCAATACTTCTGGATTTACAGTGCTCCGGAAGACAACGGCACAGAGCAGTGCAAAGAACCGCTGTTGGACACACACATGCAGATGCACACCGAACACACACAATGACGCTAGAGACAATGTTTACACCGTCCTAGACAAGGGAGATAGCTCTCACGAATCATCCACGTACTCCCACAAAAAAACATATAGGGCATACAGGAGCACAGAGACAAGCACTCAGATTTAGGTAGGAGTGGCTAGAATGGAATCCTGTTTAGCTGTTCGGCTCTTCCTAAAGCTCAGTTTCTCTCCCATCCCAGGTGCTTAAAATTTTGACTGCTTAAGTCAAGCAAGCCAGGCATCCAGCCAGTGTGTTTTGCACAAAGAAAAGACAGAAACACAAGAGTTGTGGAAAAGATAGTATATGTTCTCTATCTTTAAACACACACTAAGCACGGGGTAGAGGAGCTGGGAGACGAAAGGTAATGATACCATCGACAGTGACATCCAAACAGACAGGTTCATGAAAACTGAAAACAGAAGTATACCTTTATTTCTGGCACCCTTGGAGCACTTAGGAGGAAAAAAAGCCAAAAGCAAAGCTCAATAAAAACTCAGAAATAAACTCACGGTGGTCACCTCTCTGACCATTCAATAAAGCTTAAAGTTAATAAGAAACGATAAAATGAAAATCCCGGCTGTTAGACATTTCAAGACATGTTCTTATAACCCCAGCGGGTCAGAGAAAACTAAAACTAAATTCAAGACACCCAGGTTGCAGGCAGGCCCATATGCACTGGAAATTTTAATCTGAAAATATTCTCACTTTTATACAAAAAGAAAAGATGAGCATAACTAACCTAATAAAATTTGGAAAAGCAGGAAAATTGTAAGTAAAACATAAGATGTAAATTTAAAGTAGAGTTGTAAGGAAATGAGCACATCAGAAAGGGAAATTTTGCAGTTGGTAATTAACTCTCTCAAAAAGAGATAAATATTTATCAAACTAATTTCAAAGAGTAAATACACACTGACAATGGAAAAGATGTCAGTGGGGAGAGACATTGTGGGGAAGAATTAAATAGGTCTAGACCCATAACAAACTCCTGGAAAATCCAGACGAAGTAGGAGATTTTCTAGAAAAATATGAATGCCAATATCAATGCGAAAAAAATAGAAAACAAGAAGAGACTGTTGGCCTTGAAAGTAAAAGCAGTTTCAAAAACTACCTTCCAAGGAAGTTATCAAGCCAGGAGAGTTTTTCTTTGGATGAAAGTTCTTAACAGTCTTTAAAGAATAAATTATTCTTTGGTGCACAGCATTGAAGGGGGGAAAGAGGAGGGAAAATTCCCATTCATTTTAGGAAACAAGACCTGACAAAGAAATACAGAGGAGGGAAGGAGGGAGGGAAATAGAAACAGCTCTCATTCCTGAATACAAATACAAAGATCTTAAATGAACAGGTTGCAGCAACAGACCTGATGAGTTCCTGCTGGGTCATTCTAGAAAGTGAGAATGGCTAAGAATTATGGGCCAGGTAAGCTGGTGCACACCTGTAATCCTAGCACTCTAGAGGCAGAAGGATTCCACCAGTGTGATATCATCCTGGGCTACATGAGGCCCTGTCTCAAGAGGGAAAAAAAGAGGTTTGAGGGGGTGGAGCAGTGGTTCGAAGGTGCTCTTGAAGGTGACCCAGGTTTGGTTCCCATCACCCACATGGTAGCTTACAGTCATTTGTAACTCTCATTCTACGGTATCCAACGCCCTCTTCTGGCCTCCTCAAAAACAGCAAACATGTGGTGTACATGCACACATACAGGCAAACACTCACACACATAAAATAATAATAAATAAATCTTTTTATAACAATATGATAAAACACGAATTGTATGACCTTGTTTTATTTTAAAGACTAAAGACAAAATATTCAAATTTTCTGAATGAACAGACTATACATATTTTTGTTTATTTCTTGAATGCTTTTATGAACCGCACAAATTATTTTGATTTTTTTTGATTGAACAGAAATATTGCTTGCATAACTTTTTAAAAACTCGCTTTTGGGGCTTTTAAATGTTTATTCATTAGTGTGTATGTGAGAGATGGGGGCAGTACATGTGATAAGCCACAAGACAACATTCTTGAGTTGCTTCTCTCCTCCCACACCTATCTACGTAGGTTGGAGGAAGAGAACTCAGTTCCCCAGGATGGTGCAGCAAATGCTTTACCCACTGCGCCGTCTCGCTGCCCACCCCCTGCCCTGAACACTGTCTTTAAGTGAAGAATAGTAGCATGCTTCAAAAGATGCCATCAAGAATGGGAAAAGAACAATGGGCAAAATGGGAGAAAAAAATTGCAAGTCATAATCTGATAAGTAAACCCACACAACATAATGATTTTTTTTAAACTACAACTTAAAATACAAAGAGGGCTGGAGAGATGGTTCGGCGGTTAAGAACTCATACTACTCTTACAGACGACTCAGGTTCAGACCCCAGCACTCTCACGGTTCCTCAGAACCACCTATAACTCCAGTTCCAGGGAATGAAGCTCATCTCTGAGGACTCCCTCATATACACACTGCACACAAACTCACACAGAGATACATAACCAAGACAATAAAATAAACCTTTAGAAGTGGGCAAGGGCCTTAAGAGCACATCCCTCCAGGAAAAGCACACAGAAATAAAAACACGGCCACTGCCCACCTTGTCATCAGAGAAATGCAAAGCAAAACCACAATGAGAAACAGATAACACACTGGCATGGCTGTACCACACATGTGTCTTGTACTCCCCCTGTCTCACACACACACACAATAAATTTTATGAAAATAATTAGAGTGAATATTGTTCTTAGCAGAAGTGGTTGAGCACTGAACAGTGTTTATAACTTGCTGCGTGCTTGGCTGTTTCTAAGAACAACTTTTTTCTCTTCTTTTGTTTTTGTTTGTTTGTTTGTTTGTTTGTTTGAGACAGGATCACTCAGTGTAGTCCTGGCTGGCCTTGAACTCAAAGAGATCTGCCTGCCTCTGTCTCCCCAGTGCTGGGATTAAAAAAATGTGCTACCAGGCACCGCAAGATGATTGTTTTGTTTTTTCCACATTGTTTTGAGACAATACCACATCTAGCAGGCTGGCCTTAAACGTGTTATGTAACAGAAGATAACCTGCACTTCCTGATCCTCCTGCCTCCACCTTCCAAGTGCTGTGATCACAGATTTGTGCCCGCATGCCTGGTTTATACAGTGCCTGGAAGGGAGCCCAGGGCTCCGAGTATGCTGGGCTGGTGCTCTACACACTTAGCTCTACCTCCAGCTCTGTCTACAGTTCCTGTCATTCTCTCTAAACACCCAAACACGCTTATTAGGTCACCAGTGACTTGTGCCTTTGTAAGTCCAGCAGAGCAGTACCCAGCGGCAGTTCCTCCCTATCCCAGATGCTTGTCCCCTTGCCTGTCCAGGGCATTAGAGCGTGGTCCTGCTACATTGCCTCATCTTCTCACCTTCACTGATGTTCCCTCATTACTCACTCTGAGATCTCCCGAGGATGCCCAAATCAATTATCCTACTCCATTCTCTTCTACAGGCACTCTCTCTTGGAGGTCTCCTCCAGCCCGACATTTTTAAATAAAGTGGACAGTGATGGGTCTCAGGATGGAGAGCCTAAATGACTCCTCCAAACTCTAGCTGCCTGGTGTACGTTTGCCATCGCATGCCTAATGAGCCTCTTTAATGCCCTGTCAGGTCCAGTTATCAGCAGGCCACTGGCTCTCCCTGTACCCTTCTTTTTATAGATGAACTGGCCCCTTCCAGGTGCTCAGACCAGCTTTAGACTCCTCTCCTCATGTCCACAGGCAGCCCTTAGCATCTCTCAGTCCCAGCTCCAGAGCATATTTGGAATCTGCCATTCCCCACCCCCTCCCACCGCTGCTACTCTGGTCCATCCCTTTCCCCTCATATTGGTCTCAGCTGGCCTCTCCTTCTCTGTCCCTCAGCCCACTCTTACCACCACAGCCCTACAATCTGTCAACGGATCCTGGCCCTCTCAGTGCAAAGCCCTCTGATGTCTTGTCACATAGCTAAATAAGCTAACGCCTTTACGAGAACCTCACAAGACTCAGAGGTTGGCGCCTACAGCTCTCTCTTCTCCCATCTTCTGCCCTCTTGACAGCTCACCTGCTTCCTTTTTCAGGACTCTCTTGTCTTCTCTTGAAGGACCTCTATCAGCCTGAGGAGAGGAATCAACGATGCTCACCACCTCCTCATACTACCCCAAATACAACCAAAGCATGTTTCCACTGAAGATCCCCCTGGGGAATCTGTGAGTTTACTGGGACTGCTTACAGGGCATGAGTGAGGTTCCCCAGGAGAGGGAACCAGTGAGAGGTTACTGCCGGAAGCATGGGTGATCTCAAAGTAGCACCACCCTGGAAAGTCTTCATCAGCATGGATGATGGCTTCCTCATAGCTCCATATCCCCTTTAGCTAACCTACTCTGGAACCCTCCCAAGGCCCCCAAGGACTGTGTGATTAGGGCAGCATTGCATCCAAATGTCTGAGAGGAGAAGCAGGACTCTCAGGAGAGTGCAGTTACCCTCCTTACCCTCTCCTTCAAGGAGGAAACATCAACAGTCAACAGCCCGCTCCTAATAGCCTCTTGCAGGCTGGCAAAGCTGATCTGATGAAGATGGCATTTGTTTTGCTCAGAGGACTGTATTCTACAATGTGCAACCTTGACCACTTCCTTCCCCTTCAAGCCTGCCTCTAATGATTCAACCTTTCTCTCCTGTCTGTTTCAGACTACAGCTGCACTTCCAGAAATGCCCTTCCTCAACCCTTGCTTTGTCTACACAGCAGTAACCCCACTAGACATTAGCTAGATCTCACTTAAGTCTTTATTGTTGGGTATCTTCTCCATGAGGGCAGAGTCCCATAACCTTTGATCATATGACCAGTCTCAATTCTTAGGTCAGCTCTTAGTAATAGCTTGCATCTCAGGAAATAGTTGACAGGTATGTGAGCTCCTAGACATTGGAGGAGGGGAAACAAGTAACAGCCTTTGGTTTCGAGTACCCAAGAACAGATAATGTGGTCATTAAATTATGAATTTAATGGGCTGAGGATAAGGTTCAGCCAATATAGTACTTGCCTAGTTGCATGAAGTTTTAGGTTTGAGTCCCAGCACTGCACATACCAGGTATGGTGGTGTAGACCTAGAATCCCAGCAGTCAGAAGGTCAAGGAAGGAAGATCAGGAGTTCAAGATTCTCCTCAGTTCTGTAGTGAGTTTGAAGCCAGCCTGGGATTTATGAGACCCACCTCAAAAAAATTACAGTAATAATGGGTTTAAGGAAGCATTTTGCCCAGCCATCTTTTTTTCCATCAAATAAGGAGATGGGCATGCGGGGCGGGAGTCGGGGGAGCAAGAACAAGAGAGGTGTGGTGGTTTCAGAAAAGCCATCCTGACTCTCCCCTGGATTCATCCTCCATGAACTGCAGGATTTAGTAATATATAGCTAGCCAGACATCTCCAGAGGAACTGTGCCAGGGCCCTGGACAGGAAACTGCATGCATACAATCAAAGAAAGAGCCCTTGGCACTTCCTGTAGACCTCAGAGTGGCACAGGACATGAAAGTGTCCACACACTCCACCACTAAGCCCGCAGGTTAGGGCAGGAGGGAGAAAGGGTGGGAGGGAAGAGGAAAGATGGAGAACGAGAGGGAGAAGGAGAGAAAGGGAACCAGGAGACATGACCAGATTGTGGGACTAAAAGATGTCAGCCAATGCTAACTGATGCGTGTGTCCTAAGGTCAGAGCCCGGAGGCGACAGGGTGGACTTGTCCTGCGAACCAGGCTGCCCTCCCTGGAGAAACAACATTAAGGAAGTCCAAACCAGAATTCAGTCACCACCCCCCGACTCTGGGGTGTGGAGGGGAAAAGTAAGCCCAAAGTGACTAAGTTTAAACCTAAAATGCCTAAGATTACCAGGGATTTTCTGCCATTAGGAAAAAATGAGAGCTCAAAAGGGGGATTAAGTTGACTTACAGAAAATAAAGTGATATTTTTAACACACACTCTCGGATGTGGCTTGAAACTATCATTGCCACCATCACCCCAGCCTGGCTTCTGATGGAGTCCCCTCAAGCCTTCCTTCTTCCTTCAGAGAGGAATAAGTTAGTACAGCCTTGAGGTGAGCCTCCCAGGTCTCAGCCAGGTGTACCCCCGCAGCTGGGTCTCTGACACTGAGAGAAGGGAAGGGAACTAGTCTCATAGCCTCCATGGCCAAGTGTGTCCTTGACCTCATCTCGTAAGAGCTAAGCATCAACCTTGGGCCATAGCAACAGGAGGAAAAAAAACAAAGACTGGTCTCCAAAGCGTCATTTAAAGCTTGAACCAGAACTCTGTCCATTGCCACTGTCACCCCATGCCCAAGGTTCAAGGCCATTCATTTCTCCACCAGCCAGAAGTCATTTTATCAAAGCATGGACTGAAGCCTCTGGGGTTTCAGCTAACAGCCAACCTTCAGTTGTTAAGCAAGCAGAGCCAAGCAACAAAGACATTCAGTCTAACAGTCACCCTAGTCCTCCAAGACCTGAGTCAGCATGGCATGGTCCAAACACGTACTCCCCATCATCACCCAGGGCCTAAGGCCTTTCATGACCACGGAAAGCAAAACTGCCATCAAAACTCCTAACTCTTTTTGTAAGGTCAGGAAGTGGAAACTGGAGGTCAGAAGCAGATCCTCCCATAACTGGGGATGGAGCCCAGAGCCTTGCACATGCTAAGCAAGTGCTGTATTACTGAATGCACCCACTGCCTCGACCGTTAGCTTATTTTTATTTTGAGACAGGGTCTCACTAAGTTGTCAGGCTAGTCTGGAACTACTGATCCTGATTGTGTCTATTTCTCCAAGCGGCTGGGGTGACAGCTTGTGGCTCCCGCTGCACCTCGTGCACAGGGATTCTCTCCCCCCAGAACATCCACTTGAATCAAAGAGAAAGGTCATTGGTCAAGCACATTCACCACCAAGGCCATAAAGTTAAGCTGGATGTCACTACCCCAGAGCGCTGCCCTCCTTGAGGAGAAGCAATGCATTGCTGTTTACAAGCTTAAGTTGACATGCCAGGCTGTACAGAAAGCGATTCCTCTCTTAAAGAAGTGGTTTCCAGTCAACCAGACAACAGGGAATTGTGAGGCCCTTGTGCTGATATCTGAGACATATTCTGAGCCTGGGGTTGGTTACCATGGTAACTTTTCCTGTTGAGATGGCCAACACCCTCAGTGTTGATACCCAATTTAGCTAACTCGGGTGTGACATCTTCATAGCTCAAACGATGTCATTGGATGTCCATTCATTTCCTGAGGTCAAAAAACCTGAGGACAATTTGCTCCTGACACACAAGTACAAACACACATGTAACATACATGTCCTTAGGCTGACAGCCCAGCCATGACTTCAATCCTACCTCACCCTGCACACACTATACCACTCAATGCCCACAAACCACACAAAGAGATGCTCACATCCCGCTGCCAATGACTCAGAAGAACTCTACACACGTACAGCATACATCAATCTTTTCCACAAGTAAAAGGCTGGGTTTCCAGCCTCTTGCTGACACTCCCTGGACAGCAGTCTCCTTTTCTGTGATGGATCCCTATGCATCCTGCCTTCTAGCTGGATTGGCAGAGGTAAGAGAAGGTCTTTAACTCAAGTGCTGAATTGTTTCCCAAGGCCCAGTAAATATGTGCACATGAGCTTCAGCAAAGCCAGGGCCTGACCATCTGTCAGCCTCTTGTAGACAGGGTCCCACATGAGCAGGGAGCCTTTGGGGAGCTCAGGCTCTGCTCATATCCATATGAGATTACAGGGAACTGGACTTACTGAGCACATAAGTAAGGCCAGTTAGGGAACCCACCCTTTAGCTTATTTTTATTTTGAGACATGTGTCCCACATGGGTGAGGGGCCTTCAGGGGATCCAAGCTTCTGAGGAAATCAAGGGTGTTGGCCGCATGGGTGAGAGGTCAGAGAGAAACTGGGCTTCTAGTTAAATGCATAAAGGATCTGAGGAGACTGAGGTTTCTGGACACATGGGTAAAAGACCTGAGGGAATTGGGCTTCTGGCCATCTCCAGACTCAAAAGATTAAGTGGGGCATTTGGCGTACAACTTGGCTCCCTGACGATATCATGCAGAACACCAGAGAGAATGGAATCTACTTGGTGGGCTGAGAGAAAGAAGTTCCAGGCAAGTCTTCAATCCTACGAAGAAAGCAAGGCAACCTCTTTAATCCGGAATCTGCCTGGGGGGCGTGGGAGCTTACCTAACCTTCGTTCTGCTTATGGGTACAGTTTTGTTTAACAAGAGCTTCAGCAATCTACTTAAGAGAAAAACTATTTTTGAAGGCCTTCCCAGGACTGCAGAAGCATCCATCAAACTACAGACACTAATATTAGCTATCTTAAATTCAATTTAAAAGGGATTTGGGGGGAGCTCGCCCTGTGCCAAAGTCAACCCACGTTCTGGTTACCGTGTGCATTTTCATGCGCACAGTCGCGCTAACTTTTCAAAACCTTTGTCGAACTTGTTACTCGGTCCTGATTCCTGTGCCTTCGCTCCTGTAGAGATGTGCCAAAGACAAGGGGTGAGGAATGAAGTGTCACCAAGAGCCCCCAAAAGAACCTTGTGTTCAGCACAGAGAGCTGGATAATGTCCAAGTGCCCAGACTAGGGACTAGACCAGGAAGGATAAGAAGGCATTACGTTAAATACTGGTAAGCATTCTGTCCAGTAGGTTGTCAGGGAAAGCTATGGACATCCCTCTAAGGAAGAGAAGAACTTTTTTTCTATGGAGGAGCAAGTAGGTCCCTCACATCAGGGGAAAACCCCCCTTGGGGAGGGCAGAAGCAATGAGGTCTGGCAGAAGCTAGGCTGCCTCCTCCCTGATGGGGGCCTGGGGTTTGCTAGACGTTTCACCCCAGGCTGTCCCCCCTGCAGTGTGCACCGAGGGAGGAGGGGTGCACCCCCAAGGAGACCACAGGAATGCCAAGCAGGGGAAAGGCGCCCCGAGCCAAGGGCTCCAGCAACCAGGATCCAATATCGGCGGGTGACTCCAGCCCCCGTAACAGGAGAGACCGTAAAGTATGTGCTGGGCTTCCCAACCCGCACACACAGCAAATAACCAATTACTCCAAATAGCTAACAGATTGCGGCTCTGACTTCCCTCCCCTCACCCCCACCCTATGCCTTCACTTGTCATTTGATGGGCTATTTGTATTTGCTCAGAGAAAATGAGAGAATGAGTCACAAGGAAGATCCAAATGACACCAAGGGCCGGCATCGAACACCTGAACAGAGCTCATGGGAGTCAAGGAGACCAGGCTGCACCCACACCATGGACAAAAGGAATATGGTTAATGGCAGGAAACACCAATTTTCAATGTCTGTAGTGAGTCTAACATCCCCAATACTGTGAGAACATGTCCTTAGGAAACCTACATCTATCTTCCGAAGTTAATAGATAGAGGAATAAGGTAAAAACTATAAGTGTGGGTGCTGGGGAAATGGCTAGTCAGTACAACATTTCTCTTACAACCATGAAGATCTGAGTTCAATCCCTAGAACCCATGTAAGAAGCAGCAAGCCTGTAATCCTAGCACGGGTGGAGATGGAAGGATCTCTGGGGCTTGCTGGCTGGCCAGGCAAACATCAGATTCATCGAGATACTCTGTCTCAAAAAGGAAGAGTGTTGGAGGAAATATCTGACCTGGACCCATGCCTCTGTAGGGTATCTGTGTGCATACACACACAGGCAGGCACACACGCACACACAAACATGCACACACACATGCACATGCACGCACAGTAAACGTGGTTAAAGTTAGCTCTCAAGATCAGAGGCCCAACTTCACAGGTCACAGCCTCACAGACAAACCGCCTCTGGAAATGCTCCTCGCTCATGAGCGACACCCTGTAACTGATTGCTTTGGTCAGAAAACATCCACTTCAAAGTCTTGGGATAAATTGACGCCGAGACTCATGAAGCACAATAAGGCATTCTCTGCAAACTTGGAATTGAGGGAAATAAGGCTGTCCTTGGAGAAAACAACCTTGATCTAAATGAGTGCTAGGTCAGGACAAGGAGAGGTAAAAATCACCTCAATAGGAAAGAATGTCCTCTCATAGAGTCTTCTAAGTGAGAAGAATCTGGGAATAGAACATGAAGAAGCAAGTGAGCTATCCTGGAAGGATGGGGGAAGAAGTTGGCCTTCAATACTGACAGTGTTTATTCAAGCAATCATCAGGGAATTGAGGCTCTAAGCAATAAAGCTGTCCCCACTTTTAAAGATAGGTGTACCTGTCATTCTTGGTCAGCTACCATTAAATTTCTTACCCACTTCCAAGCACAAGTTGCCTCTATACTTGCTGAGCCTACAGGGAGGCCATGAGCTAGACCGATGCCTAGGGTCTCCTGATCCAGGCAGCCACTGTTCCCACTGCAAATGCAAGCTGGTATTCTTCATGTGCACGCCCGAAAGGGCAGAGGAGACACCACAAACTTTAGAATCTACTCAACCATCACTGTAGGAAGTTTCCCAAGTAACATCCCTGCCCAGATGGCCTTGTGTGGAAGGTCAGTCACGATTTGCTTAGGAAGCTCTTACGCAGGAGGACATTGCAAGGACCGAGGCTCTGACTTTGTAGATAATGCTGCCATGGTAAACACATCACTCCTCGGCCCGCAGAAAAGCCCATGGTAGGCGCCTGTGGTTCTGGGTTCCTCATTTCTCCCACCCTGTTTGGTTCCCAACTGGCAAAGTACAAGTCTAGCAACTCTAAACTGTCTCCATGTTTCTTGGATCTGAGGTGACTTTTTAAAAAGGTCTGTGCATTCACGGACAGAGTCTTCCTCGGCTTGCAGTGCTTGACAAGCCAGAGCTTCCCTCCGTGAAGCTAAGGATGGGAAGATGGCATCGAGGGTCCAAAGAAGGAAACAGTCTGAGGACTAAGAAAAAATGTTTCCCTGAGCCAAAGAGCTGAGTCCATAACAGAAAAAAAAACAAATGGCTTTGTTCGTGTTTGTAGGAAGATTGGAGAAGATGCCACAGACAGGAAATGGGAGCATTGGGTCCTGAAGGAGATATAACCTGCTTGATGGAAAACAGGACTGTCAGACTTAAAATTGAAACAGATTTCCATTTCCAAGTAATGGACAAACTAGAGACCTGGAGAACTCTTCCCGGCAAGTACATCACAACAACTGGCATCTTTTAAAACCTTGGAGGTGATGAGGGTGTAAAGAAAATCTTCCGCAGCAAACAAGAAAGGAAAAATCTGGAGAAATGAGGAGCCAAATGCATACTGACTACGGGACCCCAAAAGCCACGGCTGAACATTTAGTTTTAAGTGAATCTGGGTTTGTAGTGTCTCCAGGCTTCTGGTAAAAGTAAACACACATCCTCTCTGGAAGAATGTGACTTCCATCCAGGCCTCAAAGAATTCTCAGATAAAGTTCCAAAGAGCATGAGTTCACAATCAAGAAATACTGAAGCACATGAGGAACGAGACACCGTGAGCGAGTGCCAGCGAAGATCAACCCACTGCAGAAGGAGACCCAAGAACAGAAAGCAGAAGTGTCAGAAAGAATATGTGAACCAAAGGACCCTCCAGGAAACAAAAGACAGACAGATGCCTTCAAAACTAAACAGAATGAAGAAGAAAGAACATTCAAAAATAAAAAATGTAAATACTGGATGACAAACTCAGTAACTGGGTTAAATAGCAGATCAGAAACGTGTAACATTAAGTAAATAGAATATGCATCTTTAGAAATCAGCAGAAGGGTAAGATCGAGAGAGACAAAGATGGGGGCTGGAAAAAGAGGGCTCAGTGGTTAAGAACTTTTACATTGCTTTTCACAGGGGACCCCAGGTCATTTTCCAGCACACACAATCTGGAACCCCAGTTCCATGGGATCCAGTCCTTCTGGCCTCTGTGGACACCTACACTGCCATGCAAACTCCACACACAGGCACACACACAGCACATTACTTTGTTGTTGTTTTGTTTTTTGAGCCATGGTTTCTCTGCATAGCTGTGGCCATCCTAGACTCGCTTTGTAGATCAGGCTGGCCTCAACTTCACAGAGATCTGCCTGTCTCTCACTCCCAGAGTGCTGGTATTACAGGTGTGCCCCACCACGCCTGGCAAGAGCACATGTTTTTAAAATATAATAATCCATCTTTTTAAATTCATTCTCAAGGCTAGAGAAATGTTCCTCAGCTAAGAGTGCTTGCTGCTCTTCCAGAGGAAGAGCACCCATATGGGTTCACAGTACCCACATGGGATGGTTCACAACTGCCTATAACTCCAATGCCCATTCTTCTGGCCAATATGGACACTTGCACAGACACACTGATACACACACATGCACGTACATAAATAATAAAATAGATCTTTTTAAAAAGAAGAAATTAACAGAGTAAACCTCAGTTTCCGCAGTACCCCTGGATGGTCACAATCTGAAGAAGCTTAAGCCCTTACCTATGATTATGTATAATTTGCATATACAGACATCCTCCTGTGTGCTGTCAATCATCTCTGTATTGCTTGTGGGGCTCACTGTGAAGCACATGCTACATAAACAGTTTTTAAACTGCACTGAATGAGGAAATGTCTGTGTGTTTGCTATGAGCACAACCGTTTTGTTGTTGTTTTAATATTCTCCATCTGCCTGTTTGTACCTGTGGATGCAGAAGCCACATGCAAATTTAGTTGACATAGAGGATTGAACTGGTCCGTGGCGTACCCCCTCGGAGCTCCAGAGGGAGTGGTGGGAAGAACAGGGACAAGATAACCTTTGAAGAGATGACAATTGAGAACTACCCAAAACCAATGAAAATGGAAATGTCTTCAGAGTTAGAATGGCAGTGTCACAGATGAAGCCAGAGACAGTGTTGACAGAAATAACGTCAGTGAAACCGGAGTCCTCACAACAGGGTGAAATAAAAGCATTTTCAAACAATTAGAAAGTGGAAAAGCCTGAAATAAACTGACTCCCACATAAGAATTTCAACAGATCCTACTTAAAGAAAGAGTGAAATAGGACAGAAGGGATAGTAAATGTGAACTTAGCTGAGGGAAAACTGTTTACTTAAAAAAAGAAAGGCTCAAATGCAGTTTACAAGATATAACTAAAATGCCCAACAAAAGTGTGAAATCATTTAGAGAGTATTCTAAGCTTGTAATCACATTCTGAAAAAAAGCTGTACTTAGACTTTACTAAGTCAAGACAAAGGTTACGATTAATAGTGTGGGTGTGGTGCAAACTTATAATCCCTTTATTCAGGAAGTTGTGGCAGGAAGATATCAAGCTAGGGCTAGCCTGGGTCACCTAGTGAGAGCCTGACCCAAACAGCAAATAGAAAGAGCTCTATACCAGCCACTAAAGGAAATCAGTGGTGTTCAGCTTTACATGGGTAAGTGAGAGGGGGCATGGAAGGAGGGAAGAGTCTTATATGGAGGGAGAGAGGGAGGGAGGGAGATAAGAGTTTTTGATAAGAGTGCCTGTTTGGCATACTTATGGTCCTAAAATCAACTCCTAATACCAGAGGAGAGAGGGGTAGATGAATGGAGGGAGAGAGGAAGAAAAAATATGAAAAGATACAGCTAGTTTGAGGCCAGCCTGGTCTACAAAGCAAGTCTAGAATAGCCAAGGCTACATACAGAAACCTTGTCTCAAAAAAGAAAGAAAGGAAAAAAAGAATGAAAGAATAAAAGGAAAAGAAAGAAAAGAAGAAAAAAAGATAAAAGTAATAGAAATACAAAGTAAGATGGCAAACAATCCAAATAATTATGATGCATTCATTCTCTTAGAAGCAGAGAATCCAAGGGGGTAGTGATACATGTCTCTCATCCCAGCCCTCAGGAGGCAGAGACATGTGGTTCTCTGTGAGTTTGAAGTCAACCAGGTCTGCTTAGCAAGTTCCAGGGCAGCCAGGACTACAGCCCTGTGTACTGGGCACCGTAATTCCTATGTAAAACAAGGGTGACTCAGAGCCACCTGGAACTACAGCTCCTGGAGAATGGTTGTCCTCTTCTGACCTCCACAGGCACCTGACTTCTGTGCACATATCCAAACACAGACACACGCACATATAATTTTTAAAAATAAAACCGAGCAAAGGAATCCAAGTTTGAATAACACATTAACAAAGTATTCTAAGGAGATGTGTAGCCTGTAAAACACATTTGAAAAATACACATTCTTCAGGCTTCCACAAGACAGTTATAAAAATGGACCTCTTCCTGGGCCATAAAGGTCATTACTAAGTATTATTACACACAGACTACATTCTCTGGACCACACTACAGCAAAACTAAGCCAGAATCAACAACAACAGAAAGATAACTTAAAGCATAATTTTAGGAACTTCCAAAATATTTTTAGACAACTTAGGTGTCAAAATGAAATAACAGAAATAAGAAAATATTCAGAACAGAAAAATGGCAAAAAATTCTACTTGCCAAGTCCTGTGGGAGGCATAACACAATACTTAACAGGAAATTTTATAGCCTTCAATGTTTACATAGAGGTTTAAAATATAATAAACACCCCCCAAATAGGAGGAAGGAAATAATAAAAAAAATTAATCAGCTAGGAAATAAGGAAACAAAACAGAAGATCAACTGAAAAATTGATTCTTTGAAAATGATGAAAATAATCTGACTAAGCCTGACAAGAATAACAAAATAAAATCCTGAAAATGAAGGAGATATGGCTAGATGGAGAAGAAAAGACTAGAAAAATTAAGAGGGCATTATGAAAAATGCTATGCCAATATTTGGGGAGGAAATGGATACATTCCTATAATGTATAAATCACCCAAAGTGACTCACCTAGAAGCAGAAAATCTCAGAGGTCCCATAAAGATTCTTAAAATTACAACAGCGATTTAAAATATCCCAAGAAGAATGCCTAGTCTAGACAGATTTACAAGGGTTTTACAAGGGAGTTTGTCAAACACAAGCAATGATGATGCCAGGCTCATTCTGTCTTCTTAGAAACCAGAGAAAGCTCATTGTCACCCAAACTACTTTATAAGATGACCATTACCCAGACACAAAAAATCTGGAGGGCATAAAGAGAGAAGTTTCAAGCTCTTATCATTCACCAAAACTGTTACAAGAAGAAATCCTGAGGCGAAGCACATGCCTTAAATGCCTTAAACTCAGGAGGAAGAAGCAGGCAGATCTCTGAGAGTTCCAGGACAGCCAGGGCAACATAAGAAAAAAAGACAGAAACAAAGACAGACAGAACTAAGTATGTGCAAATGGGATCTGGCAATGCTGGGGGAAAACAAAGTCTTGACCTGGTTGGTTTGTTTCAAACTTATGAACCTGCTTCTGAACTAAAAGAGAAGGAAAGTCCGTGAAACTATTCACACTATCTGATCAAAGAAGAAAAAAATCACATGACCATGTCAACGGATACATAAAAAGTATTCCTGATAACAAATGTTAACTAGCTAGTCATATTTCCCCTCTTAAGTTCCATACTCCTTGATGTGGCAAAAATATTCATTAAAAAAAAAAAGGAACATAAAAAAAGAATACTTCCAAACATAAATCACACACAGCATCCAACTGGTGGTCCTGGCCAGTACAAGGAAGGAAACAATCAAGACAGAAAAGACAGACTAAAGAAGCAAAAGTGATTGATCACAAATTGTATAACTGACTAAAGCTCAGAACACTTGAATCCGTGGGATGAGTAAGAATCCTAGCAAAGTTTTGAAAATAGCGCCAGCATATATGAGTACTGATTTAATTTACACACGAGTAACAACTAACTGGGAAATGCCTCTAAAGAGAAGGGAACAGAGCCAGGCTAGATAAGCATCGACGATGAATAGGTAATGAGAATGTGGTAAATCTACATGATAAAGTTTTATTCATCTAGCTAAAAGGAAAATCAAAATCATAGCATCTGCAGGAAAATGGATAGATCTGAAAAGTATAATAGTAACCAAGCTCAGAAAGGCAAAAACTGCATGTTCCCCTTCCTGTGCAGAACTAGCCTACAATGTACACACACACACACACACACACACACACACACACACACACGGTGGGGGAGTAGAATCAATCCTCACGCTCAGCAGCAGAGGCAGAGTGGCAGGTTGAGAGCTAGCGTCATCTGGCATCAAAAGCCTAACCAAAACAGCCCAAAGCAGCACTAGCAAGGTGCAGCAAGTCTCACTCAGAGGTCCAGGATGGAATTTCTCTTTCCAGATGCTCCCTTGGATGGGGTGGTCTGCCACAGAAAGGCCAGTGCCAGCCGAGGACCGCAGCTGCTCTTGCATAACCTCAGCAGCTCCTGGCAAGCAAGCTGTGTTTGCGACCACAGTCAAACGTGTCTGCTTACAGCCTTCATGCCAGCTGCACTAATGATGTAATGGCATAAATATGACAAAAACTATAAAATTCGAATTTAATGCTTTCAGTTTGTTTTTTAAGTACAAACAAAATGGCATAAAGATGGCAGACAGATCTTGAATTTTCAAGGAATTCTACACTCAGATGTTCTTGTAGCATCGTTACATTCTCAAACATTAATGAACTAAAGGTTAAGAAACATGGATGTTGCATGCTGGCTGCGGTTTTAAATGAAAGGATGACATTCCTCCATTCCGCAGATCCAGATCCAAGGAGAGCTGGCCTTGTGTCACATGACTGGAAGATAAGCATTCACAGAGGTGGGGAACCTGTACGTCAGCATTCAATATGCAGACGCATTAATGATTCAGTCAAACAACCTTCCCCATCAGCCAGCTGCCAGCCTGCTTATGTTAGAGAAGAGGGCCTCAGCCTCAGTAAGCTATGAACCCTTGACAGAATGAGAGACTTTACTCCAGGAACACGGGGCTATTGTGTTTTACATTATCAGAATAATGTAAAGAAAAGTATCATCTTGATAAATACCAAATGACACTGATAAAAATGAACTCTTAGCCAGGCACCGTGGTGCACACCTGTAATCCCAACACTCAGGGGTGCAGAGGCAGGCAGATCTACAAAGTGAGTTTGAGGCCTGCCTGGCCTATAAAGCAAGTCTAGGACAGCCAAGGCTGCACAGAGAAACCCTGTCTCAAAGGAAACACAAAACAAAACAAAACAAAACAAAAGACAAAATCTTGACAAAGCCAAGAACATCTGTATGAAACAGCTAGCTGTCACCACTATTAAAATAAGAGAACTATTCTCATTAATTAATGGCCAAACAGCTTTTCTTAGTGGTACCTCTATTGTCAAATATTACTTTGAAATGAAAAATAATAGATATAGATATGAGGAAGAAAGCCATGCCTGTTTGAACAGTCTTATCCACCTAGAAGTTTTCTTAAATCAGCAAGGGCTCAATAGAGAAGCTTAATAAAGAGCATGTGAAAGTACAGTTTCCTGAGCTAGGGCTGGAGCTCAGTGGCACAGCACTTGCCTGGCATGTGCAAGGCCCTGGGTTTAATTCCAGGCCCAGAAGAGGGGAGGGGAGGGAAGGGAAAGGAAGGGAGAGAAAGGGAAGGAAAGGGGGAGAAAGAGGGGGAAAGGGAAGAGAGGACAGGAGAGGAGAGGAGGCTTTCCTAGAAAGAATTACAGTCATAAGAAGATACTCCACTGATAATAGTAATTAAGGCTACAAAACACCTAGGAATAAATTAAATGACTGAACCTAAAGACAGTGAACTAAATATTCTAGAAGGTAAAGGACAACAGTGGAAATTACAAATCAAGTGTCCAACAATGAGTAGTTAGTACTTCAAGAGGATCTGTGTGACATTCAGCCATATATATACACACATATATAAGTGTGTATATGTAATGTATAATATAAATATATACATTTAAATAGTGGGAGAGCATTCACATTGTAGTTTAAGCTTTTTAATGCAGATTATAAGAAATTACAATATGACTCCATATTGTCAAACTCGAAGTATAAACAAGTACATGAAAGAACCTGGGCATGTCTAACCAGTCTTAGTAGCAAATGGAGATGCCGATAGCTTTATCTCTGCCCTGTACTCCATGTTTTCTGTATTTTCCACAGAAGAAACTTTGGAAAGAAGCCTGAACCTATTAGAGCAGCAGAGACAGAAAGTAACCCTGCTAGGCACCACAGTGCTGACACTCTCCCAAACCCCTTGGACTCAGAATATACCAGCACCCACCTGCAGTCCTTAGTCACATCCTTTCTCCTGTGTTGGGAGGAACAGGGAAGGCTAGCCTGCTGCCATCTGATGGGCCTTCTCAGGCCCAGGCCCCACAGGGCAGAGTTGAAGCTAGGGACAAATCCTTCCCTCTGGCTCTAGGAGCCATGCCCAACCCCAGCCCACATGGGTGACCAGGACTGAAGTAGGGCTCAGAAGGAGCAGAAGACTCATCAGAGCCAGAGATCTCCAGCTGTGCACCCCAGAGCTTTCTCCCCACCCTTCCATGGTTGCACCAGGATCAAGGTCTCCTCTCCTTCCTACCCTCCATTCCCAGACACGCAAGGAAAATCGAGCCAACGAATAATAAACAATACATACATGAGGACCGGCTGGAGAAGGCACCAGGTTAGTGGGGGCCAAGCTTGACAGCCCGTCTGCAAGCTACAAATTAAACATGCCAGTTAGCGACAGGATCCGAGGGCAAGTCTAAGGACAAGGGAGGCTGGCCAGCCCTGAGGGATCAGGGTCCACCTTCCCTCCCTCCAGTACCCTCCCAGAATCCTCTGCACCAGCTATGGGAAGAGTGTGTGTTCCCAAGTTGGACGCCCCTGGCTCTATGGCCCCACCAGTTATGCGACCTTGGACAGCTCCAGGACCACCCTGAATCACAATGGCCCAGAGCAACAGTAGCGTAAGTGAGTCCCAGCCTGAAGGTGAAGGCCTCACTAGGCCAATTTGGCCTCCTGCTATTTTATGGCCTTTGCTGCCAACCTTGCAGGTGCCTCCTACTCAGCCACTCTCCCTGTCTTTCTCAAATCTGCCTGCTCCAGAGACATTTCTAGTCTCCACCATCCCTTCATTTGCTCCTTCTGTCACGAACATACCCATACCCACTGGGCAGAGTAGCCAAGCAAGGGCAAGGTCCTCGGCTTCGGTCCTTCAGAAGCAGGGGACCACATGGCTCCCAGGACTTACATGAAGGAAGCTGAAGGAGTCTCACAGTACATCCCTGCTGCCTGTCCTAGAAATGGCTTCCCACCATAAATCCTCACTTGGTATCTCTAGGACTATAATTTGTTGTCTTTTAGAAGAGCCTTGGATGTGCTTGGAAGCCAAAGCAAGGGGCCAGGTTAAGAGGATAGGGCTCAGGTGGGTGAAAAGAAGAATAGCAGGTGAATAAAGCAAGATGGGGGCGAGGCAGAGGAAAGGGAAAATATAGCAGCTCTGAGAGAGGAGACAGGGTTGAGGGGGAAGGCAAGAAAACAGGCCCTACAACAGGGGGAGAGGGAGGTGAGCTTGGAGGAGCCAGAGGTCAGTAGGGACTCACAGCCACCGGCACCAGCCTCTCTCCTCTGTGATCCAGAGATTCCAAGGGGACCCTGAAAAATGTGAATCCCAGGCTGGACTTCCTTCCATCTAAAAGGAAAAGCTGGGCACAGAGCAGAATGTGGGAGAGGCCCTGTGGAGACCTGGAGGGCCTTTAGACTCTCAGCCCTCTCCGTCTGTGCAGGAAGTGTTACTGAGGAGCTCCAGAGCCCTGGGAAGGACAGCAGGTTACATGATGACAACCAGCTGGGGACAGTAGAACCTTCCAGAATAGGCTGGTGCATGCCACCAACAGCCCCTAGAAGAACAAAAATGGCTCTGGCCCTCCCCTTCTTGCCCTGACACCTCAGAGGCCTCGGAGTTATTTTGAAAGTGTTCCTTTTTAGAGAATGTGAGAGGGGGACAGGCCGGTCACCAGAGCAAAAGGAACACAGGTGGCTAAACATAGCGCCAAAGCCCGTGCAGCTGCAGAAATTACACGTTCCCTTCGGGCTCTGGCCATAATTTGCTGCTTCAATTCTGGGACTATGTTTCCACCTTCATGGCAGCCTGAAGACTATAACTGGAGCTGTGAGCTCCAAATTAGCCTGAGAGCTGCCCACACCTCAGCCCACCACAAGAGAGAAGGTCTCCACCACCTTCTCAGGGCTCCTCCATGCCACCTGCCAGGTGTGTCCTCAGTAACACAAATACCACACACAGGCACATACATAGCACCTAACCACATACACCTACCACTGACATATTCACATACACACACACATACCACACACAGGCACATACATAGCACCTAACCACACACACCTACCACTGACATATTCACACATACACACACAGGCACATACATAGCACCTAACCACACACACCTACCACTGACACATTCACACATACACACACATACCACACACAGGCACATACATAGCACCTAACCACACACACACATACCTACCACTGACATATTCACACATACCTACAATAAGATACATACCACCTGACCACACACATGCACCACTTCACCACACACATACCAATCTTACCACATATACACAAATACTATCTCACCACACATACATCACCTCACCACACACACACCACCTCACCATATACATGCTCCTTCACCACATGCACACACACACACAGCCTTACTTTAATGCACACGCATATAGACATACCACCTCACCACACCACCTTATATACACCATACTCCTAGCTGCCAATCTAAAATCTACATGGAACACACACACCACCTTGTCAAGTGCACACACTCACTACACACATATACCCCCATACACACACATGTATACACACACATACAGACCTCAACAACAGTCTAAGCCTGCACTGAGTAAGTACACACACACACACACACAGCGTTGCTATGTGAACACACCTATCACCTTCCCCAGATACTATGTTCCTGCCAGATGTTATTTTCAGTAAGAATGGGGCCTAGGCTTCTTCTATCAAAGCAAGCTGTTCCTGCTTCCTCCTCCTCCTTCTCTACTGCTTCCTCCCACCACCTTCCAACCTAGACCAGGCCAGCCTTGCCTCCAGAAGCCCAGCTCCTGGCCAACTGCCTCTCAGCCCTCTGCTCCAAAGTGTTCATGTGATCATACCAAACACAGGCCTACCTCTGGCTCTTGCTCAGTTCCAGCCCTGGTCTGCTCATGTCAGGGCCGACGGGGGGAGGGGGGGACTTGCCCAGCCTGGACCTCCTCACTCCCTACCTCTGGCTGTGCTTGTAGCCAACATGACCAAAACAGTCCTTCTTTAGCTAAGCCTGTGGCACACAGAGAGCAATTCCACTGGGAAGCCCTGAACCTAGATGTAGCTCAGATGAGCCTGTGAAGGGGGCAGGAAATAGGAGCCAGGAGGAAAGCAAGCCAGGGTTTGGGACTTGCTTAGCTACAAATACCCACCAACAAGTATGCAAAGCATGAACTTGTACTGACATTACTGTAGAGCAATCTCAAGTTCCCATTCAGGTTCCCCTGCTACGAGTCATTCTTCCTCAGACCCATGCAGACAGTGGGCAAGTTATCTGTCTGTTCTTCCATGAACCCACCCATATATCCACACATCCATTTACCCATCCATCCGTTCACCCACCTGTCTCTCTACTTACCTACCTAGCCACCCAACTATCTGCTCACCAATCCATCTACCTCTCCATCCAAGCACCTACCCACCCATGAACCTACCTTTCCATGCATCCACTCATCAATACTCATCCGTCCATCCATATTTCCATCAACTCATCCACTGACCCATCCACCCATCTGTTCATCCATTATCTATCTACCTATCCACCCATCTGTCCTCCCATCCACTCATCTGTCCATTAACTGATCTACCCATCTGTCTATCTACTCTCTATACACCTATTTGTTCATCCATCCATCCATTTAGCCATCCATCTAGCTATCCATTCATTCATCCACCCTCTGGCCATCTAGACAGATTCTCATTGAATACCTCCTTAAAACCAGGTCCTACGCTGGACATTAGGGACATAAAAACAAAGGCACCTGGTTGTTGTCCTGCCATTTCGTCCAGAGAAAATGCTGAGAACCAGAGAGACATGCAGGACCTAGAGCTGATGCAGTAGCCAAGATCCTGCCAGAGAAATGGTAACTCCAAATAATGGGCTGAACAAGAGAACAGAAGCGAAGGTTGTCTCGGTGGATGGAATAGCCGGGCAGAAACCTGGAGAGTACTAGAAGCTGAGAGACGAGGGATTGGGGCTTCTGACGCCTTCTGCACATCAGCGAGACCACAGAGCAAGACTTCCTACATCTGCAGCAGCATGGCTCCAGGAGCAAACCCCAGAGATGCTCCCATAGAAGCAGCAGGAAGATGGGATATTGAGATAGTGGCAGAAGATGGCACTCAGCATCTCCAGGAGAAACTTCAGAGCTGATCTCTGAAGATCTTGAGGCCATCTCAGTGGTCAAGTGCAAAGCTGAGATTTCACAGGTGCAGAGCACTGAGCCTTGCTAAGGGTCACCTGTCTCTCCAACCATCGAGCCAACCATCCATCTCCCATCTATGCACTGCAGCCTGAGGAGAGGGTACCACCGCACAGGCTGGGAGGCTCTGCCTCAAGTAGCCTGACGCTCTAGGAGCAATGGAAGGCGTCGGTTGTGTGAGCAACATCGTGCATAGCCACAGAGGGGGGTGACAGCCTTCACAAATTCAAGGGCTTGTTCCACTTCTCTTGGGACAAGTACTGGATGGGATGCAGAGCACATCCACAACCCAAGACAGGAACAATGCTCCCTTGGGTGCAATCTGTCACAGACTTCCTGCTGTGTGCCTCAGCACGTTATGTGGTCACCAGCAGGCCCTGGGTTGCTGAGTGTCCAGCAAGAGGATGGCTGACTACCTGCAGGCTTCAATGGCTCTCTCCCAAGTTATCCCTTCCTGGTCCTGGAGGTGGGGGAATAAGAGAGATATACTATAGTCCTAAAAGCAACCTGCTCTCTAAGCTACCTCCAAGGAGCTGCCAAGCATGAGATCCCAGATCTTCCCTCAAAGAAGATCCCTTCTCATTTGAGGGATTTCAGACGGAAAGCCTTCAATGTAACCACAAGGTAGATGTTCCATTTTCCCCCCACATGCTTCCAGAAAACAGTTTAGATCTTATCCTAAGGACTACACAACCTTCCTCCAATCTGAATGAAAGCTCCCACACGGGTGCAGCAGGCAGCACTGAGGCACCAGGGTCTGGAGGGTAGGGATATCGAGACCAGCTCGCTGGAGCAGGGCGGGAGAGAGCCGACATCTCACTTCTCCTACCTGGACAGGGATGAGAGGCTCCTTGTCGTCGATGTCAATGAGCACGTCTTCCCCGGGGCTGAGTAAGCTAACATCATCTGCAGGCAGAGCAAGTCCACACCTAAGAGGGACTCACCAGGGGACTGTCAGCAGAGCCCTCAATCTCACCAGCCCTCACAGCTGGCAGAGGTGTTCCCCTTTGACCCCAGCCCTTCCTTCTCCTGACGCTCTCTCTCCCATCATCCCACATTCCCCACCTACTCCTTCCCCTCTGTGTTTTCCCCCAGCTCTTCCTCCACTTCTACCCCTATTTTGAACCCATTCACTTGCTCCAGGTATGCCAACCTGAGGAAAAGAAGAGCCCACCTTTGAGCCAACTCAGCAAAAGCCACTTCTTGCTCTTTACCTGGGCCACCTTGTGGAGATGGACTCTCTGCTGAGTATGGGTCACACAAGAAGCTCTCCAGGGAGCGGATGGTGCACTGGCCCACAACTGGCCGGCGGCCAAACTGGCGATTATCAATGACCTTGACCACAATAGGAGGACAGTAGAGGTCCTCTCGGGGTAACATCTGGGGAAAGGAGAAGAGGGTCTCAGTGCACTTCTAGGAAGTCTCATGGGAAGGAATAAGGAAGAGCTCTCTCAAAGAACAGAGAGCGGCTCTGAGCCCACAGAGAGTAAGTACCTAAAAGCCCATAATCCAAAATGGTGGCCAGCAGCCCAAGTGCTGGCCAGTGGGACACAGGCCACACACCTTTCCATCTTTGGCTGCTGTGTGTGAAGGCTGGCTTTCCCACAGCTTCGCCTCCAAACACACCCGGGTCAGCCTGAAGTCTGAACAAGTCTGTTTTCTCTGAACCTGAGCTGCCTGGGGGGGAGGGGAGCTGGCCTGCAGCTCAGCATTTCTTACAGACAGTCCCCCCCAAGTGGATACTCAGGATTTGGCTTGCAGACCCAGATTCTTCTCCCCCTACCCCAAAAGCACTTTGAATACAACTTGAAATAATTTATATGCACTCCTTCAGTGGCGTCTTGGCTGAGCCAGGAGAAGGCTCCTGTTGACAGCCACTGGGCCTGGAATTTCTATCGTGCTTTCATCTCACAAACCATTTTCCTTTTCTCAGACTTGACTTACACCAACCACTAGGCCCAGGCAGCTCAGGGAGCTGGAGAGGGTTGGGCTGAGAACTGGAGAGCTGAGAGGTGGGAAACTTAGGGTTCAGGGCTCAGGGGTAGGGGCTGGGGCTAAGGACTAGAGGTCTGAAGAGTAGGAGGCCAGGGATTGGGAGTCAAAGGCCAACAGCAGAGGGCTGGGGACAGAGGGTGGGGGCTGGGCTGGGGTGGGGCTGAAAGCTAAGGGCCAGTGAGGACAGGGGTTGGGAGACCATGGGCTGAGACTACAATGGAGGGGGGTCACATTTGGGGGTTGTGGGGGATGGTCAGGGGCTAGGATGCTGAGAGATGAGGCTGCAGTTGGGAGAGCCAAGGGCTAAGGGGTGGGAGGCTGGGAGCTGAGGATCTGGTATTTGACAGGAAGGATTGGGAACCAGCTCTGTGAACTGGAAGGCAAGGCTAAGGACTCAGAGGCTGGGTAGGGAGGACTTGGGGATGAGCACTGAGAGATCAGAGGCTGGGAAAATGGAGGCAGAGGACTCAAGGACTCAGGGACAGGAGCTAGGAGCTGATGAATGGAGGTCAAGAGCTGGGGGTTAACGGTTGAAGACCCAAGGGCTACAAGACTGAGGACTTGGAGGCCAGGGTCTGGCAAGGTAGAGGCTGAAAGCTGAGAATTAGGGCGGCAAGGACTAGGGCCTGAGAGCCAGAGCCTGAAAGTTTGGGGCTGAAGAATAGGGAACTGATGACTGGGATGGGGCTGGTGCTGAGGCCCAATGAGGAATAAAAGTTGGAATGCTGAGCTCTCTGCAGAGCTCAAGCTAAGACAGAACCAGGCTGGGAAAACTGGGAGGAACGGCTAAAGGTCAGCCCTGGAAGGTCCCTGGGAGGAGCCCCTGGCAATGAAAGTCTTCCCTAAAGGAAACAGATTAAGGAGGGCTCCTGAGGCTTCTGCTGACCCAGAATCAAACAAGAGGGGAGGCAGCCATATGTGCTGCACATAAGACAAAAGCCTTCAGTGAGACGAGGATTCCTGTATTCCCTGGAGAATGGAGTATAGAGATGGTGTGACCCCAGGTCTGACACATACCTGGGCCCTTCTGGGAGCTGAAGCTGAACCCCAGGGTTGCTGGGATCATGAGGTTATCCTACCCCTCAGGACTCTGGAAGGGAACCGCGGGGAGGTAAGGCTTACCACTTCCATGAACAGGGTGCAGACATCAAAGTTGGGGTTCTTCCGAAGGTTTCTGATGACACAGGACTGCACTGTCTGGCCGCCGCACTCCACCACGAGACTAGGGGAGGAGATGCTGGCCATCTGATAGCTCTTCATGTTCCGAAGGCCCCAAGCCAGGATCTAGCGACAAAGGGAGGGGAGAGCAGCTGAGGAGGGCTGAGACAGAAACCGGAAAGGCCAGGCCGGCAGCCCCTGTCCCACAGCCAGGCTCACCTCAATGGCTGTCCGCTGGAGAGCGGGCTTGATGTTCTGGGGAACCATGTAGATGTTGGCCTCTCTCTGGGGTGGTGGGTAAGGCAAGTCTGTGTCCTCCGTCTGTAGGGGACAGCAAGCAAGAAAAGAGACCACAGTGGAGAGAAGGCCAAGGCAGTAGGATGAGAACAAACAGGCAGGCAGAAAGCAATGGCATTCACTGAGAGACACAAGAACAGAGCTTGAGGCGGGCAAGCAGACAACAGAAATGGGGTACTGGATGGGCCTCAGCTGGGCACTGTTCTGTACAGGAACAGAATGCACACATCTTGGCACAAGGGCAAGGCAGCCCTCCCACAGCACAGGCTCCAGAACACCACTGAGCCACCTGGGTCTCCCCTTCAGCACACACGTGTGCTCACATATGAACGCGCTCATGTTGACACAAACATGCACACTGTCTTGCTCCATCCTGGTCCATCTACTTCAGTCTCTCAATCACTTCCCTCCACTGGCTCTCCTGCACCCCCTCCCAGCTGAAACACACGCTGGTTTCCACCCACACACAGCTGAGACGCAGCCTGGTTTCCACCCAGACACCCTCCTACCCCTACCCCTGTTGTCACGTCTGTATTCCACAAGAGCAGAGCACGCTCATAAGAACCCAGGAAAAAACAGAGCAAGGGCAAATGAGATACAGGGCTATGTGGGATATAAGGCCACCCGTGTCAGCACTCCAGAGGAGACT
Organism: Pachyuromys duprasi; assembly: GCA_028658305.1. Taxonomy (NCBI): domain Eukaryota; kingdom Metazoa; phylum Chordata; class Mammalia; order Rodentia; family Muridae; genus Pachyuromys; species Pachyuromys duprasi. The sequence continues at coordinate 55,017,454 of CM053761.1, forward strand.
CTCGCTGGCACAGACCAGGGATGAGTGAGGCCGTGCTGATGCCGGCCTGCTTGGGGACTTCCAAACAGAGCAGGAATCACTACGAGGGAAGCAGGACAGAGCCATAGAGAGAAGTGTGAGCTCAGGTCTGTGAGCTCACAGCATCATGGCTCTGAGTGTGAACACTAGCTCTCCCATCCACAACATGAAAAGGGTCACCTTTCTATCACCCAGCTTCTATGGGTATGCTATCATCAGCAGAAGTTAGTCTTTAGCCAGTCACTAGCACGAGAGCTGAGAAGTTGTGCCATACAACTACAAGAGTGTCTGCAACAGGCAAATGCTCACTGGCAGCATGAGGGCAATTCGAGTAAGATAGCCCTTAAGACTTGACTCCACGAATTTTACACTTATTAGGTGAAGACACTTCACCGCCACCTAGTGGGAAACTTTAGAACAAATGCAAAAACAGGTTGTGCTAGACATTGTTCCTCCTTGGACACAACATCCTCATGTGGTGCCCAGACAGCACATTTATACATGAGAGTCTTGATGTTGCAAAGATGAAATATTATCAAACGGGCTGTGCTTTCACAAGCATTGCGACCTCCTGGCTTATTCTCCAAGTCTTGTTTCAAAAAGAATGGTATATCAACAGGCAGTTGTTAACATGGATGACAAGAGCGACAGAAACAGAGAAGACCAGCTTTCTCCTGCTTACATCAAATTTCACAGCAACTCCAGCCCAGTGACCCCCTGACAATGGTATATCACCCTGAACTATGGCAATAAAAACCTCAGGTCCAGGACCAGACAGCCCCAGACTCTTAAGACCAGCTCTGTTGCTTCCTAGCTGTGTGGGCCTGGGCACGTTACTCAGCACCAGTGACTCAGTGCCCTCATACAGACAATAACAATTCAGCAATTTGGCAATAACAATTGCTGAACAAAGTCACCTGAGAATTAAATGAGAAGGGCAACCTGGCACCAGACAGTACTTAACGAGCGCTGTGGCCGTAATTACGGCTGCCATTGTTGTTGGAACCATGGCTTTTAGCACTGGTGTTCCGACTGCTCTTCCAAGGGGCACCTGAGGAGTACTGGACTGCCAGGACAATGCTGGCTTTATAACCGTCCTTAAATGGAGGCAGGGCAACCTTCCTCATGCAGCCAACCATTTCTTTGACAATCACCAAAGAAACCCACCGGCTAGCCTAGCCGTGCTATGCTCCGCCTTCCCTTCCAGCTCCCCCACCCTCCGCGCACCATGGTGCTCACGACCTCTGTGAGGCCTGAGAACCGGACTCCCCACACTTGGAGCCCTCTCCCCGAGTGGAATGGAGGCAAGGATGGCCGTGCGGGTTAAGCGCTGGCATAGTACCGTCTGGAGGAGGCCTTGCAGGAAGAAGGCGGGAGTACACAGCTGTGGAGCCAGCCAAGTGGATGCAGGAGGGAGAGAAGCAGAGACGAGGTTAGAGGACAACCGGAGACTACTTCTTCAGCGTGAGGCCACCCCTCTCATCCCAACACTGTCTCTGTCCGCCATGCCGTCCCCGGACTTCCCACATCATTCCTGCCCTGTGCCTTTTCACTACAGTTCCTCAGGATCCCTCTCTTGATGGCCCTCTCTGCGCCGTCCTCTGGTACAAGGCTGTGTTGTGAGTACCACACTACCAAGCACAGAGCTGTGTACCCAGGTCCTTAGCACTCTCCTGGTCCCTGACTCCGTCTCACCCCACCCTCCCACATCTCTTTCCATCCCAGGGCTCTCTATCTATCTACAGTTTCCCTGAGTCCCCTCCCCTGCCTCCTCCCCTCCTCCCCTCTAGCCTCTGCCTTTGCTCTAGCACCTCTTCCTTGGGAACTTCTCTCCCAGGTCAGCCCAAGGTCACTCGTAGATTCTCACCTCCCCCTTCCCTTGTCGGTACTCTCCGGCTGAACTCTGTCCCTTCTAAAGCCGCCTACTCGGTTCCCTCTTCCTCTCAAGGATGAGCCTTCCATACCACCTTCGCCCCTTCCTCACTCAGCCCTGCAAAGCCAAGCTTCTTTGCCAAGGAGGTCTTCTGTTGCCTGTGTCCTCCTACACCTACAGCCACATTCCTAGTCTCTTTTCACTCAGTCCATCCCAGCCTCCAAACGGCTTCTAACACTTAACTTGTCCCTAGTTACATTTTTTGTCCATCCCCCCCAAAACCTGCTCCCTTCAAATGTCATCTCATACATCGCCCCCCAACATCCACCAAGACAACCAGTGCCACCCCTGCTTCCTCCTTCCTGCCTAACTGGTCACCAAGCATTGGTGACTCTTTCCCTAAATCTCTATCCTGTGTGCTCTCTAGATCTCTCTTGCTCCCCCTCCTCCCCCTCCTCCTCTCCCTGTCTCCTTCACTCCTTCCCATCCACCTGTTTTCTTTCTCCTGTCCAGACATCCAGTGATCCACTCTGTGGTCTCCTTGCTTCTGGTTTTGCACACGTCCTCAGCTAACAAAGCCCATGGCTCTCTGCGGACATGCAGTTAGGATGTGTTGCTCAAGTCACCCAGCCCTCAAGACACTTGCAAAGTCTGATGAGACCTCTAAAACCCCTCATCTTCCGACTACTGCTGACTTCTCTCACCATATGAATTTTCCCTTCAGGAGTCCCAAAGGGTGACTAGCCACCTCTGGAATATTGCCCTTCTTAAATGGAGGTACTTTGTTCTCTTTAACCTTGGGGCTCAGCACTTACTATCCATCTGTCTGGAATGCAGTCTGTCCCTCTTCATCTGGCCACTTCCTGCCTGGACTCTATGTCATTTTAAATCTTCCTAGCTGCGCTAAGGTATTATGTTCCACTGTCTCCATGGCCCCTTATCCTCTGAAAGACACATTGATTACCCTGTGCCGTTTCTGTTTGTCTTCGTCCCTAGCTAACCAGCAACTCTGAATTCATAAGCACTGACTGTGAGAAGATAACTGGCATAGGAGATTAAGGGGGGACAGAAGAGGTTGAGGAGTGACTCCCCTACATTGCCACTTGCTCCGCCGTCATCAGGTTCCTCTCTGAGCCCTTGCTAGGTGTGCCCGCTCACTGCTGGCACGGTCTCCTTCACTGCCTTCTAGAACCTGGCACAGTTTTCAGGGCCTAACTCAAGCTCTCCCCCAATTTCTCCAAATACTCCAGAACCTTCTTATAGCTCTGCCCTGTATCATCTATTAAACCTAAATGGTTCCTGTAACACACACACACACACACACACACACACACACACACTCACCTCACATAGTTCCAATGAACCTAACTGTCTTTTGGTCATCTCACTCAGGAGGTAAAAATGAGCCTGGATCATATTGCCAACTCCTAAGCCTCCATTTCCCTCTGGTCCAGCCCACCTAAGGGGCCCAAAGCCATCTCTCCAGGATGGTATGGGTGTTGTGACCCTTATGTGCACCACCAGGAAGGAAGAGGGCAGACTGCAGAGGCAACCAAAGTGCTTGGGTGGCTGTCTCACAGGTGACAGGGACTAAGGAGTCCAGGCCCCAAGGACAAGCCAATAAATAAGCTGTTATAAACTTGGTCAGAGAGAGCCATGTTAACCCAACTGCCCTGAATACAGAGCAAAACTGGGACCACCTACCAGTGAGGTTCACAGGCGGGCAGCTCAGACCCAGATCACCAGGAACAATTGAAGGTCTCCTCTTACCAGGAGAAGCCACCCTTAGAATCTTCTCAGTCCAAATGTCCCCACGGCCAGTTCAGCACAAACAGCCCCAGATATTCTCCTACTCCCTAGGTGGCATCATGCTAGACAGATGTTCCTTTCCAGTGCAGGTGTTGGCATGCCCCTGAGGCCAACTGGACTGCCCTGTCCTCAGTAGCCCTCAGACCCTCACCTCACCCGAGGGGGACACATCCTGGTTCCTTGGGGAGCTGCAGGCAGGGGGCAGCCAGGCAGCAGGAGGCTCCATTGTCTGTCGGGCCCCACCCAGCTCATTAGGAACAACATGCTGGTCTAATTACACTTCCCAGGAAAATAGTGTTTCAAATTAAGGCCTTGGGGGAGGGGGAGAGGCATGGGGGGCACTGGGCTTATTTTCCTGATTGCAAAACACCAAATGTTTCCTTCCAGGGGATGCTGGGGTACGGGAGTGAATGTGGGGTAGGTCTCAGAGTAAGCTATATACCCTGACACCTCCAAAATTTGGAAAGGTGTCTAAGGGTGCCCAGTTGGACCACCACGCTGGCAGTACAAGGAGCCAAAAAGCTTATGCTGCTCTCTCCCCAGGCATCTCTTACCTCAGGGCAGAAGAGATGAGGGAGGACTAACAGTGTCCTTTGGGCAGTCGGATCCTCCAACCCCGGGATAAGGTTCTCTACACATGTTCCCAGTTCTAAGAGCCTCACTAGTAAGGAACCCCCGACACCAAGCTTGCTGTGTGTGCGTGTGTGCGTGCACGCATGCGTGTTCTCACCAATATGCCCATGCGCACTGCACTCGCAAACTCGCCAGTTCTCAGGAAATCTAAAATTGCAGTTTCTTTGAACTCATTCCCCTTGGCAGCCTGAACTGCCTTTGTTCTCCAGACCAAAAAAAAAAAAAAAAACAGAGAGGGGGCTGGGGAGGGGGAGAGAGGGCTCAGAAGAGGAGGGAGGGAAGATGGGCCCAGGAGGGCACAGGGGAAGAGGGAGACCAGAAGAGTGGGAAGAAGCTCAAAAAAGAGGGAGGATAGAGGCCAAAGGCACCCCAGCTTTCCACGGGGCTCAGGCCTCTGCATACTGTGAAGCACCGGCCAGGCAAGGCAGCCTGCTTCCCCACCGGGAGGGGAGCGTTGTGTGGGAGAGGGCCTATTGTGGTGACTGCAGTGTCCCTAAGCCACACTGCGTCTCCAACCCAGGGCACCGCTTCCAAACCCTTTCTGCTGCTCCCCTGCTTCAACTGCTAGATCAGTATCCCCTCTTCCAGGAGCCCGTCCTCTGTCCTGACCCAGAAGCCGGTCACACGTCCATGCCTCACTTGAAGGTGCTTCAGTGTGTGTGGCTCCCTCCACACGTCACTGCGTTGGTAGTAGGGTGCAACTGGACGTAACCTCTCCGTTCCTCCTGGCCTGGCTCCAGCAGGCTCCCAGGCCCACAGCCGGCTTTGCAGCGGCTTTGCCCCTCCAGGGCAGCACATCCTATCACACCCCTGCTCCCTCCTTGTTCTCAGGCTCCCAGGGAAGTGGGACCAACGCACACTACGATTGGACTAGGAGCTTGAACAAAGTTAACAGGAGACACAAGCAGGTGCTGGGCCACCACACACACACACACACACACACACACACACACACACACACACACACACACGACAGAGAACCTTGGCTGGGTCCCCAGGCTTTCTGCAGGAGCAGAGCATCAGGGGAATGACCTGCCTCTCTCAGCCTCTGGGGAGCCTTAAAACTGAATAAGCCCCAAGTTCTTGGCAGGAGACTCAGCCTTCAGTCGGAGGAAGTGTGCTGAGCTCAGGGCCAAGGGTCACACTGGCAGCCTCTGGGATTAGGGGCATCACAAGGTCATTTTATAGGACAGGTTCTCTCCCTAGGCCTCCAACCCTTTGAACCTGCTGGGCAACACCCAGCAAACTCCCACAGATCATTCTCCCCTGGCCCTGCTGACCACAGGAGGCCTCAGTAGGGGGCCTTGCCAGCCCTGATGCTCAGCCCTTCAGGGTCTGGCCCTAAGCTGCCGTTTTGATTTACTTCCTGACAGCCAGGCCACAGCCGCATCCTCGCCCTGAGTCCAAGCCCTCCCTATTCCATATGACACATCCGGTCATGAAGGATTCTGAGTCTGTCATAACTCATCCCTAGGCTGGGTCCTCTTCAGCACAGGCTGTGGGTTTTGGCTTGGGTTCTATGTTGCCTTCCAAATCGGCAGTCTCTCCGCATGGCCGCCAGAAGCAGGAGGCCGCCTGTCAGGCGCGAAGAGGGCCAGCAGCTGGCAGGGCCCCACCTCTGCCTGGGAGTAAAAGGAAGTGAGGGAAGGGGGCGGGAGGGGGGGGAACACTACAATCCCACATCCTGATTGATCCTGTACTTCAAGTCCAAATTGCACCGAAAATGTCAAGTGGTATCCGCTCTCAACCCAGCCCAGGGAGTCCCTGACTCCCTGATGGAGGACATGGATGACCTTTACGTGCTGGGTCTCTGCCCAAAGCTCTCCTTCCCACCCATCCTCACACTGCACCTAGGCCCCTCGTACCAAAGCCGTGTGCCTCCCACTTTCTTCGGTGCTTTGTCACAGTCTCCTAACACTGCCTCGGTCACCAGAAAGGTTTGCTTGGCTACTCTGGCACCTGCCCAACATTTTATGCTTGAAAATATGCCATCTGGTATTCCACCAGACAAAACTCAGTATGTATATGTCTGGACTCCTAAGAGGGCATCAAACCTCTGCGGCTAGAATCACCTCGCACAGGATGTACCTTAGGCAGCTGTGGCTCCGCTCCAAGCAAAAGGACTGAAATCCAGACCTGCCACCCTGTGACAGGAGCTTGGAAAGCTGGACTTTATCTCTCCCCTCCGCAGCCTCCAGCTTACCTCATCCAGTGTCCTCGAAGTTTCGTGCACCTGAGACGGGCCCCATCCAGGAGACAGCAAGGGAATGAGGGGAGCAAAGGGTCTCCATTAGTAACCAGAAGCACTGGCTAGGACAGAGATGGCACCCACAGAAAGCCCTCCCACCAAGGTTGAGCATGCTGGCTACCTCATCACACCCTTCAGGTGCTCCCATATAAAGAAACGTCGATGGACCATGAAAGAGTCGGATCCTCTCCAGAAGTAACAGGAAAGAGCATCAGACAGGCAGTGGGAGGGACCTGGGACCCTATGTAGCCGCCCCCAGGAGGAAGTCAGGCCACTGGCAAAGCTTATATTGTGGACTTGGGAGTGGGGGTGGGCACGGGAAGCCACCTAGAATCCCCAGGACTAGCAGAGCTGAGGGCCCCAGCTCTGACAAGACAAGGGGGTGAGGGAGAAGACTGTCAGAAGAGGGTGGAGAGAAGCAAGGGTGTGGCCACGGGCTTGTGTGGTTACAACAACCCAGACCCTGTGTGTCCCAACAGCCCAGGAAGCCCCATCTGAGCCTGGTCTACAATGGAACAAGGAAGCAAATAAGCCAAGACACTCAACACAGGCTTTCGATGGGGACTTCCAGGAAAAGAAAGGAGAGGGGCAGGAAAAGGATCAAGGGCACATGCAACCAGAGGAGAGGACAGGGTCACATGAGCGAGGCCTATGGTGTTAACAGCCATTCTGAAACTTCCTGCATCAGAAGGTATGTGGGGCTCAGTGAGGTGTGGGGTGCATGGCCTCTACCCTCAGAGCTGGCCTGGATAGAAGTGGACCTAGAAAATGGCATTTCTAACAATACTAGGCTGCTCCCAAACACACTCTCTGCGTCATGGCCTGAGCCCACAGTAAAGGTAGCGTCTCCAGAGGCTGTAATTATGTCCACCATGGTGAGTCTAATACCCAGCCCAGCCCAGAGCCCATGGATGGATGGCTCCGGGGTGTTTCCAGAACTCATGATGCTCATCCATCTTTAGGCAGATGGTACCTGGGCTGGTCATGGTGACACTGAGTAAAATGAGGACTTCAGCCCCTGAGGCCACACTGAGCCATCTTCTTCCTGAAAGAACTTCCTAGGCTCTCAGGAGCTAACACAGGACTTAAAACTCCCTTTCTAAACCTAGAAGGGTCTGCAAACAGAGAGACTAGAGAGAAACATCTGAACAAGACTTACCTCAAAGCCAGGAATATGATGGATGGATGGCTAGAGGAGAGAAAAGACAGTGTTGGTCACCTGCTCGTCAGCCATCCCAGACCCTTCATTGCCACCCTGGCTCAACACCCGTAGACTGTGTCAAGTAGCAGACAGGCCAGGGATACAGGCTATCCCAAGCTGAGGGGGCAGTAGGCTATGCCCTCCATACACGTTATCCAAGGCGGTCACTGGAGCAACTTACGAACAAGGTCTATGTAGAAGCCATGGCAAGCCTGAAGACAGCACTCAAAACAGCCAGAGCCTGGCCATGGCACAGCCAGGCCAGGATTCTGCACTCACCTATCCCCAGTACCCATTTACTATACCTGAGGCCCTTTGCCCCAACTACACAGGCTCCTGGAAACTGTGATGGGAAATGACCCAGGAGGAAAACCTGCAGTCATCCCAGAAGCCAACATTCTACCCTCAGATGGACTGTGTCCTGAATTGAAGATCAGAACGGGAAGGCAGTGCAGCTGTCAGTAAGAGTGAGTTCCTACTGAGTTCGGCATGTGGACAGGCCCTGCCGCCTGCACCCCAGCTGGGCCTCCCAGGCTTGGAGAGTGGCCAGCCTTACCTTCTCTCTCTGGATCAGCTCAAATGCTGCCAGAAGCTCACCGGCAGGCTGGCTACCCCTGGTCAGGGGGAACCAGGCCAGTCGGGGCATCCGTTCCAGGCTTGGCTGACAAATACAGCGACCCATGAACTCGTCAGCACCCTAGACCAGGGTAGATAAAGAAGAATCAGTGTCTTCTCCCTAGCACCTGAGATACTAGGCCTGCATCTTACCTCCTGGGCTAGAGAAGGCCCCAGAAGTTAGGACAGCTGCTCATGTGGAATGGCAAGCGCTACCCTCTTAGGGTACCCTCATGTGGAACTGTGAGGGCAAGATGTAGGTGACCTCTGACATTAGGGTGGAATTCCTGAAACTGTTGGGAAGTCCTTCTGTATGTCCAACTAGTATTCCCCATGCTTTTGCTTAACCCATCTCTGAGCCCATCAGAGACCAGGGAGAAACAGGCTGCCTATGGCTTCCTTAACACCCTCATTTGACATGCCAGAGGCTCCTGTATCATTTAACCATTTGTTTTACCCCTAACATTGTCTCCATTTTTCAGATGGGAAAAAAAAAAAGGTGATCTTGTTTACCAAAGTGAGTTTTACTAAAATGATATCTTTACCTCCGCAGATTTTGAATCTAGATTCCTCTTCTACATTTGATGCCCATAAGACAGAGTCCAACTCCCATCAGTCACCAAAACCCTGTTCTCCCTAGCCTACCTCCTTGCCCTTTCCTCCTTCCCTGCAGCCTCTTGGCCTCACCCAGCTCCTGCTCCCATACCTTCATGCTGATGCCTACCTATCCATAGCTCACATGGCAGCCAGCAGAGCCAGGCTTCAGACAGATGCTGCTTTGAGCAGCACAAGCCCTCAGCCCTTGCCCCAGAGAGGAGTGGGGAGACAGCCCTGACTGTCCTCAACATCCCCATGAGGCAGCCTGGAGTGGCTACCAGCTCCAGCACACACCACTAGTGAGTGACGATCCTGAAGCATCCCTTGGCGTAGACAGCAGCCACAGCAATGGGAAGGGTCTGGAGCTCCCAGGGCAAGGTCCAGCTGCTGAGCTGCTGGTCCAAGCTTCACTGCTGAACCCAGCAGAGGGGCGGGAAGAGGGGGGGGCAGCAGAGCTCAGGGTAACGGTAACTTTAGATGCTCAATTGGCGCTAATCCCTGGAGCCACTATAACCTCAGGACACACCATGGCTCTCCCTGACAAGCATGAGAAGGGCAACTTGGAGCAACATCTCCAGAAGATCCTTCCGCAAGAGTGTTTGTGGCCAGCCAGCCAGGGACAGGGCAATGGGGACCCTGCCTGAATAAGTGGCAGTGAAACAGAGCAGAGAGACACACTTCAGAAGGCATGTCTAGAAACAGTTGTCATGGCTGAGTGAGCAGGCCTCCAAGGAGCTCCGGCCCTGCCTGGGACCCTACCTGCTTGCCTCCCACCAGTCCAGAGCCTCCCAGCCCCCAGTTCCTTCCTCCTCCTTCCCCACAGGCACCAGGAAAGCACTTTTCCTTCCCCTGTGGCCCCAATGACAGCTTATCCAGTTGCTCCCTGTCCTTGAGCTCAACTTCCTCTGGAGCTCCCAGGTCAGACCTGTGCTGGCCACCGCCAGCCTCCATCATCATCGGGGGAAGGGGGGAATCTTCCACAGCATTACCTTCCTCCCACCCCTGGCTGCCACACCTTCTCAAGACCTCTGACAGGTCATGATGGCAACTATACTAGAGACACCTTCAGCCCCTCCTCCTCCTTGCCACTGCACCCCTGCCCAGAGCTGGCCTCTCTACCTAGTCTTCTTTTTCTGGTACCACATGGCGTCTCTTACCTAACGCAGCGTTCTGACCCCAAGCCCCCAGATCCCTTCATTCTTTCTCTTCATCCTCCAACAGCCCCCACATTTGCTAGGATGTCCTTCTACGTTCCCCTCCCACATTGTTTCGGGATTTGTGTCTTCACCACAGCTTCCCCTGGTAGTTTGCACAGCACTGTCTTAGACTGGAACATAAGCCACCTTCAGGCTTGGGAGATTTTTGTTTTGGTTTGTTGTTTGTTTTTAGGCAAGATCTCAGATAGCTCAGTTTGGTCTCAAACTTGATGTGTAGCCCAAGAGGACCTTGAACTCCTGATCTTCCTGCCCCTACCTCCCGAATGCTGGGATTACAGGCAGGTGCCACTATGCCCAGTTTATGCAGTGCTAGGGATCAAGCCCAGGACTTGGTGCATGCTAAGCGAGGGACCCACCAGTTATGTCAAGTGCATAGCACACCCCTGTTGCAGTTACTTACAGATTTTAAAGTTCAGTTTCCCCATTTGGTACAATTATATTTCAAGTGTTCCCCAGCCACATGAGGCTGGTGACCCCTCCCAGCCTGCATAGCCAGAAAGCATAGCATCACCACAAGAAATTCTGTTGGACGGCACCATGGAAAGGCCATGCTTGTACCACAGGGCCATATGGTACACCAGACACTCTGTCTCACCTAGAGGGTTCTTTATGCTCTGAGTGTCTCAGCTCCCAACTAGAAAGCAAACCTCGGGCAAGGGGCCACTCAGCCCAGTATAGCAAGTGCTTGATTAATAATTGTGGAGAGAAGGGACAAGGTAGAGCTGGAGAAAAGCCATACTCCTGATCCGCAACTCTGTGTCCTTCCTAGGTCTGCTCCCTTCTCTGCGTTTGATTAGCCATGTCTGCCAAGGGTCATGGCACAGGTGCCAGCAATCTATTTTGCAACTCCTCTACACTCATTTCAGTGAGCCGGGGGCAAGGCCACCAGCCCAAGCCTTGGGGACCCAACACTCACAACATAGCTTTCCCCAGGGTCCTGCAGATGGGCAACAAAGGGGAGAAGCAGCAGGAAAGCATACTCACATAGGTGTCGTGGTCATACAGCTCCACCACAATGCTGGGTGGCTGCTCGGCGATGCTGGATGGCTCACCGAAGATCTCGATCTCATAGAATATAAGGGTTTGATCCCAGGTGGGGTTCAGGGTGTTCTTCTCCACCACTGTCTTCTGGCTTTGATGCAGGAAGGAGACGATGGCGTAGGGATCTGTGTTGGGCAGGGAGGAAGTAGACAAGACTCAGCTGGTGATTCAGGAGTCACAGGGCCACAAAGCCAGAGCATGGTTGTAGCTGCCTGCCATTCTGGAACAACATTAAGGCCCGATGCCATCTCTGAGGCCAAATACAGCCACATGGACATGGATGACCTGGAACTTCAAACCTTCCCTTTTCCACTCCTATCTGGCCATTGGGGCAAGGTGTGCTCAAGAAAGGGGGTGCCCGAGTGGCCTGTTCATTGATCGACAGGTAGTTCCAGAGTGCCTTCTGCATGCCACACTAGGGACTACGGCACTGGGAGGTGGGGACACAATCAGAGCATAAAATACCTTCCCAAAGCAATGACAATTCGAGTGAGATCATGGGAGGATAAATACAAAGGGCAGGACAGATGCTCATGGTAGATCTGGATTCTTTGAGGAAGGGGGAGTAGGGCAAAGGTGTTAGGTTCTAGGAGCCCTGAGATGCCATCAGGAGGACATGACAGTACCTTTCTTCAGCGGCTCACTCCAGCTGCCACATAAAGAACAAACAGGAGATGCACCAGTGACCATATGAACCAGTTCTGAGGCAAATGCACGGCTACAGACTGCAGCGACACTGTCTTAGGTGGATGCAGAGTCAAGAGCTGCCAGGCAGTGCATGGGGTGAGTGTGACCCAAAAGGCCTGAGCAGCCAGTCATTTTCTCTGCCTCGTCCAAAGTCAAGTTGGTAAGACTGGAGCAGATTCTAGAGAGGTGGTCCTCAACTGTGAAGATGCTATGGAATCACCTAGAATGTTTTCACGGCTCTCTTGCACACACAGCAGCGTCGGGTGGGTAGGGTCCTTGTCTTCCTAGCAAGTTCCAGGCAATGTTGTGGGAAATACTTGGACACCAGAGTGAGCTCTATGGGATGTGTGTGCATGGTTTGGAAGAGGGGCAGAGAACTTGAGGGAGGGTGCCCTCCTGTCTTCTCTCCGGAGGACATCAAAGGGGTAGGGCCTCTATTCCAAATGACAGTTGCTTAGGGCATATGAACAGGAAGCTGGCAGCTTGTGCTGGATGTCTGAGAAGAGGGCATGGGGCCCTAACACGGCTGATACCTTCAGCCCCAGACCTACCCCAAATGCCAAGGCCCCAGGGCAGCCCCAGCACACCCACTAACTTCCCATGTGACCCAAGAGAGCTCCAGTAGCCTTGAAAGACTCAAAGCCCCCCAAACTATCCCAGGCAAGGATGGTGAGACAGGGAACCAGGCCAGGCTTGCTGGTCATAAGGAGACCAGGAGACAAACTAAAACCCCTGTACAGGAAGTGACAGAAAGAGAAGGTGTGGGAAGTTGAGGCAAGAGTAGGACCTCCACTTAGGGTGGACAGCAAGGTCCGACTTGTGATTGCCACTCAAGAGCTAGTTGCAAAAGTGAGATCATCTACATCAGGGTCAGAAGTACTAGGCACCTGTGGCAGAACCATACTGACTTAGCTGATGGACATGGAACCTGAGCCCAGCCCGCTAGGTCAGGAACTGCCCTCAGTAGGGCAATGGTGGAGGGCATCCCCTGGGATACTGGCTTTGTACCTGACTCTGTGGTTGGAAGAGGGCAATGAAGGGAGACTCCCCGGGGGAGTGCCTGCCTGGCATGGGACTCCCACATCCACGCACAGGCCCTGGCAGGCTGGCCCCGAGCCCTCTTCCTTCTGCCCCTGGCAAGGCCTGGCGGCGTCTGTGCATTTAATGAAACCGTCTGGCTGTGATACCATCAGCTCCAAGCTCGGCAGAGAACCTCTCCCAGTTCCAGTAAGGGAAGGAGGGCGCGTTCCGATAAATAAAACCATATTAGAGAGCCAGCGAAAAAGCCTCTTTTGTTCCCACCCCGCCCCCCCACGCTTCCCAATGCTTTATTTTTATAAGCGTGCGGGCCCCAGACCGGCCGCGTTTACACAAAGGTCACAATTGCACATTGTAGCGGCCATGCACGTTGTATTGCTGTTGGCAGCACCCCCGTGCGGGCCTCCGAGCAGGCTGGCTCTTTCCAGCAGCTCCAGCAGCTCAAGCAATGAGCTCAGCGCTGGGGGACAAAGAGGGGCAGCTCACAAACAAAACTCACCCAGACCCACACACGCGCACCCCACCCACCCACAGGAGGGACAAGGACAACAAAAGCATTGTAAAGAGCAGGCCTGGAGGCCTTGGGCCTCAGACACTGGGCTACTGTGTGCCCAGGCCCAGTCTCCAACACCACCCCCGCCCATCTACCCATTCCCACCCCTGCAAAAGACATAAGCGGCAGCAAGGTGGCCAGATGGACTCACAGACACATCCTCTGTCAGGGAAGTAAAGAGCAAGGGCTGGGATGGGTGGGGAGGCGGAGTCCAGAGTCCGGCCAGCCTGAGTTGCTGTAGGCCCCAAACAGCTACAGCAAGCAACCCCCAAGGGGCATGTTTAGACAGAGCTCTCTGAGGACCACAAGCTGCCTTCGGGAGTCTCCAGATATAGGCCACTTGAGGATGCCACCAGCTTCCTTCACAAGACAGCCAGCAACCTGCCACCAAGCCCCGGACAAGACAGACTTTGTGTGGGTCCAGAGCTTTGCACCAGGATGTTGGGCTATCCCTGCTGGTTGGGCCTTCCTGAGGCTTCAGATCATGATTGAGTTCCTACCAACCAGCCAGAGTCCCAGAGCAGAGGCTAGGAGTGAATACAGTTTCCTCTCTGCCAGAGAGGGAACTGGAGCCAGGGACACTAGCCTGGGATCCCAGGTGGCTAGGGCTGGCCTGAGTCCTAGTCTAGTGCTGTATGCCATCCCCATCAGAAAGGAGGGGGGAATGTACCCCAGAAATCAAGACAATACAAGTTCAAACTATGCTGAAGCAATATTGTTACTACAAAATTAAAAACAAGGCCAGGTGTGATGGCCTGCCTGTGATCCAAGTACTAGGGAACTGAAGAAAAGAGAATTGGGAGTTCAAGGCTGTCTTTAGCTACACAGTGAGTTCCAGACCGGCCTGGGCAACACGAATCCCTATCACAAAATAAAGTAAAATTTAAAAAATAAATGAAGTGAAAATTTAGAAAAAAAAATGATTTAAATTATTAAACCCAATGTTGGCAAGCAGCAGGTAAAATGAGTGCTCTTTCCTACTGGAAGCTAGTTAGCAACCCTTCAGAAAGCAGCTGGGCAGGGTGCCCTGGGAACATAAAACTGTAACGTTTTCCTCACACTCCTGGGCATCATCCAAATTAGCCAAAGACTCTTGGTCCAAAGGCATCACTACAGTGGCCCTGGTCACAGATCCCTCATTCAGTGCTCATGTGCTGACCGGCTACTGAGCAGCAGGTAGCTCAGTGCCTGAGATGCAGGGATAAGGGAGACACCAACCAAGCTCTTGAATGTGACTATCCAAGTCAAGAGACAAAGTGACAAAAGTAATTAGGGAACATTCAAGTGTTAGCCAGTGCTGCCTGGCTGTACCCAGCCAGCTTCCCAAAGTAGATTCTCCTATCCTGAGTCAAAATATTAAAAATAAAAACAAAATTCAAAGGTGCCCCAGATGCTGGGCATGCAAAGGCGAAGCAACTGACCTGCGCGACAGGAAGAGGGCAGCAGCAGAGGTGGGGAGCTGCGGCAGGAAATTTGACGGGCAGATACCATAAGGCCCTGGACTGGTGCTGAGACATCTGGCATGAGGCCCAGACTCAGGCTCCCCAGTTCTTGGGAAGGCATGGAGTGCTGAAACTGGTTAGACAGCTCCTCCCTACAACCTCCTACACCTCCAAGCTGCTGTGCATCACGAAGCCCAGATCCCTTTCCCAGTCTCTTTCCCAGGAGCCCTTTCTAAGTGAAGCGTTTCACAAGCCTCCCGGTGCAGTCTGGAAAAGCCCTTCCCATTCCTCCTACCCTCCACCCCTTCCCAAGTCAACCCCTCCCCCTCCCCAAATCCATCCCCCACCCTGCCCCCACCCCGCAAGAGCCAACCTGAACAAAGAGCCTTGCTTAGAAGATGGAGGACCAAGCAGCATCCAGACGTCAGAAGCCCAAGAGTAGGAAGTCCCCAGTGACAACCAATCTAGAGGTCACTACAGCACAGGTGAGCTGAGGTTCAACAGACCCCACTGTGACCTGCCTGAGCAGGAACATCTCTCAGAACCACATTACTTCAGCTTCAATGGCCAGCAGGTCAGCGGAGGGATTCGGACTTCATAAGTAGATTCCTCACTTCATTGGCCGCTAAATCATGTATCGTCTGGCCTATTGGCCATCTCTTTTTAGTTGGGCTAGCCCAGGAGTAAGTGACACCTTTAAGCCCACTGCCTTGTGAGGCCCTCAAAGAGTCCATATAATAAATATACGTGGGCTCCTGAAATGTTGTAAGACAACCCTTCCCTGTATGCTGTCCTCTGTGTGGAGCGGCAGTTGTCAGCACAGCCATGCTCCACCCAACACAGAATGGGCTCGCCGTGGAGATGGGGCAAAGCAGGGACTCCTACCCTTCAATAGCATATAGTACTTAGAACAGGAACATGTGGATTTGGACCATGCTGGGAGAAGACAGGATGCTGTTACTCTGAAGGATCGGGCAAGATGGAGACAGGAACAGAGCTGATGCCACGTGACATCTCAGTCCTTTGGAGTCACAGCTTTCAGCTCAGCAAAGCACGTACTGATGACATCAGAGACGTCAACTGGGATTGGCTGCACCTTATACTCTGGCTGCCTTTCCTCTCCTGCACACATTCAGTTCAGGCACACACCTCAGACACCTTCCATGGGGCTAGAGAGCTGATGTGGCCACAGGGGCAAAAGCCCCACTGAGGTACAGTTCTCACTCTGGCTGCATGAACAGCGACATCCCACAAGTGTCTCCTCCAGACTCCACACCCTCAGGCTGTAGGTAAAAATATGGTGGGGAGCAGAGGGCTACTTGGCTCTGGACAGCGGCAGGCAGCTGGAAGATGCTCCCAGCAGGAGCAGTCACAACTGGACCCTGCCCTGGCCTCAGACATTCCACCTTCAAACATCAGTTTCCTCAGAAATGCCCGCCAGTGGCTGGGCACAGGGTCGAGCAGCCAGCCACCCCAGGGTCAGCTCCCGGGGAGAAATCGCTTTGGTTTAGCATTTGGGAGTGAAAATAAACACTCCGAGTTTTATAGGTTCCCCCGTGTTGGCTGCTGTTTTCCTTTCCAGCTGCTGCTCAATCAGGCCTTTCATTCAGAAGCCCATGGCCTCTGAGGAAGCCCTGGGCAGTGCCCTCAAAGCTCAAGGGACGTTTATCTGTGGAAAGTATGACGTCTTCCAGACCAGTGCCTGCTGACCGCGCTTCATGATCCACACGCCGAGCTCTGGTTCCACTGGCTACAATCCTGGGGAGCCCCTTCCCTTTAGGGCCCTTAACCAGCTCAGTTCCCAGAGGACAAACGGCCTTCTGCCCTCACCCACAAATCCCAGCTAGAAGGGAAAGGGCTGGGCTGGCACTAAGCCCATTCCTAGTTTTCTCAGGGTCAATTCCGATGTCAGAGTCCTAGACACAGCCACCACAGATATCTAACTGCCCCCAGCCTGTCAACGTCATTGTGCAAGGGGTTCTCTCAGGACCCAGCCCCTAAGCCCTGAAGGGAAGTACTCCAGACATGGGTGCTTAGCTGACGGGGCTGGAGAGCAGGTCACTGAGAGCACAGGAACCAGACCATGAACTACAGCTGCTGGGAAGAATGAGGGGGAGCTCAGGCTTGCAAGGACGGGCACACGGCTGTAAGCCGTGTAGCCACTCCGTGAGCAGAAGGCCACTCTCACAGAATGCAGCCCTCCTTATCTGTGGTGGGTGCTTGCAGGGGAACACCTTGGCTTTAATTCCCAACTCTGACACCTGTCAGCTATTTCAATTCAAGCAATTTAGGGAACCCACCAGAGTCTCTGTTTCTTTTGCCTATAAAATGAGGTAGAACATCTAGGTGTCAGTATCTGCCTAGATACACAGAGATGCTCTGTAGGTGTCTGTTCTTTAGATGCCCGGTGCTGAAGGTCCAGAGGGGGAAACGAGGTGCCTCCCTGAGTGAGCTCCCAGCTGATGGAAAGGTTACAGCAGACAAACCCCAGCTGAGCCTCACAATGGGTCGGGGCTCAAAGGTGTCCAGTGCTGGGGAAGGAGGGGCCAACTCAGTTTGGGGGAATCAGAGGACGTGTGATCTGGGTCTTGAAATTGAAATTGAGGAAGAAACACCTTCTAGGCTGAGAAAACATTAAACACAAAGGCCAGGCACATGCAGGGAGCTTGCAATTGTGGGTTGAAGCTGGTGGGGGCGGGGCTCATAGATAAAGGGTACAAGTGAAGATGAAACGGGCAAGACCACGGTCAGCACATCTCAAAGGCTTGCCTGACAGGGCAAATGTGGCAGGTTCATCTGTCACGGTCTGTGCTTCAAAACAAGGAACTAAGAAGTGCAGTTATGGTTGGGGCAGTGTGAAAGGGAACAAAGCAAGCAGGGAACTAGATGGGAAGGAGTAGGGCCTTATGCTGCTGAAGACAAAAAGCGTGGAACTGAATAGCCAAGTCTTCCATAAAAGACTCCAGGCCTGGCAGGCAACGCAAGAGCCGAGTCTAGGACAAGTCGGGCCTCGGGGAGCTGGGTCTGGGAGGGTAGGAACCTAAGGTAGCTGGGTCTGCACAGAGTGACCTACATAGAGAAAGGCATCACTAGGAATCCAACAAAGAATGGTCCCTGAGTAGGAAGGGACAGTCAGCCAAGCCAAATCCTACTAATATCTCACATGAGGAGCAGCTGCCCTGAGTCAGGGAGACACTAGGACCTGGAAAGAGTATCCAACACTCACAGAAGACAGCCAATCAAGGACCCTGTTAGCCACAGCATACCCCTTCCACCCTCCCATCGGGAGTCCCGGATCCTCCTCTTCTTCCACCTACCAGAGAAGGAGTCCTTGTCCATGGCTGGCAGGTCCCGGGCCTGGTACAGGTAGCAGCGTAGATGGTACCGGTTCCCATCTTCACTCAGGAGGAAAAGAGACGACATGGGGTGAGCAGGGCTGCTAAGAGCTGGAGCTCCCGGAAGAGGGTCTGCCCCAGGCAGGGCAGCAGACTCTGGCTGACCGTGGAAATGGCAACAGCCGTCACGCAGACTGGGCCTCTCCAGGCAGGAGGGCAGACCCTAGCTCCGAGGCAGCAGCGTGCATGCTTCGAGCCTATCCAACCCCGGGGAAAAAGACAGGAGAGCCAAACCAAACTCATGGTGATAGGAACCTGAATGCACACAGCCCATCCCCAGAACAAATACAAATGCCCACGTGCGCAGGGGCACACACACTAAAAGACTCAGCTGGCCTAAAAGCACACACAGTCAGTTCGCTAAAGCCTCAACATACACACTCCTGACTATGGAACTCCACTCCAAGTGTGAGGTCATGCGTATACCCAGCCGGATGCCACCAAGTGTCACTTACAGTCAAAGATGCAGGAGATTGTGGGCCTGTTAACGCCAAAGCTCAGGGTAGAAACAGACATGGAATCTTCACTCTTGTCGTCCACCATGCCACCCTGAGGGCACAGAGCTTATCAGGGCACAGGAGAAAACTGACCTGGATCTCTGCTCCCAGGAGCCCCGGATGGCAGTCCTCCTGCTGTAGACTCACACACCTCCAGGTCAGAACCAGCTGTGGGTCTGAATCCTTCAGAGGGTCAGGGTCCTTCTGCTCACACTCAGCGGTTTGCCCCGTCTCTCCCACTTGACCCTAAGGCAGCCCTGGGCTTCGGGCAGGTACGCTCCACAGCTGCCCGAAACCATTCTTAGGACTATGTCTTCCCCTGTCTGTCCTTGCAAAGGAACCACACACATACACACGCTCCTGCTGCAGCTGCGTGGGCTCTGGCTCCTACCACGGAGCACCACCCCCACGCCCCCACACCCCACAGACAGGGAGAGGAGAACAGTTGCACCCCTCCACTTCCCTTGGCCACAGTTTCAACATAGCTCTAAACCAGATCACTTGAGCTCTGACACTGCCTGTCACTAACTGTCCCTGGGACTTCAGAGAAGCTGCCTGACTTCTCTGAATCAATGTTTGCTTATCAGAGATAAGTAGACACGCCCCGCTCAGAAGGTTGCCATGCCTGCTAAAGATAGACAGGTACTTCTTAGATCGCTGCCCAGCACACAGTACAAGCTCAAAGGATGTGAGCAGCCTGATCTTAAGGAAATAAGGCCCAGGCAGAGAGGATGGATGGCAGAAACTGTCACCATGTTGCCAGACTGGTGGCAGGTATTCATACATATATTCCTATTTGTTCAGAATATTCCGGGAGTGGATGCGGACTTGACTTAATCAGTAAAGTGCTTGCCTCACACGCATGAAGATGTGAATTTGATCATCAGAACCCATGTGAAAACGCCAGATGTGGTAGCCCATGCCTGTATTCCCCATGCCTGGGATGGGGAGACAACCAGCCTCGCCTAATGGCAAGCCCCAGGCCAGGGAGAAACTCTGTCTTAAAAGACAAGATAGGTTGCTTCTGAGGACCTCCGCTCCTGAGGTTGATTTCCAGACTGCACACACACACACCCCCACCATCATTCCCACACATACACACATATCACCCCAACACACACCACACACCATCCCATCACTCCACACACACATCCGACCCCAACACCCTTACCATACACATACATATGCACACACATTAAGAAGTTGGACATGGTGTCACAATCTTTTCATTTCATCGATTGCAATACAGAAACAGATGGATCTTTGTGAGATCAAGGTCATCCTGGTCTACATAGTGAGTTGCAGGTGAGCCAAGTCTACACAGTGAGACCCTATCTCCAAAAATGTTTGTTTTCTTATTAATATTTTTACAGGAAGCTGGAGGCATGGACATATCCGTAAGAACAGACAGTAAGTGCTTTCCTGGTGCCTTTGAGAAGTGTAACCTCTGTGTCCATGTCTCTGTCTCTCTCTCTCTTTTATTTCTCTCTCTCTCATACACACACACACAGACAGAGAGAGAGACTAATTCAGAGAGTGTTACACAACAGACAGACAAAGACCTAAGTAATACCTAAGATCCTGTGACCCAGGCAGGTATGGACCCCAGGAGTCCTAGGGTCTCCTAAGGAGAAACAAGTCATTTGGTCTGTGCCCTGCCACACTGGTACCCTGTCTCCAGAATGGGCACTGAGTCCAGTTACGGGGTCTCTGGGCTTTGGGACACCGGGTGTAGGGATAAGCTCTGAGGGGCTTAGCAAAAAATACAGGCCTAAGTGACAAGGATACAAGGAAAGCAGATGAGGACATTGAAGTGGGGCTTCACAGCACCAGCTGTAACAGGGCCCTCCACACATGCACGCACGCACACACACCTTGATGCTCCCAGCACTGCTGAGAACAGGGAGTAGGCTCTACTGAGGAAGGCACAGGACCCCAGCCCCTTGCCTTCAGCATTTTCTGGGTCCATATGAAAGGGCCGGCCTGCAGCCTGAGGTTGGGAGAGGTATTCCCCTCCCTGTGACTTACCCAGGGGCTGGGCCAGGTATTCCAGGCCTAGCTTAGGACCTATGAGAATTCCTCTTGGAGTGTCCTACATGGGGCCTGGGTTCTCTGACCTGTCCTGCCTCCCAAAAAGGGCCCAGCCACGTGGTCCACGGGGTTGTCTGGCCATCCTCTCTAACCTAGGACCAGTACGCTCCTACCTTTCACCTTTTCCTGTCTCAGGGTTTGGGCAGGGATTACAGGGAGAAAGCATTTCAGGAGACAGGGAAGACACACTCCTAGAGCCAGGCAGAGGGACAACCCAGAGCCCAGCCTGGCTCTGACTCACCTGCTGGGCACACACACATACAGACACAGACAGACAGACAGACAGACAGACAGACAGAGGGAGTCAATACCCACTGACTCTCTCAGGGCATCTGGACACCACCCAAACAGATCCCCATTACTGTCCCAGAGCAGAAGGGAAGCTGCCCTCCCTACTGGATGTCTGTAGGCACTGAATTGGGGCGTTAGCTGGGGACATCCTAAAACTAGCACCCCACTCATGTTCAAACAGCAGGGACACCTTGGGACCCCTTTCTTACCCCAGAGATATCGCTCAAGCAGACATCATCACTCTCAAAGGGGCCAAGGAAATTCACCCTGAAACACACCTTCTCAACATCCTAAAGGGAGCTCACAGACCTCACAAGGATATTCATCCTGAAACACACCTTCTCAACATTCTAAAGGGAGCTCACAGACCTCACAAGGCTTTGCTCCTTTCTGTGACATTGGTGTGTCATGGAAATATATTCAATGTGTAATATACAATCACACATTTATTTAATATACCAAATCTTCTGATCATGGCCAGTGTGGGCTCCAGGAGGGTACCACAATGACCAGGCACCTCCCACAGTGCTTGGCACAATGAGGTCCTAGGAACATTCACTGAGTAGGTAGATCTAACCCAGGGCAAGGCCTGCCCTCCCTGAAAGCACTTTTCTCCAGAAGAAAGAGTGAGACTAAAGCAATTCTCAGGGCCTAGCTGAGCGAAGGATCCCAGACGGATGGCATCTAAGTCAGCGCGTGAAAGGGAGTGTGGCAATGCTGGCACCAGCCAGTCAACTGGCAACTCCCTGCCTTCACCATCACTAGGTAGTACCCAAATCCAGGGAGCATCCCCCAGAGCTGGACCCCTGAAACTTTCAAGTTAGAGGACAGAAACCGAAGTTCAGACAAAGAGGAGGAGCTCCCAGGGTACGCAGAATAAAGTTGGCAGCGGCAGCCACATTCCATGAGCGGGTAGACTGCGGCAAAGGTTCATTTCCTAGGTGGTGATGTTCCCTGAGGACCATGCCCAGGCTATACACAGTTCCAGTAAGGCAGGAGGGAAAGCCCTGGAGTTCCTAGATGGATGGAGGAAAGGCAGCTGGCATGGCCGGTAAAGAGTTCCTGAGGCTGTGGTTCTTATCTGTGGGAAATGCAGGGAGTTTAACTTTGGTCTCATGAACATTCTGCCCTGAGATATTCGCAGTGATGAGGTCACTAGTACCCTAAGCATGTTTGAAACATCCTTAGTCACCTAGCTAGATATCAGTAGCATGCCACTTAGTTATGACTGCCAAAATGTCTCCAGATGTTGTCAGATGTCACCTAAAAGAGGGGCAGTACCCCTTCATGTAGAAACATTAGTAAAAAAATTAAACCAGGTGACATGCCCACAGCCCTCAGTAGGTACCTGGCATTCAGTGTGTCTCTTTAACTGTGTCACTTTCCAGTCCTATAGCAGCCAAATCTTCGCCCTAACCTCCACTTCCTTCCCTCTAGTTTTCTTAAATATCTTACATCCACTTTCCTCTTTCCGCCACAGGGCCTTTGCACTGGCTGTCCTTTCTACTCAGCACATCCGCTCTGCAATGCTAACTTAAGATTCTCCTTCACCTAGGTCACTGCAGAGTACGGTGCTTTTTTGGCTACCTGCTTTCAGCATCTCCCTACCTTGCCAGTTTGTCTTCTGAAGGGAAGCAGGAGAGATACACACAGAAGGCCTTATATCACACATCCTCAGCCATGTACCTGGCCCAGAACCAGCTCCAGTGAAGGAAACCCCAGTGTGTCCATACCCTTGCCTTGGGCAATATGGGCAGTTCAGAGACCAAAGATCCCAGGCAGAAGGTCTTTAACTGTGTGGCGAGCAGTGTTCCCCTCACCTCAGGAGGCTAGGGTCTGACTCTGCCAAAGGAGATGTCTTTGTAACCAACAGGCTGCTCTGTAGGTTGGAAGGCGGGAGAGGGGGGAAGGAGGATGCATTTTTGGATCTTCCCTTTCGGGAAGGCTTTCTGGAATAGGTATTGGAGTAACCAGGAGTGGCAGTACTCCTGGATGAAGGCTGAAGGGGTAGGTGGGAAAAACTGGGGTGGGGATGCCTAGTGGGGTGGTATGATCAGCCAGGCTTTATGGGATGCCGCTGCTGGGGTCTCTGCCCAGCCGCCCCTCTCACCCACTCCTGCCCAGCCCTAGACCTAGGGCATTGGGTTTCCCACAGTCACATTCTTCACTCCATAGCTCATGCGGAGACTCCCAGGCTGGGGCTGGCAGCCATGCCGTCTGTGGCCACACACTGTGTCCTAGGGCAAGCTGTGCATGGGATCCTGTGGCTCCCTCTGGGGGGGACTGGGCAGCCTCCAACCCACTGCTGCCCGGCAGGAGGCCATGGATCCCTGGAGGAGCCTGAGGCAGTAAGGAAAAGAAACTGGGCCTCAGAGATGCTATGGAGTGCCACCAAATGCCCTCCACCCCATGAAGCCAAGCCTCGTTGGGCCTGGCCATCGCTGACCTCCAAGTCCTTCAACCAAAAGGAGGTGGGCAGGTTCTGGGGAGACATGTTGTACAAAAGGGACCCCCCCCCCTTCCCTTGTCCAAATGAGATGGGGACCTAGAAAAGGCCCAACAGCATGTTTGAGGTCCCGTCAGAGCTACACACCACCCACTAGGAAAGTTGTTCCAGCCTCAAAATCTAGCTCTGAATGACTTGGAGGACTCTACCAGCATCCATGTGGAGAGATGGGAGGGAGAAAGTGAGAAAAGCTAGAGGTAGGCAGAGCAATCACAAGCCTAGAAGGTTGGGGCGGGCCAGTGCCTTAGCTGCCACACCATGGCTGCGGGGTGGGGTGGGGGTGGGGATTCCCCAAGGCCTCAGGGGCACATTGGGACCATCAGGGAGACCCCAGGAACCTTCCCTGCGATTGGCCAGGTCAAGCAGTGATGTGTAGCCTAGCACCAGTGGCTACCCTCCTCGTCCTCCCAGGGAAGACCACTCCCACCACAAGACAGGATGCAGAAGCAAGAAGAGCCCAGGGTTGAGGCTACTGGGAAGGACCCTACTAGCAGGAACTACATCACCCATCCATCTGTTCACGCAAACGGCACCAGAGACCCCAGAGTGGCAAGTACTGGAGCTGCTTCACAGCCCACAGAGTAGACGACAGACTCCGGGCTCTGCAAGGTGGTTATCAGACAGAAGGAGAGGCTGGCTACATTTACAACTTAGGAAATTATATTTCAAAATAGAGGTGGTGGCACATGCCTGTAGCCCTGGCACTTGGGAGTCTGAGGCACGAGAGAGCAAGAGTTCTAGGACAGTCTGAGTTACAGAGTGAGTTCTAGGCCAGCCTAGGTTATCACAAGACTCTGTCTAAAGAGGGGAAGGAAGGAAGGAAGGAAGGAAGGAAGGAAGGAAGGAAGGAAGGAAGGAAGGAAGGAAGGAAGGAAGGAAGGAAGGAAGGAAGGAAGGAAGGAAGGAAGAAAGGCAAGCCACAAACATCTAGAAATTGCCCCACAGAAATCAGCACATCTCCAAGCCTGAACTGAGGACCCTGGCTTGGCCTTTTCTAGAGAGCCGACAGTTGAGCATTAGCCAGCACAACCCTCAGATGACTCTCCAGAACTTGACTTTCTCTACTCTCTCCTCATTGGCAGCTTTGCAGGGACATTGGAATAACACAGTGATGGACGGTTTTCCTTGGTTTCCACCTAAAGTCAGTTCAACTGAAACAAGTCCTCTTCAGACTGAGTTCCTAGTGGAGCCTGCCTCCTAGGGCTGGTTAGACAACGTCATCTATAAACAGAGTCAGTAGCCACAGGCACCTGTGCAGCATGTCCTAGGTCAGGACCATGAGGGCCATCCACAGCATCCAGGGAGGCCACACCTTCACTACTGTGGACGATACAGGGTCTATCAGAGATGCAATGCCCATCAGGGCACAGTGTGGTGACAGGCCAGCTAGGAGCCACATTGGCTGTGTGCCCACAAAGATTTGTTTGCCAAAGCAGGCCACGGGCCAGGTTTGGCCAGTAGCCCACAGCATGTTAACCCTGCTCTATGAAGGGAAATTATTGTTTTCATTATATGTCATTATCTTCCTCCATCCGACAGGTGAGAAAGACAAAGTTGGGAGCTGTCTGTCTCCCTGCACTTAAACAGTGGATTATCTAACAAGATCTGGGTCTCATCCAGAAGCCATCAGTTTCAGAAGACTTAAAGTTCTGGAGGGACCGCAGAGGGCTGAGTGCCAGGCTGGAGACAGAAGTCACACCCAGGACCCAGGGCACTCTCCTGGCTGCCACCACTCACCTGGAAGCCCCACAGATGACAGGAGGCCAGAACAAGGGATGAAAGCCCTTTAAAAGTGAGAGCACACTGAAGCCCTCCCTTCCCAATCAGGTCTTAAGTAGAATAGCAGGCGAGGGTGCAACGCCATTTAATTTGCAGCTGGAACCAGGGTTTGGAATCAGCCGCTAAAGTCTTTACTGAAGTCTTCGAAAAACTACTGCCTGAGAGCCCCCTTGAGCTGGGAGGGCACCAGGCAAGCTGGAGAGCGCACAGGGCCACTGTGGGCTGATTCAGGGTGAGTGTCCCCCCCCCCAGGGCTCCCTCTGTGCACATGCGCACGCTGTGCAGACGTCCAGGGCAGGTTCTTTCCTGTGCCAGCTGCCTCAAGAATTTTACCAAGTGTCTGTCCCACTTTAGCTGGAAGTGCCCTGATTCTTCACATCTGTTTTCTTAGAACGACTGTTAATAATGTCCCAGGACAGATTTTAAAGAGGGGGGGGAAGGGGACAGAGAAACATAGACCCTCACGTTTGACATCATACACAGTGGCTCCCACTGTGCAGGCACACTCACTCCGGGCCTCAAAATCTTAAAACCCGGGTCGGAGCAAGACAGATGCAGGGCCCACACATTTAGGGGACATACTCTAACTGTCCTCCCTAGCCGGGAAATAGGAGGGGTGTGGTTTGAATGGGGTACCAGCTAGAACAATGCCAGGTAGGGAACAAGGGTTTGACCTAGATGGTCAAGAGCCCATAGCATCTGGGGGTGGGGCTTATTGGTACAGTGCCTGGCTAGCATGCGCAAGGCCCTGGGGTCAGTCTGAAGCACTATGTAAAACCGTAAAGGTTAGTGCACACATGGAACCCCAGCATTGAGGAGAAGGGGAAGATGAGAAGTGTAGGCTCATCCTAAGCCTGTGTGACATCAAGGCCAGTCTGGAATACATGAAACTGTATCTCAAGAAAGGAACCACAGGGTCTGATAGGCAAAGTAGCCCTCCAATAAGTCAGCCACCCTCAGCCATGGCTACTCAGGAGACAAATCTCTGAAGGAGGCCTTGCTCAGGGGGGATAGATCTGAGAACCAGGATGGTGTACCAGGCACACAGCATGGCTTCCTCCAGGTCCAGAGATGGTCCCACGCTGGCCAAGCCACACGGGACCTCATTTCCAGCCAGCTCAAGTCTTGTGTTACTTCACACTGGCACCAGCATTTCCTTGATCCCCTTCTCAGCCCTTCCAACTCAGAACTACCCTTCCCTGACAATGGCCCAAGGTAGTGACACCTGATTCTAAGGGCTCTTATGACTTTGGTCTCTGCCAACCTACTGCAGGTTTCCTGGGTGGCAGCTTCCTTGAGTGGAGAGATGGGTTTATCACACCCAGCTTTCCTCTGAACTGTGCTTCCTGTCTGAAATGTAGGGAGCAAGGATAGCCGAGTGCCAGCCTCCTGACACTTCAGGTCTTTTCTCCCTAGGGCCACTCCAAAGAGCTTTGGGTAGGGCAGAAAAGACACTCTGCCCTAGAGAAAGTGAAGGTGAAAGTAGCCGTTGGGGTCTGGCCGAGAGTCAGAAAGTGCCTGAGGGGAGAGCGGAGGATAGCTGTCTACCCTAGGTCGGTTCTAGGCCAGATACAGACCTATTTCTTCTGCAGTAACATTCAGGGCTCAAAGAACCATCTGTAATGACATCACTACCCTATAGCTGCACCACCCAAAGTGACAGGAACCAAATGTCTTTATTCTAGTTACTTTAGGAAAGAATTACAGAGCCATGTCTGGATCAGAGCTAGGTTCACAGCCTCAATTGTCCCCAGCTGTAAAATGGACTAATGCATACAGGGCAACATGTAAACCTAACTGCCTGATCTGGGATATGTGGTTAAAAAGATTTAGTAACTCTTTCTTGGGGACTTGGGTGTCCTAAAGGAGTAAATAATGACAGGGGCCTGACACCAAAATATAACCGTCACATAGACACACAGACACAGCATCCTATCTGCCAAAGGACAGGAGAACACAGAGAGAGAGAAAGAGAGCGTGTGGGGGGAGCATCCAACTTCCCAAAGCTCCCGCAGGCCCTGCAGCTCACGTGCACCTTTGGACACGGAAGTCTTTCTCAGCTCTAGAAGGCACATGCTTCAGGCCTGTCTCCTCCCTCCCTTCCAGGCAGGCTGCCTCTGCAGCTAAGGAAGCCTTGCCCCTCCTGCAAGGCCAAGTGCAGAGGCAGGGCTTGGAAAAATCCTCATGCCTGGAGGGCAGGCCCAGGGCAAGGGCGACAGGATAGATTCCGTGAGCTCATCCCCAACAGCCGTCACCAGAGTTCCCAGAGAGGCTGGTGGCGTCAGGAGGGGGAGGCTGGGTGGGATCCGGGTGTTGGTGGCTGTGGCGGCAGCGAGGGGTGTGGGGTAAGGAGGAGGCTGATGGAACGCGCTATAATAGCGGCTTTGTACTCTGATTCCCAGCTCCCTGGGAACGCCAGGAAGATTATGAAACCCGGTGTCTTTGGGAATGCCAGGATATTAGCTGGAAAAAGAATAATACGAAAATAAAATAATGCGCGGGATGGAGACAGCAGACGCTTAGCAGACTGAGCCAGGGCCTCCCGCTCTGAGGAGGGAGCCAGGCTTGGCCCCTGCTGCTGGTGCTAACGAGCAGACAGGGCCTGCCTTCCAAGGAGAGCATTTCCAGAGGGAGCTGGCAGGCCAGGCCCAGCCCTGCCGAAGATGCACAGGCCAGGGGAGGGGTGGCAGAAGGCAAAGCATAACTAGGCCTCGTCCTGGAGCCCAGGCATTCAAACCCCTCAGGTTCCCAGGAGGCTCCTTTAACCCATCCACAGTCCTTCCCTGGCTCTTTCAAGATCTCTATAAACTCCTCCAAGCATCTTCTTCCTTAGCACGGTCATACTGAAATAGCTATAGAACAGCAAAGATAGAGGAGGGAGCAGGTTTATTTTAACTCGCATGTGAGTATCTCTCTTCCAGCCCTAAGTCACACAAGAGCTCCCCATGGAACAAGACTCCAGCAATGGGCAGCAGAACAAGCTGTCTTAATCTTACCCATGACTCTGATCACATACCCAGCCTCTCTTAAAAAAGCATCTAAGTGGAGGCCAATGCACACTACCTCTGTCCTCATTACTCATAGATGGCCCAGGAGCCAGCAGCAGAAGCAGCAGCACTTGGGACCTCATTAGATGTGGAGATTCTCGGGACCCCACCCAGACACTGCATCAGAGGCAGCTGACGTCTGCGCTCATTAGCCCGTACTGCCACTGCTAACCCGTCCAGTGCTGCTAAGATGGGAGCTCCTCCATGTGTGATGGAACAGAGTCCCAGGGTCATAGCTGTTCCATCATACACCAAGTATAGGTAGGGCAAGTGTCAGCCAGACATCAGGGGCCAACGGTGGGGTCCTGGTAACAGAACACCTGGAAATCTGCCCCACGATGCGGAGTGAGCATGAGTCCCAGTCTCTGGGCCAAGACACCAGAATGTTCCAGGGCAAGGCCACGCTGGAAGCATGTGTCGGTAACTATAGGAAGGGAGTGTGGCATGGGGGCATGTGAGGTGTGATCATGAGTCTGTGTTGGGGCTCAGGGGATTCCATGTACTCAGTTACAAAGTTATCCAGGCAGTTACTGCCAATAAGGATGGTGGCTCTGCCCAGATACCTGCCTCCTAAAGGCATGGCAGAGCCCTGCAGGATCCACTCTAGCAATCGCAGACCATCTCCCTCAGATGCCCTGGCAGTCAGGTTTCCCCAGGGATGCCGAGGGCTCCCTGGGGCTGGTTCCTTCCATGTATCATAAGCTAATCACAAATGACTCAAAACCCCTCAAACCGTGACAATTTGACATTTGACTTCCGTGATCCTCCGTGCTCTCCATAAACAACAGACTAACAGATTTCTGGGAAATCTCATCAGCACTCTGCCCCATCCCCCCAAGTCATTACATTAAGAATCTTGGGCCCATGTGCTTGCTTGCTTGCTTTCTGCAAGCCCCACCCTGCCCCAGCACCTGGCTTCATGCATGTGTCTCTGGGCACCTCTGGTCATGTGTCCTATCCCTCCCAGCTGACACTCAACCCAAACTCCTGCTTCCCTGCCTTGGCTGCCTGGTGGGCAGCCACCTGATCTGCTTTCCTCACACAGCTACACTGAACGTCAGACTTGCCAGAGCCAACAGTGAACTCATAGCAACCTTGGGCTCACCCTGTGGCCTAGCACTCTCACTAGGCCACATTGCTCTCTCTCACTCTCAGCACATTGCTGAGCCTCTGACAGCCCGTGTGTCCCTCTGCCACTCCAAGTAACACCTTGGTCCCATGGCTCCCTCCACAGGTGTTTGCCTCATCTCTGGGTCTTCTGATGGGATGTTATCTTCCTCCATTACTTTCCAGAGCCACTTTACTCATGGTCCCCATACCTGCTCTAGCCAGAGCTCACCTATGCTCACCACTGCCCAGCTTTCTGGTGCCTGTAAGAGTCCTGGACCTCCTTCCAGAATTCTGCTTACTGCTATTTCCAGTTTCTTTTCCTTGTCAGAAGTTCTTCTATCAAACCTGGTAGTGCTGCCAATCACAGAGCCCCAGTATGGTCCTTCAGAGCCCTCCACCCATCACCCCAGGCACAGGGCCTGGTGCAGGCATGCAACCAGTTAAGGCCATTTTCTTCCCAGAGCTGAGCTACTCTGGGCTCTCTATATGTGAGGCAGGGAGTAGTGTGCCTTTGTCTAGCTGTGGCTGTGAGCATGCAGCATGTCTTCTGCCACCCGCACCGTCTTTGCTACCAAGAAGAAAGCCAGCCCTGAAAACCTCAATTTCCTGCCACCTAATACCTGGCTCCTCTCCAGAGCACTTTCCAACTAAGTGAGGCCCAAAGCCCCCTTGCTCATCATCCCATATGAATAGAGTCTCTCTGTTGTACCCACATTGTTTTCTGAGACAGTCTCCCACTGGAAACTGCATCTCAATGGCTGGGCTAAGTCAGCTGGCCAGAAAGCCTTAGGGATCCTCCTGCCTCTGTCTCTCTGCTTAAACTGGGAGTATAAGCACATGCTGCCACCTAGCTTTTTAACGTGGGTGCTAGGGATCAAACGCAGACCCATTCAGTGCTTGCCTGGCCTTCCTCAAGCTCTTCCTCCCCTACTCTCAGCCTCAGCCACAGGACCATCCCTCAGCCCTGCCAAGTGCCCAAACCAGGCCAACACAGGACAAAGACAGCCACGCACAGCCTTGCTTCATGAAAACCGCAGATCTGTCCCATCTGCTCCTGTCCTGGCTGACAACAAACAAGTGGCCCAGAGCTCTGGATGACTCTGCTTCTCACACAGGCTTTGTCTAGGACTAACAAATTCTATGAGCCTGTCACAGGCTATTACCTGGCCTCCAGAGGGTTTCCTCTCCTGCTCTACTGAGATGGAGGGCCTCTCTGGGCAGCCTTTTTGGAACCACCACTCACTTCCACCCCCCTCTCTCCTTCTATTCATCATGTCCTGAACCCACCCCACTAGACTCTCACAGGCATTATATCTGCCGTGACCCACTGATATGCACACATCCATCGCTACAGACAAGCTTGTGTGTAAAAGGTTAATGGGAGCTGCTTCCCAGGGTCACACCCCAGAGCACCCGCCAAGAATGCACACGTAATACTGGCTGTATTCCAGAGGTGGTGGTCTCACTTGGGCCTCCCATCCTGTCTCCAGGACTTCCTAGACCAGCAGAACAGAGAGCAGGCTGCATGCCTGCCCCAAGTGTTCCTGCGCGGATTGCCAACATCCCTTCCCCAGCTCATTACCCAGATCTTGAGTAACTTGAGCCAACCCCAGTACTGCTAACTATGGAAGATGCCTCGGGGGGATGGCGGGGTAGGGAGAAGTGGTCATCCAGGGTTCCTCAAAACCCTAGCAAAGTCTCTGCCTGGGGAGAACTGTGTCCAACCAAGAATATGCCAGGGTCACCAGGCCTCACCAGCCACTCGCAGCTCCCATTTCTGCCAGCCTATCTTAGCTGCAGGGAGCTCCAGGTCCCCTGGCTTTGCTGTCTGATGAGCCACTCAGAGGCCCGGGCCACCTCCATCTCTGCTCTCATCTTCCTTCACCCTTAGAGAAGCAATGGGTATTCCAGTGTCAAGAAAGAAGCTGTCTTGTTTTAGGAAGACACCCCACATGCCACCCCACAGGGACCAAAGCCAGGGTGGCTGGCCAACGTTCCAGCTAAAAGCCATGACCCGGGGCTCCACGCCTGTCCCACAACAGCCTTGGACAGGCAAGCTTCACCCCACCCAAGCCCAGCCAAATGCAACCCAATGTACCAGGGCCCCCTCGAGGGCAAACACAGCTGCAGGCCCCGTCTTCTCCAGTGGCTCCATTCTGCGGCGCCAGCGGCGGCGGCGGAAGGCATCTGTCTTGCGGTACTCCAGGTGGAACTTCCAGCCAAAGAGAGAGGCGTACTCCCAGCCCTCGCCCTCAGCCTCTGCCTGCCGGTGCTGTGGGAGAGAGGAGGCAGCTAGGAGGGAGACAGGGCAGGGTTCCAAAGGGTGAGCCTGGAAGAGCCACCTGGAAGAAGGTGGCTTTGAGCAGCCTTGAGTGAGAAACCCAGGAGGGAAAGGAGGATCCTAGGCCACAGGGTAGCCGAGGAGGCCAGCGGGGAAGGTAGACAGCAGCAGAGCTAGAGACTGGGCTGTTTATTTGAACTAGGGGTGGACTGCCCAAATCCAAGCTTTCCTTGTCATTTCCTTTTTCTTCTTAACATCTCAGCTTCTAAACATAGAAATGGATCTACAGTTCAGAGGCAAAAGGAAGAGCCTGCTACCCAAGGTCAGACTACTTCTCACCAAGATGTGGACCTAGGCCAACTGTGATGAGGCCATCTCTCCTCTAACGGGCCTTTTCCCCACAGGAAGCCTGGCAGTGCCTGGCCCTAGGCTCTGTGAGAGAGTGATGCAGCATTGCTGTTAGCTATCACCTCAGTTTGGGCCCCCAAGCAAAGCCCACACCTCTAACAACTGGATGTCCTCCACAGAGAGAAAGAGTTGTCGGCCTGGTTCTCAGCAGCTTGTCCCCAGACCCCAGACATCACTCTCGAGAGCCTCCGCTCAAAGGAAGAGGAAACCTGGGTCCCATAAAGACTGTGCTTAGAGTGGGAGAGGCCTGGTTGTGCTACCAAAGCCCAAATGTGTTCTTAGGAATGGAGAGTAGATGCCAAAAAGATCCTGGGAAGGCAGGCTCGGAGGCTGGGCTGGGCATGGGCAGCCCCAGACTCTGGGACAAGGGCACGTGGTCACATGTGTTCACAAGGAAGTACAGTGAGCCTGTTTTGTGTTTCCTGCCAAGCTGGGCAGGGGTGGAGGATTGGGGGTGGGGGGGCAATGATGGCCTTTCACTTGCAACACAATCACACTGTGGCCTATCACAGCAGCCACAAGTGTGGGCCCACCCCCTACTAATGTTCCGCCTCCCTGTGAGGACATGTCACGGCAAACCCCACTCAGAAAGTAGCCAGTGGCAGATGGCTCACAGGGTGTAGGCCCCACCCCCTGCCTCCAGGTGAGAAGGGTCTGTGAGATTCAAGGCCACAAGCCTGCCAGGAGCATAGGCCACCTATCATGGGGAGCCAAACACAAGGCACTTCCTTTGACATCCTTGAGTCTTCTGGGACCGTAAGTCAAGGTGGCAGGTGAATTCTGAAGTCAGATATCCGTACCTACGAGCACCACGTGCAAGCTGTGGGGGCCAGTGTGACCGACATGGTTTGCGTGTGCTCTGTGTTGTGGGAGTGTGATCTCTGTGCACAGTGTGACCCAGATTTTCAGTGTGATGTGTATGTATGCTAAACTGATCTGGGTGCAACCTGTCAGTGAATTCACTGGGTCTCCTGCTGTTTTGAATGAGAAGGTCCCTCGGGCATTTGAATACTTGGCCGCCAGCTGGTAGCCTGTGCACACCGCATGCACCCCCACATGATTGCTAACGCACACAGGTCTATTCTATGTCCAGTGGCCTCCTCCTCCCAGAAGCCCACTCCCATCCACCTCCCGTTGGCTCACCCTCTTCAGTGCCTCCATCTGGCTGAGGTCCCTCCTGCGCAGTCGGACCCAGCGGCGTCGCCGGTGAGTGTAATACATCTTCTCAGCTGGGACCCAGTGCCTCGGCTTTCGGTCCGGGGGTATGGTGAGGCCATACTCCCAGCCTGGGGGACGGGGGGACGGCCTGTTAGTCCCTGTCACCTAATCCCGTCTCTCCTAAACTAGCACTCTTCAAGTGGTATGCCCAGACCCTGAGCAGCTAAAAACTCTGGGCCTAACTGGTAACTTGAAGTGGAGGCGTGTTCAGGAGGTTCCCCAGGTCGAGTGACCCAGCGAAAGGTGGGCAACTGCCTGGGACCTCCAGCTGCCTAGGAGCTGGCTGGGTGGGGCCCCAGGCCCTGTGTTCCCACCTTGTTCATCAACAGCCCGATTGAGGTCTGTGGACCACTCCTCGTCTTCCCACTTCCAGCCCAGCGGGCATTCAATTTCATCCTTGGGAAGCACCTTCTCCCCGTTCTAGAACACAATAGGTGTAAGACGAGTCAGACGATACAGACTGAGCACCCACAGGATTCGAGGTCACCCCCTCTGGAGCGCAGGAGCGAGGGGAACAGCCAGGCCTCTAGTCACAGGCTCTTCACGGACCCCAGAGAAAGCGCACACTGACCACCCGGAGCACCCTTACCACGTCGGTGTAGTTGTCACTCATGTAAATCCACTGGCCTCCGGGGAGCCGGGTCTGGTTCTCAAACACCTCCTCCACAAAGCTCAGGTGACCGGCATCGGCACCGTGGAGCAGGCTGTTAGGAGGACAGTGCCAGGGTCACGGAGGACACCCACCCTCCTCTGCCTCAGGACAACACCTTTCCTCAGCCCACCTGCACTGTCAGCCTCGCTATGACACAGATACAGGGGTAGTGAGAGAGAATGGGACAGAGAGAGAAAAGGAGGCCCAGAACAGGAAGGGATGGTCACAAGCCAAAGAATGTGTCTCCTGAGGCAGAAAAGAGGAAAAAAGGAGACCCATGGGAGGCACCAAACCCAATGAAAATATCATCAAGCTACACAGTTATTCTTCAAGCATTAAAAAGTTACTGAATGTCACTCAACTCTAAAAGAGAGGAGAGAATGACTGAGGCAGCATAGAAGGGCGGCCTGAAGTGGGACTATTCCGAGATCCAGCGAGCTGCCTGGTCAGGAATGGCCATGGATGAGTGGATACTATCTGTTGTATCAAGGAGGACAAGGAACATGACCGGGTGTCAACTCCAAGGCATGCTTAATAATAACGAGCTCTGTGTATGTATGAAATGGTGTGCAAGCACACGGTGGGTGCAGGTTTGTGGTGGGAGGGTGTTGCAAACATATGTATGTATGCATGTGTGTGGAGGTCAGAGGACAATCCAAGTCAAGTTCTTACACTTGTGTGACAAGTGTCTTGCCAACTGAGCCATTCCCAGACGCATATAGCACTTTATTTCTGAGTGTTTGAGCTAGTCCTGCTGAGCCCTAGCCCCAGGAGGGTTCAGCAAGAGCAGGCAGAAGGACCTGCAGACCTCAAGACTTAAGAGGAAGGGTTGGGGAGAAGGGGGAACAATGGCTGGGTATCCTGGCCTATCCCTCCACCACCACAAGACTACCACTCACGTCTTCTCTGGACACACGAACCAGTCTCCTGCCCAGGCCCAGCCAGCTGAGGGGCGGAAGCTATCCTTTGGTAGTTTGATCTTGCCTGTGACGTCAGAAAACTTCGGGTAGGTGAGGCCTGTTGTGCCCCAGTTCCCTACCAGCGCCAGCTTTGTCTGATTCTCATACTGCAGACCAAAGAAGGAGGAAAGGTGAGAGGTCACACAGCTTCAGGACCCAAGGGCCAGGAGGCAGGTATACACTCACCGTTTCGGCAAAGACAGAGAGCTTCCCCTCGGCAAACTGATTGAATTCTTTCTCATCTACAGAGAGCCCGAACCAGAACTTGACCCGGATCTGCACGGGCATCCGGGCCCCAGGTACACCCTCCGAAGGATACTGGGATCAAAGAAACACAAACACCCCTCAGGCCTGGGCATACCAGCTCAACCCCCGGTCAGGTGTGCTCTGTCAGGGACTACACCAAATGTCATAGGAATGGGATCTACAACCAAGTTTATTTTCCACCCAAGAGTCCTGTTCATCTAAGAAGACCATAGCAGTCTTGTAGGAGCTCTCTACAGATGGGTTCATGTCTGCAATGGGGTCTCTAATATCCCTGTTCCCTGCCATCTTCTTACTTCTGTCATCTGAGGGAACTTTGCACTACAATGGAAATGGCTCGTATCTGCAAGGTCCAGTACGGCAGCCACAAGCCATCTGAAAAGTGGCTCATGCAACCAAGGGAAACAGAGTTTTCATTTTACTTGATGTTAACTAATTTAAGCAGTTATACGTGGCTGCCACGCCGGACCTTGCACTATCCTAGAAACAGAAGAGCAGAGACCCAGCTCCAGAAGAGGAGCAATTAATGGCAGGCACTTGGTTTCATTTTCAGTACTTCTTGCTTTGGCTAGGCGTGAGCACTGCATCTAATGTCCCCACAATTTCAAGTGCTTATCAGCACATTAAGCGCTCTTTGCTGTTCAGCTGTTTTTTATCCTGAAGGCTTTCAGAAGCTCTGCCAAATGGAATAACCACAACAACCCAACATTTAAAAACACATATATGTTCCCTACGATTACTTCACCATTTGAATCAAACCAAAGGTCAGAGTCGGCCTCAGGGAGCAGAGTTCCCTCCCTCTTAAAATGACACCCTGTTCTCTAGTGGAGACAGCATGGTGAGAGATACCTCACTTAATAAGAGCAGCAGGAAGTCGGGGTGGGTTCAGGAGAGGCTGAGAAGCCGGCTGAGGGTTCCCAAGCAGATGGGCAAGGCCTGGACCCCTGGAAGTAGAGCCCTATGCTGGTAGAAGCTTGGGAAGTAGCACAGACCACTGTTGGGCCCTCCCCTACTCCTTGGCCCATCACCTCCCTGGAGAAGTGTGAAGGCACCTCTTCCCCCGCTGGTCCCCAGGAACTCCCTGTGGTGTTCACTTCAGCTGTCTCTTCCCTCAGGGTGGCTAGCTGGCCTTTTCCCTCCAAGCCACCAGCCCTTGGGACATGGCCGGAATGCCTGCCCCCCCCCACACACACACACCCCTTCCCTCCTCCAGCTCCCACCACCAACTTCCCCCAGACAGGGCCAGCCTGCCTAACCCAAAATAGCAACAGCAAATAAAGAAATGTCTAGTTTGGGGTTCCTCTCCTCTGCTGGTGCTCACTTTTTCCAGCTTGGGTTTAAGTTAAGGAACACCAGTGTTTGCTTGGTCTCTGCCCGCTGCCAACATTTTTGTAGTGCTTGCTCAGGAGCTACTGGCAGGCTCATGAACTCAGTGGGGAAGACTTCGAGAAACAATTCTATGTCTTTTTTCCCCTTTGCTTAGAATCAGGGGACATTTTTGGCTCATGTTCTCCTGGAGCTTCAGGGCCAAGAGGTCAGAACAGAGGCAGAGGCGCTCCAGAGGCCGCCAAGCCTGCCTACAGTCTGCCTGTGCCCTCCCACCCACGACCCTGCCAGCCCATTCCCACACTGCCCCCGACTCCACACACACAAGGAGAGGGGCAGCCATATGAGGGCAGTCTGAGGACAGAACTTGGGGTCAGGATCAAACAAAGAATGTGCCTCAGTTCAGGTGGGAAGATCGTGTTTTCTGCCTAATGTGCACACGCGCACGCGTGCACATGCACACACACAGACATCTTCTCCTCTGAAAGGTCAATCTCCCAGTATACTGATTTTCTCAGTCCTGGCTATCTTAGTTAGGGTTATTACTCCTGTGATGAAACAGTATGACCAAAAGCAACTTGGGGAGGACAGGGTTTATTTGACTTACACTTCCATATCAGTGTTCATCACTGAAGGAAGTCAATACAGGGCAGGAACCTGAAGGCATGAGCTGACACAGAGGCCATGGAGGAACACTGCTTGCTGGTCTGATCCCCATGGCTTGTTCAGCCTGCTTTCTTAAAGCACCCAGGTCCACCAGCCCAGGCCGGCACCCCCCTACATCAGGCTGGACCCTCCCCCATCAGTCACTAATTAAGAAAATTAAGAAAAGGCTTGCCTACAACCCAATCTTTCAGAGGCATTTTTTAAAAACTGAGCTTCCCTCTTCTCAGACAACGTTAGCTTGTGTCAAGTTGGCACAAAGCTGTCCAGCACACTGGCCTAGGATGGATCTCTGAGTGTGGCATCTGTAAATCAAAAGGCAACCCCCAAAGGAATTGGAGAGCAGAGGGAGAGGAGAGCCCATTGCCTGCCTAACTCACAAAATAACACCTGCATTGTCTAACTCAGTCCTCAACTCCTGGGAGCTGGACAGCCTCTTTTTCGCTTAACAGGTGGGGGGAGGGGAGGCTATTCAGAGAACCTTGGTGCCCTGCACAAGGTCAGACAACACTCTAACCAACAGCGGTGATCTGTCCACACAGGCTGTGCAGCTGAGGCTAGCCCTCTCTTCCCATCCCAAAGGGCAAGAATAACAGCTGGCCAACCTAAAACAGGCAGGCCAGCAGCCATCAGATGCTGCTCCGAAGGGCCAAGGCTGAGATCTGGTCAATGATGAAGTCCTGGAAGCTCAGAGGTATGAGGTAAGATAGAAAGAAGGGAACCACTGCAGTGAATCTTGAAGGAAACAGGCCAGGGCTGAGGAGGCCTTCAAGGAAGAGCCGTCAGGAGCAACTAGAAGCAAACGGCTGGTTTTCTGGCCGCTGAGAATGGCTGTACACAGAGAAGGAATCTCCTGAGGGTGCACTCTGTATTTGCATCATCTGGTTACAGCCATGACCAAAGCCACCTGGGCTCTGTATTCTAATATGCCCCCAGAAGAGAAGAGGGGAGCCCCTGCACAGACACCCACTTACTTTCCCCTCATCCATGGGGGCAGGTCTGGAGGTCATCTTAGAAGCCAGGAATGATTATTGAAAAAGACCAGCCCTAGTAAGCAAGTCTTAAACACATGGTGCCCTTAATTTGCTTTAAAAGTGGGGGAGGGGTCTTTTGTAGCCTTGACTGTTCTCAAACTCAGTGTAGCCAAGGATGGTGACCTGAACTCCTGGTCCTCCTGCCTCTACCCACCAAATGTTAGGTTTACAGGTGAACACCATGACACTCTATTTTTCTAGTTCACTTCCAATCCCACATCAACACCCACCAGTAAACTTCCTAGACCCCCTGCATGGGATTGAGATAGTTTGAGGGGGTGCCAAAGAAAAAGGAAGTTGTTTCACTCAACTAACCCTCCTTTCCTAAGATGCAAGTCTGAGGACTTTCAGATAGTTCCACAACAGGACTGGATGGGGAACCAGAGGAAGCTGAAGGCTTCATGTTGAAAAAGTCCTATGGTGGCCCCACGCAGAGAAAACACTCACTTTCAGAAAGATGGTCTGCAGTTTCCCACAGTTCCTGCCGCAGTAGCTGGGGCCCCGCCGGGAGAAGAGAACTTCATGAGTGGGTACCCGTTGGTAGGCCACACGCTTGTCACCTTGCAGCAGCCAGATGATGATATCTGGCAAGCTGTTCTGGGGCTGGAGAGGGGGTGGCAGTCAAGATGAGGATGGTGGTGTGTTCAGAGCCATGCTTGATCTCTGACTCAAAGGCCACCAAGGTCTTGCCTCACTCAGCTCCCATCTCACCCTGTGCACTCAGGTCCCGCCTTTGGCCCTCAGCTGATAGAGGAGTTCCCACAAATGTCTCTGAGGTACCCATGGGTTTCTGGGAAGATGCTCATTCCTACATAGAGCATGGAAGATGTGGTCCCCCAGATGATCCTCCTTTTTCATCCTGCTGACCCTAGGACCCTAAGATATGCAGGCTTAGAGGAGTAGATGCCACCCCAACAGGGGCGCCTCACCGCCCTCCCAGGGCTCTGCAGAGAAAGAATGTTGAGGAGGACTTGCCCTTGCCCTCTCCCGGCCACAGAACAAAGGCTCCAGAGGCTGCCAGTGACCAGTGACCAGCCTGTGCAGCAGTCCCTACCGTGATGCAGATGTGCCCAGGGAACTGGTCATGTGACAACCAGCCTGCCCAAGGGAACTCTAGGGTTCTTCACCCCTTTCCAAAAAGCCTCTCCCATCTCCCTTCTCCAGCCCTCTGTTCCAGATATGCTCTCCTTGCCCATGCCCCACCCCATCCCACCACCCATATTTTCTAAGACCGGCACGAGTAGGCCAGAGGAGTCAGGTCCCTGGGGAAGCAGGCTTCAACAAGAAACTAGAGCCAGACACGCTGGGTTCTGGCACCAGCCTTGCTCTGACATCCTTCGGTGGGCTAGGGCCCATCTATGGAGTACCTACTGTGTGCCAGGTTCTGAGTTGGGCACAGTAACACCGGTAAGTATGCTGCCCTGCAAACGGGCTTACTAAGGCTCAGATGATTAAGATACCTGCCCCAAGGTCACCTAACAACAGACCCAGGAATGTATCACCGTGTAAACATTTGGTCTACATTCCAGGAGGCGGGAAGGCTGAAGGACACCCCTCAGGATTCACTACCTCCTCAGCCAGGGCGCGGAGACGCAGAAGCCAGTCCTCAGCCTGCTCCAAGGTGGTGGGGAGGTCACTGCGACCAAGCTTCAAGGCCAGAGCAGCTTCTTTGATCTGGCTCAGGTGACGGGTGCGCAGCCGGAAAAGGTACTGATCAAGGTGGGTGGCAGAAGGTAGTTCACGGATGTCATACAGGGGCTGGCTATGAGAAACAGGTGGAATGTGCTTGTTCAACCAGGCTCAGCACAACGCAGAGGCCAGTGCCTGAACACCTAACTATTGATAGGGTTAGGCACATTGATAGGGTCCCCGTCCTCTGCCAGCCTTTTGGGTGCTCACCCAGTGTGGCCTGCCTGTTCCAGGAGGCCTCCCTCACACCCTGGCCTTCCTACTTCTGCCTCCTTATTCCCAGGCTATCCTTTTGGGATCTCAGTCAACCTCCAGTCTAGCGGATTTTATTTGTATGTGAGCTCCCCCCCCCCAGCTGACGAAAGCTATCAGGGGACCTAGAGGGTCCCTTTCCTGCCCCCTTGTGTAGTCTAGGGCAGGGGCCAAGGGCTAAGTTGTCCCACACTAAAATAAATCCCTTCTGTGTTGGACGCACACTTTCTCCAAGAAGGAAATTTATGGACCCCTGACTAGCTACTGCAGACACTGTGGGGAGGCCAGCAGCCGTGAACACAGAAGCATCCACGCTGGCTGCCCCAAGACGGCCCTCCCAGAATCCTGAGCTTTGGAAAGCCTTCTGAGCATAGCTGGGGTACCGCGGCCCTCAAATAACAGCGCTGAAGCCCAAGTGAGGAGTTAAGTTAAACTCCATCATGTGTCGGGGCAAAGAGTTCCTGACCCAGCACACAGGGGCTCTCTAAGAGCCCCACAGTCGGACGCTCCACGCCGTCCCAGGGCTGGATGGACACAGCCAAGGGAAAGGCTAGAAAAGAAGGGGTGGGCTCCAGTTTTCCCTCCCCAAGCAGGACCCTCCAGCTGGCCCAGCCCTTGCCCTCAAACAGGACATTCGTCAACGCTGCGCCAGGCCTGCTCAGCGCTGCAGCCCCCGCCCCCTCCCCGCAGCGTCTGGACTCCCGGCTCCCGGCTGATTTATTTTTTCTGCCAATTTCCCCGAGCTATGCAGAACCAATTACCGCCGGAGCGCCGCGGCACCGCTCTGGCAGGCCCTCGGCGCGCTGCGTCTTTCCTGTTATTTTTTTTAATTGAATTTTTAGGGTGGGGGGAGCGGGTGCGGAGCTCCGTCTCGGGGAAACTTAAGCCCCGGGGCCCGTCTCAGGTCACGTACTGCACACCCTGTGGTAATATAATATTTACTGCCCCGAGGGTGCCGCGGACGGCAGCCCCGCGCCGGCGGCAGCGGGGAGGCTGTGCGTGGTGGGTGAGGGGCCCGAAGCAGAGGGCTGGAGAAGCCCAGCCAAGGTCAGAAACTACGGAGGACCCTCTAGCAGACCACCCAACCAAGACTCCCCAAGACCAGCCCTCTCACTCACAAGACAAGCCGCCCTCACAATTTTTCCCACACCCAGGAAGCCCAATATAGGGATATAGAAAGGGAGTCTGGGAGGAAACTGCACTCCTAGCCCTCCCTACGAATGGAAGGTGGCCACAGCAGGGCTCACCAAGTCGCCACCTGTCTCTGGGGACCAAGTAGGTGACTGTATCAGGGCCAGTCCCCTGGAGAATGAACTGGCCTCATTCTTGAGTCTGAAGAGATGACCCTCCCCCAACTTTGCCTTCTCCAGAGGAGAAACTGAGGCAGCATGCCACTCCCCCACAGCCTTGGAGTTGCCCCCAACCCCCGGACAAAGTGGCTCTGATCTGTACCTGCAAGACTGACTGAGCTACTCAGGTGCAGAATGCTAGGAAGGGCTTCGTAGCTGATGAAACAGCATGACGGGCAGAAAGTACATAGGGGCAAAGGGTACATTATGGGATGAGGAGCGGCCAGCAAGCCAGCAATGCCTCAGAAGGGGTGAAAGCTATTAGGTACCCTGTATAGAAAAGCATCCTCTCCCTGATGCTAACCGAGGGACGGAGGGGGGAGGGAGAAGGAAGGGGGAGGGCTCTCAGCTCGGGAGGGGAGAGGATATGAAGGCTGTGAGAGTTGCTAGGGTCCCGGCTGTGATCTCTGAAGGTGGTGTCCCCTAGGTCCAAGGGGAGACAGGAGATGGTGATGGAGCCCTTGGGGACATATGTGGCCTCAGACAGCCAGGCAAGACAGACCCATGAGGCAGAGGGGGCCCAGGGAATCCAGAGCCCAGAGAAGAGGGCTTTGCTACATTGGCACAAAGGAAGGAGGCTCAGGGTGAGCAAGGGAAGTGCCCTAGCTGGAGACAGTAAGGCTGATAGCCCGCAATCAGCCTTGACACCTGCTAAAGCCTGGAGGAACATGGGGTGGCCTCAGATGGTGCCTGAAGGGATCAATCTGGAGCCCCTTCCCTGAAGAACCTGTGAGATAGCCTGAGAGGATGGGAACACACCCTGACTCCAAACTCCTGTACTGGGACTGACGCCTCAAAGAGGTCTGGGTGGCCCCCACCCCAGGAGAGTGACAGAGAGAGACAGTTTCAGATAAATCCTCCCGGAAAGGCCACCGAGAAGAGCCTGGAAGCAAACCCCACAGCCTCCAATGTCCCCACATCTCAGACTTGTCAGGAGTTGGGCCCCACCCATTTCCAGCCCCACAGACTTGCCTGTGGCCTCCTCACAACTGCCAAGAGCAGAGGCCCATGCTCTGGCAGCCACTGTCCCAGAAGTGGCATCACCGGGCACAGCGGCCTTTCTGAGGGCATGGCCTAGGTACAGGATACTCTGAGAAGACCTCCACCCTGGAGCCCCTGCAAGCTGAGGTGCCCCTGTGTGCCCCTCCAGCCCCACAGTTCCTTCATGCCTCATCACTCCTGCTTAGCTTCCCCCATGCTAAGCCCCTCATGGAATGGCCCCAAAGCCCACCAAGCTATCGTGGCCACAGCCAGGGAACCATCCCAGGCCTTCCCCAGGTCCTATCTGTGACAAAGTAGCACAAAGATCGTCTTCCACTTATTTGACATGTGATTCTGGATGTGTCCATCAGTCTCAGTGTGCCTCAGTTTCCTTACTGGGCCCTCAGAGGACGGTATGCTCAGAGTTTTGTGCTTAGTGAATACACACGATGCCTCAGCACAGTGGCTGTCACAAAGTCCATCTGCCCTCTGCTCCCTCCACACCCACCCTCTCCACTGCCTGTTCCTTAGCTCACTTTGCAGGCCTGTGTCTCCTCTCTCATCGCCTCAGACCCAGGGCTCTCCTTCCTCCTCAACAGCCCCAAGTTTGGGCTCTCCCTGACAAAGCCCCCCCAAACCTGCCCTGTTAGGCATCAGCCACCCTGGGTGCACCTGGAGACAGCAGGCATTGTAGGACTACAGGCCTTGGCCTGGGGAGTCCCCTCTCTACTTCCTACCCAACATTTCCACCAGGCAGCCCTGCCAGCTGGATCTGCCCGCAGACCAGGCCTCTCACTCCCCATCATACCTAGCGGGCTCACGTTGTACCCTTGTCAACACAGCTGGGGCTGAACCTGGGTTTCGAGAAGGTAAGGTGTGGAGAATGGAGGAATGGCTTGGGGCGGAGCAGGGGCAGAGCCGTTCCTTTGGGATCAACCCTTTATCCAGGTAAAAGCACACTTCCTAACCAGGGGACGGAAGCGCCTAGCCACCAGT
Source organism: Pachyuromys duprasi (assembly GCA_028658305.1). Lineage (NCBI taxonomy): Eukaryota > Metazoa > Chordata > Mammalia > Rodentia > Muridae > Pachyuromys > Pachyuromys duprasi. The sequence goes on from CM053761.1 coordinate 55,061,214, forward strand.
TACACACCTCTCACGATGAGGGCATTTCTCTGATTCCCTTCTCCAGGGCTCTCCAGCTAGCCTGGGAGAGGAGAAGATGGGATGCGGGGGGAGGGGGGGGAACTACTGTCATTCAGAACCTCGTAGAAGGCAGAAGATGGCATTGACAAAGTCTGTTTCATGGCTGAGAAAGCAAGGCCCAAGGAAGCAGAGCTACTGAAAGCCAGCAGACTGCGGTGAGGGGCAGGCTTCCTGGTTGCCTTGCATCTAGCATTGGGGTAGTCATAGTTCCTTTCACTAAAGCCTCTCCACAGTGTCAGTTGATTAGATATTATTAAATAGTCATTCTTCATGCCAAGCTCAACTTCAGTGACTACCCCTACATCCTGGATGTGGAAGAGATAGAGGTTGAGGTGAGCCCCTCACTCCCCGGCCCCCTTTTCCTGAAGCTGACAACCAGCCTTGTGCAGTGAACGCCAAAACAGAAACCATGGTCCCTGACAACATGGCCTTGGGGGAAGGCGGGGTGCCCTTGCCCCAGCTTCTCCTGGAGATTCCATCAGGGAGCTATGAGGTCGGGGATCAGACACAATGCTTCCCATTCAGGTGAGCCCGCTGGCCCAGCCCACAGCTGCTGCTGCTGCTTCGGGGAGATTTATGACCTGTTCTAAACATCACCTTTTCAACTCCTGAGGCCGGCTCCACCACCTCTGGGCTCAGCACTGGCCAGACTGCTGGCCAAGCGTGGCTGGGAGACGTGCTTCTGCTCACCGCCACACACGAACACTCCTGAGGAAGCAGCCTTGGCTGAGGCAGGAGAGGCATCTGAGGGTGCCAAGTACCCCCTACCTGCAGTCTGCAAGGAGCTCATCTGTCAGCTGAGCCACCAGGCCATCCATGTCCTCGGAGGAGCACTGTGCCTTCAGAGCCAGGTGGACCTGCTCCAGGCTAGCTTCCTGTGGAACAGGCAAACCTAGGTCAGGAGTATCACCTCGGAGGGGTACCCAACCCCCACCCCACCCCGGCCCTGTCACTGAGTCTGAAGGGAATAGATAGTAGAAGCAGGAAAGGGCAAAGCCAGGCTGAATCTGCAGCGCCATCCTGGCTCCTGAACCTTCCAGGACCCCCTCACCCCAGCTCTCAGATCCCCAGTCTCACACATGGACACAAGAGCTTTTTCACAGCCTGAATGTATCCTGCCCCACCTGCCACCTCAAGGCTAGGCCTGACTCCCCACAAGAGAGTGAACCTCTCTGAGACTACTCTGGTCAGTTCTTTCTGAAGTCAGCCACATCACCAGATCCAGATCTAGCCAGTCTCCCCCAGCAGCCACGAGGCCACCACTGGGCAGAAGGACCAGACTCCCAGAGCTGGCTCCTTTGGAATTTCTCAGAGGCCAACCTCAAAACACACCATCAGGCCCACAGCAGCCTCAGTCCCCCGAATAGCCCTCTCTACCCTCAGCCTTCCAGAGCGTGCCACGTGTGTTCCACCCTGGAGGACAAACCCTAGAAAGAAAACTCAGTCCCTGCTATCCCGGCACTGTGGACTTCTAGGGAGTCCAGAGGAGAGCAGGACAGCGATTTTGCGCAGCCTCAACTCCAAGTTCTCCCGATGGCATTAGCTGCCCACCTCCACACAGGCCAATTGCAAGGACATCACCCCTTCCAGCTGTTCTCCTTGGCCACCCCCAGGTCTCTTCAACCCTTCCTCCCCTGTGCTGCCCCTCATTCCTGCCAAGTAGCCACACGTTCCTCCCTCGGGTGATGCTCTCTGGAAGGAAGCCTGGAGCCACTGCTTGAAGCAGCCAGCAGCTTCCCAGCATCCTTCTCCCCTCCCTTTGCCTCTACATCTGTGCCCTCTCAAGATTCTCCTACATGCCCTGTCCAAGCGCCAAGCAGACCAGCACAGAGGCTGGTTCCCAGAAGCCTTTCCTCTCCCCAAAGCAGAACTACCCTCACATTCAAATACTTTGGACCTCTCTCCAGGTACCTAGCTTTGAACCCCAGATCATTTCTCTCACACCCCTTCACCTCCCTAAGAGAAATGGACCAAGTCCTGGTAGCCCAAGCTCCACAAGCTCCCTAGAGAGCCATTTTCCTCCCAGGCCCTCCTCATCCTCCTGAGTCCTTGCCGTGATTCCCGCATCCTCCCATTGCCCCCGTGACATCCTCCCGCTGCTCCTTAGCTGTTCCCTCCTCCACATCCCACACCACTCTCTCAGCAGCCACGAAGGCCACCTGGACCTAAGTTTAGAGCCTTAGCTTCTAGCTCCTGGCTAGAAGTTTCTGGCACAACTAGAAGCATCTAACAATAAACACCAGGTATGTCCTGACACTCCAGCTGTCTCTCATCCCTCTGTCTCTCAGCATCCCCCACATCCACCTGGGTGTCCCTGCCACCCTTGAAATTGATACCCAATCTCTTCAAGCCCACAGATATTTCTGGCAGGGCTAGAGACCAGGCGCCCTGTTGGGCCAAGACTCACTCACCAGCCGGTCGGCGATCCTGAGGAGCTGGTTTTGAGTCTCCATCCGATGGCTGATGTCTTCCCAATATGAGGACAGTACCACCACGGGCTTCACATTGCCCCAAGGCAAGTAATAGTAGTGGCACCCTGCAGGGAGGGGAGAGGGCCCGAGAGCTGGGCAGAGGCCATGGGGCTGCGAGATGTCGCTCTGCAGAGCAGGGAGTCAGGCCAGAGCTTTTGGAACTAGCCCAGCTTGAGAGAGAACTCAAGATAAGAGACAGGTCCTGCTCTCCTCTCCCCTTAAATGCTTGTGGTATGGCTGGTAGTTTCCGGTACCTGAGCACACTTTGAGGGGAAGGGGAAGGGGCAGACTGCTGGGCTCTCACATCAAAATAAGGGTGCTGAGAGAATGCCTCTGGGAAACCCAAGCTCACACCGTCAAGGTCTCCAAGCCAAGCCCACAGACCCCATGTGATGATGGAGATGGCTCTGGACAAGGCAACTGCAGAACATGTGATGGTCAGGGCAACTGCAAAGCCTGCAGGAACCCAAACTACGGGTGAAGTGTCCCCCACAAGAGGAGCATGAAGGATAGCACAAGAAGTGGAGAAGAGGAACACCCCAAAAGGTTTGCTGTGGTTTCCACAGGAGGCAAGGTTTAGGGTTTGGCATCTGCCCTATGACCCAGGTCCCTTCTCGCTTCACCCACCATCAAAGACTGCCCGGCTGTACTGCGTGGTGGAGGCCAGCGGCAGGCAGGTGGTGTCAAATTTGTTCCCGTAGTTCCCGATGCTTACTTCGAACTGGATTGCATCGTCCACATCCTGCAGCATTGTGGCTGAGTAGAAGGCAGCAAAGAGGGAGTATTTGCGCCTCCGCAGGTACTTCTGCAGGCAGAGTGAGAAGGCCAGAGATCACAAGGAGGAGACAAATGAGACACCCAGCAGTGTGGATCCACAGAAGACAGGCCCTAGCTGTGACCTGGACCCGGAAACTCCATCCGGCTGGGAAGAGAGTGACAGATGGTCCAAAGGAACAGCCTCCAGCCTTGGTTACTGAGCGAACAAACTCACTCCAGGTCCATGCACATTTGCTCATGTTTCCTAATATGATCTGCTCCTCCAAGGTCAGGCTACTCCTTAATCCAAACCAGCATCGATGGCACCACCACGTCCACAGAGCAGGGTCTCCCGCAGTGCCCCTCAGGGAAGTCTACACCTCATCTGCCCCTTAAAGGGGCTGAGAGCTCTCAGTGATCACACACACACACACACACACACACAGAGAGAGAGAGAGAGAGAGAGAGAGACCAGGCAGCCCTGCAGTCTGCACAGGCAGCCTCAGCCATGTGCTCAGGATGTGAAGCTTCAGTTGGACCTCTCCAAGCCCAAGGAATATGCTGAAACAATGTAAAACATTCACATGTCTTGATATGAAGCAATGTGATTTTATTATAGTCACCTCTTCGGAAAGCTGGGGGGAAGGAGCTGAAAAGCTGGGTTTCAAACCATGTGAACGGGGATGACAGATAACAGGTGTGTGCTTACTGTGTGCGTACATCAAGTCTCTTCTCGCTATAATCTCCTAAGGTAAGGGAGGGAAACTAAGGCAACTGGTAGGTGGGAGGGCCACCAGGGAAACCTGAGGTAGCTAACCGCAGTGTCCAAATGCTCCTAAATACCATGCATGGCTCTAATGTTTCTGAGCCTTAGAGTCTCCGTCTGTAAATGGGGTTAATGGTTTTGCGGCATGCTGGATCTGAAGAGGCGGGTGGTAAATGGTGTCTAACTGACCTTATTGTTAGCTGGATTGAGTTATGCGCTTGTATAATAGTTTCACTTACCTCCCTTAAACCTCAAAGCTTCCTGTGGTGGGATGTGAACCATCCCCCACAGCTGAGACACAGCGGCCCCCGAGAAGTGCCGCCATAGCAAATGTGGGTCCCAGCTGAAGAAGGCCCTCCACCACTCAGCTACCCGAGGGGGACCCAGTGGCCTGCCGAAGCACGTCCTCACCTCCACTCGAAGGATATCATCGGCAGGAAGGTCTTCCACCTTCTGCTCACTGTGCTCCACCAGCCTGGTCTCCAGGGACAACAGAAGCCTGCCCCGATAAGCCACACCCTCTCCCTGCAGGAGAAAGTCGGGTCACCAGCAAAGGGTAAGAGTAAGGAAATGCAACACATGACAACATGACAGAATCCACCCCTACAGAATGGGTTTTACTAATCCTCCAGCCCCATCCTAGGCATAAAACCTGAGGGAGTCAGGCCTGGGCCTCCTGGAATAGACAGTGAACAGGTCCAACTGGCCCAGGAAAAAAATGCCAGAGAGCCAAATAGAAGGAGGTCCTCTGAGGGTCTGCTGAAGCCTCGTAAAGCCCATGGAATGTCATCTGGGCCCGGACACTGCCAGGCCAGGCTTTCTGGGAGGCGTGTGGCTGCTCACCTTTCCTGTGTTGAGCTCTGCGTAAGGATCCGGGAAGCCTGTGAACTCCCGGGGACTGCCATAGAGGTTCACATAGCAGGGCCCAAAAGTCGGGAGGAAGCCCAGGTTGTCATCCACTGGAAGATGCAAGCAGCTGTCAGAGAGGTGGCCCTGGGGTTTTCCACCCAGCCATGTCAGATCGGATTCCATCTCTAGCCCTCAGTTTCCCCCACCTGCTCCATTATGTGGCCCTGTACACAATAACTGATAAAACACCAGCAGTGAATGCATCAGCCCCGCTCTGTCCCCCGAGGCCTTGGTGTGCTGAAAGGAGACCACTTCTACTATCTTATTAGTCATGTTCCACAGATGGGGAAACGGAGGCTCAGAGATGTGACTGATCCCAGGACAGCAAGGCAACACACTCAGCTGGCCTCACACAAGCTGGGGCTCAGGCCACGGTGGAGGCGGGAACAGCTCCCAGCTCCCAGATCTGGGTACCAGAGATGCCACTCCCTCTCTCTCCTCATGTACACATGTATGGGGGAGTTGGAGGATGGCTAAAGGAACCGGTCCTCTCACCGGCCCCTCTTTCCAGCAGACTGTTCTTTTGACAATGCCACAGCTGTCCTTGCTGGGACAGGACCCCACAGGCTAAACTCTGAAACCCCGCAACAGCAGGGCATTCCTTTCAGCAGACATTGCCAGACCACCACCACCAGGACCATTGAGGTATCTGTGTCCACACAGGGATGAGCGAGGGCAAGCGCAGGGAAAAGGAGCCTCTGCAGAGGCCTGCTCAGCTTAGGGTGAGGCTGCACACCCTAAGCCGTGCTGCTGGGACATGACAGGGGCCAGCTGGAGTTCCCCTGCCTATCACCTTTCCACATATTTCCTCCACCAGACCCCAATGCAGACAGGGCCCAGCTTTGGGAAGCAAAGGGGAAGCCTTGGAATAAGGGGGACTCGGGGGAACACTACTAATTGCTTGTGTCAAACATCACAATTATGATTTACCTCGTGAACTATGCTTCCAGCCTTTCTCATTCCCCTGGCCACCTCCAAATCCCCAAGATAGCTCACAATCCCCCTGGCCCACAATGTCCCCCATGTTAGAAGCATCAGCTGAGGCAACGAGCTTAGGAAGGGTCTGGAGGAACCAGAGGAAACTGGCTTTAAAGCATTGCGAGTAATTCACATCAGTTACCCAGTGGCTGCGACTTGCCAGTGGTCAGCTCGGGGGCCTGGCTGCTGCTCAGTCCCCTTCATGCAAGTCAGAAAATTCCCCTTCAGCAGAAACCCCAATGTCCCATCCCCTCGTGGTCCCCTGGGAGACAGCAACGTACGGTCAGAGGCTTGTGGGCGCTTGAGTACACCTGCAGGTTCCTCTGAAGCACAAAGAAATGGAAGAGGGGTTAGGATGGGCGTGGCTGGGTGGAGAATGGTTACGTGAACAGCGGTCTGGATGGAGAGCCGGCAGACAGGCGCTGTGAATGTACAACAAAGGAGGCACACGCCCTCCCCCAACTCCAACCACACAGCCCTCAGCACCTCTTGACCTGGGCCTCCATTCAATATACTCAAAGAAACAACACACAAAAGAAAATGTGGTTTTTCTACATTATATACAGGTAAATTAGGAGGAATGGTGCAGAGAAGGAAACATGAAAAGGGAAACATGAAAGAGCCATTGTGAACCAGAGAACACCCCAGAGCTCCAAACCCAAACAGATTGACACTTGTGCCCCAGACTGCTGCGCCAAAGCCATTCAAGGCACAACATCTCCACCTAGTGGGCATTTCTAGTACTGCCACAGACCATAACATTCATTTCCTCAAAGGCAGCCAAACACCTGGGTCTGTCTCCTAGCAGCAGCTGGTTCCAGTGAAGATAAGAGACAGATGTCCACTAGCATATGCACATAAACACATGCGTGCACATGCATTAAGTAAATGTGATAAAAATATTCTAGCCCTTTTATTTTCCCACCGTTTTATTACGGTTTCGAGGAGCTGCTAGAGGATTAACCAATGAATGGTCCACTGGTCACATGATGCCCAAAATGTCTTGTTATGCTACAGTGTCACTCAAAACAAATGTATATATTCTCTTATAACCCTCAGGATGTGGCTCTGGCACCCTGGATTTAATGTGTCCCAGAGAATCCAGTTTGGACAGCTCTGGAAGCTCAAGAAAGGACTGTGAAGGAAGAATAAGCCACAAATATGGTAGTCTAGAGGGAAAGGCGGGGCTGGAAAATCAAGGCCAAAGACCTAAAGAGAACAAGTCCCTGATTTGGCACTCAGATCTCTGAAGCCAGACCTTAGCTACCAATGCTAGCTGGCGAGAATCAGGGTGGCAGAGACTGTATCTCCTGAAGATGTTCTCATCTGTAGGAACTGAACTGGGCCCCTGGCATGCGAGAGCTTTGAGCCTGGAAGGGTGACCTAACAGGTACAGCTTTGCTCCCCAGATTCTGCTTTAAGCTCCTTCCAAATGATGTTGAGCAGGAGGAGCCTGTTATCGTGGACTAATGAAACCAGAGTCATGGATGGAACCCTGCGTGCTTCTTGCCAGGGACTGACTTTTAATCTGGCTGCCAGTCGGAGGCAGCTGTCTACCATCCCACTAGAAATCTAACCATTACCTGCTGCTGGCAGCCAGAATTTCACAGGCCTCCTTGTCCATTGTGTATTCGTTCATTTAGGAACTATAAGCAGCTATGACAGTGGCCCTCAGCAGGGTCCTGCTGAGGTCTTAGGCCAGTGCTTCCCAACCTGAGACCAGGTTACAAGCCTCTGATGCCGTGGTTCACCCCAGGTTCTCATCCCTGTGTCTGCAGACAGCTCATAAAGTCAAGGACAGGGTGAGCAGAGAAGCCACCCAACACAAAGCCTCTATTTAGTCCTGCTCGTCTCCCTGCCAAAACACAAGTGCTTCACCGTGTTTTCCTAAGCCTGGAGAGTTGGACCCAAGGAAGCCCCAAGTCCCAAATGAACATGCCCAGCTTTTTACTGAGAGAGTGAAGCCCAACCCCCTCACCTGGAGAAACTGCAAGGGACAGAGCAGGCTGTCAGCCACAAGTCACAGCTCAGCAGGCGGTCCCTGGGGACATGTGTGTACCCTGGAGAAGCCAAGCCATTACCTTCTGCCAGCCCAGCCAGCTCCCAAGGCTCGGCAGAGCCCCAAGCCCATGGCTTTGGCTGCCTGATACCCACCCAGGCCAGGCAGGATGGGAAAGAAGAGATGTTGAAAAATTCACTGTCATCCATGGGCCAAAGACAACTTTCCTTTCCTCAGTGCTGGTCTGCAGCACAATGTCCTATGGGTGAAGGTGCCCAAGACGCCTTCCAGTGTCACAGGTCCCATATGCCCACTGCCTTTCAAAAGAACCTCCACATCTAAGGAGAGGACATACTCCTTTAAAAAAAAATCTCCCCTTAATACGTTGGTGCATAGGGTCCAAAAAATACTTCAGTGTGCCCAGGCAAACTTGTGGGCAGAAGTGCTTAAGAGGTTAGTGTTAGGTCCTGTCCTTACTGGGGACAAAAACAAGAACACAAAAACAAAACCCCCGGGCTAAACCACACCATCAGGAACCTCAAGGTAGACAGAGGAATAAGTGGTTTTTGTTTGATCGGTTTGTTGCTGCTGCTATGCAACAGGGTCTCAGTTAGTTAGCCTGGTGGGTCTTATACTCCCTGTGTGACCAAGGAGGACCTCAAACTCCTGACCCTTCTGCCTCTGGCGTTCAAGGGCTGGGCTACTGGACACAAGGCACCGTGCCCCGTTTATATGGTGCTGGGGTGGAGCCCGGGGCCTCCTGTACGCTGGGCACACACTCTAACCAACATAGAGTCCAGCTTGTGCTGTGTTTGGGGAGAAGCGAGAAAATAAGGTAATGTGCCTTCCCACCACGGTAAGATGAAATATAAACAGGTGAGGAAGGTGGCAGGGACATGTTTCAAGAGGGGCTTTCCAGCGAGGGAGATAATCCGCTGGGAGCAAAGAAAGGGTCTACCTTCAGGCAGGACAGGTGCTGCCAGCTGAGAAAGGGACCCGCCTCTCCTCGAAGGGACCTCAGGGAACCGGGGAAGCCCCAGAGGATAACCCAGTTTGAACAATAAATTTGATTCTGCCATCATGCTGATCTAGCCATTTAGCTGCACATTCCAGAAGTGGTGAGCTGGTTGTTAAGAACAATCCCTGGTCTAGCCTTTGGCTCCCCGGCTGACGCACATAGGGTTGCTCATGACTTCAGCGCCACCTAGTGACCATGGAGAGAAGTTTCTCAACTCTTCAAAACCAGGGTGACAGGAGGCTGCCTAGATACCCAGCACAGTGCTTGCCGACATAGCCAAGGCCCTAAATTTAATTCTCAGTACAATAAGCAAGTGAAATCATTAATTATTGTTATTAATTTACTTGATTGATTGATTAATTAATTATTAAATATATTACGTTTATTCAATTAATTAATGGGATTAATAAATGGGATAAATGATTGTGCAATAAAAAGAATATATGAAAATGAAGGCTGATAGGGGTGGGGAGGACCTAAACTCTCATCAGATGGCTGAGGACAGAGGCATAGCTGCGTCACATCAGAAACTTCACACACACACACACACAAACCACTCAAAAACGACATACTGTCCCTTGACCATCATTAGTTTCTACATGCAGAGACAGTACCCATTCTGAAAACTGAAGAAGACTTGAGACCCCCAGGGTGGCCAGAACTGCCTCCGTGTCACCCACATTAAGATGCTCTCTCGCTGTCTCCGTGCTTCTGCCTGTATGTGCCAAAGCAGCAGCTCGCCAAAACCTCTGACCATTTCCCCATGCGGGCTACACCTGGGAGACTAGCTGCATCCTCACAGCTGAGAGGAAAGGACACTCCCGTCAGCACATCTTCTACAGGTATCTCTGTGTGGACAGCTCAAAGACCCAGTGATGGAGTCAGAATGGCAGATCAGTGCTAGACCCTGAGGGGGAAGGTACCAAGGACTTCAACGGATAATCCTCAGCTTCGCTGTGCACTTGGGATTTTCTGAACTAGAAGCCTTTGGAGACAAGGGATAGAACTCAGCTGGTAGAGTACCTATGCATGAACCCGATGTTCAGTCTCTCATACTTCATAAATCGGACCTGGTAACACATGTCTTTAATGCCAGTACTTGGGGGATCGGAGAGAGGAGCGTCAGAAGTTTAATGTCATTCTAGGCTACACGGTGAGATCAAGGCCAGTTTGGGATGACTGAGATATATACCTTTAATCTAGATACTCCAGGCAGACACAGGCAGATCTCTATGAGTTCAAGGACAGGCTGGCTTCTTCTGACCACTGTACACCAGAAACCAGAGAAGATGCAAGTTCCAGGCCATCCCAGGGCGACATAGTGTGACTGTGTCTCAAAATGCTTCCGAAGAGTTAAAAAGAATGAGGAGCCCCAGGAACGAGGCACATGAGCCACCCAAGCTGCAGAGTAGCAGAGATGGACAGAGACCCTGCCCTGTCTGCGCAGATATGCCTACGGGGCCCTCACTAGCACGTGAATAACAGTGAAAGACAGGGTGGAATGCCAGACAGGACTTTGCTATCCATGAAAGCCTCCATCTTAGAGGGGGCAGAGTGCCTCCAATCAGGGAGACACAGCCATAAGGAGCAAGAGAGCCTCCATCTCAATGAATAGTTCAGAAATAGTTCAGGGTTCTCAAATTCAGGCAATAAGACAAGGGGATGCAGCCTTGGGATCACTTCTGGGGGGAAGAGAAGAGAACCATCAAGATGGATGCTGCTGAGGGTGGTACAGCACAGTACCCAACTGCTTCTGCATGCCAGACACCAGAGGACATACAAGCGGGCAGCCCACTGGGTCCCTAAGAAGCCAAGGCACCTGCTTTGTAGAGAGGAGACTGGGTGACTCCCTGGTTACAGAGACCTTGAGCCCCAGCGGGCTGCACAGCTAGCAATCTCAGCACCAGCCCATCCTGCCTTCAGCCATCCATGGCAGAGGCTAGAATAAGTCATTCAACTCAAGACACCTGTGTCAGAAAGAATCCAACCAAGAGTCTACAGTGTCCTGGCCAACCGTGAGCTTCTAGTACAAAGGTGGCCACGTGGAGATGTCATGGCATCTCCGTTTGTGTGAGCACACTCAGCAATATTCACACAACAGGACCACCCAACGAACTGTTTCTTGGAAGTTACAGATAAATTCTGTATGAGCGTCTTCTAGATACATTCGGAATCTAATCAAGATTCCCACAAGGAAACAAATCAAGACTTCTCTCAGAAAAGGCACCAAAACAAATTCAAAGTGTGTTACGTATTGAAGGGGAAAATAAGCTTGTTAAATAAAGGCTGGAGGTGTGGCTCATTTTGCATGGCATGCACAGAGCTCTGAGTATTTTCACAGGCAGCACATAAACCAGGTGTGACAGTGCACACATGTGACCCAGCAATTCACACTTGAAAGGTAGAGTCAGGAGAATCCAGAGTTCAAGGTCATCCTTGCAAACATAACAAGTTCAAGGCCAGCCTAGATAACTACATAAAACTCCAACTCAAAAGGGAAAAAAAACAACTTAAATAAAACCCAGAGGTTTGTCAAATATTTGTACATGGCCTATAAAGCAGAAACCAAGCTTTTGTTATTTAAATAAGAAAATTTTTAAAAAACACAAGGTAGTTAGAAAAATCTGAGAAGGAAATAGTAAAATAAGTCTAAACAGAACGAAGGAACCCAGAACTGAAAAAAAAATCCATAAAAGTTTTTGTTTTGAAGGCTGGAAGGCTAATTGGGGGAGGAAAAAAAAAGAAAATTCAAACACATTAAAGAAGAGAGAAATGGCACAAGTAGAAAAAAGTGCCTAAATTCTAGAAGTCACTGTGAGAAACACTGTAACTATATGGATGTTTTGCTAGGAAAACATAAATTATCAAAATTGACAAGAGCAAAAATAATCTAAAAATAGCAATGATCACAAGAGAAGCTGAAAAGTGTATGAAGAGCCATCTACGCCCACTCAGAAAGGGCATCAAGCCCACGTGGTTTTATGGGTGACTAATTTCAAACCCTCAAAAGACTATATTCTATGTTATATAAACTGTTCCCAGATGTTAAACGACTTTAAATCTTTCCGATTAATTTTACAGAGCCAGCATAACCCAGATACCAAAAGCAAGCACTAATAAGAAGACCAACTGAAGATCATAGAAAACCCAGGGCTGCGCTCAAGAGGCGCTGTGGAATTAGGAAGTGAGAAAGATGACATGTGGAGATGGAAACAGCAGGAAAAGTGCATTGCTGACATCACCAAAAAGTAATTTTGAGGAGGTAATGGTAGTTCATTGTCTTACTTGCTAAGTAAGAGATTAACAGGTTTGACAACATGCAAATTTAATTTCTGCCTGTCAGAAAGTATTCAAACATAACTGACAAGAGCTATTGATGAGTAAGCTCAAAGTTAGTGTTCATAGTCACAGAGACTGAATAACTATAACATATAATATATGTAACATATAGCATACACATGTATGTATATATAACATATTTTATACATATATGTGCAATACATGCAAAATTAAAATGTACAGTTGGCCCACTTCGCTGTGTCAATGAAATGAAAAAAAAAATAATTTTAACCTTTAAATTAATAAAATTCTCTTTGTTGTTTTCAGGGTTTGTTGTAGTGCGGTTTGGTTTGGTTGCTTTGAACTTTTAAGTGAGGGCCTCTGGTAGCCCAGGCTGACCTTGAACTCACTTTGTCACTGAGGATGAACTTGAACTCCTCTACATCCCAAGGCCTGGGATTCCAGTCCTGCACCACCACACCAGTACTATTTTAGCCACGTCAGACCAGTGGCATCAAGTGTGTGGAGGGTTCTGAGCATACAACCTTCTGGAGGCTGACTTCGGTACCGACAGGAAGCCTTGAAAGTGCTAAAATGTGCTGACAGCTTGGCTTTAGACATACAGGTGAGAGAACACTCAAGAGCCGGGGAACAGCTCAGCGGCAGGGCAGGTGCCCAGCACCTCTGAAGCACTGAGTCCAACCCCAACAGCACAGGCCTATCTTATTTTATCTTATGTGTTTTCCTGCATGTATGTATGTACACCAGACACACGCAGGTACCCTCAAAGGCCAGAAGGTGTCAGATCCCCTGGAAATGGAGCACCAGGCAGTCGTGAGCAGCCTCATGGGGATGCTGGGAATCGAACCCTGGCCCTCTGCAAGAGCAGAAGATGCTCTTAACATCTATGCCATCTTTCCAGACTCAGGACGTTGTTGTAACTGTGCACAGCACGAAACTCAGCTACAAAGACATTCATTGCAAAGTTATTTATAAGGAAGAAAAATCAGAAGATGCCTAGAGAGCCCCACATCAACTAGCTCATTTGATTGTGTACACTCACAATGGAATGTATATTTATTACAATTGTATTCTGAGGCTAGGGATGTAACTCAGCTGAGAGAATGCTCAACTGCCATGTACAAGGTCCTGGGTTCAATCCCCAGCAATAAATAAATAAACAAATTTGTCCTAGAAGAATACTTAGTCACAAGAAACTAAGACCTCAGCCTAATGTTGCCAAGCAACAAAAAGTAATGCCCAAACAACTTGTTTTAACATGTATAGGTACGTGTCACGTGAGTGTGCGCATCTCCCCGAAGGCTCAGATACTGTTTCCTGCAGTGTGGACTTAAGGGCATCTTGTGGGTAAATGTCAGTCTTCTTCTTTTGGACCACTAGCTACTTTTTTTTTTTTTTGAGTCAGAGTTTCTCTGTGTAGCCTTGGCTGTCCTGGAACTCACTTTGTAGACCAGGCTGGCCTCAAACTCATCAAGATCTAATTGCTTCTGCCTCCCAAGTGTGCCACCACTTCCCAGCTCACTGCTACTTTTTTTACATACTGAAAATGGGTTACATTTTAGTAAATCAATAAGACCCATTGCAAAATAGGAATGATTGGGGCACTCAGGGCTGGGATGGAAGCCAGCACGTGATGTGCCCCCTCAGGACTGATGGGACTCCTTTGGATTAGCCAGTCTGAAATATCCAGAGCTACAGTAGGTAGCTCTCACTGAGAAACGAATCACAGAGGCCTTACAATGTCCCCGAGCCTGTAGGCTCTCAAATCTTGAGGGATGGAATAGAATGGGACGGGACAGGGCAAACAGAGAGCAGACATACCTTCTATTTCTCCTCCGGTGGCAGAGATTTTCGACATACCCAAGTAGGTGGTGGCCACAGTGTCATTGTGAGTGAGGCGGTCCCTAGAACAAGGAGGGAAAGAGGGCATATGAGCATGAGAGGCAGTCACAAGATACAGCCTACTCAAGAAGGAAGCGACCTTGGTGACAGATTGCCAGGCAGATTGCCCGAGGGGCAACTTATTTATCTTGACAGTCTTGTACTCCATGTCAGGTGGCTTACATGGGGCCACCATCCCAGGCTGACAGGGAGGAGGCCAGAGGCAGGCAGGATGGGGAGCAGGAATGAAGCTGCTGAGGAGAAGAAGTTTCCAGACCCAAAGGTCCTAGAAGCCCAAGAAATGCCAAGCTCCAGAGGTGCTCCAGGAAGCCAGCTCCGAGGCCACAGCAGGAGCTAGTGCTGGCGTGCTCTGCCTTTACAGAGACTTTAGCTGTGTTCAACCTTTATCCCAAAGGAGCTTCACAACTGCTTAGAGACCAAGTACCGTTTATCATCCTCTACAGAGTGAGGAAACTTAGGTGCCGAGGCATGCAGGCATGTATCCGCCAGGAAGGGGGGAGCGGAGCCAGTGGAGGCAGGTGGCCAGCCAGTCTCACCTAAATCACAAGCCGCAGGACTAAAGAGAGGCCTTATCTCAAAAACTAATGCAGAGAAAGCTGAGAACTTGACATCTGGCCTCCACATGCACACATCTGCCACACCACACAGTCAATAAAGGCACCCCATTACTTAGTTCTCAGGATCCCCCATCAGCCCTCGCAGGTATATGCTATGATGGGCCCCAGCTTCAGGTGAGGGTGCTGACACTGAGGGCTGGTGAGATGGCTCAGCAAGGGAAGGCTTGAAAGCCGTGTAGCCTGAGGCTGATCACCGAGTCAAGCGGAGTGAAAGGACAGAGGAGACAACAGCTTCCACAAAGTTATCCTCTGACTTCCATATGCACGTCACTGCGTTCACATGACAAACACTGCATGCTCCCGACCCCTCCTCTTGGTTTTCCCGGGGCTCCCTCCCCGCTGTGGACACTTTGGCTGATCCAATCAGCACCAAAGGCCCGCTGAGTTCATGTTCCTCTTCACCCTAACCCCCTGAGTAGCCCAGTTACTAGCCCTTCCTTTCTCTTCAGATTTCCCAGAATGGGGATTAAGTCTGACTTTTGGCGTTCCCCTTGGGACAGGGACTGCATGAGGAAGAATGAGCAGCCTCTCAGCCCAGATTCAAATCACAGTTCCTGGTAAGCCACATCATGAGGAAGCTTCCCGGAGGTGACTGGCACCAATGCCTGACATTTCATGCCCCTCTCTTGGTTTCTGCTCACACTGATCAGGGTCTAACCCGATGCCTCAAAGACACTAAGCAAGCTGGGGACATTTTAAAACATCATTGAGGTTCCCTAGTAAGGGGAACAAGGACTATTTCTAACATGAACTCAATGGCTGGGTCTTTGACCTCCTCCTCTCCCCTGAGGGAAGAGCAGCCTTGCTAGGCCACAGAGGAGGACATTGCAGCCAGCCCTGAAGACACCTGATAAGCTAGGGTCAGATGGAAGGAGAGGAAGACCTACCTTATCAGTGGACTGGGGGAAGGGCATGGAAAGAGATGAAGGAGGGAGGGTAGAATTAGGAGGGAATGAGGGAGGGGGCTATGGCTGGGATACAAAGTACATAACCTGTGATTAATATAAAAAATAAAAATTATATTAAAAAAAAAACCATCATTGAGCCAGTTCCTTAAAGGAGACCGGGCTTCTAATTCTTGGCCTTGTCTAAATGGGGAGGAGAGAAAGAATGGGTGGTGTTTGTTGCTCCTATGGAGGTGGTTTCTAGTGAGGAGGCTTTTTGAAGTTTTTTTTTTTTTTTAATGTCTACATATGTGTGTCTGAACAAGTCTATGTGTACGACATGTAGCTGCCCACAGAGGCCAAAAGAAGGGTGTCGCATTCTCTGGAACTGCAGTTACAGGCAATCATGAGCCGCACGTGGTGGGCGCTGGGAGCTGAACCCTGATCCTCTGAAAGAGCAGTAAGTACTCTTAGCCACTGAGCCATCCCTCCAGCCCTGAGGAATTTTGTTTTTTAATGAAAAAGGAATTCTTGAAGCCTCGGGTGGAAGATTAAGTTACGGAGCCACATGCACCACGTCATATTTCTAAGGCTCAGGTGACAGGAGAAGTTTGTCTGTGTGTTCTGGGAAGAGCTGCTTTCTGGATAGACGCTTCCAGCAGTGGCGTGCTTTCTGGCCAAGAGCTGGGTTTGGGGGCTTGGGGCTTTTGGAAAACAGTGAGTCTCAAAATAGATTCACAATAAAAGTGCCACTTCAACCCAAGCCAGAGATGCAGCCACCAGATTCTGTAATGTGTTTGGATTGTACAGTATGCTGATAGCTTTGACATGGCTCCAAGGGAGTCGGGCCAGGCACAGCCACAATCCACGGGGCCAACCACCCCCACACGCACCCACACAGATGCACACACGCACGCACACACGCACACCAGGCTACCCCAGTCAGCATGGCACAGTCACTGCCAGCTGACATGCAGAGACGGCTCTGGGAACGCAAAGCGGACCTTTCCACCAAACCGCTTCCCCTTCCCCGAGGCTCATACCAGCCGTGGCAGACCTCAGGACCTCTCCCTGCCCCCGGCCCACACTTCTTTCCCTCTAATTCTCTCAATCTGTTTTCTTTAGGCCTGGGGAACTGGCACACACTTTAATGGTTCTGTGGCCTGGGGTTTTTCCCCTGGTCTCTCATTATCCTCCTAGTTGGGGGCGCAATGGGCCTGCAACCAAAGGAGAATGGCCAGGGAGCCACATGACCAGCCCTTCTGGGGGCAGAGAAAGGACAGCTTGCTCTTTGTGGAAAGCCTGGTACCCAGAGCTTGCGGAGCTTGGTCCCTGATGTCCCCTCAAGTGTGAGAAAGGTGGTCTCCTCACTGCTGCTGTAGGAGACAGCATGGTCAGGGGAAATCCCAGCTCCAGCTGAACTGTCACCTCAGACAGGTCATTTGCTCTCTCCTCCCTGTGTCTTCCTCTATGAAGCAGGACCATGCCACCTTGTCATGATAAACTCATTTGTGTGCTTTCTGGACAGAGCCCTGGCCTGCAAGTTGGTGCTCACCAGTGGTAAGATTCTAAGACACTCACAGACTACTGTCCTGACCCGCTCAAACACTTACAATGATGACCCCCTACTCAGGAAATGTAACCCACAATTCCAACATGGGGGTGGGGGTCTTCTTCCATTCCATCCCACGGGGAAAAGCAGCTAACATGGCTCCCACAGCTTGCATGTGACCCCTACTCATGACTTATCAAAGCAACTCTTCAGGAACCCTCCAGAGATGGGGTCCTCACTGCCCCTGGCTGTGACCTCTCTATCTGCTGTCAGCACAGCATCCCAGCTCCTGATTGCCCCATAACTGCCCAAAGCCCTCATATCCTGCCCCTCCGTCACAGCAACAGCACAGGTCCATGAAAATGACGGGCCCAAGGACCCCTGGAGACCCCCCCCCCCCTTTCGAGGATCCAGAACTCACCAGTCCATGACACGAATCCTCATTTTTTCACACATAGAGGGAAACTGAGGGAGGAAAGGGATCTGGGTGAGAAGAGAGTTTGGGAAGAAAGCACCCCCCTGGTTGAGCAGAAGCCAAGGCTGCCAGCAGGACTCAGGGACCAAGCAGTGCTAAGCCTGCTGGGGAGCACTCACCATGGCAGGCAGCGTGATGCTCTGGTTCCACTGAGGGTTAGCCGTCTTTTCCAGGATCCTGCTGCAGAGCTAGGAGACACAAACGGTTGGGGGGTGGCACTCTACATGGAGTCCAAGCTTTGTGGCGACCATATGACCCAGAAGCCACCCTCTGCCACACTGGCTGTTCTTATAACTGGGCCTTGGAGCACTGCATGGCAGGCTCGGATGAGTGGAGTCCCTGTAGAGACAAGACTTGGGAAAGCTAGAACCCAGAACGGAGTGGCTGGTGCATGAGCACCCTACATTCAATTCCCGGCAAAAGAGAATAAGGGAGGGACAGAGAGAGGGAGAGGGGAGAGAGGGAGGAAGGAAGGAATGAAGGAAACCTTGAAGCCACATCTTGCCTTAGACAAATGCCTGAAGAACTAGGTTTGTTATAAACATATCAAGAATGGAAAGTGTTCTGAGCCAGGGGCTCCATGTTTGCAACCATGAAGCCCCAGGGCAGCCTGCACTGACAAGTACAGAAGGTGGCAAAGACTCAGTTTCAAGGGCTGGGGAGATGTCTCAGGGAGTGAATTCTTGCCACAAAAGCATGAAGACTCAAGTTCAATATCCCAAAAGCCATGTAGAAGCCAGGCAAGGTAGCACACCCTTGTAATCACAGCAGAGGTGGGAGGATCCCAGGGCTGCCTGGGAGGCGGTCTAACCAATTCCAGGTTCAGTGAAAGACCATGTCTCAAAAATAAGGTAAAAGGCCGGAGAGGTAACTGAGTACAGCTGTAATCCCAGCACTAGGGACAGAGGCAGAGGTGAGTTCTAGGCCAGCCTGGTCTACACAGCAATTTCCATGACGGCCAGAGCTACGTAATAGAGACTCTGTCTCAAAATAAAAAAAAATAAAAATAAAGTGAAGAGTTATTGTGGATGACACCAGCATGCACACACAACATGTGTATACTCACATATTAACACGACACACAGCATACTTACAAACACACATACACAGAGAGAGAGATTTAAAAAAAAGTTTCTGGGAGGCAGATGAGTCTAGCACTAACAATGGTGAACAGGCTTCTCCTATAGGCCTGTCACATGCAAAGCAAGAGTTTTATTAAAGTGCATTATCTCAATAAGAAGCATTTGAATTAGATCTAGAACTCTGGGTCCCTTGCGGGGGGCGGGGGGGGGGACGAAGGCGTCATCTCTGCTCCTAACCATCTACTTTCAGCCCGTTCCCATTTCCCCTCCTCCCTGTAGAAAGGGCCCAGCCAAAGGCTGCCAGGGTGAGGCGGAAGAGGCTGTTAGTAGAGTAAAGAGGGGAAGCCGGAGGTCAGCAGGTGAAAAAGGAATGACTTTTGCAGGAAAGCAGCCACCATCTTATAGGGGCATGTGAAGTGCGAGTTGTAGCACCGAGTAGGAAAGCAAGAGCAGAGCAGTGAGCACAGTGTGCAAACACTTGGACTGGAGTGGTGAAGGCTGAGAGTCCCTGGTCACACTTGTTGACATGCACATAAGGAAACCAAAAGGTTCTCTGCAAGAAAGAAAGAGAGAGGATTGTTGAATGAGGACCAGAACCAGAGGGGGAAGATAGATAGATAGATAGATAGATAGATAGATAGATAGATAGATAGATAGATAGATAGATAGATAGATAGATAGATAGATAGATAGATAGACCAACCGTATATAGGAGATGCATGCAGCATCTAATCGAAAAATATAAACTTTAAATGAAATGAAAGAAACCTCTGTCACATACGCAGCCGGAGACCCTGCTAGCGCAGCTTCCCGCTTCAGCCTCTGCCAAGAAAGCCCATGACCTCTGACCTAATAACCCTGGTTCTAGAAACTTTTCTATGGAAAGCAGAACATGGACAAAGATTTCTGTATGCTGACCGAGGTGGAAAGAAAAAAGCTGAAATTGCATCCACGCATACAACGGGCTATGCATCGCTGTGCATCCGTCTAACGGAGTGGCCAGCCGGGCGGTGAGTTAACCTGGGGAAGTGCCCGAGGATGCCAGCCGTCCCAAGCGGCTCACAGAGAACCGATTCTCATTACTCACGCTGAATCAGCGGAGCCGAGTCATCAGCTAAAGGAAATGGGCGAGGACATTACCGCTCGCCCGTCCGTTCTTCCGCGAGCTCCGCACTCAGCCTTACTCTGCGGCTCCGCGCGGCGCCCGTGGGTTAACCCACGTTGCTGAGTCACCGCCCGCAGCTCACCTGAACCGCGCTCCCGCAGCACTGGGGAGCAGGCAGCTCCGACATCGCTGCAACCGGAGAACCCTAACAAAAGGCAGAAAGCACCCCCGCCCCCGAAAAAAGCCCGGCACCAAGTCGAGCAAGGAAAGGCCTCGGTATAACTGGAGAGCCACGGGGCTGTGAAGCGGAGAGAACGGGCCGAAAAGGTTTGCCTCGGGAACGTGGAGGCTTTTTTTTTTCCTCTCTGATTTTTTCATATTCTTTAAATAAATGTGTTTAATTCTTGGATTCAGAAAAAAGTCTAAAGCGCCTGTCCTGCTCTTTCCTTGTCCCATGTGCAAGGTTCACGCGTAAACCATGCCCCTTCAGTAACTCAGCCACCGCGAAGTTGGATTTATCTTGGGTAACAGTGCCCCCAAGCGTCCTTAAGCAAAAATGCAGAAGCATTCAAGCGTGGCTGGGCAGACAGTGACAAAGTCCTAGGGGTCTCCGGGTGTAAGTAGGTATAAAGAGAGAAAAAAAATAAACATATAAGTATCCAGCTGTCCGAACAATTTTAAGAACCCGAGTTCAAATCCCATGTAAAAAGCACCATGTAAAAAGGTAGGCACGCCTGCAAGCGCCTATAACCCTGCAGGACAGAAACAGAAGGATCACTGTGTCCAGCAGCTGACAGCCTAGCCCCAGCCTCAGCAAGGGATTCTGCATCAACTTCTCCCTCCAGGCTCTGTGTATGTGTAAGGGCAGGCAACACCACACACACACAAACACACACACACACATACACACACACACACCTATTCATTCATACACATTGAAAAAAATGTTTTTTAAAAATAAAACACAACACTAGAAATAAGAAAATGGGCACTGAGTAACCCCAAGCAGTGGGTTATTCAGGAACAGTCAGTGGACCACTGGGTGCATTGGGCCAGAAGGTCCGGGGACATTGAACATCCTCAGGAAATCAAGATGTCGCCCCAGAAGTAGCTGCCAATTGTGGGGGGAGGGGAGGCATTTACTTTTATAATGATTAGAGCAGAAGGTAGAGACCTGACCAAGGGGGATGGGACACCTGGTGCTGTGTCATGTTGCAGCGCAATGTAAGGTACCTGTGAAGAGCTCCTGACAAGATTCTCTGAATGTAGCTGCTTCAGCACCAGGAAATTCAGGACCCACAGGAATAAGGAAATGCCAGAGAAAACAACCAGAGAACTCCAGAATTTAGACAAATGCCAAGGTTCTCCAAAAAAAGTCCCTGTCCTGAGATGGAAAATGGTAGTGAAGAGACTATTGTATGATCCTGAGAAGAAACAGCCGCAGTTGGGGAGACATGCTGGCTAGGAAGGGCTGGTCCTTGGGGCATGTGTGAGGGTGAGAGCAGACTTCCATGTTGGGTATAAAAGAGGAAAAAGCGTTAGGCTCTCATTGGATCTGATTGCGGAAGTCTCTCTCCGCTTTGGCAAGGTTCCAAGGTCCTAGGTAGAATCTGGGACGGGATTCGGAGTTCACCTGTTAGCTTTATCTCTTGGGTCGCCCAGCTGATGGCTCAGGTGACCGATCAGCAGCCAATCATGAAAGAGGATTGAAAGGAAAAGAAATACGGGAGGGAGCCCAAGATTCCTTCTCTAGGGCTAAGGCCTGGCTTTTTTTGGCTGTAGCCAGGACAGTAAAAGGCACCTTCTAGCCAAAACTGCAAGGGATTGTAAAAAGAGGCTCTCTGATCTGAGGTTAGCTCCTGCGCAGGGGCAGGCCACTGTGAAGGCCTCCACAGGCTAATGTAAACTTCTTCCTGCTTGTTCTAGGTTGATAGTTAGATCCAGAATCGCTGTTAACTTGTTTGTGAATAGGTAAGAAAAAGAAAAAGGGGGAGAAAGTAAGCAAAGACCATTCATGCATACAGGGAAAAGGTGAATGAAGGTAAGAACTTTAACTTCAACGAATTCCCACAGCTTACATATGAGATAATGATGATTTCTTCCAGCATCCCCTCTGCAGAAACTGCAGCAAGTTTAGGCTGCCGGTTCCATAGCATCAGCCCATATATACACATAGACAAACAATCAGACATATAGACCTGTACATATTCATGCACACATTCAATGGACGGTACAAAAGGAGCTCCTTGCATATAGACAATTGACATACACTCGTGTAACATATGAACAAAAACCAGACAGACGTACATATTTACATGCAAACATATATCTATACATAATTAAATTTATGGATGAAGCAAATTCCAACTGCTTTCATTCAGTGGGCTTCCACCACCAGGCTTCTGCCAACAATGTGTGTCTGAGAGAAAGCTCCCAGAAAAAGAATTACCTCATAGTCAAAAAAGTAATTAATCACAAAACAGATAAATTCTAAAATACAACAGGTTCCATGTTTTAAAACTAAACATTTCTTATCTATGTATCCGTTACATAAGTTCATAGTGAGTTCAGAGAGACAAAGGTTGACAAGGCCTAAAGGTTAACATGGTCTAAAAGTTTCAAGAATATATGTCTTTTCAATGAAGACTGACCTGGATACACATTTTTCAGCTATCTCTAAGTTTATAGTGAGTTCAGGACAATAACTTTATCTGTCTTTCATTCTAAGAAACAAACTAAACTTAAAGTGACAGTTTATAATGCCATAAAGTGACAAGGTATAAGGAAATACAACAGAACAGTTTGTATATAATGACATCAAGATTTGTACTTAATTAGACATTGCTTGGTCCCATTATAATTTGGGTTCATGGGAAGTTTAAACCAACTTACTTATATTTATGGTGTATACCCAGGATTCGTAATGAAGACTTATCTTGAAGACACAAATCTGTCTCAAGCTTGTCTCCTAGTGAGACCTCTGGAGGTCCACAGAGGTATTTATTACAGCCATAAACATTCCAAAGTTGTTTAGAACTTTTAAAATTGTTTGAATCAAATCAGGAATTTCATAATCAGGAATTCATTCATCTGAACAGCAATACATCTTCATTAAGATCCCATAGGAAGTTTGTTCAATCAGAGTGTATAAATACACAGAAAGTGATGACTCACACCATACCAGAGTATAGAGAGATATAGATAGCAGTGCACATAGAATGAGTGTCAGAGACTGGAAGTAATTCTGGGTGTTTGGTGGTACAAACCTTGCAAAATATTGGATCCCCTTTCAGAAAGCCCACCTGCCTAATGAGCTCCTTTAACAGAATGACTCCTGACCAAAGAGGATTAGAGACACACCCACACACTCCACCTTGGAAGATGGTATCCTTAAGATGCAGGCTGGGGAGAAAGCTGCTCAAAAAGGTCAGAGGCATGAGGAAGTCTGGTGGGGAAGAGAAGAATCAGAGCGAAAAGAGAGCTGTGTAGAGTCCCTTGCAGCTAGGCAGTTGGATCCTGGGTTTGACTATGGCTACAAGAGAGAACCTGTGACACATACCAAAAAAAAAAAAAAAAAGCTGGGTCTGTGGGGTGTGGGACAGAAATCAACAGGGACAGGTACCACTCCCCTGTCCTGGACAGGAAAGTGAGCTACAAAGAGTAAGGGAGGAACAGGTGACCCCCTCGGGTGACAATCAGATGCCTCTCTATGTGTCTGCCTTCCGTCACAACTACGTCAAAATAACTATTATGCTTCCTCACACATTGAATACATATATATTGGGGTTCTCTGCAGCTTTAAAGAAAAATGAAATTATGGCATTCAAAGGGAAGTGCCTCTGCAGCACTATTAGGTGAAATAAGCCAGGCTTACTCAGAAAAACAAACAGTCCATGTATTCCTTTAAAGTTTCAAACGTGTGTGTGTGTGTGTGTGTGTGTGTAAAAAGTTGGGACCAAAAAGATGACCCAGGCCATAAAGACACTTGACTGAATATCCTGGGAAACTTCGTTCAGTCCTCAGAACCCATAGTAGAAGAACACAGCCAACTCCACAAAGATGCCCTCTGATCTCTCTCTTTCTCTCTCTTTCTCTCTCTTTCTCTCTCTCTCTCTCTCTCTCTCTCTCTCTCTCTCTCTCTCTGTCTCTCACACACACACACCGTGGCATGCCTGCCCTCATAAACACACATTATGCATACAATTGTACTTTTTTGTCATGGACCAGCAGGACGGCTCAGCAGATAAAAGTGCTTGGCACCAATCCTGACAACCTCAGTTTGATTCCTGGGAGAGAAAGCGCGAGCCAGCTCTCATAAGTTACCCTTGGGACCTCCACATGTTCACTGTGGTTGTACCCGCATCTCAGCAACACACACATAAATA
The DNA here is from genome assembly GCA_028658305.1 of Pachyuromys duprasi. Classification (NCBI taxonomy): domain Eukaryota; kingdom Metazoa; phylum Chordata; class Mammalia; order Rodentia; family Muridae; genus Pachyuromys; species Pachyuromys duprasi. The sequence goes on from CM053761.1 coordinate 55,085,473, forward strand.
AATGAGTTGAAATTTTTCCGTTTCTGACTTTATGCATTTCACCTCCTGCCCCCACAGTGTTGCTTAATACTCCCACACACTCTTCCCCTGCCCGATATCCACCCCTCCTCTTTGTTCAGGGTGGACCTCTGGATACACCTGTCCATGTTCAGCTGTAGCAGGCCAGAGAGCCCACCTGGGTATGCTGCTCCCTGAGGCCCTCTATGTGTGCCTCTGCCGGGGATGTTCTCCCCATGGCTTTCCCCCTCCCACAACCTCCCTGATGCCTGCTCCTCACCATCTTCCCAGCAAAGCTGACTTCCACAAAGGGGTCCACCAAGTTCTTCTTGTTGCTGTCAAAGCCAAAGATTTGCTTGACGTTGTCCATCACAGCATCGTCCACTGGGGAGACACGTGCCTGTCACTGCTTGCCAATGTCCCCTCTACATCTGACTCTCCCCCCATGATATGCTGGTCACCGCCAGCCTGCTGCCCTCCTCCAGAATCAACTGCCCTACGTCATACCCATCTCTGGCCTTCTGCTAACCCCTCCAGACCCTACTATCTCTCGGTACACCCTCTCCCATCAACCTCCATCACCCTCCATGTCCTATGACCCCTGTGTCTCCAGGCAATATCAGGACTACAAAAGTGGCATGCTGTGGTCCCTCACTTGGGAGCCAGCTCAGCCTGTCCCTGAAGAAGGGTCTTAGAACAGCAGCTCAGGAGTCATTGCCCCTCCCTAAACACACACATCTCTCACAGCCCCCACCCACACCCAGAGCTTCAGAGCCTGTCCACCGGTGGTGACCAACTGAGGGACTGGTTCAAACTCCACGCCATTAAATGCAGTAAGGGTAAGTACTCTGAGTGCCTGGCGGCATTCCCTTAATACCATGGCCCACAGTGACCCAACGCTAGGCCAATCTTGCTTTAAATGGACAATAAAAGAGACCCAGCATGTAGTCTAACTAAGATTTCCCATTTCCACATGACCACCAGACCAGGCTCGGGGAAGCTGGTGTGGATCCATGGGACAGTCATTGCTCTCAAGGCCCCTCCATCTGCCCAAGCCCACCTACACATGCTGTTTTCCACTGAAATGTTTGCCCTGCTGCTCATTGTGGAGTGCAAGCATGGGGTTCTGGGCTCAAGCCTAACACCACTAGAAGAAAAGATTTTTGGCGGGGCGGGGGACGGGGAGGATCTGGGGGGAGAGGGGTGTAAAATAAAGACTGACAACCTCAGCCAGACAGCAGAAGGCAGTGTCCACTGGCAACACTAACAGACCCTAGGGGTCAAAATGAGGAAGGGAAGGATCAGGAGGTGGTCCCTGGGAACAAAAGCCCTGAGAACGGTCCAGGCTGCTTCTTTTCCCAGGGACTGGCTGGTGGCCCAGGGCCCAAGCTTTAAACAGCCAGCAGCACCACTCACTCTGTGGTAGGTCCTCAGCCCGGAAGAGCTTCAGGCAGAAGTGGGCTCCGCGGAGGGCCACGCCGGTGGGCCTAAGCAGGTTACCCTCAATGTCCTCCTTGTCTTCAGAAGGGTCTTTCTTGTCCAGCTGCAAAGAAAACACAGGATTCTTCATCAGCTCCTTATCGTGCCCTCCGGTGAAGGGTGGGTCCTGAACTCTGGTACCTGCTGCTCCTTGGTCCTTCACTTGGCTTAGCTCTCAACAGAGCAGTGGGGACAAAGACACACACACACTGCCTCCCTGCATGGAGGACATTGAAGCTGGTGCACAGCAGGCATCAGAGCCAGCCAACCTGACCGACCCCTTTCCCATGAGCACTCACTCACCTACTCCCCTGTTAAAAAGTGGCAAGGTAGTTGCAGGGGTCTAAGCTAGAAGCTCCATCTTCTGGAAGATGAGTTCACTCACACAAGTATTGACCCAGTGACCCACTGACCGCAGAGTCCACGTGGTGCTAAAGGCACCCTGGGTAAGGTCAAGTGAGGCTCCACTGAGCTCACTCCTTGCAGAAAGAACATGCATCTTTGCAAATGGAGGCAGTAATGCTTTGTAATGGTAAAATGGACACCACAGGCACACACAAGCCATCTAGTGGCTTCTTGGGGCAGGTGGGCAGTGGAAGCGCAGGAGGGAGGGAGGTCGGGTTGGTCCAGCAGCCTCCTCAGCAAGCTAGCTGAAAGAGCTGTACCTATCGCTTACTCAGCCTGCTCCCCGCGCCAAACCCCACTTGAGCGTCTGCAGCAAAACATCTGATGCCAGCACACTCCGGAGCAAGCGCCCAGGAGGGAGTCAGAAAACTCATCTCCTCCAATTCCGTGTGTCTACAGGGAGGTGAGAGTGTAAGGAGGGAGAAAGAGGAAGAGACAAGGGAGATGAAGAAGGGATGGCTGAGCACGGAAGAGAGAGGCACAAGCCATTTGCAACAGAGGAAGAGAGCGAGAGGGCCGGGCACTTCTCAACGCAGGGTGCACTTCTGTTACCTCCACACTAGCCCATCTACGCCAGCCGCAGCTTCAGCGCCCTTCAAGAGGATGTCTCCCACTCCTCTCCCTTCACCCCTTTCCCCTCCCTTCCTTAGTCTCAGTACACTCTGACCACTTAGCCTCCCACCACTCCTGACCTGGCTCCTCTTGGGTTATAGGTAAGGAGCACTTTGACAAAAACGGCTTAAACACAGGCTGTCCTCAACCTATGTGTGGTGCTGGGCAGTGGCGGTGCACGTCTTTAATACCAGCGCTCGGGAGGCAGAGGCAAGGGGATCTCTGTGAGTTCAAGGCCAGCCAGGTCTACAGAGAGAATTTCAGGACAGTCAGGGCCTGTCTTGAAAAGCCCTGACTTGAAAAGACAAACAACAAGGAAGGCCAAACAGTGCAGGCCCATCATCCCAGCAGTGGAATTTTGAGCGGTTTGCTTGTTGTTTATATTTTCTGTGTGTTCTACAGTTCCCATGTTTACCAAGTACCCCTTTCAGACAAGAGAACACCTAGCATGGGGTTTTACATGGAGTTACACTAGGTGCTGTGAGGAGGGTACTCACAGGAGCCTCGTCCCCAGGCCCTAGCACACACAGGCTGGCTTTGAGGTAGCCTCTGGCCCCTGCAGAGAAGTCATCAGGGTCTGAGAGCAGCAGCCACTTCCGGAGATAAGCGTGTCCTGCAGGAGACAGTGGAAGGCCCGGTCCACAGGCAGGCAGGAGATTGGGTAGATCACTTAGGGTAAGACTAAAGACTACCAGGCATAGGAGTCAGGCTTCACACCCCATGGATGTGTGAAGCCAAGAGCTGCCCATTGGACACCATGGTTCTTAGGCAGAGCCAGATTTCCTGGAGTGTGGAAGGCTGGCAATTACAAAATCCATGGCTACAGATACTGGATGGTCAAAAAGTACTTTGAACATTTGTGTGTCAGAGAAAAGAAGAATTACCAGAAACATCTACAAGAGGTGGTATGAACCAAACTCAAACCCATTTTTCCACTTCCTTGGTAAATCAGCAGACCAGGGCAAGGAAAAGCGCTGGACTCACAAAGTGACTCTGAAGGCCATACCATCCCTGAAAAAGCCACAGGGCTTGCTTTGCATTGAAGAGGAAGCCCCACTCTACCCCCAGGTTCTAAAGGAAGTAAAGGGGAGTCCCCCAAATGAGTGCCCCACAAGCAGCTTGTAGAACCAGAACTCCCAGGTTTGGCCAAGAGGATGAGAACTCACGGGGCTCTCTGTACACGGTGCCCACATCCATCTGAAATAGAGAGGAGACACGGTCAAACGATAGTGCTCTGGTTCCCTGAGGTCCCCCTCTACTCTGCAGAGGGCTGTTTTCTCTGTGTGCCTGCTTGTGTGTGTCTCCTCACCCCAAGAAATGCCTTGCTTCAACTGCTAAAACAATAAATAAATAATGAATAGCAAAGCATGCCACTCGTATAACAAGCAGAGAACAGACTGCATAGAGGCAGAACACCCATATGCATAAAACAAAAAACAAGTACATCTTTAACACACTTAGAAGTCTAAGCTGAATGGGCAGCCACATGATGCAATTTAACATATTTTTAAGGTTTGTTTACTTTTGTGTGTGTCTGAGTGTTTTTTTTTCATGTCTACCTGTGTACTACATATGTGCCTGGCACCTGTGGAAGGTGTCAGATGCCCTGGAACTGGCATTGCCGATAGTTGTGAGCTGCCACGTTGTTGCTGGGAACCAAACCTGGGTCCTCTGCAAGAGCAGCAAGTGCTCTTAACCACTGAGCTATGTCTCCAGCCCCGATTTTACAGTTTGTAAGAGCTGTTAAATCCACCCTAGCATCTCCAGTACTCGGCACTTAGAAGTGGACTGTCCATTGCCTACTTCTGGCTACCAGGAAAAGTAGGCAGGCCAGAGCAGCCATCCTTTCCTGGGTGCATATCAGAACTCCACTCCAGACCCACAGGGAAGATGGGTCAGGGAGGAGAGCACCACATCATTCGATGTTCTGAATGAGAATGGCCCCACAGGTGCATATGTATACTTGGTCCACAGTTGGTGGAATTGTTTGGGAAGGCTTAGGAGGTGTGGCTTTGTTGGAGGAGGTGTGTCACTGGAGGTGGGACTTGAGGTTTCAAAAACCCAGGCCATTCCCTGTTAGCTTTCTCTGCCTCCCGCATGTGAATCGGATGGAAGCTCTCAGCTCCAGCACCATGCCTGCCTGCTCCCCATCGTGATGGTCATAGAACAACCCAAATTAGCTGCTTTCTTTTACACGTTGCCATGGTCATGGTGTCTTATCACAGCAACAAAAAAAGTAACCAAGACACACAAAACAGCCAGAGATGAGGACTGCTTCCCTTCCAGCATGAGGGAACAGAGGGGAACTTAAAAAGGGGTGGTGACCCACTCTGGTGAAGATGAGGGTAAGTTCATTCTCTTTCCGTCACACCCAGACCTCAGGAAAATGGAAAAGCATAAGCACTTTCTCCAGCTCTGAGATGTATCTTTTTAGAAAGAAACGAAGCCTGAAGCTGTGGGGTGCCATTCAAGGACCCAGGCCCCGTTTCTGAAAGGTGAACATGAAGGAAGGCCAGAGACAGGTGGGGGCGTGACCTGAGTGTACGAAGCTCCAGGATGTCAAAACCTGTCACAGAGGCCAAAGATTTGGGGGTCTTCCTATTGTTAAAGAAAACTAACTCACATAGATATAGGCGGCCATCCCAATTACCACAGGAGCCAAAGACGGACACTGCCGGGGCTCGGATGCTCTCTAGCCTCTGCCTGTGGGAATGTGACCTGACCAGAGATGTGGGCTCCACCCACTTGACTTCCTTCCCTGTTCCAGTATCAGAGACTGCCTGTGACACACATCCCCTCCTGGCAAATGCTTAATAATACAAGTGAGACCAGACATGGTGGCTCATCCCTCTGTACTTGTAGCACACAGGAGGTTGAGACAGCAGGATCACCATACGTTTGAGACCAGTCTGAACTACAAGATGAGAGCTATGACTAAAATAAAATAATAAGTGTTTTATTTCTCAACCTTTGGTGAAAGGTGAAAGGTTTTGTGAGTTGGTATATTTACTGGAGTTTTAAGGGAGATGGGTTGAAACTAGATTCTCCTAGCACAGCCTGCCCCTAAAGGGGAAATGAGAACTAACTGCTTCCAAGTAAAGGAACAATTACCCGGAACTCGCCGAGGAGGGCATCTGTCCTGAGGGAGCGTGAGTCCACCACCTGCAAGGACAGATCGTCTTCCTGTGAAAATGTGGCTCTGACAGGTCCCTCCCAGACAGCAGCAGGCAGCAGCAGGTACCGTCTCCATCCCCAAGATCATGCTAAGCAATGTCTCACCTCACAGAACCCTGTTAATGATGCTAACATGATCTCCCACCTCACAAATAAAGGGACAAAACCACAGGGAAAGCACAGAGCATGTGCAGAACCACACAGGCACACAGCCGAGGGGTCCCACCTAGTGTACCCCCTTACCCTGTGGCATGGAAGAACCTGAGGCCACAGCACAGACAGTGAAAGCAAGCCAAAAGCCAGGCACTGCAGGCCTCTGGCCTGAGCCACCTGGGCTTTTTTCTGCCACTGGCAGAGCTCCTGTGAGTCCTTTAATCACCCAGGAGTTAAGCTTCAACCACCTCCTTCTCACACATACAAACACAGGCTTACAGACACAATGGCAGACACGTCTGTGGGTATTACATCACACATACAAACCCAGCTTACACACAATGGCAGACCCATCTGTGGGTATTACATCACACATACAAACACAGCTTATAGACACAATGGCAGACACATCTGTGGGTATTACATCACACCATTGCATACCCACAGCCCGTGGAGAGCACCTGAGACCTACCGTGATAAAGATGGGCTCATCAAACAGCTCCGAGGGAGAGTCAAATACATTGAAGAAAAGAGTCTGTCGATCCAGAATAGAGAAGAAAGAAAATCAGTGTCTCTGACCCTCAGGCTAGGCAGAGGGACATGGCCACCCACCAATGTTTGAGCCTCAATTGAAGAAACTGGTGGAGCTCACTGCCCAATGCCAAGGTGTAGGGATCTAACACGCCTGGCTGTCCCATCTCTGCCTTACAGAGGCTGGCATTTCAAGAACAAGGATTCTGGGATTGTGGGAGCGGGGCTCTCCAAGTCTCAGGTAATCTACACTGGTCTTGGCTCATACACTCAAAGCCACAAGAAAACACTCTTGAATGCACGCTCTGGTTTCTACTTTCCTGAGAATCAATGTTCTACTATCAGTGTTCCGCCTGGTGCCTGGGGTCACTCACCTCATTGAAGAGTGGGCTATTTCCCTTCTGGATTCGAGTCCGCTTGGTCTGCCCAGCAGCCGTGACCTTGACCACGGGCTTGATGTTCACCCCAGGCAGCTGTCGCCCCTCTATCACCTGGACTCTAATCTGAAAGCCAGGAGCAGGAATAAGCAAAAGGAAGGGAGAAAGGGGGCCACCTTCTGGCCCCCAGAATCAGGGACCGCAGGACCGGCCTACTGTTGACTTCAGGGAGAACCAAAAGATACTAGAAAGAGCACCACAAAACAACCAATTTCCCACCAAGGCCCCCCCCCCCCTGCATCCAGAACATTCCAGAGCTCCCCAGAAGAGCTGTGTAACCTGCATAACATCTGGGACAAAGCCAAAGCCAGCCCCGCCTTCCCTTAGAACAGACCTCTTCTGAGATCCCATTACTACCCACTCTGTCATTGTTACTGATTTTCTAAATCGGTCACTCTGTAGCTAGACTGACCTGATCCTCACTATGTAGCCCAGGCTGGCCTCAAACTTGGGATAATCTTTCTTCCTCCACTGCTGGGCACGGATCTCAGCCTCAGGAAGCTGATCCAGCAGCTCTGAGTAGGGACAGATGTCTACTTTTCTAAGGACCTTGGCTGGGCGCGATAGCCATACAGGCCTAATTCCAGGACTTTGGAAACAGAGCTGGAGGATCAGGAGTTCAATGTCACCCCTAGCCACACAGTGAGTTAGAGGCCAGCCTGAGTAACACGAGACCCTCTCTCAAAAACAAAACAAAAAAACACCAGGGAGATGGCAGAAGGAAGTGAGCAGAAAGGCAGAAGGTTATCCTTCAGCCTTCACACACACGCTGTGGCCCACACGGGTGCATACACAGACACAACACATGTGAATATAAACGTAACTTCAATTTTTTTTGAAACAGCAGGCAAGTGAGATGACTCCACGGGGAGAGACACTTGCTGCCGGGTCTGATCATCTGAGCGCATGGCCCAGGAGCCACATGGTGGAAAAACTCCCACAAGACTTCCTCTGACCTCCACATTTCTCACAGAGGCACTTGTATGCTCTACCCCAACACACAGAATAAACAAACAGTCGCTGATGTTTGGAAAAGCTCAGAGGACTCTGCTGCTGCTGAAGAGCTGCTGCTCCTGACCCTAGCTGAGGAGCACGGAGCTAGCTCTAGGACAAAGGCCAGCCACCAAAACGACGGAGACAGGCTAATCTCATTCATTGTTCACACATCAAACTCCTTGGGATACGGCAGAGGCATATTTTGAGACCCCCAAAACACAAACTCCCAGGTTAGGGTCCAGGGCAGCCTAACTTCTTTACGGGGAGGCCTCTGGAAGGCTGAATACATCATTCTGAAGCTACACAACCCAGCCAGGAACAGAACACTAGTAACTGCTGATGAACTAAAGCAGGAGTCAGGGGCCACAGAGCCTCCCCCACCATCACCTGGAAGTCCTGTGGCTTGTCGGATAGTAGCTTTCTAGGTGGGGCTGCGCTTCTTTTTCTTTTACCCCCAGGGTGGTGGGGAGGAGGATGAGAAGGTGGCTTCTTGGGTGTGGTTGGTCCCCCTGGGCCCACAGCCCCAGTCTGATCCAGGAATGGCTCGGCTTCATCTCCTGTCAGGCCCTGGTCCTCGGTGTCTTCCTCCCCGCCTGTGTCTGCAGGGACAGGTTCCTCATGAGCACCGTGTCCCTTTGACCCTACCCTGAGGTCTCAGTCCCACAGAAGGAGGACCAAAGAGTATGGCTGCTGTGATACCACTCCCTAAGCCTGCCCTCCTGTCCCCGGGATGGATGAAGTCAAGGAGGAGCAGCTGCCACAGCTGGCCCTTGAAAACAGTAGTCAGTTAGTCAGCAGGAAGAAGACAGGATGGCCCTCCCCCCTTCCCCACCCCTGAGGTCAGGCCCTTCTGGACACCTCATCAGGTAAGACAGTTACAGGTGGTAGGGTCTGGCTGAGTCTCACCCGTGGGGGCTGGCCACTTCTTCCCAGAATATCTCGTGTCCATGGTGCTGTCACTGAGCAGGGACCAAGTCTCAGCCCGGCTCTGTCCCCCACCTGGCATGCAGCAGGGCATAGCCCAAGGGAGGAGGGGCAGGAGGGAGCTGGGATGAGAGAAGCCCACCTTCCGAGGGCTCCACTCTTCACCTGTGATAGGCTCACCCACCCAGCCTGAGTGCCATGCTCAGAAGCTGGGAGCCTCTTCTGATTGGTCAAGCTCAGAGCATCCGGGACTTCTGTCCTCCTTCCTTCCCTCCCCCAGCCCCCCCAAACAGCCCTTTTCCTCCCTGAGCCTAGCCCAGCTAGCTATCTCTCTTCAGTACAGGTTTCCCAGCCCAGTGATCTCCAGGCTTGGATGTGCCAAGCCAACAAGACTTCCTTCCGCCTCCCTCTCCGCAGAAACCCACACAGGGCTGGTCAACAAGACAGGCTTAGGGTTACCCAGGGATGGCAAGAGCTTTTCAGGTTTTTATGACTTGTTTCTGTCCCCAGTTCCCTCACTAGAAGATAAGCTCTAGAATCTTCCCCTAAGCAAATGCACTGTCCCGCCTCAGCTGCTTCCTACCCGGACTGCCCTCAGGTGCCTCCCACCTGGACTGCCCAATGGTCAGGCTGGCTTTCCCAGGTGCCACACCTTTGTATGCATCTTTGCTTGCCGAGCCCAGCAGAGGCTTGAGGCAGGCACAGGATGCAACCGACTCACTCAGTCTGCTCACTTCACTTTTGAGCATCCCTGAACCGGTCAGGACCGGCCCAAGCCACACAGGCTCAGTGTCAAAGGCAAGATGGAAACTCATCCCTTAACTTTGTACTCAGGCTCTTTATGGGGTGGGAGGGGGTGAGGTGAGTAGGTCTTTCGTTACATTGTATCATGGCTGCAGGGAAGCTCTGGGCCTCAGGTCTCATTCTTTCCCCGGGCTGTGCAGTGGAGAGCCAGGGTAGGCCCTGCCCCCACCCCCTGGGATTTGGGCAGCCTCATAAGGGAGCCATCTCCTGCTTCTTCTTCACCCACACATAACCCTTGTCTCCTAACCCCAGAACTGAGGAGACATGCTGGCTGTCTTTCCCGGGACCCTTCCTGTCAGGGGGTGGGTGGGCTCCTCACCAGCCACCAGGTCCATGTCAGGCAGCGTCGGGGAGGGTGCCAGAGAAGTGGGTGGTGGGAACAAGGGCACAGCTCCCGGGGGTGGTGTGTAGGACACCTGCAGGACCAGAGAAGCCTAGAAGAGATGAGTTGGCAACATGTAAGTATGAAGGAGAAAAACACCCTCCCTCCAGGAGCCTTTCTAGTCCAAGACATTCAACTCTGACCCTGTCAGGGCTGCAGGAGGCTGGAGTGAAGCCACCAGGAACCTGTACGCACAGCCGGGAAGTTATGTATGCCTCATCTTGGGTCAGGTTCCCCCATTCAGGATACACAACCATTGGACAAGTTGAGACTCAGCTTCTTCACTCTTAAAAGGCGGAGTTGCCATGGCAACAGGTCTCAGGAGGTTGAAACTGGGTGAGGGATCCCACCTCTCCTACAGGATTTGTCTAGCTCCGGGAAGAAGCCCTCCGCTTTCCTGCTACCACCAAGCCCCACCCCTTGCAGACAGTTCAGCTGGGTTCTCACGCTCAGGCTTGAAAGGCCTGTGGGTGCCACCCACCTACTTCCCCTCTTCCCGGTCACACCTCACCCTCCTCCCTGGCAACTCTACCTTCCTTGAAGGAGGCTCTGAGTCCAAGAGAAATCAGAAGCTCGGGGCCTCCAGCCTGGAAGCTCAAAGTCATCAGCCCGGCTGAGTCGCCCGGGGCTAGAAAAAGCCTTTGCAGAAAAGCTTCAGTAAAAGCAGGGTGTGGTGGCAGATACCTGAAATGCCAGGACTTGGTAGGTAGAACTGGTGAGCCAGGAATTCAAGGCCATTCTCAGCTAAATAAGGAGTTCAAACCCAGCCTGTATTTACACGAATTTATCCCTCATCTTCCTACCCACCCCAGATCCAAATAACAAGAAAGTACAAAACCAGCCAGGCTTGGTGCCACACACCTTTAATCCCAGCACTTGGGAGGCAGAGGCAAGTGGGTCTCTGTGAGTTCGAGGCCAGTCTGGTCTACAAAGTGAGTCCAGGAATGCCAGGGCTCCACCTGGTTTTCTACAGAGAAACCCTATCTTGAGAAGAAGAAGAAGAAGAAGAGGAGGAGGAGGAGGAGGAGGAGGAGGAGGAGGAGGAGGAGGAAGAGGAGGAGGAGAAAGAAGGAAGGAAAGAAAGAAACCTCTTTCTTTCTATTTGGAGACAAGCTTTAAGCGTGCCTGGGAGGGGTTACTAGCACTCTGTGAATGCCTGAGAAGAACCATGTTGATTAGGTTAATTCAGGTGCAAAGGCACACACTGACAGTGCATGGCACCATTTGATGGGATTGGGTCCAAGAAAGAAAAAAAAAAAGACTATCTGAGCACAATATTCAGCCATCTCAGCTTCCTAGTTGTGGATTTGGTGTGACTAGCAGCTTCAGGCTCCTGCTGCCATGACTTCCTCACCACGAGGGGCTGACTGCACCTTTAACTGTGAGCTCAGATAAACCCTCTCACCCTTGTTCTCGTCAGAATATTTTGTTACAGCACCAGAAAAAGAAACTACAATGCCCCAGAGGAAAACTAACGTAACAGGAGTTGCCAGTGTCCTTCCGTCCTTTCCATGTGGATATAATTCCCTCTTTCTAGATTTACTCAATTTTTAAATTTTATACGTACAGCTGTTTTGCCTGCCTGTATGTCTGTGCACTGTGTGTGTGTTCATTGTCCACGGGGACCAGGAGAGGACACTGGACATGGGACTGGACTTTCAGATAGTTGTGAGCTGCCATGTGGGTGCTGGGAATCAAAGCCAGGAACCCTGGAAGAGAAAGCCGTGCTCTTGAGCGCTGAGCCACCTCTGCAGCTCCTCAGTTGGCTCAGTGTTAGGCAGCAAGCATTTTCCTTGGTTTTGTCAAATGCTTTATAGGTGTGCGTTAACATAATCTTATCCGAGTGACTCTAGCAGGGAACACGGGCTGTGATGGCGGGGCATCAGGAGCGAGGTGGGCGTGCAGAGTCCTGGGGCAAACCTGCCCTGAGGCTGAGAAGCTGCCAGGTCCCACTGTCCAGATCTCAGGCTTGCATCCCCCAGAATGGGGACCAAGGAGGGGAAAACAGACTTGACACAGGCAGGACAGGCAACAATTCAGGCCCAGAACACTGTGAGGAAGGAGCCCAGAGGCAACTGGCACCCTCTTTTTTGGGAACTACCACTAGGTGTCGCCACTTGAACAGCGAGTATTAATAATGTCATCCGGTAAACTAAAGGGAATCAGCCTGCTAGGTCCCAATGCCCTCCCTCCTATGCTTGAAGAACCACTGGGAAGAGCCTGGGCACCTGGGTATTTCACGGCTGGTTCTTTCCTCTACTTCAACAAAAGCCAAGCTGGGCTATTTGGAGAACTAACCAACTGTACAAGATAAGTCTAGACCTTCTTTTTGTTCCAGGAAAGCAAGGAAAGTCTCAATAAATTGCAGAAACACATCAAAAGGACAAGAAGGAGGAGAAATAGCTCAGGGGATAAGCCTTGCTGCTCTTCCAGGGGACTCAGGTTCAGGTTCCAACAGCATGCACGAAGCCCTGGGTTCAATCCCTGGTATCACATAAACCAGGCATGGCAGCGCATGTTGGGATAACCACAGCACTGATACTGTGGAGACAGGCACCCCTGAGGCCCATTAGTCAGCCAGCCACATCCATGATCTCCAGGTTCAAGGACATTCTGCCTCAGAATGTCAGGTGGGGAGTGAAGGAGGAAGACATTTCAGCCTCCATCGGTGAGTGCAGATACATATGAACAAGTACACACAACACGCACAACTGATGAGCCTACAGGGGGTCTGTGAGCTGGACAGAATCTAGGTTGATATTGCTGCATCCCTTTGAAAGCTGTGCTGTGGTCACGTAGGAGAACGCCTTTAACTCAGAAAACACACTCTGGCTAGGAGGTGCCGACTGGTCTCCAGCTGCTGAGAGACACAGATTGCCTTGGGCTACTCATGGAAGCTTCTCCCTCTCCCACTCTCCCAACAGAATCTCTCATTGTGTTGCTTTGTATCCTGTGCTGACCTTGACTTCACCTTTAACCCCACACTCAGGAAGCAGAGGCAGGCAAATCTCTGAGTTCAAGGCCAGCCTGATTTACATATTGAGTTCCTGATCAACTAGGACCCTGGGGTGGGGGTGGGGTACGAAAGTGGTGGAGGAAGAGTGGCCTCTGCTATTACCCTAGGGACTGAACTCAGCGGAGATAAATGAACCCTACACCCTTCACACTGGCTCCAGGTTCAGGCCTGGTACAAAATGAAATAGAAACATTTTAATAAATGTTGTCTAGAAATTCAAGATGGTAGCAGCAGAGAATTAAATCAAGCCCAGGGCCCTTTGGAGCCATGCCTGGGAAGGGTGCCTGTTTGGGCCAATCCAGCCCAGCTCACATCTGACAACAGGGAATAACAACCCTGCCTGATGTGTTTGGTTTGTCCAGTCTTCTATTAATTTAATAATTCATTACAAAAAAAAAAGACAGTGTGTAGCTATAGGAGGCTAATGGTGCTAGAGACACTGGGATACCCCAGGAGCGAAAGGCTTCTGTCCAGCAGCACAGGTCCAAGCAGGAAACCCCAGCTCACAGACTTTTCCCAGCCACCTCTGCTGCTCTGGACTGCAGTGGGATAGTCTGTTCCCTTCTCCAAGAAGTGACAACCGCATCGCAGGCAGCAAGGAGAGCTCCTCACCTCTCCCTGCTGCTCCTCACCCCACCTTAGCTGGTGGCTCACTGAGCAGCACCCAGCCTTCCTCTGCCATTCACCACATCCTGACTCCCATGTATTCTTCTTAGAGTCTTTGTTGGGAAAGGATTGTCGAGGAAATCACCAGCCTTCCTCAGCCCAGTGCACAGAAACCAAGCTGAAAGATTCCATTCCAGGGCACAATGAGTTTGGAGGGAGCAAGTACAGAAAACATCAGTGCCATAGATGCTGGAGTTGGAGTAGAGGAACATAGACATTTTGGAAGGGAACCAAGACCCTTTGGTTAAAGGCTGTAGAGAGGAGTAAAAGGAAAGCACCAGACAGATTTCCTGACTCCAAGGGCTGCTCTTCACAAAAAACATTATCTGCAGCTCCTCATATGCCGGAGGCTGCAAGGAGCTAGGAGTCTCCTCAGGGTCCCAGAAAAGCCAGCTGCAAGAGTCTTCTAGAATAACTGTCTGGAAGTCTTCTAGAATAACTAGTCAGTTCGCTGACTACAGAGCTCAAAGGGGAGGCAAGAGGTGACTCGGAAAGTGACTGAGACCAGAAAACACCGCACTGAAGCAAAAGAGTGACCACTGAGCACTGCCCAAGGCAAGACAGGATTCTACAGGGAATGACGTCATCTGGGGCAGGGTGGGATTTTGACGGGAATCCCATCGCATCAAGGAAGCAACTGGCATCACTGGACTAGGATGCCTCAGAAGGAACACAGGGACTAGGAGCCCATTCTGGAACCTTGCTCCCTAAGACTCTTAAGATGAACACTCGCACACCTGTTCACTGGGACCCCAGCTGCTCTCTTTTCCCAGAGAGGGCCCAGTGTGGTCCCATTCAGCCAAGTCCCTTCTTGACTCTCCCAACGAGTCAAAGTCACACCGAACACTCTCTCACACACACACACAGCCTGTCTGTGAAGGCTAACAGGCCACAGCCCTCAGGCTTCCCTAGGAAGAAGTACATCTCCATCAGCAGTGGCCTGTGCATCCTGGCATGTAGGCAGACTGAGAAGTCTAGTGACCAGGAAGAAAAAACCCTACAGGGTATATTTAGACCACTAAAAATAACAGGAGGCCAGCAAGGAGGGCTGGGAATAGGCTGTGTGGATTAGAACACGGGAAAGCTAGGGGAGGGGCTAGATAGACAAGAGAGGAAACGGAAGGGTCCTGCCTGGCCCCAGGTAAACAGCTGAGAGTTGTCTGCCTCCCTCCCCTGGTGACTCAGATATTCCCCGTCTGGAGAGTGGGGCTGATAATGAAGAAGGGCAGTCTGCCAGACAGACTAAGGAAGCCAGCCAAGGCTGACTAGAACACAAGACAGGAGCTGACCGGGTGGGCTAGACTCAGAAACAGCCAAGTTGGGGTATGACTGGCTTCACTGAGCTCTGCAGGTTCCGACCATGAATCTCTTCTAGCACCGTAAGCTGTAAGCAAGGACTGCCGGGCTTGGCTCCCAGGAGCTGGCCCCTGGCATAAGGCACAGGGAAGGGCCCAGCAGGCCTCAAAGAGAAGCTGGCTATGGACAGAGGAGTCCAGGCATTTACCCCTGTGGGTTGCTGCTTGGTGTCCAGCAGAGGTGCATTGAAGCTGGCAGACAGGCTGGGGGTGGCAAGGACCTCCTGGAGTGGGATCTTGGCTTCCCCCAGGAACCTAAGAAGACACAAAAAGGCCAGAGGTTAGAACTAACCTAATGTGCCCGGTCTTCTCCCACCTCCCCAAACATCCAGTTAGAGCCCATCTACCTAGGGCTGCTAGTCTTCCTGGGACTCCTCTAAGGTTTCCTCTGTACCCATGATAGCCATGAGTGCCATCTACCCATGTAAAATGGTTCCCATGGTACCATTTCAGGGAGACTCCTGAAGAAAACACTTAGGGAGAAGAGAGGCCAGGGACAACCACCCGGGACAGAGAAGACACTGTCTTTAAAAGGTCAAAGACAGTGGAGTAGGATGAGCTGGGGAGCTGGCTCCGTGACAGAGCCCTGGCCGCTCTTCCCAAGGACCCGAGTTTGGTGGCAAGCACCCATGGAAGTTAACAACTGTACTGGATAATGCCCTCTTCTGGGTTCTGAGTGTCCAGGCACGCAAGCGTCACACAAACATGAATGCAAGCAAAATATATACACACATAAAGTAAAATAAAATTTTAAAATAAATAAATAAACAAAAATAAAAGATAGGAGTGACCAAGCCAGTTGAGAGATGGACAAACAAAATAAAATATGCATACACTTGGGATATTACTCAGTGTTAAAGAATTCCTGCCACTTCTCCCGGGACAAGCCTTGGAACAGCTGGGCTGGGGCTCTGGGGGACAGCACTTGCCTTGCATGCATCAGACCACTAGGTTAAGTCCCCAGGACTGTCCAACATTTTTAAAAATATCAGTCTTGAAGACGCAGAAGGACAAATCCCATTTGATCTCTCCATACTAAGTCAGAGTCACAAGCACAGAAAATAGAATGCTAATCGCTAGGAGGCAGGAGGAAGGAAAAGAGAAAATATTATTTAATGGGTTCAGGTTTTCTGCTCGGAAGAGAAAAAAGATCTACAGGTGAATGGGTGCGATGGTGGCACGGAACTGTGCATTTAAAGATTGTTAAAACGCAGTGTCTCTCCTGAAAATTACACCGCAGTTGACTTCCAGCCTTCACACATAAATGCACACATATGCTTGCTCATCCTCCCCACATACACATTAAAATTAATTAATCAATTAAAAATAACAAAATAACTTATAAATGTATGTAAGTAAATAATTACTAGCCTCCCTCAAAATAAAATACATGTATTTGCACCCTCTTGGGGCAGGCAGGCTCTCAGTCGCCTTACCGTTCCCCTTGCTAGAAAGATAAGAAAACCACTCTGTGTGTGTGTGTGTCTGTGTGTGTTGTATGTTTGCATGTTTGTGTGTGTACTTGTGTATCTGTCTTTGTGTGTGTCTGTGAACATATGTGTTTGTGTGTATGTATGTTTTTTGTGTTTGTGTGTATGTGTGCATGCTTGTGTGTGTACTTGAGTATGCATGTTTGTGGGCATGTCTGTGGGCATGTGTGTGTGTATGTATGATTTTTGGTTTTGTGTGTATGTATGCATGTTTGTGGGTGTGCGTGTGTGTGCGTGTGTGTTGGATTCAGAGAACAGCGTGCTGTTGGTCCTCATTTGAGGCAGGGTCTCTTCACTGTTTTGCTGCTCCATACTCCACACCAACTGCCCTTCAGGTTCCTGGGAGCTCTCTTGCCTCTTCTTCCCATGTCCCTGTAGGAGCGCTGGGATCACAGATGCTCAGAATAAGTGTCCGGGTTTTACATGGGTGCTGAGATGAACTTGGGTTCTCATACCGACACAGCACATGCTTTTACCCCTGAGCCATTGCCCTGGCTCTTTTCTCACATTTCATTTTTTATTTTGGTTTTTGAATCAGTGTCTCTCTGTGTAGCCCTGGCTGTCCTGGAACTCATCTGCCTGCCTCTGCTTCCCAAGTTCTGGGATTAAAGGTGCACACTGCCACACTTGGCTTGACATTTGTTTCTTTAGAGAAAGAGTGAAAGGGAGGCATTCGTGGGGTTCTAAAGTCCCACAAAAGTCAGGCTTTCTAGAATGTGGGCTTCTCTATCCCCTGGTGTCTGCAGGAAGCTTTGCACTATAGTTTCCTAAGCAGGGGCTCTTGGTAGGTGTACCCTAAGAACCATCATGGAAGTAGCACTTGTTCCCAATATGGTGAGCAGAGTGTTCTCAGAACAGGAGTCCCTGTGACATAAGAGATCAGAGTCCCTCTGTCCTTTATGGGAACCCTGGGCAGCACACCAGAATTATTTGATCAAGTAGGTAAACCAGCAACTTGTCCCAACAACCCTCCAGATGCGAGCAGGGTCTGCAGTGGAGGTTTCTGGCCTTGGCAACAGAAAGACGGGGCACAACAAGCAGAACAGAAATAACTCACTGAGTCTAGTGGCAAATGGCTCGGCATCGGCTCAAGCTGGACCGAGGCCCAGAGTAAAGGTGGGCCACCTGAGCCTCGCTGGCTGGCAAAACCCTCTCAGACAGGCAGAGAGAATTCCAGGAAGTAGGGTGGGGAACAATGGCAGGAAATGCAGGAGGAAGGGTCAGCTCCACCTCTGCCAGCCCTTCCGGCTGCCCCCCAGAGCTGGCCAAGAACGGCTGTTATTTCCTCCCTAATACCTCTCTGGGAGATATTCAATGCGCCCTTATGCCTCCATAAGTGCGAGGGCCAGTCCCCCCAAGGTACCAGGTTGTCCTAGTTCCCAAGAAAGAAGAACTGGAGGCCAACTTCCAAAAACCCAAGGGGAAGGCTGTGGTG
Organism: Pachyuromys duprasi; assembly: GCA_028658305.1. Lineage (NCBI taxonomy): Eukaryota > Metazoa > Chordata > Mammalia > Rodentia > Muridae > Pachyuromys > Pachyuromys duprasi. The sequence goes on from CM053761.1 coordinate 55,103,329, forward strand.
ACAAGTTTGGAAGAGCTGGAGAGACAGATGGCCCCATATGGGTGAGTGAGGTGGAAGCAGAGCTCAGGGAGGAGGGGCAGAGTGCAGAGATCTGTTGATATGGGTCCATGAGGTCTAAGGTTCCCTCACAGGTCATGGTGAAAGCCACGAATTCATCCATTCCATATTTCCTTTGCATGATGCACAGAAAAGAGGGCATTAAAGACCCTCCCCCAATTCCCTTCCTGTGACTTTACTCAAGGGACCTCAGTCTTGGAGGGCCTAAACCCTTGTCTGTCCTATCTGAAGACAGCCACTGAAGTGCAAGCTGTAGGGCCAGGTGTCCACTGAGCAAGGCTCTATGGGCACCAACCAACGTGGCAGGCATCCTGTGGCATCATCAGGAGCGCAGGAGTCAAGGAGGGACCTGGAGGCCCGCACGGGGCCAGGACATGGGGGCCAGCAGGGTGTGCACAGAGCCTAGCAGAGGGAGAACAGCTGAAGAAGAGCAGGACACGCACTTCCCCCCAAGGAGAAAGAGTCAGTGCCCTAGTTTATCCCTGAAATGCTCTGTCAGAAAGCGGGAGCCGCCAAACCGGAGGCATCAGCAGTATGTGTGAAGGCGGGACCTGAAGGGGAGAGGCCGAAGAAGTTTATGCTAATGAAATATGAAAAATGAAAACAATTTCGTTTACAAGCATCGAGTCTTACTACATCATTGTTCACATGAACAAAGCACAAAAGCAAGCCAGCCGTCCACCCCCAAGACTGTGTAGATACAGCCCAAGGCATAGCTATAAAATAATACATTTCTACAGAAAGTTCTCGAGACCCGTGCTCACGCGCAAAACAAAGCCCATAAGAGTTAAATCATAGGGAAACTCGGACTCTAGCTTAGTTTGAGCAATAAGAGCCCTTAGCCCATCTCTGCCAAGCTAAGACCAGTGGGAATGAAAAATCAGGACTACCTTTATGGAGAACCATATGGAGGTTCCCAAGAAACTAACACTGAATCTGCCGTAAGCGAATAACTATCATATTTCCAGGTTTATGCCCCCTCCTCGAGTCTCCCTTTTCTTATGCAGTAGAAATGCCAGCATGTAAAAGACACACTTGCACGTACTTGTTTACACCAGCTGAGCATGGAATTCACCTAGGTGCCCCCCCCCAGAGTAGCCACTCCCTAGAGACAGTGATGGAAGATCCCCAGTGGGCAGGGCATGCCCTGGAGCACAGTTAGCTGGGCAAATTCTGTTTCTACTTTCCCCACCCTACTTGCCCTTCTGTTGACCTCCTTTACCAAAGGGCTTTGAGGCTCTTGTTAGGTCCGACCCTGAAGGGGGAATAAAAAGGTCAAAAGCAGGATAGGCTGGGAAGATGGCTCAGTTGGTAAAGTGATTGCTGCCCTGTCATGAAGACCTGAGTTTGACCCTCAGTATCCATATAAGAACCAAGCATGATGATGCTCCCCAGTGCCAAAGAGGTAGAGCTTGATGGACAGCCAGTATGAGGGTCCCAGGTCAGTGAAAGACCCTGTCTCACCTCGTAGGGTTAACACCCCAAATTAACCTCAGATTTACACATCCGCTCCTAACACCAGGAGATAGTGGCCCAGAGGTGGAGACATCAACAGAACAGCCAAGCCACGGAATGTCTTCTTCGTTCCTTCAGAATGTCCTCCAGGGTAGAGATGAGACAAGGAACCAAATGACCAGAGCCAGATGAGGTTCAGGCAAAGTCTGAATGGACAAAGCCCAGTGTGCTCACGGGATCAGTGTGGTGCTCAGAACTGACACCCCAATGGGACTCCAAGAGCCCCTGCAGGAAAGCTCCCTCGGTGGAAGGAATGCTGGAGACCAGTTTGCAGCATGCTGGGAATGCAGATCAGGGAAGGAGCACCACACAGATCAGGGAAGGAGGAGCACCACACAGACCAGGGAAGGAGCACCACACTGGCTGGGTGAGGGGCCATTCTGGAGAACAGCACATTTCCATGTCCAGGAACATGACTTTAGCTCCAAGAGGAAGGATGCACAGCAATGCACTGTGGGAAGTCAGCACCAATCCAGGCCATGGAAAGCCCCGTACTCAGTGAGACACCTGTGTCCCCAGACTAAGACAAACACATCACCTCAGCAGCATATGGTGAGCTAATCCTGAGAAAACACTGAAAACATCATATAATTTCCAAAGAAGGGGAAATGAAGAGCAGGTTTAATTCTCAGCAGCTGCATGACGGCTCACAACCATCAGTAATGCCAGTCTCCGGCGATCTGATGCCCTCTGACCTCTGTGGACACCAGGCCCATGTATCGTACACAGACATATATGTAGAAAACATTCATACACATAAAATAAATAATTTCTGTTTGGCTTTTTGAGATAGGGCTTCTCTGTGTCCAGGACTTGCTTTGGAGACCAGGCTGGCCTCAAACTCACAGCAATCCTCCTGCCTCTGCCTCTGAGTGCTGAGTGCTGAGATTATAGGCATGAGCCACAGCACCTGGCTAAACTATAGAAAAGCTTTAATTAAAAATGTTTTAAATTAAAATAAATTGTCATAAAACACAAGAACAGTGGGACTGAAGAAGGCTAAGAGAGCAGATATTGATGACCCATACCCAGAATACCAGCACTTGGGTGATGGGGGCGGGAGGATTGGGGCCAAAGTCACTCCCAGCTACATTGCAAACTGGAGGCCATCCTGGGTCAAATGAGACTCTGTAAATGTGACTCAAAATTCAATGTGGGACTCTAGACTGGATCTGGTTCTTGGAGAGGGGCGGGCACTGCTTTGAGAAGCATTTCTTGATCAGTTCTCAGGATGATATGAACTGTAGATTCCACCTATGCAGCTCATTTGTGTAATATCTACTGACATTACTATGGTGTCACAGCTATGAAAAGCCTTCATCTTCAGAAATCTGCCCTGTGATGAATCTGACTTACCTTCAGATGGGAGGAAGAGTGAGGAGGGAGGAGGGGAAAAATGAAGAGAAGATTAGAATCCACAGAAGGCGTGCACAGCAGCATGGTTCTGAGCAAAAAGCATGTACTCATTTTTGTTGTTTTTTTTATAATTGTAAAACTCTATTTTTAATATTCAAGAAGGATCACTATGGGTCAGTTTCTCATCCTCAAAACTAAGAAGGTGATATATATATCACAATTCAATTTCCAGTGACTCGGTTGTATCCTGTCATTATGAGTCAGAGCCCTTGTCTGTCCTGGGGTGCACACGCACACACACACTCACACTCCAGGGAAGAAATACCCATGATCTGAACCTCCTGAGTCCTCAGCTATGGCTGCCTGGCAGGGAAAGACAGGAAATGAGAAATGGCAGGACCTTCCCCAGCCACTGAGCCCTCCTGGCCTCAGGCAGCCTTCCTTCCGGAACCAGGCTCCCTTGAGGCTGTCCAGAGGGAACTCTAAATAGTTTTCCACTTCTGTCCAGAAAAAGACAAAAGAAAGATCATCCTGCAATCCAGGGATGTCCTGGACAGAATCCAGGGCAAATATAGTTTTTAAAATCCTTGAAAATGAGGGTGTGCCCAGGGCTTTTAAGCCCGAAGGGAACAATGGGATGGTGAGCTGTAAGTATTTGGTCCCCAAACAGCCTCCTAAGGAGTCCAGAAAAAGCCTGAAAAATGGAAGTTGATGCTACTGTGCCCACCCAACTCTACAACAGCACCCCAAAGCTCTGCTTCTGAAAGACCCTCATGAGCGCCCACCTTAGAAAGGATGCCCTGGGGCAGGCCGCTGATAGCAGAGAGGAAATGGTCCTCCATGTTCAGAATGGACCAACGGTTTTGATCGCTCATGAGATCCCAAGTGTACAGAGTGAGGATGAAGTCAGAAGAGAAGGTCAAAGAAACTAAACCTCTTGTAGAAGACAATCACTCCATGATCTCACCGCTGCTGAGGCAGAGGGTGGCAGAGTTCAAACCCAGCCTGGGTTATGTAGTAAGTTGTTGGCTAAATAAATACACAAAACAGCCAGTGTGGTGGGCTGTAATCCCAGCACTCAGAGGAGACAAGAGGATCATGAATGTGAGTCCAGCCTGGACTACACAGCTACACTCTGTCTCTAAATAAATAAATAGGATAAATTTGCAGAATAATAAATGCAGAGGGGCAATGGCAAAATGAAAGATGCTTCACTGTAAGTCAAGGAAACACAGCTAGAATATGTCTCCCCTTGGCCATCGCGCTGTCCAGTGTAAAAAGATTGGCACACACCTCCTCTACACTGTCGGCGTTATTTTTGTTTTAGTTTGGTTATTTTTGAGAAGCAACTTGGAAGAATCTGCCCAATTTTATTTCATGCAAATGTACATGTGTGCCCATGTCTGTGTGTTGGAGGGAGGGTACACAGGTGTGTACAGGTGTGCCTCCACGCTCAGGAGGTTTCACCTTGGCTTTTGTGGCTGAATCTCCTCACTGGCCTGACATTTGCCTCAGTAGGCTAGGCTGACTGGATACCAGGACTAGAGCTCACCCAGCGCATCCGGCCTTCCCATGGCTGGGATTACATGTGTGTGCCACCACATCTGACTTCCGTCTGGGTTCTGAGGTCAGGCTCAGGCCCTCAGGCTGACACTCCCCAGCCCTCCAAACATCGTATATGCTTATTCTCATTATTCCAATAACCTCAGTTATAGGGACCAATAAAACCACTCGAAATAAGAAAACACTGGAATATTGTTCACTGGATAATCACTTGAAACGAAAAATTGGAAGGAACCTAAACTCTAGCCAGGAAGGGCATTCGAGACCCAGAGTGCACGGCAGCATATGTCCACGTGAGGGGACCTATGAGGCGAGGTGAGACAAGCAGCAGTGTGTCCAAGTCAGAGCAACACGTGATGACTGAAAAACGAATGTGACACACTGACATGGAGAGCGACACAGAGCAAAGCACAGGCCAGTGCACTCTGCACAGTGCAGTTCTGTGTGCGTGCGTGCGTGCGTGCGTGCGTGCGTGCGTGCGTGTGTGTGTGTGTGAAAACATGCTTCATAGGCTCAAGAAAGTGGAACAGAATCTAAACCAAGTTGCTAATGGGAGGAAGAATTAGCACTTGCCCTCACTGCCTCCTTAACAATGGAGCTTGTACACACACATGCTAAACTTTAAAACTTCCACAAAAGTGTGTGTGTGTGTGTATGAACAGAGGTAAATCTGGGGTGTTGTTTCTCAGGATACCATGTTTTTTCAGGCAGGATTTCACACTGGGCCCTGGGGCTCTCCAGTTACACTGGGCTGGCTGTCCCTTGTCCCCAGTGCTGGATTATAGGCAGACACCGTGCTCATGTGCTGTGGGACTGACGCAGGAGCATCTGTTTGGACCCTGCTATGACCAGTCGCCCCCACACTCTTCAGTGTTTCCAGCCGTGGAGTTTTGGCAGACATGCTGCCGTTCACATCAGCACAACTTGCCTCACGTATGTCATATTATTCCAGCGTTCCAATGAGAAAACAGTCTGAGGGGTCCAGGCCCCCGACAGTACGAGCCTGGGACTCACTGCTTATGATGGAGTTGAAGTCCGCCCCCACTCTCTCTCAGTGTGTTTTATTATTTTTAATTATGTGCATATGTGAATGTGTGTGCAGGTGGCCACAGAAGAGGGGCATCAGATCCCATGAAAAAGGAGTTACAGGGCAGTTGTGAGCCACGGTGATGTAGGTGCTAGGATCCAAACTTAAGTGTTTTGCTCTTAACCAGAGCCAGCCCACTCCCCCTGACTCCCTTCCCTACCATCCCTCATTCTCACGCCACCATACAGGTCTGGACAGCCTGGCAGGTCTGGACTGGGTCTTCATCCTCTCAGGATGGGACCATTCCATTCCATCAGCATATTCCAGGTTTGGTGACAGACACCCATGGCACCCTCTCCCAGGCGCTCTGCCACTCCTTCACATTTCCGCCTTAGAGGAGAGTATTCATATTTCCTCACTGGACCAAGCTCGGTGTCATAGTCTTCACTGGGACACCCTCACCTCCTCCCCAAAGGCTGAAGCCCACCCAGCACAACTCTATGTAAGAAAGGCCCTCCATTCCCCATGATGGCCCAGCCTCACCGACCAGGAAACTCACATGAGCACACCCCCTTTCCATCCAAGCACAGGCGGGACTCTGAAGCAGCACCCTCCACGATCCCTCAGCAGAACAGAGCACCATGCTACTCCTGCCACCAATGACCTGCTGTGAGGCCGCCCCTATTGGAACTACAGCCAAGAGCAGCCTTCGACAGGTAATGGCTGTGTCACCGGAGACTTGAAGCAACTGGATACAGAAGAGCAGCACAGAGGAGGGGACTGCTAGGCACTGAACTGTGTGGAGCACCCGTCCTGCAGCGGGTCCCTTACGCTTCCCGAAACATCCCCTAGGAATGGAAGAGACAGACGTGTGGGAAGGGTGGGTGGCCCGCACAGGCCACATGGCTAGTTCCTAGATCTTCTCAAAGCCTGAGAATCTGCATGGGACCAGGTCATCCAGCCTGATGCGGCTGTGGGGTAGGAGCAGCTGGAGGAGAGAGGGCACCCGCTGGACTCAACCAGAGGCGCCATGACTGATGCTCAGACCTCAGATAGGGTAAAGGCAGGCAGGTGTCCGTGTGTGGTTGTGAAGGTGGTGAGTGGGTGTGCCGGTCCCCAGGAAATGCTACTGGAAACACCTGGGGGAAAGGCCACCAAAGGCCACCACACAGTCAGTGGGAGGAAATCACCAGATAAAATAGGGATTCTCCCTTAGAGACTATTCAAGATAAACAAGGAGTAATCTTTTAATAAACGTCTGTCCATCTTTCCCAGCTGGATGACCTGTATGTGAGTTAGTTGGGCCCGGCCTGTCTACCATGGCTGGGTCTGGGGCCTGAGGTCACCGGGACCCTGTGGTGACCTTCAGGAGACTCTTCTTTCCCTCCCATGTTTATATTTACTGGACATTTCAGTAAAAAACAAAACAAAACAACAACAACAAAAACACATCTCTGTTACTTAATTTCTCTTAGGAAAGCACTTTCCAGGACCAACTGACCAAGCAGTTTACGGTGTGGGTCCACATCCTGTACATGTAATTACACCTCTTGCTTTTCTAGTAACAACTTTTCAATTTCTGTGAATGTGTGTTGGGGGAGGGGCAGAGTATGCCACAAGATGTGTATAGGGGAAAGAAGACAACTTATAGGAATGGGTCTTCTCCTTCTGCAACATGGGTTCAGGCTTCCCAGAGCGGGGATGACAGATGGTGGTGGACCCATGTAGTGAGTCAGTGCTCTGGGCCGTCTCTCTAGCGACACGTCACCTATTCTTATTCTTTTGGTGAATTTTTTTGGAGTTCGGTGTCTTTCCCTGGTATTTTGAGTTACTGTTCATGGGATTATTTAAATTAACTCTTCTTTTCCTAACTCATAGTTGATTGCCACCTGTGTTACTCTTCAGTCTGTTTTTTTCATTTAACAATTTTACTGTATGCCAACTTAGCCATTCACTTTTATTTTCTTAAATAATTACTTTTTTAAATTTAGCTTATTTTCATCATTTTATAGTGATCATTTCACCAATAGTTACATGCCTAAACAGCACAAGAATGACCATTTATGCTTATTTCTAGCTCATGGGGAGCCAGAGCAGGGTCTGGCCAGGTAGCTCAGTTAGTGGAGTGCCTACCTGGTGGACAGGAAGCCTGGGCTTACCCCAGCATAAACCAAGAGAAGAACCACAGAAAACAAGCCCAGAGGGAAGTAACACAGGTCTAAACCCCTGCACTTGAGCAGTGGATCAGAAGTTCATCCTCGGTCACACAGGAGTTCAAGGCCAGCCTGGGCTATGTGAGTAAATAAATAACCGGAGAAGTTCTGTTCTGGAATGGTGCCCTGATGCGGTGGGTCTTCCACCTGCGTGCACACTGGCCTCCTCAGCGCAACTTCCAGGAGAGAAGGCGCCACAAGCACTACAGCTGTTTTTTTTTTTTCCCTTCCTTTTTTTTTTCTTTTTATATTTGAAAAATTTGTTTTTATATAATATATTTTGATCAGGTTTTTTACTTTCTCCAGTTCCTCTCAGATTCTCCACACCTTCCTACCCACCTGACCTTATTGTCTTTTTCTCTCCCCTTTAAAAAATTACAGACAAAAAAAAAAAAACAACAAAACTCAATGAGAATAAAAAATAAGAATACAAAACCTCACGAGACCACAAAAATGATAATTAAACAAGCAAAAGACTGAAAAGATGGAAAAAATGCCCACGTAAAGCGAAGTGAGACAGAAAGTCTACAAGAAGACTATAGAGCTCATCTTCAATCACACAGCTAGTCCTGTCCCAAGGCGTGGCTGGTGTACCCGGGGAGACCCCACTGGAGAAAGCTGATTTCTTTTTCTTTTGCCAGCAGCTGAACCGCAGACAGCCTACGGGTTAGGAGTGGGAACGCACAGTTTCTTTCTTCTTCCTCATGGTAGAGGGCTGAGCTGAGCTCAGATGCTCAAGAGACAGCTGGGTTGGAACACTAATCATCTAGAGTTGTCCACCTGCTACAAGAAGCCGCTGAGCACAGAGAGCTGCTTACATTTAAAAACACTAAGCTGACGTGAAGGCCCGGGCGTCAGGCCGTGCGCCTGTACTCTTAGCCTCCGGGAAACTGAAGCAGCAAGACCAAGAGTTCTAGGCCTCCCTGGGCAACAGGGGGAGAGAGAAGGAACAAAGCAGGAGGCCTAAGGGCAGAACTGCAGAGACACAGGCTATGCAGGGTAAAGGAGGCTTGTGGGGATTCTAGATGCAGATAGACAGGAACAGAGACTCTGGATCTGGTAGAGGGAGCAAAGGGGAGAAGGGGGAGAGAGAGAGAGACGGAGAGTGAGAGGTACCTGGTTGGAAGAGGGCAATGGTGAACTCCCTGAGACAGTCGGGAATCCCGGGACGTGGCTGCAACAAGACCCCTCGTGAAAAGACAGTGTGTGGGGAGGGGGAAGGGGAGATTAGAAGGTGTCCTATGAACACATTCACTGAATGTGTTTTAGTTACTTTTCTATTGCTGAAGGGCCACCAAGACCCTTGCTGAAGCTGGATCTTCCCGTTTAGGCCAGATTGGCTGGCCAGTGAGCCCCCGAGGGCCAGCTTCCTGTCTGGGCCCCGCACTGCGTTACAGTTGTGTGCTGCCGAACGGAGATTTTATGTGGGCTCCGGGAGCTAAACTCAGGTCCTCAAGCTTGTGCACGCTTGCAGCAGGGTGTTTAGGCGGCTCTTCCCTTTTGAAGATATTTATGAATATGGGCTTAAGGTTAAACTTAGTCTATTACAATTTAATTCTTAATTGCTAGAAGAGCCAAATTAAGATAAATGCTTGGAAAAATGTAAAAAAAATAAATAAATAAAACCACATCAAAGTATCTATAACACAGAAAGTTCTGGTAAGCTGAGATGTCTAGTGAACTGGACAAGGAAGTTTGAGGAACTGCTTTCCCAGTGCGCTGGCCTGTAATGACCTGCTCATGAGGAAACTGGTGAGCCAGGGGACACCAGGGGTCAGTAGAGGGTACACTCAACCCCGCTCTGCAGAATGTGTGATCCCCAGAGGCAGACAGCCTCTGTGGAGGCCTGGGCTGTCCCCTGGAGGACCAGCCTGGCCCCTGAACTGACTAAAACTATCAAAACTATGTCCACAGTCCCTGCTCTGCGGCTGCCTCTGGTATCTCAGACACATCCCACAGCTCCTCATGCTAAACACAACAATGAAAACGAAACCTGCATTTCCTCACCGCCTGCAGTACCCAGGCTGTTCACCTTTGCCTCACTAAACTCTCAACTCCTACGTCATCAGAGGAACTGAAATGCAGAGCACCCAGAAGCCATCTGCCAGGGGCCTTGGGAGCCTCTGAAATGTAGAGATAACGCAAATACCTGCCCTCCAGTCACACATAGCCTCAGCAAAGCCTTTGGGAACATCACCAATCTACTCTTAGAGCCCCTGTTTCCTCTGTGAGGACAACAGAGGCATCGGATAGAGAAAGGTCATCTCATAAACCAAGCTTCCACAGGGCCAGAAACCTAGCTAAGCCTCTGCTATGTGGCAGCAGGAAGGCTTCCCCACGGCCACCATCAGCCTGGGACTGACTCCGCAGTCCCAACTCTGTCACAACTCTGAATTCCCGAGTGAACTCACCCTCCACCCCCACACACTGGAACTACTTTCCCCTCCAAAGCCTGGCCCTGGGTGAGTGTGGGCCCCTCTCCAGAAAGCCTCCCCAGACCGTCCAGTGTCCGGAGTTGCTCCTCCCTGGACTACTGGTCTACCTTCAAGCTCACTGAGTTGCCTGCCTTCAACAAAGCAGTGAAGTGGTAATGAAGGTCACAGCTTCATCATCATCATCGTCATCATCATCAATTTACTGTGTATGTATGAAGAAAAGATATCACATGTGCCATGGTTGGGCCCTTACCTGGTAAGCCATCTTAACAGCTTTGAGTCACAGCTTCTTAAACCTTGGGTTAGATACCACCTCATAACGTAATGTGGGCATCACAAAACACTTAGCAATGGTAAATATTTCTAAACCCAGCCAGCTGTAGTGGGCACGCCTTTAACTCTGACACTCTGGAGGCAGAGGCAGGCAGATCTGTGTGAGTTCAAGGCTAGCCTGGTCTCCATAGTGAGTTCTAGGACAGCCAGGGCTATGTAGAGAGATACCTTATCTCAAAAAAGAAAAGAAGGAAGGAAAGAAGAAAGAATGGAAGAAAGGAAGAAAAGGTTTTCTGAGCCCACCTTGATCAAAAAATAATTTGAAATAAAGTAATGGCAGTGTTCACCCGTGACCTTGCCAGGAGGTTGGCTTTGCTGCAGCCTTGGTTCTGAGCACACAAACACGCGCCTTACATTATGCCATCAACCCAAGCAAAACCCACAGACAGTACCTCAAACATCTGGGCTCATGTTCGAGACTACTGTATGCTGGAGAGCCCAGTGATTTTTGTTTGTTTGTTTTTTGTTTTTAAGTGTTAGTACAAAGTTTTCTGGTCTAGTAGAAAACATTAATATTTCCTACTACTTTCTTACGGTCACTCCTCAGCATACCCAGCATACTCAGGATACCCAGAGAAGACTGCTGGGATGTGCTGGGACTGTGTTTAGGATCCCAGTACAGCGTCAAGCTTTTCCAGGGATGAACTTTTAAGTACAAAAAGCATGTTCTGAGCAAGGTGGTGGTAGCCCACAACTTTAATCTCAGCACTTGGGAGGCAGAGGCAGGTGGATCTTTGCAATCAAGACTAGCCTGGTCTATAGAGTGAGTTCTAGGACAGCCAGCGCTACTCAGAGAAACCCTGCCTTGATAAACATGTTCTGAGTTGACATACTTCCATTAGCAAGAACAGTTCCCAGAAGCAGAACTACAGAAGCCAAAAAGCAAGGTTAGTACCTTTAGAGATGTGGCCAGAACTATAAACTTTGAGGGATTAGGTATTTGTTTTCTTTTTGGCTGGTGATATTGTCTACATGTTGAGTTTTACATAGCATTTTCATCATGGAATCAATTATACAGGGGTCCTGTTACAGTAAGAACTGGATTAGTATATGTTTAGATTGCATTGTGTTCACATGTTTTCTTTCAATAGCTGCCGTTTGAATTGCTGACTTGCATTTCATTTTTTAGATGTTTAATTTTGATTTAAGATTAGGACAGAATTTCCAACAATTTCTAAGCCAGCCCTACCCACCCTTCTGTCACTTCGCACTGTGTACTTGAGTGAAATGGCATTCTCAACACTAATGATTCTAAAATCAAAATAGCCAACAACTCTGCAAAATGTCATTCTCTGCCCTTCAGTATCAAATATTCAGCCAAGACTTAATTTAGGTAAAACTAAAGCATGTCCATTTCAGAAAGCAAATTCCCTTTCATCTTCAAAAATTGGTAAAATTATATGTAAAATAACAAAAAAATTAGAAAGGTAAAAAACTAGATTCTTTTTTGATCTCACTGTGTAGCCCTGGCTAGCCTGGAACTTGCTGTGTAGACCAGGCTGGTTTCCAACTCACAGAGATCTGCCTCTCACCTCCCAACTGTTGAGATTAAAGACATACACCACCATGTCTCGTTAAAGTAAATTTCTTCATAAACTGTTACCAGTAAATATTAAATTGACCCACTAAAATACTTATATGTCCGAAGTCATGTATAAATTTCTCAGGTAAATAAGAGTTGTGGCCAGAAAAGAGAGAGATGCACTGAGCGCCCTCAGATGTGGGCTGGGCGGGTCCCAGCAGCACCACTTCAGAGGCACAGGACAGTGCCCTCTCTTTCCTTAGGGATGCCAGACTGTGCCCCTAGGGCCAGCTTGAAGCACAAAGAAACAATAA
>CM053761.1:55120663-55123356 GCA_028658305.1 Pachyuromys duprasi
TGTGGGCAGACTGGCTTCATAAGAAAGCTGGGCCTGGCTTGCAGCCCTTCTCTCTGTGGGGCAGGCGGGTCTGCTCTCCTCTCAGGGTGATCCCCAGAAAGAAGCTACGGTGGGCTGACAGTAGCAGAGTGAGGAGGGTCCCACCAAGGGCAGTATGATATAGACATCATTCCTGCAAAGACATCTGGAACTACACAGAGAAGCAGCTGTGGGAAGAAGGGCAAGAGGACCTGACAAAGCTAGGCATGTTCAGACAGGCACATGGACAGCTGCGCCTGCCCCACTTTCTAGGAGGCATCAGGAACACCATGTCTGACTGCACAATAGTGGAAGGGGAGGGGTCAGCCAGCCAAGGAACCCTCACCTCAGCCAGGCCTCCAACCTTTCCTGCACAACCCACAAAGTTCTCTGTTGAGAAGCTGCAGTCTCCACAGGACGGCATGGACCATGAAATCTCCTCAAAGGAGTGTGTTCCCAGAGCTCGCACCCTGAGTCCTCTAAAGCTGAGCTGTGTCTGGGCTTGGCCAGACTCCTAGCTGTTCAGCCTGCTGGTGTTTCCCTAGAGATTGTAGAAGAGGGTGAGCCTCAGCCCCCTCCCTCCTGATTGTAAATCCCTGAGGTTGGGAGGTTGTTGGGCTCTGAAGATGCACAAAGCACCACCAAACAGTTGCTGTTCTCTCAGGCTTCTGTCCCAGAATGCCATTTTCTAAGTTACTGAGGATTTAGAAACTGAAACTGAGGCAGTTAAAATAATACTTAGTAATCAATTTAGCTGATGGTGACTGTTATCCTAGCTCTTAGGAGGCTGAGGCAGAAAGATCAGGAGTTCTAAACAGCCTCAAAGCAAAACCGGTAATCAATTTTAAATAATGGTAGGGGCTGGAGGGATGGCTCAGCAGTTAAAAACACGCACTCTCCTGCAGAGGATGCAGTTCTGTTCCAAGCACGGGCATCAGACAAGTCACAACCACCGTAACTCCAGCTCCAGAGGATACAATGCCCCCTTCTCGTCAGTAAGCACAACTACAGTCACATGCATGTTCTCCCATGCAGACACACACAGAAGAAACAAGTAATCCAAATTAGTGAAGACAATAAGAATAAAAATGAATATTTAAAATAATGATGAGAAGCCCAATACATATTAGCACCAGAGGCATATTTCTGAGGAAAATGACTTGGAAAACTGAAAGTGTTACTGTTACACTTTTGCAAACCTCTGTAATGCTTGGCTGGGTGTCTATATCTACGTCTGTGTTTATACATCCATTGATGCTCTGTTTTGATTAATATCTATGAAGAAAACCCAGCCAGATATGTAACTGTAAAGGAGGCATTTGTTTTAGTGACCTTGCAGGTGACTGTTGAATAGTCTTTGAAATTACACATGTACTCAATAGGCAGTAAATCTTAAACTTCTTAAAAGTTGTGATGTGTATTCTAAAGTGAGGTAAATAAACATTTTTGTTCTGTTACGTTAAAATGATTTATCCTATTGTACTCTTTGAAATGAATCTGTTACCTGCTCTTGATTCTGTAACATCTACAAAAAAAAAACTAAACATCTACTAAAAAAAACTAAATTTTTTTTAATTTATTCAATTTTTATTTTATGTGCATTAGTGTGAAGGTGTCAGATCCCTTGGAACTGGCATTACAATCAGTTGTGAGCCACCATGTGGGTGCTGGGAATTGAACCTGGGTCCTTTGAAAGAGCAGGCAGTGCTCTTAACCACTGAGCCATCTCTCTAGCCCCCTCATTTTTAAAATTTGATGCAATGAGTTAAAAGGATCTCCCAAACTTTGAATTATTTCTTATAAAATAACCTCCAACTTATTACTATCACCTTCAGAAAAACCTACACAGTAGAAAGCTGAGAGAGACAGTTTTGTGTGTGTGTGTATGTGTGTGTGTGTCTTATTTTTGCTTGAAAAATCAAAACTTCACAATTAGCAACAAATGATAAATGTTAGGCATTGTCCATGAATGGAGCAGGCTGGTTTATTCGTTTTTAAAAACAAACTGCCAAAATTCATAGTCTAAACAATCAATTAACCAGTCTTTTCTTCCATTGAAATAGTATCCCGTGAACATAAACTAACCAATGGCTTTTGTCTTAGTTAGGATTTCTATGTGTATAATAAAGCACCATGACCAAAAGCAATTTGGGGAGAAAGGGTTTATTTCAGCTTACAACTCTAAGGTCACACTCCGCTACGGAGGTTAACTTGGGGCAGGAACGTGGAGTCGGGAAGTAGAGACAATAGAGCAGTGTGCTCCCTGGCTTGCGCCACGTGGCTTGTTCAGTCCACGGGATCATCTGGCCAGGGCACCAGCATCCTCGGTGGCCAGGCTACCCAAAGCAACCATTTATCAAGAAAATGCACTCAGACTTGCCTACATGGCAATCTGATGGCAGCATTTTCTTAATTAATATTACCTATTCCAAGCTATGTTCAGGTTTGTGGCAAGTTGACAAAAAACAGCCAGGACCATATATCCAAAAGATGCTCAAGTACACAACAAGGACATTTGCTCAACCATGTTCGTGGCTGCTTTATTTGTAATAGCCAGAACCTGGAAACAACCCAGATGTCCCTCAGTTGAGGAATGGATACAGAAATTGTGGTACTTTTACACAATGGAATACTATTCAGCAATTAAAAAGGAGGAAATCATGAAATTCGCAGGC
>CM053761.1:55123856-55144625 GCA_028658305.1 Pachyuromys duprasi
ATAAAAAAAAAAAAAAAAAAAAACAGCCAGGACAGTTTGTCATACACATGGTCATGCTGTGCGTGGCTTTTCCGCAGTTGCCATTTTCGGGGTACAAAAAAAAATGTTGTAACACATGTCCCACTTCATGTCACAAGACATGATATTGTGTAAAATTATGAGACACTATTAAAACTGTTACGTGTAATATTATATATTGTGTCTATTTGAGGGTTAAAATTGATCAGTGTTCTGTCAAGGGCCTCCTTGAATGAAACTCTGAGTATATGGACATAAGGAATACAGCAGGTAAGGCTAGAAAGATGGCACAGAACCCTCGCTGTTCTCACAGAGGACCTGACTTCGGTTCCCAACACCCACATGGCAGCTCACAAACATTTTAAACTCCAGAGTCAAAGGATCCAGCACCCTCATCTGGCCCCTGCAGGCACCAGGCACACAGGGCAGTGGGTGACAGTGCATGTGCGCCTTTAAATCCCAGCATTTGGGAGGCGGAGGAAGGAGAATCTCTGGGTTTGAGGCCAGCCTGGTCTACAGAATGAGTTCCAGAAGAGCCAGAGAGACACAGAGAAAAACCCTGTTTCAAGGCAAAAAAAAAAAAAAAAAATCAGCTTCACTTTGCTCATTTGTAAGATCATGATAATATCTCCACAAAAATTAAGTAGGATAGCATGTACCGGGTACTCAGCTGCCCTCAAGCTTACCAAAGCTGCCTCCTTTCCCCACCCTCCCTGCTGCGGCTGCTCTGATGCACCTTCCAGTGGTATCCCCCTGGCCTCTGCTCAGACAAGCTTCCTAGATGCCCTGTCTATGCTGGGGATGAGAGATACCTGTTCTCTCTGGGGCTCCCAAGACAGCTGGAACCCCAGCGTAGACAGCAGCTCATAGTGTGCTGTATAGCCATATACTTTGTGACGAGGTTGTGATATTTTTTGGAGGACAGACACCACACACCTGTCATATTAACAGCCCCATTAATAATGAGATGTCCTAGCGATAGGGCATTACGTGACTAGACCCCTTTCTTTCTCAGAGAACAGCAGCACCGTTTTGGGGGCCTTCCCTACTGGCATGAGAGGTCAGCTGAATGGAGAGGTCAGAGAAGGCACCAGAGGCCAGAGGCATGCTGGAAAGAGCACCAGTTGTCTTCTCAGAGCTGGCCTAGGCCTGCCTGGGTACACTGCGGTGACTCCTTTGGTTCCATGTTGTTGTGGCTCCCAAGAGCATTGGACACTGGCTTTAGAGTCACTTTATTAGGACCCCTGGGGTCTATGAAGATGGTTCAAGGGTAAAGCACTTTTTGCACAAGCCTAGAGACACGATTTTGGATCTCCGGCACCCCTGGGGAAAAGCTGGATACAATAATGTCAATCCCAGCGCCCCTATCAGGAGATGGATGGTGGGCACAGGAGAATTGCCAGAAGCTCATGGGCTCTTAGCCTGGTATGTGCAGCAATAAAAAAAAAAAAAAAAAAGATGGACCCTGTCCCAAGGTAGGCCTGACATCTACAGGCATGTGACCTTAAAGACCTTAGCAACTTCTAGGCCTCAGCTCCCCAACAGTGCACTGGCCTGTGTCTACTGTAGTTTTGATGGAACAGGAGATGAGAGCTAAGTGTCCGCTTCCTCTCCCCAATCACGGATCTGCTTCCTGTGGCCTCCACAAGTTACATGTAACATTCTACACGCTGTCCTTCTTGAGTGGCCCACTTGGAAACTCATTTCCTGATACTCCCTGCTAACATAATTACCCATATGCATGACGGCCCCAGGCTAAGTACCTTCTAACCACTTTCTGCTTCCTGTATTCCCCGAAGATGAGGACGACAGATGACCACAGTGGGATTTTCTGATGACCCGAGTAGGAGGCTGAATTCTGACCTTTCAGGTGATCTTGGAAGGAGCCACATACAGGACTACAACCCCAAAGAAAAACAAGCCAAAAGGAGACATCAAGGCTCATTGAGAGAGTGCTCACCACACAAGTATGAAGGCGTGAGTTCTAGTCCCTGAGCACATGGAAAGCCAGGTGTGGTAGCTCTCGCTTGTAAACTTAGTGCTGAGGAGACAGACAGAATTCCCCAGGGGCTTGCTGGCCAGCCCACCTAACGGCATCAGGGAGTCCCAGGTTCTAGTGAAGAGACCCTGTCTCAAAAGACTAGGTGGACAGTTCCTGAGGAACACACACAAGGTTGACCTAAGACCTACATGTGTGTTCATGTGTATGTTTGTATAAATAACATACATAGCAACGTAGGCTTTTTTTTTTTTAAGGAAGAAAATTCACACAGCTCATCATGTAACTTACAGACACTTAAGTAAGGGAAGGTACCTTGCTGATCTCATGCCTGGTCATTGATTCTGGCCTTGGGAGATGTGGCTGTTCATCTAACAAACTCCCAAGTGCACAGCCCCTGCTGGGGCGATTGCAGGGTAGAGGGGCCCCACCAATGTTCCGTGTATGTGCCCACACCCTGGAGAGCTGCAGGGAAGCCTAGGTTTCATCCAGATGGCATGACTGTACTAATCACACACACACACACACACACACACACACACACCACACACATACCACACACATACCACACACATACCACACACACACACACACCACACACATACCACACACACATACCACACACACATACCATACACACACCACACACACACCACACACACACCACACACACACACATACACACACAGGACACACCCACACCCACACACTCACACCCACATACACACACACACATACACACACTCTCTCACGCACACACACACACACACACACGAAGGAAGAAAGGAAGGAAGGAAGGAGGGAGGGAGGAAGGAAGGAGGGAAGGAGGAAGGGAGGGAGGGAGGGAAGAAAGGAGGGAGGAAATGTATGATCCTGGATGCAGGGTACCTGGATCAGTCAGGATCACAGAGGCAGGGGAAGATGGTAATTGTTAGGGGTTGGGGAGAGAATCTGGTGTGTTTCCTGACTTGGGAACTCTGGGAAGTATTGGAGAGATGTGGCGATAGGAGCACCGGCGCGTGGATGGCTTTTCTGGCTTTTCTTTGTTGGGTCTGGGTTTGTCTATGGGAACATTTTGTTGTTTGTCTGGAAGGAGAGTACGTGCTGAGGAAGACACCCAGGACTGACTACACACTATCTCCCTGAGCCACACTCCAAGACACATGAATGTACTTAATAACACCACACCAACTTTGAACTCAGAGATTGGCCTGCCTCTGCCTTCGAGTGCTGGGAGTAAGGAATGTGCCACAACACCCAGACCACGAATATATTTAATAGCACAAAATTCAACACTTAAAATTGGTAAAAATGGCCCTGTAGTGGCCCTTTAATCCCAACACTCGGGGAGGTAGAGGCAGGCAGATCTCTGTGAGTTTGAGGCCAGCCTGGTCTACAAAGCAAGTTCCAGGACAGCCAGCCAGGGCTACAAAGAGAAACCCTGTCAAAAACAAACAAACAAACAAAAACAGAGAAATTGGTTTAGATGGTCAATTTAGCCAGGCATGATAGTGCACACCTATAATTCCAGGATTTAGAAAGAAGAGGCAGAAGGATTGCTGTCCATTCAAAGCTAGCCTGATATACAAGTTCTTGTACAGTAAGACCAGTCACTACCTCCCCCCAAAAGAGGAAAAGATAAATTTTACATAGTATGTATCTTATCACAGTCTTTCTGAAGTCCTTGGAGATGGTGAGGATGAGGGCTGGAGGCCTGGAGGCCACTGGCCAGTGTGAGGGTGGACAGAGGGAATAGAGAACCCCACCTAGAGAGGGCAGAGGCCAGCACGGACAGAGAGACTGACACACAGGGAGACTCATGCACAGGGAGACAGACTCAAGCTGCTTATATTGACTGTCACCCTGACAAGCTCTAGAATCATCCTGGCTTCAAATTCCTGGGCATAGCTGGGTGTTATCTAGATCCGGCTGACTGAGGAGTACATACCCTAACAGCCCAACCGAATAAGAAGGAGCTGGCCAGCTCAACAGCAGCCTCATCATCTTTCTCCACTTACTGATTTCTAACAGTGTGGCCAAACTCTTCAAGGCCTGGTAGCTACGACTCCCCTGCTGTGATGGATTGTAGCCTCAAACCGTTAGCAAAAACTTCCTTAAATTGCCAGTTCAGGGAAGGGTCATGGTTGCTTCTGCTCCTGAGCAGGGTGGTAGAGCTTTCCGGTTTGGAAGTTAGAGAGCACAAACATCTGCTTGGGGCTTGCTACACGCGGGTGATCTTCTCACCCCCATTCCCGTTAGTCAGTCATAAGTCAAAGAAAACACTGGGAGTCCAGCGTCAGCAGACCACTGACAATGGAGGAAGAAGGGCAACCTGAACCTGATGAGAAACAGCCCCCTCCTGTCCATGGCCTCAGGCCTAGGCATCCCAAGACCTACCTGTCTGTCGCATAACTTGTCAGCAAAGCACCACCCTTCCAACCTTCAATCACCCCTCCTCATGTGTCTAACCCTGGGTGGAATCATAATCTCAGGAAAGAAGTGGCCAGGAGAATACTGGGTGATGGTTCCCATGGCTGCCCCGGAGTACACTCAGAGAGAGGTGCCCTTCAATGTAAGATGTCCGCTTGGAACTGGAAAAGAGATTCTTATACATAATTTCCTGTTCCTGCTTCTTTAAGATGGTCTCATATAGTCCCTGGCCTTGAACTCTTGAGCTTCTTCTGCCTCTGCTCCCACTTGCTTGGACTATAAGCAAGCTGCAACACACAGAGCCCCAAAACATGCAGTTTTGGTCAATTAGAGAAACAAACAAGGAGCCTGTAATCCCAGCACTGGGGAGGCAGAGGCAGTCGGATCTCAGTGAGTTCGAGGCCAGCCTGGTCTACAAAATGAGTCCAGGACAGCCAAGGCTACACAGAGAAAACCTGTCTCAACAAAAACAAAAGAAAAAAAAAATGGCTCAGAACTTACGAGCGTTTGGTTGCCCTTCTGGAGGACCTGGGTTTGAGTCTTTGCACCCACACGGTGGCTCACAACATCTGTAACTCCAGTTCCAGGGAAACCAACTCCTACCTCTGATCTCCAGGGATACCAGACACACATAGGATTCACAAACATACTTGCAGATAAAACACACCTACACATAAACATTTTTTTTCATTAACTGAAACACCTGTGACAAAATGTTTCTATTCTTAATGTGTAAAGCATACTTGTAAATAACTTAAAAAACAAATACTCCCCACCTCCCAATTAAAATGTAATTCAGGAAGAAATACATGCTAATAGTTCATCTTGAAATAGCATTTATACTACTTTTTAAGACAGGATTTGAGGTCACCCAGGCTGACCTTGAACTCTCTGTGTAGCAAGAATGACCTTGAATTTTTGGTCTTCCTGCCTCTACCTCCAAAACCTGGGATTGTAGGTCTGAACCATCACTCTTAGTTTTATCCAGCGATGGTCATGGAACCCTGAAGCTCACGAACACTTGGCAAGCACTTCACCACCTAAGTTACATCCCCTTAAGAAAAGAAGCCCTCAAACACGGCTGATAGGAGGCAGGGATGATACAGACTTTCGGAAGGTCAAGAGGGAAGATACAGCCACAACAACTGGTGCTTCTGAAACTCACCCAAAGAAAGTGTGTCGGCAGACTTTAAACATGTAGGCAAGAATCAGCCACTGGGACAGTCTTCAGGTTGACAGTATAATTTAAGAATTGGTTATAAACTGGTGCAGTAGTTTGTAATCCCAGCACTAGGGAGGCAGAGGCAGGTGGATCTCTGTGAGTTTAGGGCCAGCCTGGTCTACAAAGCAAGTCCAGGACACACAGGGCTATTACACAGAGAAACCCTGTCTCAAGAAACCAAAAAAAAAAAATTATAAATATTTTAATGTGTTCATAGAGCCTGGCTTGGTATAAACACGACTGTAATAATAGCAATTGGGAAACTGAGACAGAAGATTCATGAAAGTTCAAAGCCAGCCTGGGCGACACAGCAAGACCTTATCTCAAAAAAAAAAAAAAAAATGGAAAGAGTGATATGACCTAAATGTTCATCAAAGGAGAATTGATTGAATTAATTATTGTCCACCCACCAAATAAAACCCTCTCCAGACTTTCTAAAGAGCCGTGTAGAAAGAAGAACAAGAACAGACACAGAAAGTGCCCTGGATTATTTCTTTGGTTTTGTTTCTTAATTGAAAATAGATTTGGGGGAGGCTGGGAACAGCTCAGTGGTTAAGAGAGCTCCTCCTCCAGGGGACCCAGGTCCAATTCCCAGCACCCACATGGCAGCTCATAACTGTCTGTACTTCCAGTTCCAGGGGATCTGACACCCTCAAACAGAGACACATGCAGGCAAAACAGCAAGCAAATGAAATGAAAATAAATGTAGAAAACATGTTTTTAATTCAATGTATTTTGTTTACGGTTTTCCACTCCCCCAATCCCTCCAGATCCTCCACACCTGTCCTGACTAGTTTTATGTCAACCTAACACTAGCTAGAGTTGTCTGAAAGGAGGGAACCTCAATTTAAAAAAAAAAAAAAAAAAACCTGCATAAGATCCAGCTGTAGGGCATTTTCTTAATTAGTGATGGAGGCGGAAGGGCCCAGCTCGGTGTGGGTTCGGTGAGGGTTCGGTGAGGGTGGTGCCAGCCCTGAGCTAGTGGCCCTGGTTTTTTTGTTTTGTTTTGTTTTGTTTTTTTGTTTTTTTGTTTTTTTGAGAGCAGGCTGAGCAAGCCAGCGTAAGCAAGCCAGCAAGCAGCACTCCTCCACAGCCTCTGCGTCAGCTCCTACCTCCAGCTCCCTGCCCTGCTTAAGTTCCTGTCCTGACTTCCTTCCTGTCCTGTCCTTCCTTCACCTAGTGATGGACTACATGTGGAAGTGGAAGCCTCATAAATCCTTTTCTCCCCGCCTTGCTTTTTGTCATGGTGTTTTACCCTGAGACACACCTAAATCCACACCCTTTCTTTCTCTCCCTCATTATAAAATAAACAGTCATCTAAAAAAATAAAATAAGATAAGATAAAAACAAACAAACAAACCAGAATAGGACAAAATAAATGGGGAAAGAAGAGCCAAAGAAAACACACAAGAAGCACATATAGATGTAGAGACACCTTTGCACACACAGAAATCTCATAAAGACACAACACTGAAAACCATAATATATAACAACAAGAGACTCGTAAGGAAATAAAGCATTATATATAGGCTATGTATGTATGTATATCTATATGTAAATATACAATAGATAAAAATATTGTACAAAAATGCCACTGAGTTTGATTTATGTTGTCCATCTAGAGCTGGCGCAGGGCCTGCTCTTAAATGTGGTTTGTAAACCCAGTGAGACTGCATTAGAGAAAACTAACTTTTCCTTTGAGAGCGGTTATCAGTTGGAGATAACTTCTAGGTTAGGGCTGGGGCGCGTGTCCCCTCCCCCTCTCGGCACTGGGATTCCACCTGGCTTAGCCCTGTGACTGCGCTATGTATGCTATCTTGGCTTATTTTTTGAATATGCCAACTTCGTGGGGTGCTCCAGGGAAAAAGGTAGGGAGTCTGGAGAATTTTAGTGGAGGGCAGAGACAGCCAGTCTCTATGCCTGGCCTTGATGCCATCACAAAGTGTCCCATCATGGTGTATTCATCACAGCACAGTTTCTGTGCCCTGCACTATTAATGTTTGGGGCCACATAAATCCTTGCCATGGGCTCTGTGAGCCCACATATCATGGGCTATTGAACAGCATTGCTGGCCTGTGGGCACTGCATTCCAGTAGCCACCTGCTCCCAGAGGAATGTCAACCCAAAATGTTCCCAGACATTGACACAGGTTCCCAGGGGAACGAAATCACCTCAGTGGCCCTCCTGCCTTTCCTCCCTGACAGGTGAGGCCCAAGTACTCCTTGGGGACGGATGGTCCTGTAAGCCCCCAGGATCCTGCCTGGGGGACAGATGGGAAGCAGGAGGAGACGGGACCCAGTTAATGATCAAGGGAGGAGCAGGTAAAGAAAGCAAGGCCTCCTGGGTTCCTAGCCAGGAATGTCACCACATAGGGTGTATGCAAATCCAGGAACATTTGAACTCCAAAGCACCAGGGGACTGGCTTTGTCCGGAGATGCATTTCCAGTATCTGTAATTGCAATGGGTACATAATATGTGCTCAATAAATATTTGTTCAGTGAACAAAACACATGAATAGAGGGATATAAATAATTGCATTACAGGATGGAAAATGGTCAGGGCAGAAGAGAGACGTCAAACGCCGTAAGAAAGGAAGCTGAAACAGCTCATTCATACAAATGTTGATCAGAAAGGTCTGTCTGTACCCAGTTACTCGTGGCAGTTTGGGCTAAGCAATTATTTGGTGAATACAAGAACAGAGACATGATCAGCATTAATTAATAGCTGTATCCTGAGGTCCTCAAATGGGGAAGCCAGACAACCTCCCAGAGCCCAGAATCTATTTTTGGAGGAGGTCCTGAAATTACATCTGAAGCTGGAATGCCAGGCAACAACTGCAGGGCGAGGCCAGTCCAGGCCCCATATCTCAGCAACATGCTGGAAACTGGCACAGCGCATAGCGCAGGCTGACTTCTCTATGACTCCCTGTGCGCTCCCTGCTTATGAACCCTGACTGTGCCTGTCAGGATACCCTGCTGGACCTCACCCCAGGGGCAGGGAGCTTTGCCAGTGGGCTTTATTAAAGGTCTTTCCACCATTCTGGTGTAGTGTAGGATGGAGATCTCTGAAACTGGGTACTTTGTAACTCCTGGGACTGATTCTAATGGCCAGATATCGACTCAGCCCCAGACTCCATGAGGAATACCCTGGACAAGCACACTTGTTTTACCCACAGCATCATATCCAAAATGGCCTGCATCGAATATATGTTACAGGCCAATTCTTAGGTCACCTCCCCAAAGTTCTTAGGTACCCAGAAAATTTTTCAAATATGCAGGAGACTCTCAGGCACCATGAAGAATGAGGACCATGCCCGGATTGAGGGAAGCTAGAGGCCAGATGTGGAAAGCCATATCCCCCTCAGCAGAGGGTATTCCAGCGAATTATCGAGACAGGTGGCTGTTTCCAAGAGCTCTGCCATATGAAGTAGGGCTGGGGAGAACGTGCTAGCAGACCCGCAAGGTTCCGCTGCAGTTGACAGGGGCCTACCGGAAACCAGGGGACTCTTGGGAGCCTTCCTGGAGACGGGGGTAATGCAGACCCCGGGGTTAACTCTGCTGGAGATGTTACATGCTCTCCTGGCGCTTCTTATCTGTGCACATGAACAGGCTTTGTACAGGTGGGGGTTCTGAGATCCAGGAAGGATGACAGGTGAGTATATTCAGGATACCCGAGCAAGGGCAGCGGTCCAAGCAGGGCTACCTGACACAAGGGCAGTGCCCATTCTCAGTGCTGAAAGTTGTGTGGTGTTTTGTTCTGGTTTGGTTTGGGCTAGGGATGAAATCCAAGGGCTTATTCATTCATTTTGGGAAAATGTTCTACCAGTGTCCTGGTATCCTGACAAAGGAAAATGGTTGCCTAGCAAGCATAAGGACCAAAGTTTGATGTTAAAATAAACAAACAGAGCCCAGATGTGGTGGCATATATTTGTAAGCCCAGCACTGAGGGGGAAGGCAGAGACAGGTAAAATGCTAGGGCTCACTTGCCAGCCAATTCCATTGACCTGGCAAATCCTAAGCCAGTAAGAGATCAAGCCTCAAAAAAAAAAAAAAAAAAAAAAAAAAAGATTTGGAAAGAAAAAGGTGAATCGCACCTTCAATCAGAGGTCATCCTCCAGCTCCCATACATGTGTGTACACATATGTATACACACACACACTGCACAAAGGAAAGTGCTCTACCATTGAGCTACACCCAACTGGGGCAACAATTTCTATACGGTGAAACCCTAGGCACCACCTGTGAGGCAGGGGGAGAGAAAGAAGAGCCCTGTCTTAAAGTCACCTTACATCAAGAACACCCTGGCAAAGTCACCCTCAATGGATACAGCAGCACCGCATAAAATGTTTCAAATCACACTTTGCAAAAGAATAAGCATGTTAGTCACCCATAACCAAGAGCAATAACTTGAGCTCAGTTTGCTCACGGTGCCATTCATCCCTATTATTTGAAGGGGTGGGGGGGCTGCTCGTGGAGTGGCCCGAAATCTCGGGTCCCTGGTATCCCCACTGATGTCACAAAGATTAACACTCTGTGACAAGCCCTGCCTCACTTTCTCTCCATGTGGCTGTCTTTCTCTATGTTTTCCATCCCAGAGCCCCAGAGTATTTGCTCCTGGTGACAGGAAGCCCTGTCTCCTCTCCTTATTTATCTTTCTCTGCAGAACTGGGGTCCTGACTCACCACTATTGTTCCTTCTCTCGATTTTGACAGGTTCTTCCTCTTCCCTTTCCCCTCCTGAGACACCCTTCCCTTGGGAATCTGCCTGAAGCCATGGTGAAGGGGCCTGACAGTGAAGGAAAGTGCAGTCTCAACAGAGAAACCCTTTCTGGTCTAAGCAGCACATATAGAGGCTTAGCTCCTTGAGTCTGGAAAACACCCCAGACACCCATCAGACTTTCTGGGTCAAAACTACAACTATAGTATTCAGTTCTTCTTCCTTCTGGTTGAGATCTGGCCATTCAAATGAGTCGTGTTCAGCCACGATTCATGGATAGATGGATGGGACATAACTTTCAAAGAACACTGTTAAAAGGCTCACAACCCAGTTATGTGGCCCGATTTCACATCCACCTTCCATGTCCATCTTCCAACCCACCCCGTGCCCATTGCCTTTACCTTCTGGGTACCTTCTTAGGAAACTAACTACTGGCCTAGCAGAGTACTTCCAGTTCCCCTAAGCGCTGTTAACATTTGCTGTTAGGTTTCCTGGCTGTCAACCCCAGAGCGTGATTTCTGGTCTGAGCTGCTTCCATTGAAGCTGGATGCAGAGAAACGGATGGTGCCCAGGCGTGGATGAAGTGGCCTCAGGACTCTCACCTCGGAAAATCAGGCTGGCAACAGGGTTGCTGCGCCGGTCCTTCTTCACATTGGGGAGGCTGCTGGCCCTTGCCAGCAGGCAGCAGAGCATGGCTCTGCAGCCCAGGCGCGCGGGGTGGAGAAGGAGTACGAGCTCGGGACAGGGCCACTACCACCCGGCCAGCCCAGCGTTCAGTCGGGGATGGCTAAGCCAAGAGAGCGGTTGACTCCGCGGAGACTTGGTCAGCCAAGAACGCGAGGCTGCGCATGAGACAAGGTACACCCACGGGGCGGATCCTCCCTTCCAGCCCAGCCTGGGTCCGCCCGCAGGGCGGTGGCGGGGGAGGAGCAAGGGCCGGTGCCTTGTGAGGGTCTCCCGGGAAGGAAACGCTGCTGCGGGGCGCTGGACGAGTAGCGTGCACTGACAGAGCAGACAAGGTTGACACCTGGGGTACCCCGGCTCAAAGAGACTTGAGGTGAGCACGGAAGGAGAGCGCACCATCCCATCCGTCTGGTGCACCTAGCCAGGCTCCGCGGTCTCGGTGATGCCTGGAGTCCTTGAGGTCTAGGCTCAAATCATACCGCGTTCCCAGTCTCTGCTCATTCGATCTCCTGCGGCTCTCCCCTGCAACAAGCTCTGCACTCCTCACCCTCCACGGTGGGGAAAGTTGTTTAAGTCATGAGCCTTAAGTCATCCTGATCCTTAGAAAGCTTGGGAAGCGCCTCGGCACAAGGCCTTCACTTCTCTTTTCCCCCCACGCTACAGCAGGTAGCTGGGGAAACGACATGGTCCATGCCCTTTTCATTTTGAGGAGCACCGCACTTTCCTAGGAGAAATCCCATTCTCTACGCACTCCACTCCGGTCCCGTGTGTGGCTCAGTCAACTCAAGTGGATGCTTAGTGGTCTACAGTCAGACTGATTCTCAAATTCCCCATCTGCCTCTGTCCTGGCAGCATACAGGTGCTGAGGCCCACACCGTTCAACCACTAAGCCCAAACCCTAGCCACACGATCTTTTTTGTTGGTGTTACTATATCTTTTTAAAAATTTTATTTATTTTTCTATTAATTACAGTTTATTCACTTTATATCCCAGCTGTAGCCCCTCCCACAATCCACTGAGAGGGGAGGTCCTCCTTCCCTTCCCTCTGACCCTAGCCCATCAGGTCTCATCAGGACTGGCTGCAATGTCCTCCTCTGTGGCCTGGTAAGGCTGCTCCCCCGTCACAAGGAGGTGATCAAAGAGCCAGCCACTGAGTCCATGTCAGAGACAGCCCCTGTTCCCATTACCAGGGAACTCATTTGGAGCCACACGATCTTTTTGCAAACTCTTTGAAAGAGCCTCCAAACTTTCTGTCTCCTCTACTCTCTTGAACCACCCAGACAAGCTTCCAAATCTTACCACACTACCAAAACACAGATCCTATGGGCTTTGCTTGAAAATATGACCAAAAGAAGAGAAGGAAGAAGAGGAGGGAAAAAAAACACCTGTTTTTTAAGTTATTTATGGAGCAGGTTCTCCATAAATAGTTATTTTTTAAAAGAAATGGTTTAGGGCTGGGCTGTTCTAGTGCACGCTTTTAATATCAGCATTTAGGAGGCAGAGGCTCGTGAATCGCTATGAGTTCAAGACCAGCCTGGTCTACAAAGCGAGTTCCAGAATAGCCAAAGGTACACAGAGAAATCCGTATCTCGAAGAAGAAGAACAAAAGAAAAAAAGAGGAAAGAAAGAAAGAAAGAAAGAAAGAAAGAAAGAAAGAAAGAAAGATTATTTCAAACAGACCCAGACCCCGCCCCTCCTCAGCTCTCTCCTCACCGCCCTGGCTGAAGCCACTGCGTGTTGTACAGTGCCAGGCTGAGCCACATAGCACACTCCCCTCAAGACACCCGGTCGTGCTTGCTTTTCAGCACCAATCTTGTTTCTTTTCCACTTTTCCCATTAGACTATTGGATGGGCTCTAAGAAATCAGGGGAGTTTTGTTTCGCTATTGTAGCCTTCTTAGCACCTGAAACAGGGTTCTGCCCATGGCGGGCTTTCTATAAATGTCTTTAAACAGTCCACCAAGAGGGCACTGAAGCCCACACTCCTCATTCATCACCTCTAGCTGGTAAGGCTCCCCATCAGAGAATATGGACAGCAGATGGCAGCAGCTGCACCTTGGGCACTGTGGGACAGGCTCTCAGGAAGAGGACAGCCCTGAAAGGGCCAGCAATTCCCACAGGAGTGGGGCGCGCTGGAGGAAGGGGAAGGAGGAAAGTTGGAGGCTGTTCCCTTTCAGGACCTTCTCTAACTGCCGGGATCGCTCTGGCTCTCCCTGACTCCACTCCTCCGCCTTGGTTACCGCCTCTCTCCCAGCAGAACCTAGCTGATTTGATGGCCACCTTTGGCTCCATGCTGGACCCTGCTGTGTCTCCTGCTAATGGCAGAGTTGTCATGGGTCTGCATCCTAAGCTGTTCTTGTGAGGGCTTACATGTCCCGAACTAGAAACCCAAACTCCCACTCCTGCTTCCTGTAAGTAAGATGGCATAGAGCCACATTGCCAGGGAGATCCAAATATCTAGGTAGCCGGGACAGCAGGTAGAGAAAGCAGCGACCCTTCCTGTTGACGGTAATGCTGTGGGGTTGTGCAGTGCATGTACATACTCAGAACTCCTCCTGGCTCTAGCTTTCAGGTGAGTAACTAATCACATTAGAACTGTTATTGAAGTCTACTTGAGCCAAGAATGCCAGTTACTTGTAATTTAGGTCATCCTTCTGAATACTCATAATGGTGGTACCATTCCAGTGCCCATAGGCTCCTGATACCTTCTTCTGATATCTGCTTCTGCATGCCGACTGATAGCAGCTCCTAACTGGCCATGTCATGGTCACCCCAGCCACATATGGTCCATGTCCCACACTGGAGTCACGAGATCACTGCCCCGATGAAGATCTCTCAAGGATGAAGCCTGAATTCCTTTCCTCATACCAGAGGTTAAGGCCACTCGGGCCCTTGACCCCAGAGTTCCAATTCCAGAGAGTTATCAGTTTCTTGAATGCACCAAGCTCCCCTTTAGCTTGGAAGTCCACCCGCTGCTGCTTTCCCCTGCTGCAACACTTCTGCCCACCCATAGGGTCTCAGTTCAGGCATCAGTCCCCAGGGAAGTCCCTGACCTTCCTCTAGGTTGGGTCACTCTGCTAAGTAATCACTCCAGCGGAGACATTGTTCCTTAGTGCTCATGGCGACTGTAAGGAAGGCCTGTCTGAAAAACTGCTTGTTCATTGTCAGGCACCAGGGCTGGCTCGGTGCCCCGTGTTCCCAGCACGTAAGTCAGGGCTGGAGTTGAAGCAGGGAACATTGTTCAGGGCTCCCAGAATGGGCTCCACCTCCTGGGGTGGACAGAGAGGACAGCATTGCCCTCTAGGGGAAATTTTAGATACTGTGAGCTATTTTTTTTTAAGACTCCTAGCTTTGCCCCCACCCCTCTCCATGCTCAAGTACACACACACACACACACACACACAATCTCTACCTCTGTCCCAACTCCAGCCCACCACGGTCAGCACAGGAAATCTGCAAGGGGTATATCTAATATTTTCAGAGAATAGTCAAAGGAACTTCAGCAAACCCTTGGCCTGTATCCAAGAAACAGGGATTCCACATACATTTTCCATAAACCAGAAAAGCAACAGCTGGTGACCCAAACCCTGAACACATCCTGAGGCCTCTTTCCATCTGAACCTCCAACTTCCTGGTCTTCCTGCTGTTCACTGCTCAGAGCTTTCCCTAAACAGAAAGCTGTCCCCTTGTATATTTCAGACTGGGGCCTGAAACTCAAGGGGGACTCCTCTAAAAAGGATTTGTCTCAATGATAAAGCTGTAATATGGCTATGGAAATAGCTTAGATGGTAAACACTTGCCATGGAAACATGAAGAGAGGAGTTCCAGGCCCAGAACCCATGTTAAAAAAAAAAAAAAAAAAAAAAAAAAAAGAGCCAGGTGCGGTAGAGCACACCTGTAATCCCAGTACTAAAAGACTAGGTGCGCCCGCTTATGTATGCGTGCACACACACACACAGGGAGAAAGAGAGAAGCTGTGATGGGGAATGAGGCTTCCCCTCCATATCTGTTCTTCCCTCTTCCACTGATATCCCCTATAATTTTACCTGGCACTTGGTATCCAAATTGAAAACTATATTCCCAGCCTCCCTTGCAGCTAGATGTGAGTATGAGACCAATGAAATAGGAGGAGGAAGTATGTGTGTGTGTGTCTTCCCCGGGACCTTTCATCCTTGCTGGAATGTGAAGTATGATGCTGTTCTATCCCAGACCATATTGTCAAAGACACTCCCTGGAGGGAACACAGCAACAAGCAGTAGGATCATGGACAACCTGATGCATCAGGAGCTTTCAAACTAGGATGGCAATATGTCAGTGATTACCACGGTTTACCATGGTGGCATTAGGGATCTCATAATGCACGGACCTACAGAGAGCCCAACCTATTCTCTAGCCAGAGGGTAGAAGGGCCAGCTGAAAGGCCAGTGGGAATGGAATCAATTGTGAAGCAGTTTGTATAACAAGTCCAGCTGGGTTTGTTTGTTTGCTTGGGTTTTTATTTGTTTGTTTGTTTGCTTTGCTTTGCTTAGATTCCATGTTTCCATACTGATAGAGGTAAGGAAAAAGAACATTTTAAGTCCTCATTGGCTTTAATGTTGTCACCACTCATGGGTGCTGATGAATGAGGGGGAGGATGCTGTCCTACACTGTGTTCTCTACTGTCCTGTGCCATCCTATAGTTCACACTGTGCATCAGACAATACACTGACTCACCTACAGATGTGTTATCTTGGAACGATACGATGTCTCATAGCAAAAGTGTGCCCAAGTTAAGCATTGGAAGATTTTCCACACCAATCTCCTTGTAAAATCAGAGAAGCCAGATGTGGTGGCTTTCATTCTAGCACTAAAGGCAGAGACAAGGCCAGCCTGGTCTACAGAGTGAGTTCAGAACTCTGTTACACAGAGAAACCCTGTCTTTGAAAAAAAAAAAAAAGAAAGAAAGGAAAGGCAAAAAAAGGAAAAAAAAATCAGAGAATCTGGCAAAGGAGCTTTACCACAAATCTGACTCCTGTGTTCACATCAAGGGTACACAGGCCTCCACTTACCCTAGAGCACGCGTCTTTTCTCTATAGCCTAATACAGGTGGCATCACTGGTCAGGCTCCCAAGACCCAGGGGAGCCTAGAGATCTCTGTGACCTCTTGGTGGCCCTAGCACCTGCCCATGGATGGAGACTGAAGCTTTCTTTGACCACATTCTCATACTATCTGGAGCTTTGATTCCCAAAGACCTAAACACCAATCATCTTGAGGCAAAGACCTTGACTTCTGCTCAGTGACACTACTCTTTAGACGGATGCTTTGACTGGGTTTGCCAGATTCCTTTAGGACACATTTTCCCTAAATCTCCGGGAAGTGTAGCTGCCCCTGTGTGTCCTCTCTGCTGCTGCCACCTCTGTAGATGTCCCAGTCCAGTCAGTCACTACCTTCATGTTGCTGAGAGTGTAAACACTCATGTAGTCCAACTACAGCCATATTTATATGACCCCTCGGAAGAGCCTGCTGTGCTGGAAATGATGTAGGCTCCTGGCCATCCCCCTTTTTCTTACAGGGTGACCGGAACTTGCAGAGGGGTTAGCGTCTGTGAAAATAAGAGGGTGACACTTTGCAAAGCTGTTGGCTTCATCGTATGACAGATGGAAGCTCTCTCCCCACAGCTAGTTCTTCCTCCAAGAGACAAAGGTGGACAGAAGCCAGCAGGCAGGCAATGAGAGAGAGAGAGAGAGAGAGAGAGAGAGCGAGTGAGCATGGGAGAGGGGAGGAGCAAGAAGGGTTAAGGCCTCCAGGGGACGGGTCTCTGTAGAAATATGCATGTAGAGAGGCATAGCAGCATTGTGAGGCTATGTATGGCCTGCCATTGGGCAAGGGGGCCAGTGCCTCAGTTTAGAAGGGCTGATGAAGGAGAGGCAGGCAGAGGAGACAAGGGTCCCTGCACGTGGGCAAACAAATACTAGCCATGCGGCTGGTTGTGTCAGTTTAGGAAGCCATTGGGTGAACAGATGGCGCTAATGATAGAACAGGTTCAGCTGAAAACTTCCTTAGGTCTCTACAATAATCCCTTCATCTATGTACACGTTACTTATAATAGTAATTACCAAAATGCATAA
The DNA here is from genome assembly GCA_028658305.1 of Pachyuromys duprasi. Lineage (NCBI taxonomy): Eukaryota > Metazoa > Chordata > Mammalia > Rodentia > Muridae > Pachyuromys > Pachyuromys duprasi. The sequence continues at coordinate 55,141,032 of CM053761.1, forward strand.
TTATAAATAATAACTATAGTTAACATGCATTCATTTTTCTTTGCCTGAGACAGAGTCTTATGTAGCCCAGTTCAGCCTGGAACCGTGTGAAGCTGAGGCTGGCATCAAGCTTCAGATCCTCCTGCTTCCAAGTGCTGGGATTATACATATTTATCGCCAATCCTGGCTTTATGCAGAGACGGGGTCAAATCCAAGGTCTCTTCCTGCTAGGTAAACATTCTACCAACCAAGCTATATTCCCAGCCCTGCAGTTAAATAAGCGTTGAGCCCTAGGTACTATTGAAAGTGCTTCACCTGGTCTGCATACTTTGCAGTGGAGGAAACTGAGGCATAGAGTAGTTGAGTAACTTGTCCAAGGACGCACAGTTGAAAAGTGTCGGAGCTGGACTGCAAAGTTTAAGATTCAAAATCCTAAGCACTTTATGTCCAAAGCTGGTGCTCTTAGCACTTCTCCCCTCTCTCCCTCCGTCCCTCTCCCTCCCTCTCTTAATAGTTTTATGACACTGGGTTGTGACCAAGGCTGCCAGCTGCCTGTGCTCCTTGGTTCCCTTCAACTTTCATTTCATTAAAAAAGGCTCACAGCGACACCACTGTCCCCTCCCCCAGACACCCTGCTGTACTCACAAAAGGCTGTCATCCTCAGAGACATATGACCCATCACCCTGGACTCAGGGTATCAGACCCTAAGCAGGTACCTTCACAGGTACATGAGGACTCTGTGACAAGGGCTGGGACCCCTGGGACACGCACCAAGTGGTACCTGACTGTCCCATCAGACACGGAGGAGGTAAGTCAGGGCAGAAACTTGCTGAGGTGAGAAGGCACCCTTAAGGCCAACTAGCAAGAACAGAGGCCCTCTGGACCTAGGTGAGTAAGAAGTAAGAACTGTGTGTGACCGGCGGTGGGTCAGGGTGGTGTGTGTGTGAGTCGACACGCAGATGAGTACCAGAGCCCAAATTCAATCTTCTCCTTCCTCCTTTTGTCTCTGAGTCTGACCCTCAGCCGGAAGAAGACGATAGAGCAAGTGAAGATGGTGTAGAGATGACTCTAGGTCCAGGCTGCCTGGGCATGAAACTCCACTTCCAGCCCTTACTGGAAACATCAGGCTAGTCGCTCTCAGCTTAGTGCCTCAGTTTCCTGTTCTGTGAAGTGGGTCATGAGAGTTGCTGCCAACTGTGCCTGCTATTGCACTAGAACATAGCTCGTGTCACATGTCAGAAGCATGTCAGTTATAATGAGTTTGGATCTTGTCCACTGGATTTTTGTTGCATTTCATAGAAACAATTTTCTGAAAATGATGTTTTGCTTATGTTTAACCAATGTCCACTTTCCTTGTGAGAAAGACATATTAAAAGCTGGGAGATGGTGGTCCACGCCCTTAATCCCAGCAAAGGCATGTGAATCTCTGAGTTCAAGGCTAGCCTGGTCTAGAGTGAGTTCCAGGATAACCAGAGCTGCACAGAGAAACCCTGTCTCGAAGAAAAAGGAATTAGGACCCTCAACCTTTGGGTATCTGTCCTATACTGCACTCCTCACATCCCTGTGTTCCCTCTCCTAGGCTCAGCCCTACACTGGGCACCCAGCCTGGTTGGTGTGGGTGGCATACAGCATGCATTCCAGAGCCCTTTCTTAGTCATGGGCCTCTTGTGGAAGAAATCACTGATAAGTGTACCACCTTGGCAAAGCTCATCTCTCTGGGTCAAATCCTCATCAGTAAAGGGGATAATACCCTTGCCCTTTGACCCTAAAGAGCTGACTGAATTTACTGCCCCACAGAGGACCTGTGAGCTATTGTGACCATCACTGGGAAGGCAGCTGTAGGTCAGCTAGGGAAAATAGGCTTCCCAGAAGAGCAGTCTACATTTCTGTCCCAGGCCAGAGCCTGCTCGGTAATCAGTCACCAATCTGGCCCTGACCGAGAGGAGCAGAAGGGTGAGCAAGCTTAAATACTGCAAGACAGCCAAATTTAGACATGGGCTAAGAATTTGGCTAGTGCTGGAGGTGGAAGGTGGCCAGGGCCTGGGGGAGGGGGAAGGCTTCGTTCTCCACTGGCTGACAATGATGTCCTGGGTTATGAATTCCAGCCAGGCTTCTTCTCAGGTTCAGAGCACAGACAATAAACTTCCTTTCTCTACCCTTAGTTCTGGGCTCCAGGAGAGGGGAACATCCCCAGCAGCCGCACTTCCAGTGAGCTAGAAAGCACTCCTGTTAATTATTCTCCCTGGCCTTTCTCCTATTGGAGCTCCTGAGTCTACCCTGGGGGTGGGGGAAGGGACAAGAGGGAAAGAATGCAATGAGCCTTTGCAGAAAAGGAAGGAGGCCGTGGAAGCCAGGGCCGCCTGAGTGGACACCACAGGAGACAAAGCTGGTGAGAGTAGACTCTGTCCTGGAAAAGCACAGAAAGTAGAGGTGTGCCTTTACAAAGCCTATGAAGACTTTGTCCACAGACTTCCAGAGAACAGGTGAGGAAGCGGTGCAGGGACTGGCTTAGTACCCAGGCAACGTATCTGGCCTCTCAGGGTAGCATCTCTTCTTCCCTCAGCCAGAGAGCAGAAGGGAAGGAGGAGGAGGCCAGCACCGGTGGTCTCCTCTACAGCAGTGGCTCTCAGCCTTCCCAATGCTGAGACCCTTCTATACAGCTCCTTGTGTTGTAGCCCACAATCATAAAATTATTCTGTGGCTACCTCATAACTGAAAATTTGCTACTGTTATGAATCCTAATGTAAATATGATATACAGGATATGATGTATGGATACCCTGTAAAAGAGTCATTTAACCCCAAAGGGGTCCCAAACCACAGGTTGTAAACCGCTGCTCTAGAAGCATACTGGAGTCCAGAGCCCTCAGCTAGGCAGCTAAGCCAGGCTGAAAGTCTCCACCCCAACCGCATGGGAAGATGCGCTAGTCCCGTCTACTGGAAACACATCGATAAAGCTCATTTTCAAAGGCTTCTATGGGAAGCTGGTGGACAAAGTCAAAGCATGGTGGAGGGTGAAGAAAGCACACATATGTAATGTTCTCTAAGCTCTTCAGTTCCATCTCTTAGTGGAGACTGCTTTCCTGGCTGCCCACCCTGGGTCTCTGTCCAAAGAAGTACAAAATTCTACACTCAGCACAGGATGCTCCCAACACGCTTCCGGAGGGCAGCCATTCTTTAGGGCATCCCAGAGGGCCTACGGACTCCAGAGTGAGCACATATCTGGAGCACGTGTGCATAGGTGATGAGCCGTGACTCTGAAAGAGGATGTTCACTGGATGGACAGACTGACTCACGCTCTAATCCCCTGGGCTAGGTGTGCAGGGAAAAGAGGACTGGGAAGGAAGGGAGGCTGAAAAGGGCATGTAGAAGGCAGATGGTGAAACTGACCCAAACCCTTGCCCTTTCCTCCTGATCCCCACTAGGTCTCAGAGCTGGAAGACAAGCTATGAAGTCCTAGTTCTGGAGTGGAGAAGGGTTGCCTTGGGAAAGCAGACATGGCCAGCTTTCATGTCCTGAAGGAAAAGTGTAGGTATCACTTTGCCACAGAGAAACCCTGTCTCAAAGAAAAAGGAGTTAGGCCCCTCAGCCTTTGGGTATCTTGCTGTGGAGAGGC
>CM053761.1:55144725-55235550 GCA_028658305.1 Pachyuromys duprasi
GTGGTGAGAGGGGGGATGGGGTAGGATTCCTGGAGGTGTGGCTATGCTCTTCCTCCAGCTGCAGCCATCCAGCTTCTGAAAGTGAGGAAAGGCCCAGGGAAGTTATAAATAGGCAGAGGCCCGGGCCTTCCGGGGAGAGGGACAAAGCTCTGCTACACAGGGCTGTGCACTCAAGAGTGAAAAGAGATCCTTTAAGGGATCCAGAGAAGAGGGGTAACGGCCCCGCCCTCCTGCTCTACCTCAGTACCACTCCTGGCTCTTCACACCTCAGATTCCCGTGGGTCGACGCACCGCTCTCCTCTGTAATTTTCAATACCTAGCATTAGCCTGGTAGAGCCAGACAGTCTTTTTCCCGGCTTCCAGGCACGCCTTGATCGCTCCCCAGAATCCTCCTCCGGGTCCCGCCAGGGTGCCTGGCTGGGTCTCCGGCGGTCCTACCTGCAAACACCGCGGAGCAGTAGGCATCGCTGATGTCGGAGTCCGGGGTGTGGACATTCTCCGCGAAGAGGATGAAGACTCGCAGCATCGCGAAGCAGGAGGGGCAGGGGCAGGGTCAAGGTCCCCTCAGGAGCGAGGTCGACTCGGATGAATGGCTGCCGGCTCGCAGGTGCCGTTCCGAACAGGCTAGTTCAGATGGCCCCAGTGGGCTAGGCTAGAACCCGCCTCCCAGTGCCTCACCCCGCCGGTCAGAGTGCGAAGAGAACAGGGGCTTCTGTTCACTTCCCACCCCCGCAGTCCTACCCCAGCTCCACGGAGCTGTAATCCAATGCCCCGGCCAGCAGCTTTTCCAATGACACGGCACTTTGCACTAGACCCTGAAGCTGCGGGCTGGGCGGTGGCCGCGGTGGCCCGAGGACGGGGGCCTCAGGCGCCCAGACCTCGCTCCGGCACGGAAGACCGTGCGGCTCCTCCCCTGACCTTCCACCTCTAGCCAGGAGCTGTGCTATGCTTGGCTAAGCTTGTCTCATGCAGTGGCCCCGGGGACGTGATCGCTCCTCAGAAGCCAGTCAGACAGCCCCAGGGAGGAAGAGCGATCCGGGGCAGAGAGCTGGGAGCAGGCGCACCTCTGGCGCTTTCACTGAGAGCTCAGAATGTCATTGGTGGACAGCACAGCGACTTTAAAAACTTAGCCTCCTATCCTGGCTGTAAAAAGTAACATTAACACAGTAGTTTGCAACGTTCCTAGTGCTGCAACCCTTTAGTACAGTTTCTTCATGTTGCAGTGACCCCCCAAACATAAAATTATATTCGTTGCTGCTTCAGAACTTTAATTTGCTACTGTTATGAATTGTAATGTAAACATCTGACGTACGGGGTATCTGATGTGTGATCCTTGTGGAGGGTCACTGACTCTAGAGGGGTCACGACCCACAGGTTGAGAAGCACCACGTAAACACAAACTACGCGAAAGATCTCTGGATCTTTAAAACGGAACAAAACAAAAACTATTAAAATAAAATTTGAATATTTAACAATTCAGGCTCCCCTTTGAACTTATAAATTGCCTGTGACAATTTGCATTTACTACCTGAGTCAGTTGATCTGTGCCATGCCCTACTGCTTCACGTAACTTTTCTCTTATATCATTAACAATCCTTCCTAAACAGAATTGGAGAGATAAGACGGCTCAGTTGTTAAGAGCGCTTGACAGCCCCCTCCCCCCCAAAAGCCGGGCGTGGTGGCACACGCCTTTAATCCCAGCACTCGGGAGGGAGAGGCAGGCAAATCTTTGTTTGAGGCTAGCCTGCTCTACAAAGCGGGTCCAGGACAGTCAAGACTACACAGAGAACCCCTGTCTCGAAAAACAAGACAAAACAACCCCGCCCCCAAGAAACCAACAAAACAACAAAAAGGAGAGAACTTGCTTCTCTTGTAAGAGAACTTGGGTTTGCTTCCCAGTGCCTGTATGCTGCACCACAATGGTCTTTAACTTCTATTTTGGGGATATGATGCTCTCTTGTGGCCTCTTCTGGTACTGCATGCACATGGTTCATATACACACATGCTGGCAGAGCACAATTCACTCCTCTTGTTCTTATGTTACATACTAGGCACTTTCCCCAGATACTCGCTGTTTTAAAAATGAAAAGTTTTATATCTTTCTTCTAAAGAAATTAAGGTTGGGGCTGGGTCATGGTGGTCCTATACCTTTAATACCAGTACTTGGGAGGAAAAGGCAGTGATTCCCAGGTCAGCCAGGGATATAGAGTGAGGCCTTATCTTGGAAGAAGGAAAGAATGAACGAACAAAAGGAAGGAAGAAAGGCTTTAACCTTGGAAAGGTTAAAAGAAGGAAAAGCTAATATAAACCTGGGTTATACATCTATTTTGAGCACCCTCTGCCAGGTCCTCAGATTGAATTCCTGACTGTAGGAATTTTTCCTTTTGCTTTTTTTAAGCTTTGAGTACTTGTTGCTAAACTGTTTTCCTAGACCTGACTGGATCCATCCTCCCACCAGCTCATCTGTGACTCATCTTCTAAAGAGGGCCAGCTGGGTGAGCCATCAGCTGTCAGCAGAACCACCCCAGCAGCCCATGGGGGCAGCTGACAAACCAGGACATTAGAGCCAACCAACTCTAGGTGGCTGATTTGGCCCCACCTGGAAGTCCTAAGAAGAGGCAACTGTGGCTTGATTGTGACAGCAGGTTTTTCCTGTGATCGCTGAGGGTCCTTCTGCTGCAGTCCACACCTTGTGATTTCCTTTGCCTCTAATGCAATACATGCTTGTGGGGAAGACCAAAGTGAGGGTTTGGGAAGCGATTTACAGACGGGGTAGGAGTCACGTCTCAAGTCCAGCACTGTGCTGGATGGTGGAATATGAGCAGAAGTGATACAGTTCCTGTTACAGGTCAACCGTGCTCCTCCCCAAGAAGTCATAGCTCAAGAGCTAAATCCCTAGGACTATTTCTTTGTTTTTGAGACAGGGTCCCATATATTTCTGGCTGGCCTCAAACATGTAACCAAGGATGATCTTGAACTTCTGATCTTCCTATCTCAACTTCCCAAATTCTGGGATCACAGATATGGGTTATTACCCACAGTTTGGTGTGGCACTGGGAGTCAAACTCAGGGTTATGCACATGTGAGGCTAACACTTTTCCTAATGAGCTACATCTCAGGCCCACTGACCCTGTGCCTCTGAATATGACTGTTTGGAGATAGGCTCTTTGAATTGTTGATTAAATTAAAAAGAGGCCATTTAGTTTGACTCGTCATCTAGTTTGACTCGTGTCCTTATTTATAAGATTTGCTTTTAATTTTAAAATTGTGTGTCTGTACATATGTGCCATAGCACATGCATTGAGATAGGAGGACAACTTGCAGGAGTCACTTCATTGCCTATGCCATGTAGATTCACAGGTCATCAGGCTTGGTGAAAAGAAACTTTGCCCTATGAGTCATTTTGCTGGCTCCTATAGTCTATTATTATTATTATGATGATGATGATGATGATGATGATGTATACAATGCTCTGCCTGCATGTGCACCTGCAAGCCACAAGAGGGTGCCAGATCTCATTGTAGATGGTTGTGAGCCACCATGTGGTTGCTGGGAATTGAACTCAGGACCTCTGGAAGAGCAGCCAGTGCTCTTAACCTCTGAGTCATCTCTCCAGCCACCCCTACCCCCATAGTCTATTTTTAAAGAAGTAGAGTTTGGCTCTCTGCAGATGCTCAATGTAACATGAACTAACATAAAGGAGGAGCTAAAACTGGATTTGAGAGGCACTCAGCTAGCTGCTCAAATATGGTGTGTGTCTTTTCTGCTGCTGTAACAAAGCACCACAATCAAGACAATTTATATGAGTTTATTAGGTGCTTACAGTTTCAGAGGGTGAGTCCATGACCATCATGGTAGGGAGCAGGCAGGCATGGCGCTGGAGCAGCGGCTGAGAGCTCATCTTGATCCACAGGCAGGAGGCAGAACTGTCGGTATAATGTTCTTGCGGAATGTATACCATTTACCCTCGTTCATTCAAATGCTGCTTTCTCTACCCCACTATCTGGTTTCAATCCAGACATTGCACTGTGATGCTTATTCTAAGCATCATCTGTCTCAACTTTTTGCAAACATGCCACCATTTGTTCTCTGTAATTGTCAATTAAACAACCAGCCAGCGCTATGCAATGGAGAGAATGGGGTGGGACATCCTGGTCCAGAGGGGAGGAGAAGGAAGCCAGTGGGAGGAGGAGAGCAGAGATCAGCAGGAGGGGACCTCAGACCTCGAGGGAGATGAACTGGACCTAAGATACGACTGAAGGCAAGTATAATGTGGGAAATCTGAATGGTAGGAAACTGTGTGGGCTTGGAGGTTTAGGATGCAGTAACTATTGCCCAGCATTGTGCTCTAGGTTAATGAAATAAATCCCAGTCTCTGTGTGGTGATTTTGGTATACAGCTGGTTTAGGAATAACCACTGCTTAACTAAGATAAATCAGTAATAAATATTAATAACCCACAACAGAGAACTAACTGGGAATGGTGTGGGAAATTGAAACAACAAAGCTTACTCCCCTCCCCACCCCCAATGACACAGCTCCTCAACAAGGCCACACCTCCTAATCATGTCCAAACAATGCCACCAATTGGGAAACTAAGCATTCAAATATATGGGCCTATGGGGGCTATTCAAACCAACATACCATGACTAAAGCAATTTGAAAAAAAATGTTAAACATCCTCGACTCCTTTATTTATACAGCAGGTATCATTCAAATGTTCTACTCAGCCAACTACATTTCTATTTCATTAAGAATGTCCTACTTAAGTATAGGATATACTTAAAATGCTTTTTTCTCTAAAAAGAAACCCTACTTTCTCTGAAACCACTCAAGCTGAACAGAGAAGATTATCTGCTTCATGAATTTGGAATTGGGAGCAAGAGATGGTACATGGCCCATAGGAGTCACCTGCATAACAGATGGAGACAGCTCCATGTGTGTGAGATGAGGGCAGTCAGAGTTGCTGAGACCTTTTATGGGGGAGTGATAGCTCAATTGCTTACAGTACAAGCATAAGGAATTGACTCACCACCACCCAGGATCCCACATTTAAATAAATAAATAAATAAATAAATAAATAAATAAATAAATAAATAAATAAATAAAAGCCAGATGTGGTAGCACTTGCTTATAATTCCAGTGCTGGAAAGTGGAGACAGTTGGATCCTCAAGCTCACTGATGAGTCAAGCCTAGCCTACCAGGCAAGTTCTCAGCCAATAAGAGACCTGGTCTCAGAACACAAGGCAGGTACCATCCAAGGAACAACAGATTGTTTTCTCCATCCCTACACACACACACACACACTTAGCCCTTCAGTCATTGCTCCTGGGTTCCTTTTTATTTCTCCTTGCCCAGGAGTGCAGAATGGTCCTCAGGCTACTTATTTGCCATGTCTGGTGCACGCTTTTCACCCTTGCACTCATAAACACCCTTTCTAAAAGATGAAGTCTGCCTCCCTTCTGAAAGCTTCAGATCCAGGGCTTGCTTCCCTGCCACTGTGCGGGGATATTCACACACAGCGAAGGAGACGCTCTATCCTAAGATTTGAAATCAAATCCTTGAGGAACTTTAGGAAGTCAGCAGTGGAAGCTACGTGACAGCAAATGGTTAGCCTTTTCCTGATGCGGGTTGGAGATCACAGCTGTGACCCTGTTGCCTGAGTCCTATCCATTTCCTAAGTTGAGGCCTCTCAACCTCTTGCTTTCAATTCCCAAGCCTGGTTGCCATAGCTACAACCAGCTACACGGACAACGCTGCGTTTTCTGTGTGGTGAATCCCTGCACATTTTGCTTAGGGTGAAAACCCAGTTCTATTTCCTGGTGCATTCTGGCTATGAAAGTAAAAAGCACTAAGCAGACTGGTGTTCAATACTTCTTGAGTTCAATGACGCATTGGCAACTCTGCAGAGATGTGATTAGATAGTGTAGCTGTCTCACAGAGGTGATGAAATACCTGATACAAACAGTTTAAGCAAAGCTGAATCAGGTTGGAGAGATGGCTCAGAAGAGCACTTCTTCTTATGATTTCCAGCACCCACATGAACACTCACAACTGTCCAAAACTCCAGTTCCGGGGGATCCAATACTCTCCTCTTTCTGCAGACGGTAGCACAAATGTGATGCACGGGCGTACACATTATTTTGTTGTAGTAAATAAAATTGGTGTAGGGCTATATATTATCATTTACCCTAATAATTATTGAGGTGGTATTATTTAACCTGCTATCACAATCAAATAAAACACAGACACCTGTTAAATTTTATAATTACCTTAAAACCCTTGGGCTGGGCAGATAGTTCCATCTACTCTATTTCAATAACCTCACAGTCCACCTCCCAGCCCCCATCCAATGCCATCCTCCTTAACCATCCTCATCTGGTCTATCTTCCATCCATAATCTTATAAATACTTGCTTTCATTCTTCATCTGGGCCTTTCCATACCGTTATTGGATTCCCTCCTCCTGGCCCACAAGGTTTCTTTTCCATGGTAACGTATCATGGTGTCTTTCTTCCTCCTTTCTTCCTTTCCATCTGGCCATTTCTCATAACTGTCCTCTACCCAGAGCCCAGGAACCTTAGCCATGCTTATCCCATTCTGCCCCGCCCAGGTCTTAGGCCTTTTAATCAACCAATCAGGTATAAAGTCTTAAGCAGGTTTACACAAAAAGGACAGGTGTATCCAGACAGTAACCAGGTCCTGAGGGCCAGTAATTAGCATCAAAATACAAGCATCAGACCAACCCCCAACATAATTTTTAAAAAAAAATTGTTAAAGGGTAAATCCATTTCTAAATTACATTTCTTTGTTGTGGCTGTGAATGCCATGGCACTCATGCCAAGCTGACAGGACAGCTCGGGAGTTAGTTCTCTCAGGAAAGGTTAGCTCACAGTTCCAGAGGTTACTCCATCATGGTGAAGAGGTTCACAACAGAGCAACGCACACCTGGTGCTCAGCCTATGAGATGGTGCTGTCCACTGAGCACTCAGGGCAGATCTTCGGCCCTTCTCTTGATCTTCTTTGGACTTCAATCACCCACACCTATGATTTACTTCTCTAGGTACATGCCAAGCCAATCAAGTAGACAAGATTAACAACCACAGGCCATAAGAGCGTAATCTAATTCTGAGAGACTGTGTGGCAACACCCAGCAAGGCCTTCCTGCTCAGATCCTTCCTATCCTCCCTGTACAGTATTTCTTCCTGTAGCCCTTTCTGAAATGAGAGTCTTACAACCTTCTATAAAAGAGGCCAGAATTTTTTTTTTTTAATTTTAGTGTATGTGGGGGAGAGGGTATGTGTAGACCATAGTCCTTATGTGAAGGAGAGAGGACAGCTGTGGAGTTGGCTCTGTGGAGTGTGCCCAGGTCACCAGGCTTGCGCAATATATGCCTTTACCTGCTCAGCCATCTCATCAGCCCCAAAGATTTTCTTTCTTAGTTAGGTCTACAATAGTTTTCTCATTATGTGACTAAAAATACTTGACAAAAGTAACTTAAGGGTTATGTGAAAGTTTGAATGAGAATGGCCAACACAGACTCATATCTTTGAATGCTTGGTCCCCTGTTGGTGAAAGCATTTGGGAAGGATTAGGAGATGTGGCCTAGTTGGAGGTGTGTCAAAGGTGGGGCTTTGAGGTTTCAAAAAAAGTCCTAAGATTCCCAAGTGCACTCTCCGTGCCTCATGATTGTGAATCAAGATGTGGGTTTTCAGCTGTCCCTCAACTCCACCACCATGGACTCTAACTCTCTGAAACCTACGCTTTCTTTTATAAATTGCTTTGGCCATGGTGTTTTATCACAGAAACAGAAGAGTAACTAAGAAACTTGGGAGGCAGCTGGTCCCACTGTACTTGCAGATGACATCTGCAGGAGAATGCTAGTGCTCACTTGCTTTCTCCATCTCCCCTCCTGAACACCAGCACCATGGAACACTGCAGCCCACATTCCCTCCTCAGTTGAACCTCTCTAGAAAGCCCCACAGACAGGTTGAGAGTTGTGTCTCCTAGGTGATTCAAAATCCAGGTAAGTTGACTATGAAGACTAACCGCTACAAGTTCCAAAACAGAAAAGGAGAGGAGACCAAAGTGATATTTTGGAGCATCATGCCTGGCTTTGTGGAAGAGGAGTTCTTGTTTCTTTGACCTACATGGGAGAAGAGGAATTGTAGTACATACGGCTTGCCTTAGAGAAGATCTTTAGAACCTGCAAGATGGTTCGCCAGGTGGGCTGGAGAGACAGCTCAGCAGTTAAGAGCACTGTCTGCTCTTCCAGAGGTCCTGAGTTCAATTCATGACAACCACATGGTGGCTCACAACCATCTATAATGTGATCTGATGCCCTCTTCTGGCATGCATATGTACATGCAGATAAAGCACTCATATACATAAAATAAATCTTGGGGGAAAAAAGGTTCAGTGTTTGCTCTGCAAAGCTGGCGATCTAAAGTCAATCTCCAAAATTCATAGTGGAAAAACAGAATCAACTTCCAAAAGTTGTCATCTGATACACTAAGACACATGCACACACATACATCACACACACAGGAGCATGCATGTGTTAGACGTCTCCACCTTTATTATTTTAGTAAGTGATCTAGCAGCCAGGTGGTAGTGGTGGCGCACACCTTTAATCCCAGCACTCCAGAGGCAGAGGCAGGTACATCTCTTGAGTTTGAGGCCACCACGCACCCAGGACCACAAGGAGAAACCCTGTCTTGAAAAACCAAAATAAGGCCAGGTACAGTGGTGCATGTCTGTAATCCCAGCACTCAGGAAAGCAGAGGCAGGCAGATTGATTTGAGTTCGAGGCCAGCCTGGTCTACAAAGTGAGTCCAGGACAACCATGGCTACACAGAGAAACCCTGTCTCAAAAAAGAAAAAAAAAAAAGTGATCTTTGCCTAAGATTTTCACTTAGATAAACCAGCTAAATTTGTTCAATTCTTTTAAGTGTATTTTTGTTTAAGTTAGCATGCAAGCACTAGGTTTCCTCATGGCATTTTCACATGTGAGATATTCTATTCGTCATTTCCCCCCTCTCCTCTGTCCTCTCTCATGCCACCATCTGGTTCCCTGAAGTTTTCAAGTCACATATATCCCATTAACATCTCTTTCTCCCCTCTTATGTTTGTTAAATTCTTAAATCTTTCCCTGGAGTTTTCCTTTGGGAGAAAAAAATAAAGAGCTCTCAAGTAGGGCATTTAAGGGAAAGTCCCATCATCAAGGACAATCCATTTTCACTCCTATAAATTCCAGCCTTCTAGGGCCATGTGCCCTGATCTGGAATAAGAATTTTAAAGTCCCAATGTACTGAGCGAAGAGAAGATGATATAAATGGTAAAACCAGATCCCGTCAACAAGGGATCACTAATCAACTTAGTTTCTCTGAGTTTTTTTTTTTTTAAGATTTATTTATTATTTATACAACATTCTGCCTGCACACCAGATCTTCCTATAGATGGTTGTGAGCCACCATGTGGTTGCTGGGAATTGAACTCAGGACCCTTGAAAGAACAGCGAGTGTTCTTAACCTCTGAGCAGCTCTCCAGCCCAGTTTCTCTGAGTTTTAGTTTACTTATCTGTAAGGTAATAATAGCTGTGATGAGGACAGTGAGAAAAAGTACTATTTTCAGCTCACCCAAAACCGCCTAAATGTTTTTTTGTGTGCCACAGCAGGTACTAAGGAAACAGGGGTGTTCAGGCTTGAGTGTGGCAAGAGTCGCTGCTGTTAATCCTAAACAGCTGTATAACCAAATCACCACACAGAGACTATGATTTATTTAGTTAACCTAGAACACAATGCTGGGCAATAGTTACTCCATCCTAAACCTCCAAGCCCTCATAGTTTCCTAACATGTAGATTTCCCACATTATACTTGCTTTTAGTGAAATATTAGGTCCAGATCATCTCTCCATTCCAAGACTTCTCCTGCCTATGCTCTCCCAGCCTCTGTCTCAGCTTCTCTCCTCCTCTGCCTCCCACACCTTCCTGTCCTCTGGCTCCTCCCTCTCTTCCTGCTTCCTCTCCATTGCTCAACATTGTGGCTGGTTTTATTTTGGCATGTTTACACAAAGTTGAGACAGGTGATGCTTAGAGAAAGTATCACAATGCAATGTCCGGATTGAAACCAGAGAGTGGGGGAGAGAAATCAGCATTTGAATGAACAAGGGTAACGTGTATAGGGTCCAAAAGAACATTATACCAATATTAGCTATTGAAGGAATGCAAATTAAAACTACAGCAATGGGCTGGAGAAATGGCTCTGTGGCTAAGAGTACTTGTTGCTCTAACAGAGGACCTGAGTTAAGTTCATGTCACCTACTCACATAGTGACCCACAACTTGTCTTTAAAGTCAGTTCCAGGAAAGCCAGTCCTCTTCTGGCCTTGGTATACATACATGTTGGCAAACATATACATAAAAACAATATAAAAATTTAAACCCATGGTTTCTTCACAAACCTGTAGGAATGGCTAAAATGAAAAATAGTTTTAAGACTAAGTACTGTCAAAGAATGGAGAGACTGAATCACTCTTTTTATTCTAATACATATTTGCCTACACACTCGCACAAATTGTCTTCCAGATGTTGGTCTTTCACAGTATTTAGTTGCTGTTTGTTAGTAATGGGGCTTACAGAAGAAACAAGAAAAAAAAAAAAAAGACATTTGATTCTGGGCTCTCTCTGTGTGTCTCTGTCTCTCTCTCCTCTATCCTTTTCACCTATCTAATGATAGAGAGTGAAATGGGAGGGTATAAAGCATGGGAAAAACGAACCCACAAAGTTCAAAGTCCAGCTACAAGCAAAAAAAAAAAAAATATATATATATATATATATTAGATTCAAGGATCTCCTTGTGCCCACCCACATTCTTTTTTCTCTCCTATCTAGTGATAGGGGGGTGAAAGGGGGAGGAAGGAACAAAGGGTAGGGAAAAAAGAACCCACAAAGTAGCAAAAACTAGCTACCTTCTCTGGTAGAGCATGCAGTGCTTTTAGCTGCAGGGCCCCATCACTCTCCTATTGTTGATTCGCATATAAAATGGAGCAATACTCTAGCAAAATGGTAGTAAACAAAAACTCTACCTTGTTTTATGTGTCTGTTTTCTGTTATGAAGTTTCCTTAGTTTGGGTGCTTTGCAAAGAAAATGGGTTTATTAGTTCACAGTTCTGGAAACTCAAGGTCATGACACAGACACCCTCCCAGCTCTCCTAAGGCAAGTGGCATGAACACAACAGTGAGTGAGTGAGTGTGAGTGGGATTATTCCCTTTTCTATTGGTGACTAAATGAACGAAGTAACTCTGCACCACTTTCCTGCTTTAGCAGTTCCTTTTACTCTAAATCTCAAATCCTGGTGCTTTAACAAAGTAGCCTTTTCCCAGATAATCAAAAGGAAATAAGACTTTCTGACTTACTCTTTCTGACCGGCCAGATAAGATAGAGTCTAAAGCTTCCTTGGTTGCAAATGTGTTTCCCACTCTTCAGTATCTCTTCTTGTGACCTCTCAACTCCAACAGCCTTGACATACACAAGCCCACATTTTCCCCTTTACTTCCCTACTCTGTTGCATGTATTTTATAACGTTGCTTGGGTTAATGCTGAACTGAATGTGCATTAATTGGAAGGCAGAGGGAAAAAAGCTGGTATAATCTTCACTTTAGAAACATTTAAAGGACTGTGAGATGGCTCATTGGATAAGAGCATTGGCTCCTCTCTCATAGGTCCTGAGTTCAATTCCCAGCAAGCACATGGTGTCGCAGAACCATCTATGAAATCTGATGTCCTCCTCTGGAATGTAGGTATAAATGCAGACAGAGCACTCCTACATTTAAATAAAAAACATCTAACTAAAAGTTATTTTGTCTGTCTGTATGTTTGTGCCCCATAAGCATGCCTGGTGCCATGGAGACCAGAAAAGAGGGTTGGATCTCCTAGAATTTGAGTTAGATGATTGTGGGCCACCATGTGTGTTGAAGGAATCAAACCCGGGTCCTCTGAGAGACCATCTAGTGTTCTTAACCTCTGAGCCATCTCTCCAGCCCACTTTTTTGTTGGCTGTGTAGCATTTTTGTGCTTTTGTGGGAATGAGGTACCTAGAGACTTTCTGAGTTGTTGCTTCTCTCCACTCATCCTTTTTCTATTATTAGTTATAAAGAACAGCTGAGGAATCAGACATGAAACCAACTTCAAGTCAGCAGACATGTCTGAAGTAGGGACCGCAGAGGATGGGGCCTGGCGTCTATTTAGAAAACATTCAGTACATTCATACTTATTCAGTTACCTTGGCCAAACACATCCTATCATTATGCAGAAAAACTGAGCACTTAAGAATCTGACCTGTATACATGGGAGGCTGAGACAAAGTAACACACCATGCTATTACTTCCAGTAACCCATAAACTCCCAAATATTCTAAATCATGGGGTTGTAGAGAAGAGCCTTGTCTGTTTCCAGAGGCAAGCAAGTCTCCACAAATAACACAAACACAACAGTGTTGAAATATACAGTAGGAACATTTATTTTAACATGTCTAAAAGGTGTATTTCCATGCCTGATGATTTGATATAAAAATCAAACCCATCATACTTTCCCATCAGTTTCTCTACATCAAGGGAAATCAGAAATTTGTACAACATGAATGTTTCTGAAACAAAAAATTACAAATTAAGTGATAACAAAAATACACAAATCAACTGGACCCTAAATGAATTTCTAACAAATTCTTTTCTCCTTTCCCCATCACCTAGAGCTTCTTTCTTCGGTCTCATTCTGCTCCTTTTCCTTTCTTTGCTTGGCCATGAACTTCTGTTAAAAACAATTTTCAATATGAAACATTTATTAGATGTTGTTTGATATATGTGCAATCTTAAATGTATTTTGTTAAATTTATAATTTAAAGCAGTGTCTTAATTAACATTCATTCCTTTCCCTAATTGTCCTGATATTTGATGGCATCAGGCATTATGCTTGGAGCTTGGGGACTTACTAGTAGACATATATACACTTTTCCAGTTCTCACAGTGTAAAGAAAAAGGTTATTGCTGTAATGAAGGGACTGAAGTCACTGTGGGTGGCAGTAGTCACTCTGTAAGAAGAAGGCAGTAGTGTGGGGATAATCCAGTGTCAGAAGTCCCTGCTGAGCCCTTGCCTGTTCTTGGGTTCCATTCCTAGCACCACAAAATTAAAATAGTAACAGAGAAGCTACGTAAAGTCCATCTTTTTGTGGACATAGGGCCAAATTTGCTTTCTTTTCTTTATTTGTGGTTTTGTGAGATGAATCTCTCTATGTAGACTTTCCTGGCTGTCCTGAATTCACTATGTAGAACTGGTTGTGTTCAAACTCACAGAGATATGCCTGCTTTTGCCTGCCAAGTGCTAGAACTGGAGGAGTGTGCCATCACAGCTGGGTTTGGAGTTTGCTTTCTTAAGCAAAGGCCTTTCTTAGCAGCTAATATTTGAGTAGAGACCAAAAGATAGGAAAAAGTGGCTAAACAAAGGGTTTGGGAGGGGCACAGAAATAGTAATGGTACAATGGAAGCTGAGGTTTCAGGTACAAGAAAGAAAAGCAGGTCACGCAGTCTCACAGAGCCACAGTCAGTGTGGGTATTATTCCAAGTGTCATATGAAGCAGCTGCAAGCTTTTAATTTTTTTTTTTTCCTAAGACAAGGTTACCTGACCAGCCTGTAACTGTGTGGATAGACCATTTTCAAACTCAAGAAATCCACCTGCCTCTGCCACCAGAGTGCCGCAATTAAAGGTGTATGCAACCATATCTGGCCCCAGTTGCAAGATTTTGAATGTTGTATGTGGGGGAGGGGCAAAGTAGGCTATAACAGGTTAAAAGCATAAGAATAGTAAAAACTGTGAAGGAATAGACCCAGAATTAAACAAAGCTGGGTGAAACCCTAGGCACAAGGTCTGTTACTAACTAGCTTGGTTTTAGAAGTTCAATACAAAGAATATACAAAACAACTATAGACATAAGGGGTCAGAACTACTATTTCTACTACGGCTAACAGTAACTCTTTACAACAGTACCTCCTCAAGCATATACAACAAAAAAGAAAGGTCTGTGACTCAAGCAGTTTAGGAAGCTGACATTTTTCTTCTGACTAGAAATTCAGAATTGTTACAAATGCTATTATGGACAGGCATTTGCAACAAGACACCAAGATAAGCAGAGTCTGACATTTTAAAGGGGTCTAGAAAATACTAGTGGTTTACAAAGACTGTTCTACAGAACGCTATTGCTCTGGGAAGAGTAAGGCTAGAGACCATAGGGACATACAGTGACACAGAAAAACAGGGATTTTGGACTTAACAGCAACGAACTGGGATAAATAAATACCTAAGTTCTCATAAAGGAAAAGAAATAAATACTTTGGGAAGACTCATTTTAAAATCAAAAGATAGTGACAGCACTTGAAGATTTTTATGTTACCTCTGTATTTTGTTTATGACGTGTGCTCTTGCAGTGATTTGCCATTGCTTTTTGATCTGAGTAGAAGAGAGAGCAAATTGGACAGAAAAATCCAGCCTTCGGAACAAGAAAGTCCAAATCTAGGAGACAGGAAGAAAGGGAAAGAGAATAGTCCATCAATAGTAAGCCATTCACTTTCTTCAAATCTGGCAAGCACACTAAATACACAGTATACAACACACACACACACACACACACACACACACATACACACACACACACACACTAAAACAAAAAAAGAGAGAGAACACACCACTGAGTACTTGGAATAGCAATAAAGTTACACATGAATTTGTGTCATTTGATGATCCTGAAGACTGAACCCAGGGCTTCAGGCCCTCTACCACTCAGCTCTCTCCCCCAGCAGTATAAAACATATCTTTATTTAACAATATGTAATACACATTCCAGCCTCCAAAGAAGCCAGATTGCTACTG
Organism: Pachyuromys duprasi; assembly: GCA_028658305.1. Classification (NCBI taxonomy): domain Eukaryota; kingdom Metazoa; phylum Chordata; class Mammalia; order Rodentia; family Muridae; genus Pachyuromys; species Pachyuromys duprasi. Next base: position 55,159,644 of record CM053761.1, read on the forward strand.
CACTGCAGACTGAGAAATCTGACAGAATAGAGCATAGCGGCAGTGAGCCAAGTTTGCTTTTGGTTACGAGTTTCTGCTTGGGGAGGTATACCTCAGTGTTTACCACAGGAGCAAACAAAGTACAACAGGAAGGCATCTCCCAGCCTTCAAGAATAAAAACATCCATGCAGATTAAAACAAAACAAAACAAACAAACAAAAAACCTAGATAAGTTGTGTTCAGGAACACCTAGCAAAGTTAACCTGCTCACTTTTTATTTCACAGAAGTTTTTTTTTTTTTTTTTAAGATTTTATTTATTTAATTTATGTTCTATCTGCATGTGTGCCTGCATGCCAGAAGAGGGCAATAGATCTCAGTGTAGATGGTTGTGAGCCACCATGTGGTTGCTGGGAATTGAACTCGGGTCCTCTGAATGAACAGAGAGTGTTCTTGTCCGCTGAGCCACCCCTCCAGCTCCTCACAGAAGTTTTTTTAAAGTGGTAATTTTTACTTTACCTCCAGCTACATCAGGTGTCACTGATTTGCTTGCAGAAGAGTCTTCGGTCTTCTTGCGTTTTTCATTAGGTTCTGAGTTCTTTAATTCATCTTTTTCATCAACTAAAGTCATTAAAGAGTTCAAGAAAAACATGAAATTATTTAAAATAGATAGACAGGCTTTGTGACGTTAACATGGGATACTCTCAATTTCCAGAGCCAATTTAAAACATGGAACTAACTTTAGTTAATAATGATTCCTTGCTCTAAGAAGAAAATGAGTAAATGTAGATATATTCAATGAACTGAGAGGAAATAAGGCTAAAGCCAATGAAATATTTTATTGGTATATAGCTCTAGAAAGGATACGATGACAAAAGATCATAACTACTTTTAGTTATTTTAGAGAACAGTGAGTTTTCTAAAAGAGTTTCATGGTAATATCTTTGTAATCTGCACATTACTGTACATCAATTTTATTTTATTTGCCCCTTCTTCCACCCATAGTCCAGCTTCCATGCTATATATGTTTAAATCTAAAAATCTGTGTGAAGGAAACAATCCTTTCTCCAGCCTCCACCACTTTCTCTTGTTCCTCTCCTTCCTTCCCTCCTTCAGGCCCTCACAGTCCTCCTTTTAAGGAGTCAAGTTCTGCAGGTTACTAGCAAGAGTTGACTTGTATATTCCAGGTGTTGGTTTGAAGGAAAGTATGAGATTAGTGGAAATTAAGTCTGTCTTAGAGCCCTTCCTACCCAGAAACTTTATTTGTCATATTTTATAGGATACCGACTTTTAAAAGTCTATTGAGGATGTATACATCCTATTTCTTGACTTGGTGGTCAAACAACTCATTCTCTCTATGGTCTCTTCCTATTTTCCTTACTAATCTGCTCTAGCCACTCCAAAGGCACAGTGCCTTAATAATGGATTATAGTATTATATTGTATAAAAGCTATATAATTAATTATGAGTAGATAAATCATTTAACTATGTGGAAAATGACTTTCTGAAGCTATTAGGTCTTTTGAGCAAGCTAGTCAAAACATAATTAGTTGAACTATAATTATTAAATGGGCCATAAATAAATTACCCTTTCTGTATTATTCAGTTGAGAAGAGGCAATTTTAAGCAAGCTGATGTCAAAGTTGACCTAACATAACAGAAATCTGACAAACAAAAAAACAAAAATTAAAGAATTCATGTTAGGAGCCACTGGTGAGATAGAACAATTAACTACGGCTTAATGTAAAAAGTTGTTACAAAAAAGAATTAGAAAAAAATTTCTAATTTTTTAGGGACATGATAAACAATAACAAATGATGCAGAAAACTCAAGACTAAGTTAAAAAAAATAAAAAGGAGAAATACTTAAAAAAAAAAATGTCTGATGAAGGCAGGCATGGTGGCTCACACCTGTAATCCCAGCACTTGGGGAGGCACAGGCAGGAGGATCTCTGTGAGTTCGAGGCCAGCCTGGTCTATAAATCAAGTCCAGTAGTACAGCCAAGACTAGACAGAGAAACCCTGTCTTGAAAAATAAAACAAAACCAAACAAAACCCATAATAACAATAAAGGTTCGCACTGATGCAAATCTATACTTGTAATTAAATAACATCTTTAAAAAAAGAAAGTGAGCTGTATTTTACTTGTAAGGACTAGGTAAAACTCAAGTAGGCCATCAGAGATGATCAATTTTCTTTGGTAAATAGAAAAGAAAGCAGTGAGGAAATGGTTAAGTAATGGAAGAGAAAAATCACTGGTTAGCAAACAAAATAAAGAGGGTTTTAATAGACTGGGACCAGTCAAGAAGGGTAGAGGGATCAGATTCCAAGAACCTTTCCTTAGATAAGAGGGTAAAGACAGCACTAACAAAGAAGATGGCAAAGGGATTATCTTTATAGATGATGCTTTTCTTTACCTTTCCTAACCAACAAACCCTTCGAAATCAGGAAATACACGTGTATTTTACTACCAATAACAGGAAGGATACTGTATACAATGACATATTGGATACAGTGACAAGTGCCTGTTATGTAACAGCATTTATGTCCCCTATGTGTATCAACTTAAATATCACTAAAGCTCTTCAGGTGTTCCGTTTAATTTATTGGCTGGATGGTTGGAAGCAACCATAAGTAACAGATAGTCAATAAATTATTGTTCCCTGATGCTGCAGCATAGTCACAATAACTAATCTTGTAATTTCCACAAATATTTTTTGTTCTAATGTGACTGTTTCAAAACCCCTCTAAATTATGAAGACAGAACTCTACAAGGATCGTATATGCCTGCCTGCTGCCTTTTTAGTTTCTTGCCTGGTCATCTGTGAAACCTCTATCATGATCTCATGTTATGTGGTTCTCATCCCCACCCAAACAGCCCCTTTACCTCCTTCACTCATTTGGAAGGCCTCTTCGCCTTTTGCTGGTTCTGCCACTTTTTGTGAAGGTGGTGCTTTCCCAATTCTAACTCTCTTCATTGGCGTTTTAGCTTTAAAAAGAAAGCCTAATTTATTGCTCCATTAAAGGTATTTAAATTGCTTTCAATTTAACATATTAAACTTTCCAATACTTCTAATCTTTGTTGCAAAAACTACCTAAATTTGGGGAGAATGCCTTGTTTTATTTCTGAGCCAGGGACTCGCTTACGTTGCTGAAGCTGAGTGCGAGATGACAGACACGTGGCAAACTCAACTGGCAGAGAAACTTACTCCTAAGTAGAAATTTATTTTAAAAAGCAGCTCAGTTAAAATAATCTCTTATATTCCCATTTGTGTTCTGAACAATTATTCCTTCCTATTCTTTTTACAGGGTGGCTTTACACTTTTCCCTGAATTTTTGCCAATCCAGTGACATAGTCCTAATATTCCATTCTTTATTTGGTTAAAATTTTCAAGGCTTTCTTTCTTTTTCCCCAAAACAAGGTTTTTCCTGGCTACCCTGAAACTTGCTTTGTAGACCAGGCTGGCCTCAAACTCACAGAGATCCAACCTGCCTCTGCCTCCCGAGTGCTGGGATCAAAGGCACACACCACCACTGCCCAGCTCACTCTTTTTTTTTAAACCTTTACAAGGTAGACATTTACTAACACATTAAATAGTTTCACTTACAAACATCTAAGGAAACAAAACAAACATTTAAATTCCTTCTCACAAAGGTGATTTCATTCTATAACATAGTATGTCTGCTGGGTTCAAAGTTTTCTTCATGGAAATGATCTTTGTGTAACATCCAGAAAGCAAGTAAACTGCTCTATTATTCCATACCATCAAAATATTATACTCTGCCAGGTGTGCTGACTCTCACCTGTAATCTTGGCACTTGGGAAGCAAGAATATCCCAAGTTCAACTCTACTTTTGAGTTCTAGGCCAACGTGGGTTGCATAGTCAGAATTAATCTCAAAAGACCAATGTCTGCCAGGTGTGGTTGTTCACACCTTTAATTCCAGTAGCAGGGAAGCAGAAGCAGAGATAAACTGATCTCTGTGAGTTCAAAGCTGCCTGCTCCACATATGGATGTCCAGGCCAGAAAGGGTTACACAGTGAGATCCTGTCTTTAAAAAAAAACAAAAAACAAAAACAAAAGGTTGAACAGTACCTCGATGATTGTTCTCCTGCTGGTTATGCTCTAAACCTAAGTTTAAGCCAGAAGTGGAGGCAGTGTGATATGAACACTGCTCTGCACATATATAACACTGTGCTCACTGAGCTCTACAGTGGCTGCTTCAGCTTGTCTCCTGCTTTGGCCATCCTTTCTTGAGGTATAACCACCTGTGCTCTGTGAACTAAGAGGAATGTGTGCAACCTGTACTTGTTCCTGTGGAGACCTGGAGTGGTTAGAACTGCTGGCTTACAGAACGCCAAAAGGATGACATTACTCCTACTGCAGCACCATGTTCACACTAGTTTTAAATATAATCTCATGAAACAGAAAAATCGAACACTTTCAAGTATCTACCTGCCAAATGTCTTTCAATCATAGTTTTCAGATCTTCTTGTGTAACAGTCTCACTTCCTGGACCTACTTGGGAGAAAGATTCAAGTTTTGTCTTCTTTGGGTCCACCGCTCTCCTCTTTCTATTTCCCTTTTTGGCTGTATGATGATCAATTTTGCCTTGTGCTAACTCAACTTTTGAATCATTGTCTCTATACTCTTCATCTCCAACTTCATCCACAGTAACAAAATTAAGCTCTTCTTTAAGGTTGTTAAATTCAGCCAGAGAGTCCTCATCCTCTTCAGTTACTTCATCCAAAGTCACTAAATGAAAATCACTGCTGTCGTCCTGTATTTCATCTACAGTAACTAAAGTAGAAGGGTCCTCAGGCATCTGGGAAGACATGAACCCAACAGAATCCCTCACAGTAGTTCCCTCATCTCTTTTAGCATTCAAAGTAGCAAAAGTTATGTCTGCTGACTCTTCTACTTCACCGATTTCATCCACAGTTACCAAGCGTTCCTGTTGAAGATCTTGTTCTTCAGCCATGGACAGAACAGTAACATCTTTAGGTTCACTGTGGGAAATGCAATCATCTTGGTCAATTAGTTCATCTAAGGTAAGAAGTGAGTTAGAATTTTTAACCATTTCTTCCATATTGAGCTCTTCTTCATCAATGACTTCATCCACAGTGACTAGAGCTTGTGTGGCTGCATCTTCTTCTTCCCCAATTTCATCTAAGGTTACAAAGGACAATTCTCCCTCAACACTGTGAGGGACAGAGGTTTTCTCTTTTTTCTTTTTTAAGTTAAGTTCGGGGGAAGGAGGAATTTTGAGAGCTTCTTTTCTTTTTCCTTTTAATGGATTCTGCTTGGCTTGAGAAGGATTTACTTCTTCTATGACTTCATCCACAGTAACAAATTCATCCAAATTAAATGTAAATAATGGTTCCTGTTGGAGAGTTAAGAATCAGTACTATGAACTATGACTGACCACTGGCTAGGAACTGCTAGTCACAATAAACTAATACGCAGATCATCTGAGAATGTCAGTGTAAAGCCACTTCCTAAGACTAAAATAAAACTAATGTTATATTTTAAAAGGTTACAAATTGATTAAGTGTAGCAAGACAGCTGAGTAGTGCCTAGTACCAAGCCCAATACCTGAGTCTGATACCCATGAAAAATAGTATAAGAAGTGACTCACACAAATTGTCCTCTAATCTTCATATATTTAAGAATATGCATACACAGCACACAAGTAGTTAACAAAATATTTACACTTTAAAACTACATTTAAAGCACTTGTCAAAGCAATTCATACAAAGAATCTATGATCCCATATGTTAAGTATCTAGCAAATCTTTACTTACTGGACTCCTAAAAGTACCTCAAAAATAGAAAATAAACTATACCAGTTAATTTATATATATCTTAAACTTACACAAAACTAAGAACTTCATATTGATAAAACTACTTGAGAAGCTTACTAAGACTTCAGAGGCAATATAATTGTATTTGAAAGCACTATTTTAAAACTGGTACCATAGTAAAGAAATTCCCAGTAGGTTTCTGCATCTCGTGTGCTGTCAAAGACTCAATGCTAGTATACATAGTAAGAAAACTATTTAGTCTACCTCAGCGACAAGACCAAAGAACAACGAATTAATGGCAGGATAGAACCCAAGCATTTCATTCCTATCCTACGCCCTATATTCCTATCCTACGTCCTTTCACTCTCTTAAGACTCATACTAAAAAGTGAGTGCAAGTGTATAAGATAGGTGGGTGCTGCTATGAAAGGATGGATAGAAAGGACGTGAATGTTCTCATTTTACCTCTTTCAATTTGGAACTTCTACCAGTAGTACTTTTAGAATTCTTAGTGTTCTGCAAAGCCAATGCCTAAAAATATTAAGAAATACAGAAAAAAGAATTTATACCCAGAATTTATACTTAAAAAACATAATCAGAAAATATCTAAATATGGTCAATTATGCAAATACTTAACAAACATATAAAATTAAGTCAATAATCATTTAATGGTATATGCAGTCTCTAAAAGTTATAGCTAAATTCAGTTTCCAAAACCTTTTTTCCTTTTTGCCCACAACGTCTAAGTTTACGCAATTAGTGAACTCATAAAGTTTCAATTTCAAAAGAACAAGAATGCCAAATCATCATCCTAGCAACCACTACAGACCCTTCCTTTAAATCACAGTTATATTTCTGACTAAATTTTAATTCGGCTACATTTGTGACCAAGTAATACTTTCCAAGTGTGAGAGTAAATGGGAACTTTGAGCTCGATACTCCAAATGTCTACCTGCTTGAATGAATGGAACTGTTTCCGAAAGGGAACAGGGAGCTTGGGGCTACAGTGAAGAGATGAAAGCACGAGCCAAAACTATACTTCCCACTTCATAGCTACAGCAGCAGAGCTATGCACTTCAAAGACAGACCAGGCCATTCTTCTACTCTCCTCACCTTATTGTTGCTGTCATCCCGTTTCATGACGGAAGGTTTAGTCTCTGTTTCCTGAGACTGTTTTGTCATGTCCTTGTAATCCAGTTTAGAATCCTTGAACTGAGGGGCTGAGATCCTCCCACTGCATCCTCTGTTAACACCACTCTGATTTGGTTTGGATTTACTGTTGCTTTCTGCCAAACCTGATCTGGTATTTTTAAGCAGACCAAATTCCTTGGCTGAAACTTTCTTTTCAGCATTTATTTGGTCCCTAAGCAGAGGTTTTGGAAAAGTGTTCTGACTTTCAGTTTTTGAAGTTGTAGTTTTTGCTTTAGGAGAAGAGACCACAGCAGCCTTGATGCTTGCTTTACCATGCACGTTTGGCGCAGTCAGCACACTAGTTTTCCCAGGTTCATCAGGCCTACTGGTCTGACCCCCTCCTTTAGTAGGGTCTGCCTTCATTACAGCACTTTCTGGTGGCTTTTCTCTTATTGCTGTTATAATCTTCTCTAATTTTTCTGCAAATGTGTTAGCTTCTGCAAATGTCTCAGCCTTCTCTGTTTTCACTTGTAAATCCATTCTGGATTCTCTGGTATTAAATTGATTTTCCTCCTTGTCATCCACACTACATTTTTCAGAAATATTCTTTTTGCCCACAACCTTCGCATCCTCAATGTAACTTCCTGGTACTTGGGTCACAACACGAGCAGATGGCAGTACTTCTGAAACAGGTTCATGTCTGTCCACTTCACCTATGGCTTCTACCATAGGCTGTGCAATTCCAGAAAATAAATCTTCTGTTTTAGACAGAGACTCTTTTAGAATTCCCTTGATCTTCCTTTCTTCTATGAAGACACTGTCAGATACTGATAACTCTCTTCCAGGGTTTGTAACTTCCACCTCTTCCTTCTCAAAGTCAACGGTGTACATCTGCTGGTTTAAAGCAGACTCCTCTATGTTTTCGCTGAATAACTCAATACTGGCTGGAGTGGATGCTACAAGAGGAATGTCTATGCTGACCTCTGCTCCTTGGTCTTTAAGTTCCAGTGTTTCAACTGCACAGTCAGACTCATACAACACTTGTTTGGCTTCTTCCTTACCAAGTTCTTCCTGCTGCACTGAAGTTTCTGTTCCAATACTGGAAGTAGTTTCTTCTTCAACCTCACTAGGTTTAACAGAGGGACTATCAGCTGCTGTTTGTACCTCACTTTCATCAACAGGACTGTTTTTCAAGTCAGGGCTAAAAGTACTTAAAAACAAACAAAAAGAACACAAAACAAACAAAAATCAAACTATGATGAGAATTCAATCACTGTAAATAATCTTGTTGATGCCAACTGTAAAGGTTTGCTGATGTACAAACGCTAAGCACTGGGAAATCCAGCCAATCAGCATTAAAGTGGCTAATGTGTTCTCTGATGGAAATACACAAAGTGAAAGATCTAAAATCCTCTATCTTTTTAATTCAAAGGAAATAATAGCAAAACTAGGATTGTTGGTATCTTCCTGTTACTTGTGTAAGTTAAATTTTCACTCCTGTTTCAAGTTTGTACATGAAAATGACGAACGAAAATTTGATACATCTCAAATTATTATTAGACACTTCACTCACAACACAGATAACTAAACAAAGTGTGTACAGTTTTTAATAAAGTTAGTGATCTATACATGGAAACTTAAATGTACAGGTGAACTTCCATAAAAAAGAAAGTGAAATTGCCATGGGGGAAATGCCACTTAACCATTTTACCTCCTTTTAGGATGCATAAGACTTACATTTATTTTTCTAAAAAATATATTTTTGAATAATAACATTTAAAAGCAACAGCTATGTAGCTTTTGGAGAATTAAAATTACAACTAAAACTGTTAGACCCACCTTAACATGAACATACAAGCTTACTATAAACAAACCGCTTCTCAGTTATCATATATTTCAATTATCCAGATGAAACAGAAAAATACATAGCCAAGCGTATGTAATTATTTTGTCATCTTGGTCTTCCCAAATCACAATAAGTAAACACGAATAATTTTCTAATTCTACAACTTTCACTGAAACAAAACCAGAATAAACTATTTTAAGTTAGCATTCTATATTGGAAGTTGTCTTGGAAGAAATGGAGTTTTCAGGGCCATGTCTAACAAAGATCTTCATGCAATTGTTAGAAGCAGTGGGTTAGAGAAAGGGATCACACCACATCGACACCTCAGTGCAGTCTTAGCTTTTTGTTTGCAAGGAAGCAGAGGGTAAGCTGTTGTCTCTGACATGCTTAGAGAATAGCCACATATGCTTCAGTTTACAACACTAGACAATGCTTGTCTTTGTCCTGAGATGTTACTTTTATTTCAGAAATTTGGAAAGGTGCTATCTGCCCCAGCAGGGTCTAGTCATTTCATTAAATAAACTGGTTCTCCTAGAAGAAGAACTGTTAAGTTTATAAATAATAAATATGCTGTTCCCGTGAAGCATGAGAAGCTAAAGATGAACACTAGAGATCATAGATCTAAATAACAATATACTCTAATTTCTGTGTAAGCTACTCAGCGTATTCACATTTCCATCTGAAATTATTAACATTGCTGCCACTGATGCTACCAAGGTGTTCCAAATCCTTGGAACTAAAGCAGAAGCTGTGGCCAAACACAAATATGACAAAGTAACAACGCATTCAGAGTTACATGAATATTCCTCAAACTATAAAACTTTTGAAAGACACTCCAAATCCTGCCTCATTGGTGAGCTATATATTAATCCTAGAGACTTATAAACTGAACTATATAGAAACATTTGAGTCTGAACAAACATGAAGATTTTTAAATCTCAAAGATGTAGCAAGACTTTCTCCATTACTATATTTATTTAAAATGTATAAACACGTTATTAACATTTATACAAAGAGTAACTATGCAGTTCCACATTTGAAACAACATAGGTCTAAAAAGACAGTTCAATTCCATATTTTTCTTCTGTGCAGTCATTTTAAAGTTTATTTTTATTTGTGTACTGTGTGTGTGTGTGTGTGAGAGAGAGAGAGAGAGAGAGAGAGGTAGAGAGAGAGACAGAGACAGAGAGAAAGAAAGAAAGAGAGCGCCTGTGTGAGTTTCTGTGTACTATGTGAGTGCAGGAGCCCTTGGAAGCCAGAGGAAGGCACTGGTCACCTGGAGCTGCAGGCAGTTGTAAGCGTCCATGTATGGGTGCTGAAAATCAAACCTACGTCCTCCGACAGATCAGTACCTTAACTTCTGAGCTCTCTCTCCAGACTCACTGTGTATTAATCTTTAAAAGTTATAGTGTTTCCTTCATAGAAATTGTTTTAACAAAAATGAGTATTTGTTTATTGGCTACAATGAAGGAAAGTTTCAATGTTGATCTATTTAATTTGGAATGCCAGTGAAATGTCAAATAATTAACATTATAACACCAGAGTTTTTTTTAAAAAAAGAAGCAAACAGGTTTCTTTGTTTTTCTTTTTATGACATCAAAGGAAAACAGTCACATGCTGAGAAACAATGCAAAAACAATTCCAGAAAGACATTTAGTGCACAGGTATCCTATTCCCCGACCCCACCAATTCAGAATTTTCCAAAAAGGCATATAATAAAAGGCAGGAATGAGGATAAAACATGACATCATAAAGCACACATCCCAGAATGAGATTTAACAATAGAGAAAATTAATGTTTATTTGAGAGTTCTACCAGGTATTTCCCAATATTAATTAATAAGGGAAATTTCACCTAAATGACACATAAACAGGATGATAGGTATGGTGAGGATAAGTGAAAGATAATGTAAGTTATTACTAAACTATGAATGCAAAATTTCCTCTAAGCAATCTATGATTAAAGTTTACATTAATTAGAAATTAAAGAATCATATTTTAAGATGAACTGGTAACCACACTTTAAAAAAAAACACTCAACAATTTAAAATAAATAACAACAGCATTATCTAGTTGTAAGTTTACGCCACAAGCAATATTAAGTACTCTGGCTATATCCCACATTTTTAAATGCACATATTTTCTCTTTGTAATACAACTCACAGGAAAAAAAAAAAACAACAGAAATCGGAAGTATTTTTAAAAATCAATTAAACAAGACTAGAACCTACCTGCAAATACACTTTTGAGTTTTTAAAAAGAAGCAAAACAAACAAAATAGACAACACACCATTTCTGCTAAAAACAAGCTTTTGCAGATTTTTTTTAAAGTGTTACAAAACAGAATACACAAAAATGTATTTTGGGGGAAATTTATTTCTTGCTATCTACAGAGCAGGGGAAAAAAAGGTCTGTCCATACAACCACATGTGGCACTGTTATTCATTAAGCTGTCTGTGGACTTGCACAGTTTGAGCGTAAACTTTAAAAAAGTTATGTGTTGACACATACAGCAACCCAGAAATGCTGCTTATGAGTTACCAATATGTTCTAATACACTCATGATCAGTTTAACAAAGTAGAATAGTCTAATTTGATAAATAGCTAATGAGAAATCCGTAAGACATTGTTTATAAAGCATCAAATACATACTTTTGTATTTTGTATTATCTATTTCAAAGCAATCTTGCAAGATGTTAAAACAAAGACTAACAAGCTGCAGTAATCAAAAGTGAACACCAGGGCTAAAACAAATTTCAGTCAATAGATCGAAGAGACTCTGAAAATCGTGCTTCATTAGTGAACACAAGGTAGTATTTCTTTTGTTTTGACAAATATCCTCAATCCATACTTTAAACATTCTAAATCTGTACCAACTCTTAAAAAATACATTGAAAATTATATTTTTGGATGGGACATCATGGCATACACCTATAATCCCAGCACTTGGGAGGTAGAGGCAGGCGGATCTCTGTGAGGCCAGCCTGGTCAACAAAGTGACTCCAGGACAGCCAAGGCTACACAGAGAAACCCTGATTCGAAAAATCAAAAGAAAAAAAATAATAATTGTATTTTTATTTTAAGCTAATAAAATTTTAAGATGAAAAATATGAAACTGTACTTAACAATTTTGGAACACAACAATCTAGTGAAGAGCATGTCACACCAATCAAGGCTTAAAATGCTCCAGGGTGTTTACTAAGCATAAAAAATAAGCAACATTTTTATATTCAATACCAATGGTTTATATACACAGTTTCTCTAAACAGTCAATAAATACCTGAATTAAATATCGCCACCAACCAAAACAATCCCTAAGGCCAAACAGAATTCAGAAATAAAGGGACAACAAGCTTACAAATAAATAAAAAGAACAAGTAAGGTACATGAGAATAGTTACTATAAGATACAGAAATATCTAAACAATACCCAAAAAATGGAAGGAAACAACTTAAAGCAACATACCTTTCTTTTCCTAGCTCTGGATCATTCTCCATTTGAACCTACAATATAATTCATATTTTATTAGCGATTATTCTAGTGGATTTTCAGTATTGAATCCCTTAACTCAATATTCTCAGGTAAAATAGAGATAACAAAAGTAAAAAGTGGGCTACCTCTTAAAAAATAAATAGTTAATTTTTTGTATTCACATAACTTACATTCTGGAATTTTTTTCTCATTAAAACCTGCTGCTGGGTTACACAGAGTAAGTCAAATTACCAACTTATGAGATATTGATAGACACAAGAAACTTTTGTAATTTTAAAAGCCTAAAAGTAGTATTTTTTACTTAGAGTAGAGCCAATAAACAGGACATAAACATTTTCCTTGTAGACGTGCTTTTAAAGATTTGTATTTATAAGGAAAACTTTTTATAAAGTGTTCCACTAAGTGGAGCAAGGTGCAGCAGACCTATAATCCTAGCTACTTGGACCCCTTAAAATCAGGAACTCAGGACCAGCCAGGACAACTAAACAAAAATCTTCAAAACAAAATAAACACCTCTACTTAAACATCTACAAGGGGGGCTGGAAAGATGGCTAAATTAGTAAAGTGCTTGTCATGCAAGCACAGGGATGTGAGTTCAGACTCCCAGAATCCATTTTAAAACATTATGAGCACTAACATGCTCATAACCTCACTGCTGGAGCTAGAGAGAGTAGGACTCTTGGGTGTTGCTGGCAGCCAGTCTAACTTAAACAGTGAGCACTAGCTCAGGGACACAGCCTCTGTCAAAAGGAAAGTTGAAGAAGCAAGACACTCAACATCTACCTCTGGCCTCGACACAAACATACACACATAAACACACACATGTTCTATGGCAATAGTCCTTTTAAATATTATCTGAGGGCTAGAGAGATGGCTCAGATATTAAGAGCACTGGCTGTTTGTTCTTCCCAAGCTCAATTCCCAGCAACCGCACGGTAGCTCACAACCATCTAAAATGAGATCTGGTGCCCTCTATTGGCCTGCTAACTCACATGCAGGCAGAATACTGTATAAATAATAAATAAATCCTTAAAATATTGTCTGAACCCCCCCCCCCACCAAAGCAATATAATGGAGCATCAAAATGAAGGACTCAATGGGTTATTTAAAAAGTTAAAGCTATTAATTTTTTTTAAAGGACAAGATTGTGGGGACTGTAGGAAGGTAGAAATCAATCTAGAAGGAGCTAAAGAGAAGAAACAAAGTAAATGTGATCAAAACACACTTTAAATTACCAAAGGATTAATAACATTATGTTAAAAAGAACAGCTTTTAGATTAAAAAAAAACTTGAATGATTTCAAACTAGGACTATTGATGCCTCTTAGAAAGTCTTCTAGCTGTGGCACACCTCTGTAATCCCAGCACTTGGGGAGGCAGGCAGGTATCTGTGAGTTTGAGGCCAGCCTGATCTATAAAGTGGGTCCAGGACAGCCAAAGCTACACAGAGAAACCCTACCTACAAAACAAAACAAAACAAAAACAACAAAACAAAAAATTTTTTCTTTAAATTTTTTATGTGTTTTGTATATTCACGTGAGTGGAGGTAAGAGAACAATGTGACAGAAGAACAACTTGCATGGGAATGCATCCCAGGAATTGAACTCAAGTAGTTAGGCTTGGAGGTAAAGTGCCTTTACTGAGCTAGCTTGCCTGTCTGTATAAAAACATTTTATGTGCGTATATTCATACAGCTTGCCTTCCTACTTCCTTCAACTCTTACAAACAACTCTTCTGCAGGGAGTTATAACTTACCATTTTAATATACATATTTCTGTTTGTATCTCTCTCTCTCTCTTTATTTTTTTCCTAAGACAGGGTTTCTCTGTACAACCTTGACTGTCCTTGACTTGCTTTGAAGACCAGGCTGGCCTCAAACTCACAGAGATCCACCTCCTCTGCCTCCCTGAGTACTAGGACTAGTGGCCTGCACCATCATGCTCTGCTTATGAGGAAGTGGGTGGGTTGAGACACATAGCTCAGGCTAACCTTGAATTCTTTCCTCAGAAGTAATGGAACTACAAGCATGTGCCATCATATCTGACTTTGTAATTTTTTTATATTGATTTGTCTTCACAACACTTTTTACCATCTGGTATTTTATTGCTTGGTGTATTAAACACACATACACATATATGTGTATATATATGTGCATATATATACACACACACACATATATATATATATATCTTTCCTCAGTTAACTCAAGAATTTAGAAAGATAAGAAAAAAGCATAGTTTCTAAAAATAAGGTCCTATTACTTACCCCTGCTACTGAAACACAAAAGAACTATTAGAAAAATACAATCTGACTTTGATTTCTTTTAAAGATGTATTTATTGCTTTTCTACATGTATTCTACTGTACAACTATGGAAATCAAGAACATGTAAAATTTGATTTCTTATACAATAAAAAAATAAATTTTTTTCTTCCCAGAAAGCAACAATGGATCAAAAACAGCACCTGTTTCTCAATATAATCACTGTAGTCTCTCTCTCTTTGTTGTTGTTGTTTGGGTTTTTTTTCGAGACAGGGTTTCTCTGTGTAGCCCTGGCTTTCCTGGAACTCACTCTGTAGACGAGGCTGGCCTCAAATTCAGAGATCCACCTGCCCCTGCCTCTTGACTCTGATATTAAAGGCCTGCCCCACCACTGCGTGGCTTATACCAGGTCTCTTTACATGTCAGTATCCAAATGTAGTTACAAATTTCAAAATTACCAACTTAAATCATGTACTCTGTTCCCATAATCATCAAAACTCAAGACACTCAAACAATTTTTAAATAATCAATATAAAGATATATCTAAATTCAGAAGCTTGACTACTACATGATCCTATCTGAGATTACATTCATAATGTATTTTCTGAGTTTTCAGAAAATGTCCTTTATGCTTTCTGACTTTCTTAAATTTTTTTCTGACTTTCTTTTTAATATTTTATATGGATGAGTGTTTCGCCTGAATGTATGTGTCTGTACCATGTGTGCCTAGGGTCCTAGTGGAGGTCACAGGTGGCACTGGAGCCTTAGACACTTGAATACAGATGGCTGTGAGCCATGGCATGGCTAGATATCAAACCTGGGTCCTCTGCAAAAAGCCAATGCACTTGACTGCTGAACTATTTCTACAGCCCCAGCTTTTTGAATTTCTAATATAATAAAAGTTGGCTTAAAACAAAAAACCACTTACCTCTGAGAGCATCTTTGGAGATAATGTGCAGGTCAACACATGGTCACCTATATTTTGTGGATTTTGTTTCAGAAAACTGTACATTGACAGAGCTGATTCGGGACTTTCTAATTGAAGAATCACCTTCAGAAAATATTTTTTAAGTATGAATTTTAAAATTACAATTAGAATTAGGATGTTATCTAGCAAACTCCACTTTTTAAGAGTATACCTACAAAAACTGAAACCAAAGACCCAAACATTTATTTACTCACATGTCAAGAAATATTAGGCACTGTTTGTTAAGAGATCTAACTGATGAACAGATTTTAAAAACAAAGTCTAAGCACATAACAGAATGCTGTTTAGCCTTTAAAAAAAAAAAAGAAATTCTGATATATGCTATATTACTGAGCCTGGAGCATATGCCAACTGAAATAAGCTAATCACAGAACTGTAAGTATAATTCAAGTTTTTAATGGCGCTGGTGTTATTTATAGAAACAGACGTGTCAGTTGAATGGGCTGGGAGGATAGGTGAGGTGTTAAGAAGTTATTGTTTAATAATATACAAGAAGTATCAGTCAGAGAAAATAGAAAAAGTTATGAAACTGGATGGTGACAGCTGCACATGGTGGTAATAGTTGCACAATGCAAATGTGCTTAATGCAACTGAACTGACCCCTAAGGTTAAAGTGATAAATTTTAATTTAAGAATACATTATAAATGCTAGGTAAAACAAAAAGATATTTTAAATTCTCCCTTTCTTTAAAACAGAGGAGTAAATGTGTAAGGGATGGGGAGATGGCTCAGGGGTTACTGCTCTCCCAGACGACCTGAGTTCAGTTCCCAGTACCCAGACTGGGTGGCTCTTAACTTTCTATAACTCCAGTTCCAGGGGACCAACACACTTTTCTATCCTCTAGTACACACAACACATACAAATCCACAAAAAATTAAAACCTATATACACCAAATCCACAAACAATCAACCGAAACAAACAAACAAAAATATACAAAAACCCAAAAAAAGACTTACTGTGCCAAGTTTCGAAAGTTTAAAATGCTTATGTGCCACCTGTGCCCTGCCTTCCCATTCTACGCCACACCTTGTTTAGAGTGCCAGACAGGCTCTATTTATCAGTTCAAAATACACTGAGGAAATTCAATAGCTGGCTGTTACTTAATTATATATACGTAAGAGATATACCTGTAATATACTTATAAAACGAATTACTATTACTTTGTAGTAACAAAGTAACTTTGATGGGAAGCAGTGCCTTTTCAAGTAATATACTATTGACAAAAGTCTAAATTTTTCAATTAGGGATAGTAGTGTTATCTGCCACCCCACAAACTCAGTAGGCAGAAGCAGTAATGTATAAAGTTATGATTAGCATGGGCTATACAAGAGAATCCTGTCTCTATCAAAGAAACTTAATTTTAATAGACATATAACAGAAGTACATATAGAAGGTAAGTTAAACACATCAACAATTTTGGTTTGTATTTTAAGTAGAGAAGCTAAATCATGAAATAAAGATGACAAACAGATCTAACACTGTGTTTTACAGTCAGAAGGATATACATGTTTACCTGTATTTTATTTTTTTGAGTTTTGAGACAATGTAGAAATACATGCATGTACATTCACACACCATGCCCATCATTTTATAAGGGTAAAATAGCTTTGCCACAGTCACATAATTTATGCATGGAACCTTTCCAGCTCCGTAGACTATACTACTTTGTTCTCTTATTTCCCCTTAAAAACTAAAGAGATCTATTTTATTTTTTTAATTAAATCACAGTCTGGAAGAAATTGTCCTAATCTGTTATACTTCCGCTTAGTGGTTGAATAATGTTTATAGAGGCTTCAACTCAAAAGTCAAGTTAGAAGCTACACACGGTAAACAGACAGGGTTTAGTTACCTTGTTTTTGTTACTCATGAACACAAAGCGATCCACTTTTCCAAACTGATGCCCAACACAAAGCACACACTGAAGTCCGTCTTCAGGTAAATTGTCAACATGAACCAATCGGTTATAAATTTTATCAATATTTGCCTATATTTTGTTGGGATAATATAAAAAACAAAAATGGATAAGCATCAAACTTCAGTAAATCATTGATTAGCTGTAATTTAATATTAGAGCGGCTAGGTGATGTTTTCTTCAAGAATGGGAAAATGACCACGTGGAGGAAAACAGCAATCTTCTCACCCCAGCTCGGGAACTGAACCCGGTCTCTTGTGTCCTAGAAAAGCCCCTTATCTTTGAGCCAACCCTCAAGCCCAATAGTAAGATCTCAATTTTACAGCTAAGCAATGAATAAAACAGTATCATAAACTAGGACCTGTATTTCTTCAATGTTTACAAAAAAACATCCTCAGCTTGAACATCACCTATATGGCTACTAATTATGCATTTAAATGTATAAAATATTCATCCATATCAATATCAAAGACTATGTGACATTTTTCATTTTTACCAAGAAAAGCTGTCTAACATTTCAGTCAACTCAGTATTAAAACTGCTACTAGGGTTTTCTTTAATTCTTAAACAGAAACAAATAAAACAAATTATTTCAATTAAACCAGTACACAAAATCATTTGAAATGTGAAACTCACCTCTGGGTCACTTTCTCGAATCAAAGTTGTAAAGAGAGCTTCCTATAAAGTCAAAAATTCAAAAGCAAAAGGTAAAAGCTCTGTCTCATTCATATACTAATACTCAGTCATGATTTGATACACAATGACCTACACAGTTACGGATAACACAGTATTTCATAATATGAGGTAGCAAAAGTTCTACCTGATAGATTTTAACATTACTCTTTAAAAAAAAAAAAAAGGATTCTTAAACTTTTTCTCTTTGATACTACTAACATGTATAACAAATCCACCAATGCTAGCAAGTTAGGATGACTATCAGAAGGTTTCTTAAATTTGCATTTCTCCCAGCTTCTATGAATTTCTATCTCTTTTTAGGTCATGCAGATATTGAAATGTCTTTGCATCAGTTGAGGTTGTATCTGAACAGATTTGAACTGTATGAGAGTCGCTTGGCTCTGTGGTCACAGCACTTAAAGGGAACAAAGCTGGCAGTAGCAGAAAGAGCTAGTCTATTACTTTCGCAGCTTTAAGAGATCAAACAAGACAGGATAAGCTGGGGTTGGATGGAAGGGAAGGAGGTCCTCCCCTGTTGGTGGACTTGGAGGGGGCGGGGAAGAAGGAGATGAGGGAGGGAGTGGGAGGGTAGGAGGGAATGGGGGAGGGGGCTACGCCTGGGATTCAAAGTACCTAACCTGTGATTGAGATAAAAATAAATAAATTAAAAAAAAAATCAATAAATTAGAATCAAATAAAACTACTCAAAAAAATAAAAAAAAAAAGAGATCAAACAGTGACGACAGGGAACAAGCTGCATATGATTAAAATAGAGAAGGTTTACTGAGTGACTAAGTGTGACAAATGAGGAAAAAAAAAAAGACTATCAACCGTATACTGTTTTGATTGTCAGCCAGAGAGCAGCAGCTGAGAAAGACCTTTTTAAAAACAAGATTCCCTCCCCAAAGAGTGGGCTGAGCAGTCACTAAAAGGAGGAGACTTCTGTAGCCTAAAAACAGTTAAGAGACCCAAAAGAGAAAACTAGATAAGAAAATATAATAAATTTGGGTCTTAAAAACCTAATAGGATCTAGGAAAAATGATGATGTAAGTCTATTATTTACCTCATCTTTTATGTCCATATCCTCAGGAGCTATACTTATGGAGAGCTGATTTCCATCCATGTATATTGGGAAGCAGGTGTAAAATTTTACCATAGATTCTGCAGACTTTTTGTTTATTTCTATATATGCCTTTAAAAATAAAAATGGAAAAAAGTTGAAAAAAACTAATTCTTCCTGAAAAGACCTGACTCTTCAGAGTCAAATGACTTTAAAAACTTAGTCCATAGGCTAAGACTAACATGACAGTAAGCAGGAAATAAGTGAACTAATAGGCATATTAAAAATAGAACCAAAACACATTCTAAAACTAACACTGAAAAAGTTCTATATATTTTTGATACATATTATGTTACTTATGATAACATAATTATTTATCTTATTCTTACCTCATTCTGGACCTTAGTTGGTCTTGTTTCCTCTGCCTTGAGGCAGTAGAATTACAATCAGGCACTAATTTGTTTTATTCATTTCAACCAGAACTTACTTAGCATTAGAAATATTTCTGTCTTATCTATTTATTTATTTGATGTAAGACATTTAAATTAAGATCCTCCTTAGATTTAAATAATTTGTCATTCTTAGTGGTATAATGGTATTTCCCTTTACTCTGCCTGAACATTATCCAGTGAGTCCAGTGAGTCCTTTAACCATTAGTCACTTAATGACAATTTGTTAGCAGTTTGTCCAATATAGCACCTGTATTTAAGTAACCTTTATTTTATATCATGGCCACAAAGTACAAAACAGTGCTACTAGCAATTTTAAGTGCTTCCTGTAAATGAAAAGGCAAAAGTGATCAGCACAACAAATTGGGAGGAGAAAAAAAATACATGTGGCCTGTATGAGTGGGTACAGGCCCTTGTGGCCAAGCCTAGCCACCAGAAATCAATCTCTGGGACCTACATGGTGGAAGTACAGAAATTTTTCTCCAAGTTGTCCTCGGACATGCATGCTCACACTGTGACTTGTGCATAGTCACATATATACACACAAATAAATAAATGGAACTCAAAACCTTATGTTGGTTTAAAAAAATTAGGGTAAGAACAAATCCCAAATCCTGGAAATTGTAAAGTTGAAGAAAGAAATGTGTGCTAGCTTTGCATTAATACCTTAAACTGCCAAAGCTTTGTGTGTGATAGAAATGTTTCATTATCAAGGAGGAGACATTAAATCTGTATATATACGACATGTGAAGGGTACAGAATGCTTAAGGGTCAGTACTACCAAGTTTAAAATACCCACTGGGTCTTGAGACACAACTCTCATAGATGAGGGCAGACAACTATTAGCAGAGTCTGGTATTTTCCTATATAATTTTTAAAAAGTATTTAATATTTAAGAATTAAATAATTCTATTCAATACTAAAAAAATCTGGGCAGATAATCCTGGCTTATTAGCTTAGCTTCTGTACCTATTTAATCTGTATTTATTACCTGTTTTGTATTACAATATAAATTTATTAATCTGAATTATTTTTAAAAGCTAAAAATTTCCCATTTCATTTTATTATATGAAAAACTTTAAAGAATACATTGTTTTCTATTTTTTATCTTCCTTTAAACATTACAAATAACCGATATTTGGGCTGGGTAGATGGCTCAGAAGTGAAGAGCACTGGCTGCTCTTGCAGTTCTCTCACAGCCAGCTATGACGAGAACTGGCGCCCTCTTCTGGCATGCAGGCACACATGCAGGTCGAACACTATGCATAATAAATAAATAAATATTAAAAAACCAAGAAAACAAATAGCCTATATTTAAAAATATAAGCTTTTTGGGGCTGGAGTGGTGACTGAGTGGTTAAGAGTGTAGGCTGCTCATACAGAGGACCCAGACTTGATGCCAAGCACCTGCACAGTGGCTTGCAGCCTCCTGTAACTCCTGTTCTAGAGGATCTGATGCATTCTTCTAACCTCCACAGGGACCAGGCACACATGTGACAAACAAACAAACTTGAAGACAAAACATTCATATAATAAAAACATAAAATTACGTATGTAAAAAAATAGCTGTACTCCCATATACTATGCTTCATGTCTGTTAAAAGTGTGTAAGTCTCTAGTCCACTTAGAAAGCTGTGTATCCATTATACTTAATTTGAAACTGCACATAACTCAACTTGCACTCTCCACTGTACTATAAGCACACTAGCTGATGGTCCTCCTCCATGTATCCCACTGTTGTAAAAACTTGAATGATTGTCACCTGCCCAAAGAGTAATACTTTCAACTAACATACACATGTAAAAGAAAAATAAATCTTTAAAAATTTTTTTCAATTATTATTTTGTGTGTAGGGGGGTTGCCTGCATACATGTCTCGGGACATGTGCCTGCAATGTCCCTAAAGATCAGAAGAGGGTATCAGATCCATTGGGATTATAGGCTGTTGTGGGCTGTCTTGTGAATGCTTGGTATCAAGTGTGGGTCCTCTGAAAGAGCAGCCAATACTGTTTATTGCTAAGTCAACTCCCCAGGCTCCCAAATAAATAAATCTTAAAAAAACAAAACAAACAAACAAACAAAAACCCCCCCACTTCATTTGAACAACACTGACATAGAAGACACTTATGTTTTCATTTTAACATCTTTTAGTTGGGCTAGGGATGATGCTCAGTAGTACAGTGTGTGTGTGGCCCTAAATTCAATCCACCCGCTCCCTACAGAGACTGGAGGTGTGGCAGGACAGAGATTGAGCCCGACTGGCACAGAGGAATCATGAATGTGAAGCCAGCCTGAGTAAGACCTTGTTTCAAAACCATAAAACAAAAATAATAACATATATAAGGTTTAAAAAGCAATCTTTTAGCTTAAAAGAGTTTCTTTTTGAGATGGTCTCTTACATCTTTAGTATTTTTAATTTTTTAATATTTGTATCAAAATGTGCTTATAAATAATATAAAGTTATCACAAAATCTTACCTTTTTATGAGATGACAAAATCAAAATATCCTTCAAACAGCCAAATGGTTTTGCTAAGTTGTAGATTTCTTCTGTAGAATATCCTTTATTAGGTAAATTAGAAATAAAAACTATGCTCATTTCCTCCATTTCCTTCAAAATAAATTAAGAAAGTGATTAGTATTTAACTTACATTTACTACTTGAGGAAAGCAAGATAAATCTGATTGGACCTCAAATTAAATGCAAATGCCCTTTGTGATGGCCTGAATGAGAAAGGTCCCTACAGTCTTACAAATTTGAATGTTTGATCCCCAGTTAGTAGAACTGTTTGAGAAGGATTAGGAGATATGGCCTTGTAGGAGAGGTTCACTCCAGGTCCAGTCTCAGTCTCCATGTCTGCTGCTCAAGGCCACGCCTGCCCCAGCTGCCATCCTTCCCGCCATAATGATCACAGACTAACACTCTGAAACTGTAAGGAAGCCCCCAAATACTTTCTTTTATAAGTTGCCTTGGTCATAGTGTCTCAGGAACAGCAATAGAACAGTAAAGACACTCTTAGGATTTGCAAACCTCCAATTCTCAATTACACAGAATAATTACAATCACAGCATCTGTCATCTAGCCCAAGTCTATCAGTCTTTTTTTGGCTTACTGTTTTAAAGTAGAAGTCCATATCTCTGACTGCAGCTCCTCTTCCTTCATATACTGCTACTATGCCTGTGCCTTACAATGTGATGTGTACATCTAGCATCCAAGCCAGTTGTGTCTTTTCATCTTCCTGAACAACAATCACTCTTTAGGCAGTATTTTTTAAGTTTATTTATTTCCTTTAAGATCCTTATACCATGAGTAAGTACTTGTATGCTTTATTTTGTTCCAAATCTTATACTCTAAATTAATTTTCTCATTATGCTAGATTTTCCTTTTCTGGATAGTGACAATCCTAGCGCCCCTAAGGTAAACTTGGTCTATTTTGATTATGGGAGGGGGGTGGAGGGGAGGGAGAGAGGGAGGAAGGAAAGGAGGGAGGGAGGAAAACCTGCAATGAGTTATAGCTTTAAAAACTAGGTTTCTCAGGTTTGTTTATATATGGATCCTTCTAAAGAGCTTTACGGGAATGCTGTACTACCCTGACCTTATTATACCAATGCTTAAAAATACTTTTCCTAAAATAAGACATACTACTTAGTGATTTCCTACTGAGTAGATTATTAAATAAAAATAAACTGCAAATAAGAAATCTCAAATTCTAACCAATAAAATCTAGGTGAATGAGATTTAGGATGCTCTCAAACATACAGGAAAATAAATGTCCTTCAAACAAATCAGAAAGTCCACTTGTTTTTCTAGTTGTAATAGGCTGTTATCTAACCGCAAACCCATTTCGCATGTTCTCAGAAGAGTAATCTTCATAAACATATACATTTATTCAAGGTTTTTAAACCAACACCGTATCTAAAGAATTGAAAATTACTAAGAACTTTTGCCGTGCCAAAAAGTGAAATATAGTTGTTAGAGAATCCTATGTAAATAAAATACAATAACTGACCTTGCTCACTGGTTCACTTTCTGTGGCCTCCAAAGTACCTTAAAACCAAAAATAGTGAAAACACAATTTTTTAAAGTTCACGAAGATTTTACTTCATTCAATAATAAAGTAATTCAGTTACTTGAACGTGTATATGACTAACAAATGGTTAAAAAAAGTTGGATAGGTATAAAAGTGACAATAGCTTGTCTCTTCTTTTATTGAAAATGTTCTTTTCTCAATCAATATATCCTGATTGTAGTTTCTCCTCCCTCTACTCCTTCTAGCTTCTCCCAACCTCAATTCCCATCTAGATGCATAACCTTTCTGTCTCTCATTAGAAAAGAACAGGCTTCTAAGAGATAACAACAAAATATAACAAGATAAAATAAAAACAAAACAAAAACCATCACATCCAAGTTTGGAGAGAAGGAAGAGAGGCCAAGAAAAGGCACAAGAACCAGAGACCCGCTTGAGTACACACTCAAGAGTGCCAAAAAAACAAAACAAAACAAAACAAAACACTACACTGAAAGCTATTAATTTATATGCAGAGGACATGGTGCAGACTCCTCATACAAGCCCTGTGCGTGTTGCTTCAGTCTCATTGAGTCCATATGGGCTTTGCTCAGATGATTTGGAGAGCCTTGTTCTCCTGTGACACCAGCTTTTAAATCAAACATCACAATTATTCCTCATGAGACTAAAACTTCAGAATGATACAGAGTATAAATCTAAACTGTAATGTATTTAATTTGACCTGGGATTTGACCCTAGTATTAGAAAAAACAACACTTATACAAACATATGATACAACCAGAAGAACCTCTTCTCTTAAAAATATTTTCTTTCAGCTGGAGAGATGGCTCAGTGGATAAGAGCACTGCCTGTTCTTTCAGAGGTCCTGAGTTCAATTCCCAGCATTACATCGCGGCTCAAAACCATCTATAATGAGATCTGATGGCCTCTTCTGGTGAAGACAAAGCACTCATATACACCAAAAAAATAAATACATTAAAAAATACTTTCTTTCAATTTTAAATACAAAGACCAAAATACAGTTTCTACTGGCCTACCTGAAATAGTTTCTTCAGCACTCTTTCCTGTGGCTTTGTCTTCCATACTAATCTTGATTTCAGAGTTTGCTGCACAAAATAGACTACTTTAATTTTCTAAAAAATTGCTAATATAATTAAACTAATAATTCTGAACTAGAATTTAAGCTAGCAATTTCATCACTTCAGCTTCTCTCATGCTATGTAAAACTTCTCTTTGGAAAAAAAGTAATCCTTTTGAGGCTGTGTGGTTGTGTGCGTATGAGATGTATATGGAAGCTAGAGGTCAGTATCAACTGTCTACCTCTCAAACCTTAATTTTTTGAGATAGGGTCTCACAGACACTAGAGATCATCCACTCAGCTAGGCTGGTGCGCTAATGAGCTCCAGGAAATCCCTACATTATCTGTGATCCCCCCAGCCCAGCACTGGGATTACAGGTGTGTGCTGTGCCTGGCTTTTATGTGGGTTGCTGGAAGCCAAAAACAGGTTTTCATGCTTGCAAACCAAACAGCCTTTTAAAAACAAAGCCATCTCCCAGGACTCCCTTTGGGAATTCTAGAGAAAAATTTCAAAATATATCTTGAATACAAACCAAGAGGTTATAAAATATAAACCACTGAGTGATAGCACATGATTACCTGGCACGGTCACGGGTTTATTGGAGTCTTTGTTTTTGATATTCCCAGACTTTTTAGCTTCTAGAGACTTCTTTCCAGATTTTGCTTTTAAAAGTAGAATTAAACCATTATTCTAAGTTTAAAGGCCTACTCACTTTACATATTTCATATTAATGTATCAGAAATAAATAGTTCAACCTTATCTGAATAGCAATTTATTACATATATTATTTATTTTCACCTTTTTACAAGTAATATTAAAAGCAAATTTAAGTTTCGACATATTTTTGTTGGCCTTAAATTAGTTCCAAGTTTAATAACCATGTAAGATATAGAATTTTAAAAAATACTTTTGAAATTTCTACAAAGGTTACTTGGATTAAACTATTAGAAAATATACTATTAAAAGGACTATGCTAATGTCCATGTACAACATTTATTTATCAAAGAAAGTAACTTGTTTTAAAGTAACAAACATCAAATAAACTTTAAACTGTGGAAGGGACTACAAAATGACAATTCTAACAAGAGGGAAAAAGGAAGGATCTAAACCATTTAAAGGGGGCAATGAAAGAGAAACCTATAAATATATTACTGTCAGACCATACAGTTATATAGTTGTACATATAGTACACAGCTGTAATATCATTACAGAATATATACAGGTACAAAAATGTATCTTTAATGGAAAATATTGTTAAAGAAAAAAGTACCAACAAATAAAAATCCTATATTGTAAATTTTAAATACTGATTGCTAAACTCTTCAAGATGTTATCAGATACTAGAAATTATTGTATGAATTCTAAGCTTGCTTTCAACAATGTATCCTTTAAATTTGTAAAATTTATAAGTCTCTCTCTTCAATTGTCTTACCTGTTTTGAAAGAAGCTTTGCCTTTGGCAGCTACCGTAACCGCAGATTTTAAAGAACCCACTGATTTCCCTAAATTACAAAAGCTATGGTCAAAACTGTTTTACTTGATACAAAACTGGTATCAATCTCCAAAGAATCACATTAAAAACCAATATAAGAATAACATATTTTATTCAAAACATAAAGTGTTACCACATTTTGGGATATCTAGCAATGATAATTTCTTTTAGAGAGGGGTAGCTATCAGTTACTAGGAAGTAGGACTTAGATATCTCTCAATGAATCAACCAGAAGCTAAAATACAACGTATGAGGACACAAAGCAATCTCATGTGTTCACTAGTGCCAAAAGCAATTATATAGAGGCTGTCAAGGTATGATTCCCTGGATCACACTTGACTGACATGCATTTAAGAACACATGAAGGTCACATAAAGATGGTTCCTTCTTAATGTTCCACTTGAATAAGATCATTTAAATTGGTGTGATCACTCAGTTTACCTACGCATCTATAACAGTTGCTTACTTTCCAAGATAATGGTATTTATAAGCACAATAAATGGAGAGGCAAAATCCTATTATTAAAAAAAACAAAAAAAACCCAGGGCCAAACTGAGATAGCTTCTTATTAGCTCCTGCTCAAAAGGGCTCCAAAAGCTGTCAAAATGATATTGGCACTTGCTCATTCCTACTGCCCACAATAACTAGATGGTAAAATATTATAGCTGAGGTCATCACTTATCTTCATTACAAGACATAGAGAAGCTGGAACTGAGCTGGAAAGTTTCTAACTCCTGGCTAGTTTCCCTTATCCCAGAAGATACTCTGTTTGCGGAGAAAAAGAATCAACATCTTTACCAGCTATGAAACCTACAAACTGTGATACAATCTTGGCAGGTAGGATGTGCCTACTGATGCAATAGTGGCAAGAGTGTTATGAGAGTAGCCAACTGTTCTTTGGTTGAATTTGAGGCTCTCTCCACATGAGGAAATTCCCTGGCACTGTAAACCAGGGTAAACACTCATGCTGATGAGGTTTTTAGGGTCTAGAGGGAAACTAAATATTGTGTAGTTAAACTAACATGGCCCCACACTATTTTATAAATGTTTGTTTATTCCACAGACAAATGCTACTCTTAGCCTTAATCAGAAAAGCTAGTCTTTGCAATGGATGTTGGTAAATGCAGAGATTCATGGCTACATCAGGTGATGAGAATAAGCAATGGCAACCTTACAACACCATCTAAGGCTCAGGAAAAACTGCAGAAGAGGAGAGCCAAAGAATGTAAGAGCCAGAAGATGGTGAGAAAGAGTATGAAATGCTGTCTTTAGGGTATAAGATGGCTTCTGCAAACACTATATCACACATAGCAGCTGATGTGGCCTTTAATGGGCCTGCAAAAGACTGGGCCAGTCATTTATCAGTCATGAATCAGAAAGGGATTCAAAGGACCCTAACCCTCCTTGCCAAACCAATGGCTGCTGGTAGATTCAATCACTGTCATCAGTTGTTTACCCAAAGATGAGCCCATCAGGCTCCAAAGGACAGAACAAACTAAAATGAAATAAAGACATGGATATAAGAAAAGACTGAGTTGGGGTGGTAGTGGTGCACACCTTTGATCCCAGCACTTGGGAGGCAGAGGCGAGAAAATCTCTCTAAGTTTGAGGCCAGGCTGGGTTACAGAGCAAGTCCCAGGACAGCTAGAGTTAGGTAGCTAGGGTTACCCAGAGAAATCCTTTTTGAAAAACAAAGGCAGACATACAGGAGTGGGAAAAAAATGGGAGAGGGTGAACACAATGCATTTTATGCATATATAAAATTGTCAAAACCCAAACTTAATAAAAGTTATACGTAGCAAGAAAGTAAAAAGAAAATAGGCCAGAATCAATTAATACACTGAAATTGAATTACAAGTTAAACTGACAACTTGGGCATTAATAATTCTGTGCTCTTCTCTACCCCCTCTATCCCCACAAGGTTGGTAATTATTACAACTTTGTAACACAGATATTACAAGATAGATACATTACAACTATACTTTTAAAATTAAATCATATGAAAAGAGCCATTAACATCCATAGAGACAAATAATCTACACTCACCCGTTATACTCAGAGACAAGCAAAAGAATAATATAAGTGGCCAATCATTATCTGCAGTTTTGCTATCCAAAGCTTTAATTACTCACAATGAACTGCCAACTGCTGAACTTCAGGTAGTTCAATGAGCCAGTATTAAACAGAAATTGTCAGAAAATGTTCCTTCTAAATTTCAAATTGGGGTGGAGGGGAGTCATTCTGAGAAGTGGAATGGACTCTCCACCTGTCTAGCTTCATACAGCCTAGCATATACAGGCCACACATGCTACCTGTACATTAGTTGTCTGCTACACCTTTGAATCTTATTTTAAAAGAGCTATTTATTTATTATTTATACAGTATTCCGCCTTCATACATGGCCACACCTTTGAGTCTTACAGTGATCCTCGTAACTCATGTGTCTTATAAGGAGACAGAAAGTTTTTTTTGGTTTTTTTTTTTTTAAAAAAGAGAGAGAAAGAAACCACTTTACATAAGTCACTTTATTTCTTACTGTGCCTAATTTAAAAATTAAACTTTATCATAGCCAGGTGTGGCACACCCCTTTAATCCCAGCACTCAATAGGTCGGAGGCACACTGATCTCTTCAGTTTGAGGCCATCCTGGTCTACTTAAGAGTTCCAAGTGATCCTGGGATACATAGTAAGACCCTGTCTTAAAATCTCAATTCCAGGTGCAAATGTATATATGAATATATGTACACACATATAAACGTATATATCACAGATAAGACTAAATCACATATATTTGGACCTTTTCAAAATCAGACATTTACCATATGTCTTGGAATGTGTGAATATATCCCTGTCCATAATGGGTAAATCCTGCACTAATCCTTAGAGTTTGGAACTTAACTAGTAAATTCTTAGTAATTTATAAGTTTGCTATTCTGAAATAAACTGAACTTCAGTAAGTCAGTTAAAAGGTTTCTTTATGTATACCTGCTATTACCGCGAACAATTCACTTTACCACTTATATGAGGATACTATATATTTAAGGAAAGAATGCCTAGCATTTATTCCCAGCAGTTAAGGGCTGACTATCAGCTTTACTTCCCAGCCTAGTGATCTCCATTTGTAATTCTCATAAACTTTAAATACAACTATTTGCTAAAATAAATCAAATATCAAAAATTTTCCTATAAATTTATGACCATCTCAGAATACAGACTCAGACCACTACAGGAAAATTCCAAATATTCCAGTTACTATGGTATTTCCCTTTTTAACACAAAGAAGGCAATTTAATAGACTACTCTCTATCCTGAATATATCTAACATAACATGTAATTAGCAGAAATAGGAAAATGAAACCAATTCTTATTACTTAAAAACCCACTACAGTGAGCTAGACATGGTGGTACACACCTGTAATTCTAGCACTCAGGAGGTTGAGGGAGGAGGATCAGGATTCAAGGCCAGCCTAGACTACATGGCAAATGCGGGGTCCATTTGGGATACATACAATGCTGTTTTGAGTACTAACAACAAAAAACCCCACTATAGCTTATATAAACGATACGTGTGTTTATCTGGACAACTATATAAAAGAAAAGTCATCAGTAAAAGAGGAGGAAAATAGCTGTGATTTCCATTCCAAGAAACACTTCTCCAGCTAAGTTATTTATCGATAGTTTTATATAGCACTGTGAACTAAATCTCACTAAATGACTGTAACTCTCAAAGATTAACACACCTATTTAACACACTTTATCACATGAAATACAAACCTATGTAATTCTTCAGCAAATTAGTTAGTGGCTAGAATCCTAATAAAAACACAGCTCCAAGATAGGCAGTATAGCTCAATAGTAGAAAACTTGCCTAGAACACATGAAGTCGTACATTCAACCCCCAGAATTACAAGAAACAAACAGGCAATAAAAAACAACATACCTGTAAATTTGTTCACTTTGACTGTAGATGGCTTTATTTGTCCAGTTTTGGCTAAGATAATTAGGAAAATGTATTTTAATAACACATTACAAACAACATTCAGATTTAGGAAAGAGCTAACCTTGGAATAATTTTAAAAGAGCATTGTAGCCTCCAATCCCTGGGATTTATTAGAAAAATTCTTAGCTATAGACAACTAAGTGTGTCAAAATGCACACTTTTACTGTTGGGGGAGGTCTCAGTTGGTAACGTCCTTGCTCATGTAAACATGAGGAACTGAGTTAGAGTCCCAAAAAATTATGAGTATGGTGGTGCACATTTATAACCCCAGCCCTGGAAATCAGGCTAACTGGCGAATTCAACGTCAACAAGTGGCCCTGTCTCAAAGGAGGCCACTGTCCCTGAGGACGAGCCCTGAAGTTGTCAGAGGATCCCAAACACATGCACATGTGTCCCACATGTACACAAAGGTTTCTCCCTTCTTCTATTTAGTAAAAATTAATATTAAACTTCCCTCAGAAAGACCATACAAATAATTCCATTAATATTAAGTAACAGTTGGGTGGGGCTGGAGAGATGGCTCAGTGGTTAAAAGCACTGGCTGCTCATCCAGGGGTCCTGAGTTCAATTCCCAGCAACCATATGGTGGCTCACAACCATCTATAGTAAGATCTGGTGCCCTCTTCTGGTGTGGAGGCACACACGGAGGCAGAATGCTGTATAAACAATAAAAATAAATAAACTAAAAACACACACACACAAAACAGTTGGGTGGACTCTATTTCCATACTAACAAAGTATTATCAAGTCATCAGCCCTTCCTTGTAGCCATCTTTCACTGTAAGTAGGGCTCTAATTTTTCTTTAATTACAGAGAGCTATATAAAATTTCACATTTAAAAGTCTCCTATAAGCCAGGTGTGATTAACACCTTTAATCTCATCACTAGGAAAGCAGAGATGGGAGATCAGTGAATTTTAAGGTCAGCCTAGTCTACATAGTGAGTTCTAGGACAGTCAAGGCTATATAGAGTGAGTCTGCCTTAAAAATAAAATAATAAAAACAAACCAAAAGGAACGGTGTTTGGATCACCACTAGTCAATGCTCAGTAAATAATGCCTTTCTAATACCACTTTGCAAGAAGTTTCTGGAAAAATGACAAAATACATTCACTTGAGTGAATTTTAAAAGGTAACAATTTGGTCTAAAGAGGTGGCTTAATGGATAAAGTGTTTCTCTTACAAATATGAGGATCTGAATTCAGGGCCCATGTAAAGTTGGAAACAATAGCATTCATCTGTAATCCCAGCATGCCTGAAGCAAGCTGGAAGAAAGACAGAAGAATCCTCAGAAGCTTAAGGGTCAACTAGTTGGGAATACACAAACAGTGAACAAGAAGAAATTCTGCCTCAAAACAAGCAAAAATCAAGGATCAACATTTGAGGGTCTCGACTTCTACATAAAGTTTATAACTTACCAGAAGATGCTGAAGTAACATTTTCATTGATTTTTGAAGCATCTGTCTCTTTTCTATTAAAAAAAAAATACAAACCACTAAAAAATTGTTCTAAGTTCTATAAATTTCTAAAACTGAAGTGTTTAAGAAAAATTAAATTCATGCACAATTTTATAATCACAGTGGTTAAAGATGTAGTCTTAAAATTTTTTTACAGACACATTAATTTTTCAAATGAAAACACAAATTCACTTACTTTAAAGCAGATCCAAGTGATTTCTTGGAATCTGAAGGTTTCTTTCTCATTTCTTTGTTCTAAGAAGGAAATATATTTAGAACAAAAAATTAGCTTTCCTCAACTAAAAGTCATTTTAGACAATATAGAAAAATATATAGAGTTCAACAATGAAAACATTCAAATCTTCCTACTCTGAAGTATAAAGTGCTTATTACTCTTTTCTATCTATATTTTCAATTTGTGATCATATTTTGATCATTACGACAGCTTCAGAAGGGCCTCTGATTTTGTCTTCCCTTTCCATATGCCCACATTCTTTCAACAATATAAAATGAGATTAAATTCGCTCCTCCTACTCTTAAAACTTTGCATTATACTCAAGGAAAAAAAGCAGTCGTGTAGGCTCACCCTCTGCGTGGTGTACATACAAGGATATCTTATAGATGAAACTATGCATAGTATGAAACCACAGGTTTCACTATACATACACACTTTTGACAGCTGAATGTATGTATTAGGTACAATGAGAGAGTAATGGTAGTAATAGAACACAATATAGAATTATAGTAACATGGTGTGGTCTCTCAAAACATCATACTGTCCTTTTTACTTTAAAGAAGTAGTTCATGACTTCTTTGGCATGCAGACCATTAACATATACCCTAAGGACACACCTAAGCAAAGTAAGAATTACTTGAAGAAACACACCATGGGCTTTTTCGAGGGGTGGTGCATGCCTTCAGTCCCAGCACTCACAGGAGGTAGGGGACAGGGGTTAAGGGTCAATGGTTAGGGGACAGTAGGCAGGGGTAAGCTGATCTCTGTGAGTTAGAGGCCAGCTGGTGTACAGTAGAACTCACCAGACCTACATAATGAAATATTATCTCAAAAGGTACCAGAGGGTGCTATGCAAGCTTCCAAAGGAGAGAAGCAACCAACCCAGCTGATACTTACGAACTACAACAACAAACAGCCTAGCACAATAACCCTAAGACTGCAGTAATGGCATGCATATCTTGGCAGTAACTTAACAGTTCTCTAAATGGACTTAAGGCCCACTCAACAAGATGAAAACCATGTCTAGTACTGGATATACCCATAGATAAGCGTAGCCCTCTCCCTTCATCAAGGAAACTTTTTTGCAACAGACGAGACCATTACAGAAAACAACAACCAATCAAAATGCAGAGTTGTGGAGCCCAGTTCCAATGGACACATGCAGAAAACACTCCATCTAGAAAACCTAGGGCTCAGGGAATGCATCAGAAGAGGAAGTGGAAAGATTTTAAGAGTCAGAAAAACAGGGAGTTTGCTGTGAGATTATGTCACCTAGTAATGTCAGAAAACACACTCATAAAATCTCACCAACATGCCACCAACAGACATGTTCAAGTGGGGGAGCGGGGCTAGGAGAGCTCGCAAGGACTCTACCCTACACAAGGAACTATAGGCAACTACAGAATGCTGAGGATGGAAGAAGAGTCTTCTCTGAGAAGAGTACATCAATTGTATCCAATAACAAACGGTCAGCCCTGAAACATAGGGATGAGTGAAATATTACACAAACTGAGCAGGCTGTATTTATGAATATATGTATATACATGTATGTATGTAAATGCAATCAGAAAAAAGTAGTCATGAATTTGAGAGAGCAAAGAGTAGTATATGGTAGGAAAGGGAAGGGAGAAATTATGCAACTGTATTATAATCTAAAAACAGGAAAACATTATGAGTGCTCAACAGTAAACACGATAACAGAGACCACTACATCACGTATATGCTAGAGAGAAGGGTTCTTCACATCTTAGCAGGATAAAACCAGACAGTTGTAAACTTTACACTACTCAATCTAAAACATATGGAAAATTTATTTTAGAATTTCCCATTTAATACTTTTATACCACAGCTGACCCTGGGTAACTGAAGCTAGAAAATGAAATCCAAAATAAAGGGCCAAAGATAATAGACTCTTAAAGGGTTTATATTACATATTCCAACTACTTTAAGTCAACAAGATGGTTTAGTGGGTAAAAGGTCTTATTGAACAAACCTAACTACTTTGATTCTCAGATTCCAGGGAGAAAGAGAACCAATTCTTGAAAGTTTTCCTCTGCCCTTCAAATGTACACCATGGCATGCATGTGCCTGTATTTATATGTACATAGCTCTCCAGCCAAAAACGAAAAAAAAAATGCATTCAAGCATACGGAAATTAAAACTATTTTTAACTTATTTTGTTTACTGTGTGTCTCCTGTGTGTAGGCCTGTTCCACAGCACAGTTCCTTTGGCATTCAAAGGACAATTTCACAAGCTGGTTGTTTCTTTCATCGTTCACCTTATGCGTTACAGAAACTGAACTTCGGTCATCATAGTTAGTGGTAAGTGACTAAAGTCATTGAGCCATCTTACTGGCTTATTTCCAGAATATGGAAATTTAAAATATCATATATATATATGTGTGTGTATGTATATATATATGAAAAAGATACATATGTGTCAAGCAACATACTGAAGACAATACTTTCTATATAGAATATAGAATACTAAATAGGTAGGAAGAAACATCTATAAATGAATTTATTCATCCGAAGACAAACACTATAAAAAGCTGTATGTGGTAGTTCATGCCTATAACAGCACCATGGAAGTTGAAGCAGAGGGATAGGAATTGAGTTCCTGTCAGGAGTTGAGGTCCTCAACAGGAGTTAAGGTCCACTTGGGCTATTTCCCCCAAATCAACAAAAACACCATTAGAAATAGGAAGATAAAGGCAATTCAATGAATGAGTTTTAGTATAGACAGCTAATAATTATTATTTTTAACATGATACAGGATGTTTACACTAGGATTTTTAAACTGAAGAGATTAAGATGGTGTTACAAGTATTCCAGGTCACATAAACCACAAGAGTGAAAATGACTGCAGCTACTCTATGTGTGATGCACAAATACCTACATCCTTTACCCAGTAACTGTTCTCGTATGTACAATCATAAATACAAAAGGGTGGGGCTAGAGAGGTGGCTCAGTGGTTAAGAACACTGTCTGTTCTCCCAAAGAACCGGGGTTCAATTCCCAGCACCCACATGGCAGCTTACAACTATCTGCAATGTCAATTCCAAGGGTTCTGACACCTTCACACTAATGCACATAAAATATAATTAAATAATAAAATAAAAAAAGACACATTCACTTAAAACACACACACACACAAAAGGGTAGCCTAAAAAAGTCCTAAGGAATTATCTAAAGTCTTGCTTTTGGAAATGACAAAAAAAAAAAAAAAAAAAGAACTCAAGTATCTATCCATAAGGAACTGGCAAGATAATCATTATAATCACTGAACACAACACAGAAGTAAAAAAAGAAAAAAGAGAGAAGAAAATTTCAATTACTTGTAAGATTTAAATTACTACTGACTAAGGGATATGAGTTAATGAATCTCTAAAGAAGGCATACTATAGCAATTCAAAACTAAATTATAAAAATAGGTGTAACTAAAGCAAAACTTACTGCAAATTTCTAAATAATTTTCTAAATATTATCTATGGACATTTAAACATTGAAAATGGTCTAGAAAAACTAAACTCAAACATTGATATTTCTAAAAAACAAAAACAAAAAACAAAAAAACAAAGGGGGCTCCAGAGAACAGAGAGATTATGCTGATGTAAAGCTCGAAACCTATAAGCCTATTAGCAGTCTCAGAAACAAAGGATTACGTGTAAGCAAAAGAGAAGGTGTGAGAACTGGGAAAACTAGCTATGGGGACTTCCACCATGCTGTCAATACTCTCCTCTGCAACCAGAGTAGTGGTTTCAGAGGTCTGTTAGTCTGGTACTGTACTGCCTTAGTATAACTGAATGTTATACCAGTTATGGTGGCACATATGTATACACACACACACACATACAGATAAAAGGAAATTTTTTAACTTTTGGACTAGGATTTAGGCATTTTCTTCGTGTGTCCCACACATTTAAAGCAACAAAACCAAAAACAGCTAAATTCAATTTACCTGTGCTTTTTTCTTTCCTGGAACACATACTTTCACACTTTTTCCTTTTACCAGAAGAGGCGTTGTTTCAATGTGCTTTAAGATTGCAATGACTGCTTTCCTAAACTCCATCTCCAAGTAAGCCTAAAATAAATATTTTCATAAATTTCATCTTTTGTAATTTTGATCTTAAGAATGTTTTTAAAATAATACATACTTAAGTTTATATAACCTCTAAATCATTATCAAGGTAAGTGATGAGTCCACTATATTTAATTAAAATTGCATGCATGAGTTTAAGTGGGACCTAAGCCTAATATATATGTAGTTTGTATTTTTTGAACTGAGGACCAAACCCAGAGCCTACCACTGAGCTAAATCCCAACCCCAAAACTTAAAGCCTCTTGCTTTAAGGCAGGTATGACATCTTCCCTTTGCCTTAACTCACAATAGTGCATTATTAGTCTAGGATTGGTCCATAATTCACAAACTTTATCATGAATACAGCATACATGTAAACAACACTAACTGTACAAGAGAAACCATTTCTTTTTTATAACTTTAATTGTGTACCCAAATTCCCAAATTCACAGTGCTTCTTCATTTACATATCCATACCTACTTCTATACCAGAATAGTAAAATAGCTGTGCCCCTATGACCAGCCTACAAAACCTTAAAATATTTATTATCTGGCCCCTTATTATAGAAATATGTTGATTTCCTGCAACTTTGTTTGTTCCTGGGAGCTTTTTATTCTGTTAATACAAAAACTGGAACAGTTATGGTAACAATGACATACATAGCGCAAGATACCAATAATATCGCCCCCAAAGCAACAAGTCTGCATGAATTTTCACATTGACTAGATGACTCACCTCATTTCTACAGGGAACAAGGAGGACATCGCTAATGTTCCCAAATGGTTGAAATGTTTTTCTAATATCTTCTTCAGTAAAGCCATCCTCTGGAAGTTCAGATACAAGAAGAATTGAATTGGAACTCAAAGACTGATCTTTCCGAGGCTGATTTTGGAACGGAAGAAAATTAAAAAGAAAGCACATAAGCCACAAGGTACAGGAGTCATAACTCAACATGAAATTTCTACTGCTCATCTAAATACACGTGCAGCTCTCTTACAGACAGCATGACTTTGCTCATTCTACATTACAGTAACTCGAGGGCCGGTAACAGCACTTGCAGAGTCCATACACACCAGGGGCACACTTCTAACCCTAGCAGTTGGTTCATGAGGATTACCAAAGTTTAAGACCAACCCAGGCATTATAACAAGAACCTGTCTTTAAAAAAAGAAAACCTTTTTGAAAGTTCTGTCAATAGAAGACCTGAAACAAAATCTTACCAGGTTAATTTAAAACTTTCCCTGTACTCAATATTCCTTCCTAATAAATCTTCAAACTTTTGTAATTACATATTATTTTTTTGGGGGGGTTAACTGTTAAAAATCAGGACTGAAAAACAAACTACACCACTACATAGAAAATATAGACAGAAAACTATTAGTTCTCACATTTCCAGCTGATAAAATTATTAATACTCATTAATGCTGATTACTCCATTTCACTAGCCACACAGCTTCTGAAGCTAAGCAAAAACTTCATCACAGCATGAGCTTTTGTTCTGAAACAGTGTTTGTCCTGCCTAGCTACACACAGGAGCATGCTACTACCCTGACTACAACTTTTTTGGGCATATCAAACACTAACCACAACCTACACTACAAGACTGAATCATTAGGCTTTTATTATTCATTAAGAAAAAACTGTCTCACTTTAAAGTAATTTAACAAACACCAATTTCAAATTTATTGGAAATGTGATTCCAAAGATCCAATTTTATTTTCTATTTGTCATAGTAACAGATGCAGGTACACTTGAACTAATCAACAAAAGAATTACTGACCTTTGTCCGCTGGAAAAAAGCACCTTTCCCAGACACCTGTTTACCTTCTGGTAAGGTGTCATCTTCAAGATTCTTAGATTTGTGAACAGAATATCCTCCTGAATGTGAGTCAGTCTTTATAGAGCTTATAGATTTCAATGATAGCTTTGTTCCACTGGCAAATTTAGGCTTTTGTGCTGGTGAGAGTCCTTTATCAACTGCCTCAATGTGTTTTTGTTTATTAACTTCTGTCCCGTGTACAGAACGCTGTCCTCCATCTTCTAATGCCTTTTTTCTATCTGGTTAAAAAAAAAAATATATATATATATATATATATATATATATATAGTTTTATATATATATATATATAAAACTATACACACGTATGTACAAATTATAAAGAACTAAGTCCTGTAACATTCTATGACAACCCAATTCTGCTGTCTTTTTTCGATTTTATTTCCAAGAGTATATTCATTATTTATTCAAGTATTTACTAAGCAAATATTTAGTGAGATGTTTTACAATACAATGTCCACAAAACCATACAATCAAGTAAAAAAAATTTTTTTAAAGAAAAATTTCAAGACACCAAGAGTATCACTAGTAAGATTATTGAGCCACTCTCAAGATTAGTAGGAAGCTCATGCAAACACAGTGCTTAGTCTTCAAGCTTTATACATAGCTCCTCTGTTCAGTGATCTTTCCTTATGTCAACAGTCCTCAAAGTTTTGGCTATAGGGTCTCTTGACAATTTTAGAATGCTGGTTTATTTTTTTGTTATATTTTTATTTAACATATCAGAAGTTAAAGTAGAAATTTAAAACTGCTAACTCATTTAATAATACATAAAACTAAGTTAGAAAGATACCTATTCCTGCTTCTTTTTAAATCCATGTTCTGTATGTACTATATCTGCTGTATGCACAATTCTGGTTCAAAGTATAAAGAAAATCAACTAGATCACAGATATATTTTTGGAAAAGGAAAAGACCTTACACAATTCTGAAAAGACCCCTACGGTGGACTTACAGTTATACTGAGACTAGCCATCTTACACAGTTTAGTTATTTCCTTTTCCATTCAATTTCTTAAAATATACTGAATACAGTTAAAGACATGTTCAAGGTACTACATTAACATAAACAATGGTTTCTTTCATTATAGCTATGTATGTATGCATGTATGTATATATGTATGTATATAAGGATGTATTTATATATTTTAATATGTGAGCTATTTATGTATTTAAGGAAGGTCATTAAACCATTATTAAATGATTTTTAAAAAGAGATTACTATTCAAAATATGAGGTTGGCCTCAAATTTACTGTATTTAACTGAGAATAAAATAAAATTCTCAAACCTCTGCCTCAGCGGTCCAATTTGCTTGAATTACAGGTGTGTATCTTAGGTCCTTGGTTTTTAAAATGGAGGCTGATGAACTAAACTTTCCATACATCTAGCCAAAGTTACAAGAATAACAGACTCTCAAGTGTGAGTACAATTTCATATAGCAACTTATAAAATTTAATAAAATACAACAGTCATTTGTATTGTCCAAAACTCCATACAAAATGATGGCATTAGGATTAGTAGTGTACCTGATCTCGCTGATCTTCTTGATGTCCTTTCAGGGCTAACTGACCGATAGGATTTGGGGCTTCTTTTAATGAGATTTCTACTACGATACGGAGAACGGGACCTGGATCTGGATCTGGATCTGGATCTAGAAATGAAACGGTGGCAAATTCTCCTTGGTCTATAGATATAACGAACTGGACTCCGAGAGCGACGGACTCTGTGACTTGAGCTTGATCTCCTAGAATGCCTGGGACTGGGGGAGTGAGAACGTCTTCTTGAAGTATCATTTTCTTTCCTACTGCTCTCATTTCTATAGAGTAGAAAACAGAAACAAGATTCAGCAATTTAATGTAGATTTAAAACTATATTAAATGACAAAAGTAACTTTTTAAATACTTATTTCCACTACTTGTATGCATCTATGAGTGTATATGCCTGAGTGTGCATTTGTGTCCAGGTGGCCATTGAACTATCAGATCCTTTAGAGCTGGAATTATACATTGCTATGAGCCACCCCATGTGGGTGCTAGGAACTGAACTCAGGTTCTCTACAAAAAAAAAAAAAAAACACTAAAAAACCTTGCTCTTAATCTCTGAGCAATATCTCCAGACCTTTCATTGTATTTTTTTCGGTGTTTTTGTTTTAGAGACAGGCTCTCAGTATGTAGCCCAGGCTGACTCTAAACTTGTGGCAATCCTCAATCTTCTCCTAAATGCTGAGATTACAAGTGTGAGCCACCATACCTGGCCCAGTAGTACTTTATTTAAAACAATCTACTGGGCTGGCAGAATAGCTCAATGGGTAGAGGTGCTTGCAAGGAGACCTGACAACCTGAGTTTGATCCCCACACCCTATATGGTTGCAAGAGACCAACTCTGGAAAGCTATCCTCTGACACCAACATACACCATGACACATGGGCACGTACATATACATGCACATATGAACCAACACACACACACACACTCTCTCACACAAAATGAATGAGTGAATGAATGAATGAATGAATGAATGAATGAATGAATGAAAATGTATCTACTGTTATGAGTACAGAAAAAGCAATCCACACAGATGACTAGCCTTCAGTTTGCTTGGAACATTCTCCTTTCAGGTTTACATTACTGTATTTTAATCTACTTCTTAGGTTTTTCTCTTTATCAGTTATTTTGCAACTATTTTAAGTTATGTAAAGACCTTAGGGAATTATTTATAGAAACTGTTTTTCAACAAAATTGCCCTGAAAGATTATGCCATCCAAACATGCTTCATTGATAAATATTTTCTTATTTTCACTAAATAAGAAAATTCTCAGCATTCAAGGTGTTTATAATTAAGCTCCCACAAACAAAAATGATAACAGGATCAGAACAAAATATTAATAAGACTAAAGAAGTCTATAGAAGAAAGCACATCTAAGCTGGAATAAAAAAGATTCAATGTTTGCATTTTCCAACTGTTTAAAAGTAAACACAATGACAAAGTATGGTGGCATGTCTTTTAATTCCAGCATTTGAGAGGCAGAGATAGATGGATCTCTCTGAGTTCAAGACCAGTCTGTCCTATGTACAGAGTTCTAGGCTAGCCAGGGCTCTATCTACAACAAAAAACCAAAACTAAACATGATAAAAACAGGACAACTAAAAAAATAAAAACATAAAAATTTCATTGTTTATTTTTAAAAGAAAATAAATTTGTAATAATACTATTAAAAAACAGCTGGGCAGGCAGGCGTGATGGTGCACACCTTTAATCCCGGCACTCAGAAAGGCAGAGGCAGGCAGATCTCTGTGAGTTCGAAGACAGCTTGGTCTAGAAAGCAGGTCCAGGTCAGCCAAGGCCACACAGAGAAACTGTCTCAAAAAACCAAAAAATAAAAAATAAAAAAAGAAGAAAGAAAACCAAACCAAACCAAAAACAGCTGGGGATGGTGGTACACGCCTTTATTCCCAGCACTTGGGGAGGCAGAGGCAGGTGGGTAACTGTGAGTTCCAGGTTAGCCTGGTCTGTAAAGCAAGTCCAGGACAGCCAAGACTACACAGAGAAACCCTGTCTCTAAAAAAACAAAAACAGAAAAAAAAAAAACTATTAAAAAACTTTACCTTCTGGATGGGAGGATCTCAGGGTTCCAATCAGGGTATCTATTTGAAAAATAAACACTATTAATGACAGTTTAAGAAACAGTAAGCCTCCACTAATCTTTACCTGAAATGTGTCAGAACTGTTCAAACTTAAGTTTATATATGATTTAGAAGTTAAAATTTCTTGTGGATAATATTTTTGTGTCAAATACATCAGAAAAACATTTGTCAAGACCTCAACTTTTTAAAAAGCCAAATAAATACCCAAAAGTGTTTCAAGGTACAAAATACTAGTCTAGGTCAGGGTCAACAAAGAGTAGAAAAGCTAGATGCTATGCATGGGGGTGCATGCCTCATTTACCAGCAACTGGGAGGTAGAAACAAGAGGCTCGAGAGTTCAAGATCTTTCTCTATATCAGCATTTCTCAAACTGTGGGTCATGACCCCTTTCCCGGTTGAACAACCCTTTTACAGGTTGTTTACACCAGATAGTTACATTATAATTCATAACAGTAGCAAAATTAATTATAAAGTAGTAATGAATATAATTTTATGGTGGGGTCACCACAACATGAAGAACTGTATTAAAGGGTCACAACATTAGTAAGGTTGAGAACCAGTGGCCTTCATGGTTAGTGTGAGACCAGCTACAGTATGTGTCATTTGAGATGAAGGCTGAGAAGACAGCTTATGTACGGAATTGCTGTACAAGATGGAGAACCAGAGTGTGAGCTTTAGCCCCATGGAAAAAGCCAGGCTCTTACAAGTTGTATACTTGCAATCTCGATGCCGAGGAGGTGGAGATGTGCAGATACCAGGGGCTCACACGCCTAACCTATATGAGCCCCAGGGCTCAGTGAGAGAGGCTGCCTCAAAACAGAAGGGAGAAGGCTCCTTTCATCAACATCCAGCATTGTCTTGTGGCCAATACAAGCCTGTACACACACGCAAGCACCCAATTATACACACACGGACACAAAGGGTAGAGACAAAAAATATATATATATCTCACCCATTTTAGAAAACTCTAGAGGAAGACTGAGAAGGCGGCTTGCCAAGGTTAAGAAGGTGTCCTGCTCTTGAAGAGGGGCATGCTATCAGATGGTTCACAACCACCGCTTAACCCTTCAGAGGATCTGATGTTTCTGGCCTTGTAGGCACATATACTCATATGCATACATCCACACACAGACACATACTCATGTACATAATTTAAAAACAAACCTCCAGAGGACATACCATTTTCACACTTTCTGCTGGGACACAAGAACACAATACTATATCAAACTCTTTAACTTATATCCAGAGGTACTTGGAAAAATAAATGTATGAAACAAAAATTGAAAGGAAAACTGGCTTTTTAGGTAGCCCTTTAAAAACTTAATGATGATCTTGGCACTGGAGAGGCAGAGGCAGACATTAGCTCTATGAGTTCAAGACCATTCTGGTTTATGTAACTAAGTTCCAGGCCAGCCAGGGCTACATAGTGAGAGCCTATCTCAAAAAAAGAAAGACAGGAAGATAGGAAAATGAAGAAAGGAGAAGGGAGAAGGGAGGAGAGGAGAGGAGAGGAACCTGTTAACAGTCGTGGACTTGGTTTCAGCTCACATGGGAGAACCAAGAAGAACCTGGAGGCAAACCCCAGGTGGTCCTATTCCAGGCACTGGTTGCTGCAACACAGAAGTAACAGAGAGCATAAAAAGGAGACAACCCAGAAATATTCCTTTAAAACAGTGCTTCTCAATCTTCCTAATGCTGCAAACCTTTCATACAATTCCTCATATCGTGATGACCCCCAACTATAAAACTATTTTTATTGCTACTTCACAACTACTTCATATTTGCTACTGTTATGAGTCATAATGTAAATATCTGTGTTTTTTGATGGTCACAGGCTACAGGTTGGGAACCACTGTTTTAGAAGAAGCAAATCAGAAGGGCCTTGAAATCAGGTATTAAGCCTGCACAAAAAATAAGCAATGGAAATTCATGAACATTTATTTCTTCAATTAAAAAATTAATTATTAGCCAGGCGTGGTGGACTTATCTCTGTGAGTTTGAGGCCAGCCTGGTCTACAAAGTGAGTCTAGGACAGCCAAGGCTACACAGAGAAACCTGCCTTGAAAAAAACAAAACAAAACAAAAGAAAACAAAAAAGGAGCACTTATTGGCTGAGCACCGTAGCACACACCTGTAATCTCAGCACTCAGGGAGGCAGAGGGAGGTGAATCTCTGTGAGTTTGAGGCCAGCCTGGTCTACAAAGTGAGCCGAGGACAGCCAAGGATACACAGAGAAACCTGCCTTGAAAAAAACAAAACAAAACAAAAATTATTGTATGAATATGTGTGCAGGCATGTTTGCCATGGCATACATATGGAGGTCAGAGAACAACTTTGTAGAGTCAGTTCTGTTTGCACCTTTTCATCTTTACATGGCCTCCAGGAATTGAATTCACATCACCAGGCTTGCATAACAAGCACCAAAAACATCTTTTGGGCCCCTCATGAAATTTTAAAGCAAAGAGAATAAGGGAATGTTTCCAGAACATTTATAAATGAGTATCTGGAATTAAGGGAGAAAATAAAGACTGATATATTCAGAAATTAAACATAAAAAGCCATAGCTATACCCTTACCTATGAACCAACACAGGGTAGATGTATAAACATAGGATCTGAGAATAGAACCTTATATTTGTTAACACTTAAACAGAAAAAGAAAAAAAACGATGCAAGAACAAGGAATCAGAGAAAGAGGTAGCAGGAACACAAATATCAAAAATGGCTATCAAAGACTACTTCATCCTCAAATTTACCAAACAATCTGCAGTCTACTAGTAATTTGACATGATGATTGTATTAGGTTGCCAACGTTCAAGAGTTCAGTCTCAGCAGCAAGATTAAAGGTACAAAATGATCTGTTTCTCCCTGTTCCAGAGACTGTTGAGTCTTCACATGCAGTGACAGCCTCTTCCCCAAGAAACAATGGCAAAGGTCAGAGTGAACAGATTCAGCTGTTTTGGGTGGTTGGTCATCAGGGCTATCTTCAAATTTGGCGAAATTGTTGTTGTTACCATCAACGATCAATGTTGTTGCCTTCATTGATATCAACTACACACTCTACATGTTCCAGATGACTATACCCACGGCGCGTTCCACAGCACAGTCAAGGTTGAGAACGGGAAGGCCATCTCCGTCTGCTACAAGTGAAATCCCACCAACATCAAAAGGGGTGATGCTGAT
The DNA here is from genome assembly GCA_028658305.1 of Pachyuromys duprasi. Classification (NCBI taxonomy): domain Eukaryota; kingdom Metazoa; phylum Chordata; class Mammalia; order Rodentia; family Muridae; genus Pachyuromys; species Pachyuromys duprasi. The sequence goes on from CM053761.1 coordinate 55,204,265, forward strand.
GCCAAGTATGTAAGAGAGTACTGGTGTCTTCACTACTATGGAGAAGGCCCATGTACTGGCTGATTTTGTGTGTCAACCCGACAAAAGCTAGAGTCATCAAAGAGAAAGGAGTCTCAGTTAAGGAAATGCCTCCATGAGATCCAGCTGTAAGGCATTTTCTCAATTAGTGATCAATGGGGGAGGGTCCAGACCATGTTGGGTGGTCCTGGGTTCTATAAGAAAGCAGGCTGGGCAACCCTTGTGAAGCAAGGCTTCTGTATCAGCTCCTGCCTCCAGGATCCTGCCCTGTTTGAGTTCCTGTCCTGACTTCCTTCAATAATAAACAACAATATTCGAGTTTAAGCCAAATAAACCCTTTTCTCCTCAACTTGCTTTTTGGACATGGTGGTTTATTGAAGCAGTAAAACCATAACTAAGATAGCCCACTTGCAGGGAACCAAAAGGGCCACCATCTCTGCCCCTCCAGCTGATAACCCAAGTTTGCGACGGGTGTGAACCATGAGAAGTATGACAACTCACTCAATATTGTCAGCAATGCCTCTGCCCCACTAACTTAGACCCCTGGCCAAGGTCATCCACAACTTTGGCACTGTTGAGAAACTAATGACCACACTTTATGCCATCACTTCCACCCAAAAGACTTCCCATGGCCCCTCTGGGAAGCTGTGGCACGATGGCCATGGGGATGCCCACAATATCATCTCTGTATCCACTGACATTGCCAAGGCTGTGGTAAGGTCATTCCAGAGCTGAATAGAAAGCTCACTAGCATGGCCTTCCATGTACTTACCCTCAATGTATCCCTCATGGATCTTACATGCTACATGGAGGAAGCTGCCAAGAACAATAACATAAAGAAGACGGTAAAGCAGGAATTGAAGGGCCCACTAAAGGACATCTTGGGCTACACTGAGGAAGATGTCTACTTCAAATTTTGCAGTGATGCCCTCTCTTCTAACTTTGATGTTGGGCTGGCATTGCTCTTAACAACAATTTTGTCAATTTAATTTCCTGGTCTGAGAATGGATGTGGCTACAGCAACAGAGTTGTGAACCTCATGGCTTACATGGCCATGAGGAGTAAGAAGACCTGTATGGTGGTTTGAATGAGAATGAGCCACATAGGCTCATGTGTTTCCATGTCCGGTCCCCAGTTAGTAAAGACTAAGAAGTGTGACCTTGTTAGAGTAGAAGTAGCCTTGTTGGAGGAAGTATGTCACTGGGAGTGGGCTTTGAGATTTCAAAATCCCGCACCAGCCCCAGTCTCAGTCTGTCTCTCTCCCTGCCTCTCTGCCCATCAATTGGGATGGAAAGCATTCAGCTACTGTTTTAGCACCATGCCTGTCTGCTTCCCACCATGATGATCACAGACTAACTCCATAATACTATAGGTAAGCCGCAGTCAAATGCTTTCTTTTTTAAGAATTGCCTTGGTCACAGTCTCTTCATAGCAGTAACTAAGACACCCCGGACCAGCTACCCCAAAAAGAACAAATGAGAGGAAGCCTTGGATGCTAAGGAGTTCCTGTCCCAACTCAGCCCAAACCCTGAGCATCTCCCAGATCCATCCCAGATCCTCAAAAGAGGGGATGGGACTTAGGAAGCCCCACTCTTTTGAATATCATCAATAAAATCCAGTGTATCCACTTAAAAAAAAAAGTAGCAGATGATTAACAAATTATCTTTCAGAAAATAAATCAAAACCCTAGAGATAAAGCAGTTTTGTAGTAGTTGTTGCTGTATGCTTCAGATGTTGTTAATAAGCTAATCAAAATTCTCTGAATTTCCTTTTCCCTTCCCTACCTACAGTCAAAATCTAAATATGATGAATATCTGCTTTCCTACCTCCCTAGAAAGAAGCCAGTAATAGGCTCTACACCCACCCAAAAAAGAATTAGTGGATGATGACTAACAACACGTTAGGCATACCTATCATCTATGAAATGTTTGTGATAAAAATTTAGCCTAAACTTATTAAAGAACAACATAAAGAGAATATAAGACACTCAAAAGACAATCTTCACATATTTTTTTTAAAAGGGTCAATACTGTGAAAATACCACAGAAGGAAAAGAGGAGAGAAGTCTTTCCAGATTAAGAGACTCTATAATACATAAACTTTGACAGAATCCTGAATTAGGGGTACAAATGGCTGATGTCAATAATAGTTATAAAAGGAATTCTACAAACAACTGGAAGGCTCTGAATCAGGCTTCTGTAATATTACTGTTAATATTCTTTATGTGGTATACTGTGGCTACAGAAAATCTTCCATATTCTTAGAAGACAAATGTTAACTTTGAATAAATGGACTAAATGTTAACAACTGGTGAGTATGAAAAACATTAGTGAATGTAGTATCTCTCATCAACTTTTCTGTGGCTTGAAAACATTCATAGTAAAATACTGAAGAGAAAAAAACAAAGGGCCACAGCTAGGTGAACTAACAGGACACAACCTGAATAAGGTAAAGAGTGGGATAAAGCATTAAAAAAAGAAGACTTGAAAAGAAAAGCACAGTTTAAAAATCAAGGTCCTGTGTGCACAAGGGAAAAGCTCTACAAAAGGCATAAATATGGAAAGGAGAGATGGGAAAATAAAACAAAATAAAATGCACCCATATGCTATTTGTTCTGGTAAACTAGTGGCACTTCATGTAACGAGACCCTTGTACTAGCATTAATAACTATTACAGCAAATAACTCACTCCTTAGGAGGAATTCTCTGTGTATAGTGGTAGCAGGGCATATTCAAGTCTAGCAATAAATTACCTTATATTTACCTCCTATGGAGATGACCAACCCCAGCCTCTATTCTTTTTTCTTCCTTTCTTTTCTTTTTCTATATTTTGGGGGGTGGGGGGGAAGAATAGGGAGGGTTCAAGATAGGGTTTCTATATAGCCTTGGTTGTCCTGAAACTTACCCTGTAGACCAGGGTAGCCGTGAACTCAGAGATTCAACTGCCTCTGCCTCCCGAGTAATGGAACTAAAGGCATGCACCACGACCACCCAGCTTCCATCCTCTACTCTTAAATATACATTATTCACAAAGGGGTTCTCAACCTCTCAATAGCAGAAGTAGTGGATACGTGCCACTAAAACAGTATAACTTATGACTATGCCCACTATAAAAACAATTTAGAGAAAGACAATGGATCTTTGAACAAGTTATTGGGGAAAAGGAAGGGTGGGGGAATTAGGACATATAATCCCAGAATTTAAGAGGCTGAACAGGCAACCCTGGGCTACATGAGACCCTGACCAATCAATCAATCAATCAATCAATCAATCAATCAATCAATAATAAAACAAAACACAGAACAGCTCTCAAAAATACCAGGTCTATAGCTCACTGATGTCCAAAACTACTACGAAGTTGAGTTTTTTTAAGACCAGAACAAGGCCAAAAATGAAATATTTTTAACACTCATTTTTGTTTGACGTAAAATTAAGCTGTTCTTGAAACTAGAGCTACTCTCTGCAACTTCTCACTCAGATGAACTAATTCTCTTCCTATAACAATAACTGTGGATGCTAGAGGGATGGCTCAGTAGTTAAACGCAATTGTTGCTCTTACAGATGAGTTGAGTTCAGGTGCCAGCATCCACATAGTGGCTCACAACCACCCATAATTCCAGTTCCCAGGGGATTTGACACTCTTTTGACCTCTGGAATAATCACACATGCTTATGGTGTGTAAGTATACATGCAGACAAAAGACTCATATACATAAAATAAGTAAATAATATGCATTTTTTCAAGAGTTTATCATATTTTGAATTAGGTTTATGACCCTCTAGTGGAAGAGTCCTGAATAATCTCAAAACCCAGAGAGTAACAAGCTGATTACTAGAAGTATTTAACTTTGATATTCTAAGGGAAACAGGATAGCTGGTTATGACTATAAATTTTATGTCTATGACCATCAGGAAAACCCTCCCAGATACCATGCTTAAAAGAGGAAGAAGATCTGGTCAACCTCTCAAGTTTTATCCTAAAAACAGGTTCTAAGGCAGGAGAAGCCTAATACTATAAATTAAATACTGCCATATTGTCTGAGTTATTTTTTATTATTTAGCCTTTAAAAAAAAATGGGCATATGCTCTGAGTTAGATTTTTAATTATTTAATCTTTTTTAAATGGGCTAGAAAATGGAAAAGAATAGTATCTGTTCTCAACCACTCAGGAAAGGCAAACAGGCAAAGAAAATCAATAATTTTTTTGTAATTACTTACCGGAATTAAGTTAGAAAGGAGTCAGTGAAAGATCACATGAAGTTCTCTTTTTGGAAAAACTAAACATACTTCTCTAAGATTACTTTAAATAAGCAATAGATTTAAAAAGTAACAAATTATTACACTAAGAGTATGTATTAGTTATATGTGTCATAAGCTATTTTCTAACTCTGCTGCCTATAAAAAGGGGAAGAAAATGTTCTTACTGTTGACGTAATTGCCGACAGCTCTCGATATGGGTGGAAGTATTCTGATGCTGAATCCAGTCCTGTTGTTAAAAAAAAAAAAAAAAAAAAAAGAAGAAAGAAGAAAGTTGAAATTAATCATCATGCTGACTAACAAATTATGCTTTTTTTTAATTGAAGGGGCATTTGAAATTTTTACAAATCTAATCATAAGTAGCACTTATATAAATACAATAAAATTTTCACAAACAAAAATTAAAGTCCTCCAACAAATGCATTTAACTCCACATCATGTTGATCCCACTTAAAAATATTTTAATATAAAAAATCTTAAATCATACCCATGAATGTTCATTTTGAAATGCATATATATTATATATTAGGATTGAAGAAAAGCATAAATTAAAAAAAACATTTCAAATATAAAAACATTTCAAAGAACACCAAAATTCTATCAAGTAATATTTCAGAGACAGTGCCTTCAAAAGACAGCATCTCCATGACTTACTTCTCTGAAGGTCAAGCAAATGACACTGACCACCAAAACATATGATTTCAAAGGCTAGTGGCATTCCAAACAAGATATTCACTATACTGGGGAAAAGATTAATAAAATAGTAAAAACTGCCACTGATCAAATCTAATTTATTTTCAAGATTTAAAGGAAAGTAACACCATTTCAAAGACATGATATCCCTTACATATACAGCTTTACAATTAACAAAAATGTTTTCTTATACACTTTGTTTACAAATAAATGTCCTAAAATTACAATCTATAACAATAAATAGCTCCTGGAAAATATATTTGATTAAGAGAGCAAGGAAGGGAAGACAGGCAATACAACTTTTAATGTAATAGTCTTTATGGTGAAACAATTAGTTCAAACCAAAATGTCTATTAATGTTTTATTGCTTCTCCAGCACTTGGAATAGAAAAAAAAGGAGAAAGACAAAAAACAAACAAACAAACAAAAAAACAAGCCAATCCTCACTAAATAGCTTTGTATTTTAAAACTTCCTGAGAAAAACGTTTGTTTCCACTTCAAAAGTACGTTCATTTAAATCATCCCTAAAAACAAAGTTTCCACAACTACACTACAGTTGATATTAATTCTGAAATCTACCTTGGCAAGAATTACCTGTTGATATTAATTCTGAAATCTACCTTGGCAAGAATTACCTGAAAGTCAAGCTACTACTAACACTGCATATAAGTTTTGGCAAACCAAAGGATTTCATTAAACTTCCTGGCTCAATTGTATACACTAAAAACAAAATATCTGCATATCCTACTTAGTGCTACAAACAGAAAGCTAAAATCAGCAACCAAGAGTCTGTAGTATTGCGCTGGAGAGATGACTCAGAGGTTAAGAGCACTGACTGCTCTCCCAGAGATCAATTCCCAGCAACCACATGGTGGCTCACAACCATCTATAATGAGATCTGGTGCCCTCTTCTGGCATGCACCTGTACAGAACATTGTATACAAAATAAATAAATCTTTAAAAAATTATTAAAAAAAAAGTCTGTAGTAGTGCCCAACTGATGTCTTTGATATAAATTAGGTATTATTTTTAACCAAACAAACACACTGGCAGGCAGGAAATTAGGCATGATTTATTTGTACCATAAATTTATTTGAATAAGGTGCCAACATTTATAAATCCAAATTGCACCCCCAAGTCTGATTTCCAGCTTTTCTTGAAACACATACAAAGAAATGATAAAAATGGATATGCCTCTTTGTGATAACTACGTAAGCTGAAGGTAGTCACTGCTCTACTTACTTAAGGCACTTTCTCTAATTCAACTCACACATACACACTAACTCTCCACAGGAAACCTCGATATACAAAGCTCAGTAAATCTAACTACATAACCCCAATTTCTAGGCTTCATGGTGACTGTACCCAAATGCTCAAAAGCAGCACTGCCTCTAAAGGAAAAATAATTATCTAAGAAGCAAAGATGCTCCATGAACTACAGATTTGGGCTGGCTCTGAATCAAACTATGAAAATACCGATCCCTTATCAAAGCCTGTTCTTTATCCTCTGACTAGCTTTAAAAAAGACAGACAGACAGAAAGAAAAGGTTTGTTGCCCAATGGCCAGAGTTCAATCCCACCCTGAACACACATGATGAAAGGGGCGGGGGGGGGCCTAACTTTCACAATATTCTGACCTCAACAAACTCTCCGTGGACACGTGTGCCCACACACACAAACACAAAATATATAAATAAATAGATAAATTGGAAAAAAAAATTTGAATCAAGTTATTTCAATCAGGACATAGGAAATCAAGGCAAATTCCTTTGCAGCCAGAACCCCAATTTGTGAAGAAACACATTCCATATTCTATTACTGCATTTTCAAAGTTTGCCTCAGGCTATAGTTTTAAGATAGTTCAAAGATAGAAAGCAGATATTGTAGGATTTACTTAGTAGGAAAAGCCTGAAAGTAAAAGCTCGCAATGACTGGCTACATATTTTTAATATCACAGATCCACACGCATACATAAGGCAATAAATATACTATGGGAACAAGTGGCAATGTGTACATCTAAATCCACATTCACATGCTACCACTGTCCGTCAAGCAGGGAGAAATTCTTTAATTAGATGAGCCTCAATCTTTTGTGCCGACTGTAAGGGCTGGGAGTGGGGAAACATATATATACACGTATACATATATATGCATAAATATCTATATAGCAAAGCATGTGCATACATTTACAATGTATGTTACTTCAGCAGTACACAAGCCAGGGCAAACTTGTGGAAGTCAGAAGACAACCTTGGAGGTCAGTCCTCACTTTCCACCTTGAGACAAAGTCTCTGTTGTTTTTCACTGCATACACCAGGCTAGCTGGCCTGCAAGCTTTTGGAGAGTTTTCTGATTTCTATCTACTCATTCCCAATAGGAGTGCTGCAGATGTTCATGTTATTTGACCATCAGGCTTTGACATGGATCCTGAGGATCTGAACATCGGTGCTCACACTTGTGTGCCAAGTGCTTCTACTCATTGAGCCATCTCTACAATCCAAAAGAGGTGTTTTTAAATGACTAAATTATTTTTCCCTGATCTTAAATTTTTATTCTAGCTTATTAACCCAGGCTTCTCCGCTTTACACTTGAAGAGCTGTGGAAGCCTCCAGTCAAGTGGCCTATCCTAACTCCCTTCTCCCTATTCGTCCATACTTAACTCTCCCCAAAACACTTTCCATGTGTTGCTTCACATACCAAAAATTTTAACTAGCTCCCCAATGTCTTTCACCTCCAATCTGAATTGATAAACAGCCTCTCGAGGCCTTACATATTCATTTCTAGTATGTTTTTCACTGTCTCCTGTCATAAGGCCTTCTCTAAGAACCTTTGCCTCTCCGAATGTCACTGCTCCCATCCAGAATGCCATTCTTTCTCTTTAGACAGAAATATTTAACCCACCTCATCATTCAAAACTCTTCAAACTACTACAGAAAGAGTTCCTTTCCAGACCATTCTGTTCTGAACAAATTTAGTACATCTGGTAACTTGTCACTCATCAGTCTTAACCAACTAGACTATAAAAATCTTCTGATACCATGAGCACATTTATGCTTTCCATCTTCATCACAAAACTGCTAGCTACTCTACAGGTATTGTAATGTTGGCCTGACCACTACAAATCTGAAATCAAGGTAAAAGTAACAATATCTCTCCCCTACAGTGTGCACAAATGGTTAAATATCACCAAGCCATTTGTTTCCAACTTTTAAAATGTCCTCAGGTAGATACATACATACATACATACATACATATATATGTATATATGTATATGTATTTCCCAAGTGAGATTATATAAACTGCTTTAGAAAACAATTAAATTTTATAGTTCTTTATTTCTGCACCAGCACTACTGGACAATCACACATAAAACCAAATCAGTGAATACATAATAGATAAAGAAATACCTTTTCTACAATACAAAATAAAAACTTCATAAGTTCTTTAAGACATATTTTCTTCAACTCATTATGACTGATTAAAAGTTCAAAATAAATGGAGGAGTTAGAACCAGTTACAGTAACAAAGGAGCATCCAACATTCAGTCCAGATTACAAAGCGCTACAAATGAATTACGGTGAGATTTTTTTCTGTGTGGCAAATGGCTCTACCCCCTCTGGTGGAATAAGGCAACTACTACTATATTAAAATTCAGCATATTTGTCTAAAATGGATAGATTGCTGGTTTCTGATTGAACCCAGGGCCTGGTATGTGCTAAACATGTGCTCTGCCCCTGACCTACACTCCCAGTCCCAAGGCTTTCTTTTGCTACAGTTAACCTGAAGACAAGAGCAATCAATTCAGGTTTTAGATTATTGACGGAAACCTAATAAATGAATACAAAGACAATAAAATGGCAGCATTTGCAGGAGGAAAAAAAGAATAACAAGAGATCTAAAACCTCCACATATGCAAGCCTCTTCAAGCTACCCAGCCAACTAAAGGCTAAAGCTTAATTAAAGCTCCATAAAGTACATTCCATTCTCCTCACTATCTTTATCTATAAACTGAATTACTAAACAGAAAAATCAGGAAAATCACCTATGTTTAAAAAAGGGAGTGGTAGTAGATCCTGCTGAAATTTACTAGTGGTTACTATCACAGAGTATATACTATATAATAGTATATACTTCAGCACCTGTGCAAAATTTTCCTTCTGTCTTCACTAACCATAAAGGTACCTTAAGCATATATTGGGGACTGAACTCTCTGAATGTTTAGCATTTTACTCTATTTTCTGAGTTCATGGCTGGTTCCATAATCATCACTACATCCTGAGTCATTCTACTCTGAAATTCTTTTAAAAATTACTGGTCCATATAAAATCAGAAACATGTAAAGCAATATTAAGATCTTTAGCTTAGAACAGGTATGTGCATGGCTATAAGATATACTGTCCTTTAAAAGTGTACACTACAAATGAGTTTTATATTTTTATGCTAATAAATCTTAAATATACTTTTTCATGTAGCACTACTATAAATACACATTATATAAATTTGATACTGTATAAATGGGATAACTACAAGTTCAAAATAAATGGCACACTATATAGTATGCCAAGTAACAAGATGCAGAAGCCTAACATTCATTTCAGTACTAAGGTTACTTACGATTACAAGTAGGTGAAGGAGTTGCAATCAAATTGTCACTTAATGCTTTGTTAACAGCAGCATACGTAACAGAATTTAGAGAAAAACTGGGCGCTGAGCATCATTGTACAGCAATCTTTTAAAAAACACTCACCTTCAAATGACTACATTCTACGTTACACAGAGAACACAAATGTGGAAATATTCTTGGAGACGCTGCATAATAATCATTCATCATAGAAGGGGTTGGCAGTCTCTTCATTTTCTGGGCATCAGCTTGTGTAAACTTCGGTAGCCATGAAGCTTTCACAATCCCAAAGGGAGACCGAATGGGAAGGTCAGCCTCTGATTGGTAACTCTTTTTACTTCCTTTAGGTCCAACATGTGCATCAGCTGAACTGATCACAGGCTTAGGTGGGATCCGCTCTCTCTGGCTTAAAACTGAAATTAATTCAGATGAAAAGGGTGGCTGGTTCACAGATGAAGTAATCAGAGACTGGCTTGTTGTCTGGCTAACTGTTTGGCTAATAGACTGGCTGATGGATTTTACAGGTTCAAGGACTGACTGTCCTGAAATGTGTAAGCCTGACATCTTGCTTCCACTCTCAACTGGGAAAAAAGACTGATTGGAGGACTCACCAGGGAAGTCCATCTGACGAAATACATCTTCAACAGGAAACACAGAATTACATATCACATTTGGAGTGGAAACAGTTGTGCTCTGCTGCGACCGAAATTCATTCTTGACCTCATCAGTAGGAATTTCAGGATCATAAATACGTACTTCAAGTGGATCTTCTGTATAACCATATTTGCTTGCATGCCCATAATCAATTACATTACTTGAAACTGCTTCATTACCAAGTGTTTCCTTACTCCTGCTATGAGAAGGTAAATTAGGTAATCGGCGCCTCATTTTTCGCATTCTTATATCCCTCAATATTAATGGCATATTTTCAGGAGTTAGCTGTTCATCAGGATAGCGACTAAGTTCTTCTAGGTCTTCATTTGATAATCCAAAACTTGCTAAGATACTTGAGGCGCTCTCTTTCGTATAGCGGCTCTGGACCTTAGGACTCTGCTCTGCAACCTGTGTTACAGAACTCTGTTTCACTCCCACTGGTGGAGTTCCATGAGGCTCATCATCCCACCGACTACCATGCGGCTTCCCCTTCTTTTGTTGTGCTTCATGAAAATCCAATTTTTCTTTGGTTAATCTTGGATCAGTTCGATGTTGAGTTACCTGAACATTCATTCTCTGTGGTCCCATGTTCTGATAAGATTCCTGGCCAGGAAATCTGTGTGGAATTCCACGGGCTCTCCCTGCTGGGTAAAATCTTGGAAGACCCATAGATCCAGGCCTCACAAATGGTCCTGGAGGCCTCATCCCAGGAGGATTAGGTGCTCGTGGCCTTTGAAGTGGAAAGGTCCCTCGAGGATTAAACCTGGGTCTCGACATGGCTACTTTCAAGAATGCCTGATTTAATAAAGTATAAGGTGGTGTTGAACCATATGAGGCAACGGCATTCAGCTGCTGAAGGGCCAATTGAGTCTTAATCTGAGCAAAGTGCAAAGGAGATGGGCCCAACAGAAGTGGGTTTGCAATGCCCAGGCTCAAGGAATTCACAAGTGGTGCGAAATTTTCCAAGAATAACACAAAGCTGAAAGTTAAAACACAAATATTAGATCATTTTAACTCAAACTACTTCATGAAGTGGATTCTACAGCCAGAGTAAAACATTTTGAAATCTAGCCATGATACCATTTTGTACTGCATATACTTTTAAAAAGTAAGGGCTTACAAAGATTTAAATTTTCCCCTAAAACTTTCTCCTCTTTTCTGAATTCAGAACTCAAACCCCAAACCTCAAGCCAGAGTTCATGTACATTTGCTGAGCAGGATGTGCTGTGCTGGGTGCTGTCCTAGGTGCTGAGATGTAATTCACAAGTCTTTTACATAATCTTGAAAAAGACTGAGGACTTATTTTGTACTTTTATACTGAAAAAAAAAAAGATGAAGGCATTAAGATTCTCAGAAACGAACACACACTAGTGTGATCAGACATATGAACAAAGAAAGAACGGTAACTTTAAACGTTTATTTAGACCCATTTTTGTAAGATACATTCTTCCTTGGAATCAACCTTCACATCTGCCAAATTCTACATGGCAATTAAACTATACTTATATTCCTGTTATTGAACAGTTGTTTATAGTAAAGAAAAATTGTGTCACCAAGAATCTAATTACAAAGTCTAGCAAAGCAAGTGCGATGGCATGGAACTCTTTATAACATACAACACAACATAACAACAAAACCAGTTGTCGTGATCTTTCTATTTTTGAGAATACAGACAAAATACAGAGGTAACAATGATTAGCTTAATAGACAATGTCCATGTTTTACTTGCTGTTCTATGTAGTTTACACAGATATACTGTATCATTTAGTTCTCACAAGTCCCAGAGATAAGCATAGTTTTACACTGAGAGATTAAGTAATACATAGGCATTTGATCCTGGGATTTGCATCCAAATCAAATTCAGACTTAATTTAGCCCCACAATCAATGCTCACCACCACTAACGTATGTGAACAACACTATCCTGCAGGTCTCAAACATTAAATTTGCTAAAAGCAGTTACCAATCAATCTCATATTGCTACACTACCCAGTCTAACCAACTTCAGAGAAGCTGCACTTCGGCTATCGTTCAGGACCAAGGTCAGCGCCACAGTAAGTGACTTCTCTCTTCCATCTATTTATGACTTAATTATTTTTAAGTATGTTTGTGTTCAATTACATACATGTAAGTATGACTGCCTGAGGAAGCTAGAGGCATCGGATTGCTTTGAACTAGTTACAGGTGTCTGTGAGCTGCCCAAATGGGTGCTGGGAAAACCTGAATTCTCTCTCCAGCCCCAATCAAGTTTTATTAGGTTCTGGTTCAAGTCCTCATGCTTTACTTAAGGTTATTAAAAGATAAAAAATATATTTGGATAAAATATTTATTTGGTAAGCATTCTCCCTCAACCATTTTGCTTATCAACACATTTTTCCCCAGAGCTAAGACCTCATAAGCGTGCTCTACCACTCACTGAGCTACCCTCTCACCCTTTCTTTAATTTTTGTAAAAGGACATTTTTAATTTTTAGCACATTATTCCTGTTCAAGCATCTAAGAGGATCCCATTCTTTTATTTCTTGTCTTCATGTGTAATGTCCAACCAATCTGCCAATCTCCCTCTACCTTTGTAATATACCAGGCATTTATTCCAGCTAGGCTTTTGTAACTTTCTCTTCCCATTAAAGAAAACAATTTGCTGTGGTTAGTGGATTATTCAATTTCATACTTATTCTGCATGGTCAGCTCCATCAAATTTTCTGTGACCACCAAGACCATGTAAGTCTCAACATTTTTTCTTAATTATTGCTTGAATCACTTTTGGTATCTCTAGCTTATGTTTTGTGTTAATAAAATGCATGCCTTTCTTAACAATGCATCAAGGGAAGCTATTATGTTCACCGTAAGATTTTTCTCACGAGTATATAAAACCCTATTCAGAGGAACCTCAAATATTTTTTGAAGTATTTGAAAGATCACAATCAAAGCCACCATTATTAACGTACATACATGAGGTTTTAAAGCTTTGTGTGCATCAATCTATACACGTGGATGTGGATGAATGTGGGTATGTGCTGGCCACACCACATATAGAGGCCAGAGGACAATCTCAGTTGTTGTTTTTTGCCTTCTACTGTGTTTGAGACAGGGTCTTTTGCTGTTTATTACTGCATATGCCAGGCTGGCCAGCCTAAGACCTTCTGGGGATACTATTACTCTCTACTCCCCATCTCCCAGTAGGAGTTCTGAGATTACAGAAGCTAGATACCACAACCAGCTTTACATGAGTTCTAGAGATCTCAACTCGTATCTTCATGTTTGTGTGGGAAGTGTTAACTACTGAGATATCTCCCCAATCCTCAGATTTCAAGTTAGAATAAAACATAAAAATAAAAATTGCCCAGGCTATGAATTCACCAACAGCAGATCCAAATCCACTATTTTAAAAATGTTATTTGTAACAAATTCCAGAAATCACAAATCATTAAACCAGCTTACTTCTGCTATAGCAGACTTACTCCTAAGAACAACTTTGTTTTTACCTGCTCCTTAAAAATAAGCACTGCTTAGGTAAGCAGTTTTTATCTATTCTTTTAATTTTTTTTATTTGCATGTGGTGTGTTTGTGTGTGCATGCATGTATGGAAGCTGTCCTCAATCATTTTCCACCTAAACCATTTTTTTTTTTTTTGAGATAGGGACTCACTGTGCCTCAAACTTACTTGCCTCACACGTACTAGGATTACTGACCCTACCCAAACACCCTCCCAACACACACACATACACACACATACACACACACACAACTTTATTTTTCAAGAAACGGTCTCTCACTAAACCTGGAGCTCACCATTGTGGCTTGCCAGTGAACCAGAGATTCTCCTGTTTCTACCTTCCTAGCTCTGACCTTTATTTTCTGTCCCTGGGTGATGTGGATCAAACTCAGGTCCTCATGCTTTCTCTACAAGCACTTTATTGACTGACAATCTCTCCAGCCCCTACTGACTCTCTATACCATTTTCTGCAGTTGATGAAGATTGCTCTTAAACCAGGAGAAACACAAATTCTTTTAAACACTGTTTCTTCTTCCCAAGTAAAACACAAAGGGTACATATTTATCAGCCATCCAATTACTGTATGTATCTACGAACAATTCTAAACTGAAAAGAACTACATGTAAGCAAAACCCTATGTATTCTTTAAGTTCTTAGCATCCTGGCCTCACAGTTATATACATGATAAATTAACAGAATATAAACAGCAGCCAGTTTACAAACTCTATTCTTTATGGCCTCTGATTAAAAAAATAATTAAGTTATGCCCCTAACAAAGAAAAAAACAGCTGCTGGGGCTGGAGAGACCGCTCCACACTTAAAAGCACTAGCAAAGGACCCAAGTTCAGGTCTCAGAATTCAACTATCTACAACTCAAGTCCAGGGGAATCTGATACCCTCTTCTGGACTGCACAGATGTTGCATGCACATGCATGCCAGCAAAACACCCTGACAAAATAAAATCAAATCTTACGAAATAAAGAGAAGAAACATGGATTTTGAGAATGATACTAAAAACAATGAACAAAACAGGAACCAAAAGACAAACATAAATTGGCATTAACATAAAAATGAGCCAAATAAAGCAAAATAGCCATTACAACCTTTTAATATTTAATTCTAAGAGCTCTAGTCATAAGAGGCTTGTTCACCTAGAAGAAAGTATGGATAGCCAACTTATGAAACCATTAAATAAACCCGGAGAAACTAACCTAAATTAATCTCTGAGCTTTTAATTAACTTCTTTGAATACCGATATAATTAAATATTGACTTTCTGATTGCTTGCTTGTTTGTTTTTCAAGAGAGGGTTCCTCTATGTAACAGACCTTGTTGTCCAGGAACTTATTTTTTCAGACCAGACTGAGATCTGCCTGTCTCAGCCCCCCAAGTGCTGGGATTCAAGGCACGCACCATCACACCAGGCACAATTAAGTTTTTACTCCTAGGTATATATCTAATGCATAAAATAAAAAGTAGCAAATAAAATCTTTGCTAGCAAAATCATTGCTAAAAGGCAGCCATAGTGGGGGATGCCTGCAGTCCCAACTACTTTGGAGGAAACAGGGAAAAAAATAAATCACTTGATTCCAGTAGTATTAAGGGCAGCACAAGAGTCCATCTGATTATGATGGTTCACACTGCTCTCCTTACAAAGGGCTAAGAGGACTGGGACAAACTAAGGCCGGACTAGGCTACTGTGAGCTTTAGGCCAGTAAAAAATACAATGTGTAAAGTTCCTACTTATTGATAGATAGACAGACAGAGCCATCACTAGAGTAAACTGAAATTTTGATATTTTCTTTTAATTTTTGTGTATATAATTAGAAGTGGATTTATATCAATTATCATTACTATTATTGTTATTATTATATTTTGTTTTTTGAAGACAGGACTTCTCTGTGTATTTCTGGCTGTACTGGAACTCACTGAGTAGACTGAGTTTCATGGTTTGCAATGCTGTTTAATAGTCATCTCACTTTAGATACACAAAATCCCTGACGGACATGAAGATTACATATTAATCCTTGGAATACAGCTAGAAAGTAACCACACATGAACAGAGAACCTATATCCCCTGCCCTCACTTTTTTATATACTAGATCCCAGGTATATATAGTAAATTTATCTTATAGCTTTTTTCTAATTATTTTTTAAAGTTCTTTACCCTCCACCAAAAGCAAGAAAAAAGTAAAAATACCCTATAAACACCCAAAGACAAGTTTTCTATGAACTCATAACAAAAGGACAATATTTTTAAATTTTTTCTTTAGGTCTATTTCCTCTATCTCCCTTCCCCAACCCCAGACAGGGTTTCTCAATACCAGGCTGGCCTTGAACTCAGACCTGCTTGCCTCTGTCTCCCGGATTAAAGGTGTGCTTGTGTTCCAGCCAGATCTCTCAGACCTAGGTCTTTGGATGTGATCTCTTGCCAGAGCAGCCGTGTTCTGAATTAAAATTCCTCTATAAAACATGCTCTCCTGAACACAGGCAGATAGTATTACCTACCCTGCCATCCTTAATAAACACAGTATGTTAGGACTGGGAAGACGGATTAGTAAGTGCCAAGACCTACCTTTGATTCCCAAAGCTGGGTGTAGTTGTGAGCTGGGAAGACAGACAGGCAACCAGATCTTTAGGGTCTCACTGGCCAGTCAGCCTAACCTACTTGTTAAGTTCCAGATCAGTAAGAGACAAGATCTCCAAAAAGGAGAAAGATTGGGCTGGGGAGATGATTCAAACATGTTAAGAAAGCTTACTGCACTGCACAAACATGAGGACCTGAATTCAAATCCCCCAAACTCATACAAAAAGTGGGGTATCCGAGCCAGTGCCTCAGGGGATAGAGACAAGAGCATCACTGGAACTTACTGGCCACTAGTTTAACTCTAGATTCAGTGAGACCCCACTTTACAGGAATACGGCGAAGAGTGAGAAAACAGAACACACAAATGTAGGCAACACCTCAATAACATCCAAGGTTGTTCTCTGACCTCCATACATACATGCACATGTGCCCGAACACGTACACACGTACAGATTCACAAATAAATGAATTAGCTCAAGAGAAACTACCTGATCCAAGCTGGAATAAAGAAATCACCTCTGGAATTACTTAGTCATAATTACAAATGAGAAAAGTCGAAAGTTCACAAAACTCAAATGCTGTTGAGAACTGTATTTACCACCTTACTGAGAGCATAAGTACTAAAACAAGACAAAAAACAGCACAGTACAGGAAAGTAAGACCAAAGGTGAACAGCACTGAAGGTTTGGATGTCCAGCCCCACGTGCTTTAGAGATGCAACTGCTCTCTTGTCCAACCTTGTGGTTATATGTAGGATATGGGCCAAAATTTGTTTTTCCTAAAGTGGGTTCCAACATCTTAAAATAAGAATACTTAACTATGCCTTAATATATCAAAAACCTTAAGATACAAGAGCATGTATATAATATAATATAATATAATATAATATAATATAATATAATATAATATAATATAATATAATATAATATAATATAATATAATATGTATATAGAGCATGTTTCTCAACCTGTAGGCTATGACCCCTTTGGGGGTTAATTGACCTTTTCACAGGAGTTGCAAATCAGATATTTAAAAATGATAACATTGGCAAAACTACAGCTATAAAGCAGCAATGAAAATAATTTTATGGTGGGGGGGTTACCACAACACCAGCAATTGTATTAAAGGGTCACAGCACTAAGAAAGGTTGAGAATCACTGATGTAGAGTATCTTTATTTTTGGAGGGAAGAGCATTATTTATGGTTACAACACAAGAATGAAGTGGGGAAAACCAGTTAGTTATAAATGGTAATGGTTAATAACACTAACAGGACATGGGAACATTTCAAGTAGAACATCTTTCAAATGTTTTTGACCTTAGGAGGCAGGTGAAATTAAATCAATGAGAATGGAAAGGGAAGAAATATCTTTATCCGATCTAAAATAAAACTGGCATAACCATATTTCACATGAATAATCACAATTTACTTAAGGGGAAAAAGAAAAAATTAATAGTTATGAAGCTATCATTCAATTTAAATATGCTCAGTTTTGGTAGAGCGGAGAGAAGGAGAACAAAACTTTATTATTTTCAGTAATATGAAAGAAACAATTCCAAAATACTTTACTATTACTGAACTGAAGAAATAAGTAAATGTTTTCATGGTGTTGAGAACCAGGGCTCTTACTGTGGAAGACAAGAAAAATAAATAGGAAATGGGCAGATTAGTGAATTGAGCAGTAATAAAGTACTCAACAGTGATGTCTATAAAACAAATTAACCAAGGGAAGAAAAGGAAAGGCTCTTCTTGAGCACTGAGTACCAATTGATAACTGGAGAGAAGGTAGAATAGGAAAATCATTTTTAAAAGAATACCTTAAACAAGAACCATGAGCAAGTGTTATACCCAGAATGAGTGAGTGATGTGCAGGACATTTCTATGTCTTCAAATTTCTCTCCACAGCGAACACTTTAACCAACATATGATGAAACAGCATCACCCATAAAGGGCTGACGGACATATGCAAGTCAAACCTAATGCATATAGTCACTATGTTTAATCAAGGATACCAGACAAGGGTTTGGAGAGATGGCTAAACTGTTAAGAGCACTGGTTGCTCTTCCAGGGGTCCTAAGTTCAATCCCCAGAAACCATATGGTGGCTCACAACCATCTACAAAGAGATTTAGTGCCCTCTTCTGGCATGCAGGCACACATGCAGACAGAACATTGTATACATAATTAAAAAAAAACAAACACTTTATTTAAAGGAAAAATAAGAAATGCTGGGGCTGGAGAGATGGCTCAGAAGTTAAGAGCACTGGCTGTTTTTCAAAGATCCTGAGTTCAATTCCCAGCAACAACACAGTGGGCTCACAACCATCTAAAATGAGATCTGGTGCCCTCTTCTCAAGTGCTGGCAGGATACTGTATAAATAATAAATAAATCTTTTTAAAAAATGTTTTCA
The DNA here is from genome assembly GCA_028658305.1 of Pachyuromys duprasi. Taxonomy (NCBI): domain Eukaryota; kingdom Metazoa; phylum Chordata; class Mammalia; order Rodentia; family Muridae; genus Pachyuromys; species Pachyuromys duprasi. Next base: position 55,222,996 of record CM053761.1, read on the forward strand.
TAAACATTACACTAGCAAGTGTAAAGAGACATGGTAACTACATACAGTATCTGACCCTAACCTAACTTCAGGATGGGGAAAAAAAAAAGTGTATTAAAAGCACTAATAGGTGTAGCAAAAACCTAGACTGTAGACTTTTATCAGTTAAATTTGCTGACATTGTAACTGTACTATAAAACAACTTATCCCTATGATATACATAAGAATTTAAAGAAACAACAGTGGAAGCTGGGAGCGGCAGTACACACCTTTAATCCCAGCGCTCAGAGAAGCAGAGGCAGACAGATTTCTGTGAGTTTGAGGCCAGCTCAGTCTACAAAGGGAGCCCAGGACAGCCAGGACTACACAGAGAAACCCTGTCTTGAAAAGAGGGAAATAAAACAAAACAAAACAAAAACAAAAACCACAATGTATAAAATGTATTGTCAAATAATGAGTAAGAGAGGAGAAAGACCTCATTTTCCTGTCACTCAGAGATTAAATTAACACAAAATTAATGATGCAACATTTTATGTCTAACACTGGACTATATAACTTAACTATATCCTAGGTCAAAAAGATTACAAACAAATAAAACAAGAGGCAGAAAATTTGCAATATAATAAAGAGCATTAACTGCAAATTTGGCCCTTCTTTTTCTACATCATGTACTCTCCCTAACTACTGACAGTCAGCCAATTACAAAATCCATAATAATCTAATCTTTGGGGAAATTTCCACTGATTTGAACATACCCACCCAGGCTAGGAGGAGTGCCAATGACTGACTTCATACAAAACTGGTTTACTCCCATAAGTAAAACTTAACACTATCAACTAATTTTAGACAGGCAGCACAGAAAAATGTCTAAAAATTAGACCCTAACATAACAAAAGTATTTTGATCCTATATTCAATATTTCAATCTGATTCTGCTGTTTATTAACAATGTGTTAAAAAAAAAAAGCAAACAAAGTGTTTTCAAAATGGAAATTAAAAAAAAAACTTAAGGATGACTCAACAAGTAAGAGCACTTGTTCTTGCAGAGGACCCAGGTTTGGTTTCCAGCACGAACAAGGTGGCTCAGAACTGTCAGTAACTCCAATTCCAGGATATCCAATGCTCTCTTCTGGCCCCTTCAGGCACTGCACACACAGCTCACAAACATACTTTCAGAAAAAACATTCATAAGTAAAATTTAAAAACTGTCAAAAATGTACTGTGAAGATTAATTAATATTATATCTCCTGGCATGCAAGAGGTATTCAACATTAGGTAAGTAAACAAAATGCTTTTATGCTTTTAGGCAGATAGCTGTTCTTTTATTAAGGGTAACTCCTGAAAACACTGTATCAGAAACAGTAACTGTTTCTGTACACTTCCTCCTTTCTCTCAGTTGTTTCTAAACTCAGATCTAGCAGTTCCTGAGTAATTTTAAAACATATTTTTATTCATATGGGGACAAAGGGGTGTGGGTGTCATGCTGTTTGAGAGGAGAGCTAAGGAAACTTGGGAGAATGTGTTATATCTTTGTTTGTTTGTTAAAGACAGGGTTTCTCTACGTAACCTTGACTGTCCTGGACTCCATTTGTAGACCAGGCTGGCCTTGAACTCACATCGGCCTGCCTCTGAGATTAAAGGCATATACCACGACGCCCAGCTCTCTCTTTCTAATATGTGGGTTCTGGAGATCAAAGAGGTTGTCAGGCTTGGCAGCAAGCAACTTTACCCACTAAGTACATATTTAAAGTTACATCAAAATGTATAGATTCAAATGTTCATAAATCAAAATCATAAATTTGTAACTGCTCCAGTTACAAATTTTATTTGGATTTTGACTCAAAAAATTTACTACTTGCATGTGTGGTAGAGGGGAAATTTCAATACTCTCTGAATGGCTGATTATTAAGAAATCATTAACAAATTAATAAACAAGCATTTGGGAGGCTCAAGCTTGGGAACCTGGAGTTTGAAGCCAGTCTGAGCTACCAAAAGGACCCTGTCTTAAAATACAAAACTAAAATTCAGAAGAAAAAAAGGCAATTTTTGCTAAGCACAGACAATTTTTAAAACAATAAAAACAGGGCTGGAGAAATGGCTCAGAGGTTAAGAGCACTTCCAGAGGCCCTCAGTTCAATTCCCAGCAAAGATGGCTCACAACCATCTATAATGATATCTGGTGCTCTCTTCTGGCCTGCAGGTATACATGCAGCCAGAATATTGCATACATAATAAACAAATCTTAAGAAAAAAAAAAGAAAATAAAAATATAAGGACAATGCAGGACTGGAACATGAGCAGAGATTAGTTTCTAAGAGCTGAAAAAATATATTATATATATAATATATATATATAAATAATGTCCCATGCTAATCCCTAAACTCACATCTATATTCCCTATTCTTGTCAATCCAAAACTTATTATTCTTGATCCTTACAGAAGTAATGTGGCTATGGGTTTTAATTCTATACGTCACATTCTTTCCTCATTCTTTTCCACTATTTTCTTCTCATTTCTATATCTTTTCCTCCCATTTTCAACTACAAATTTCAAATGGAACAAAGAACAATAAAAGGTTGGATATAAATGAGGGTTTGTTAAATTTAGTCACACCAAATATTTTTTATTTGCTGATCTGTAAACTATCACATTTCAATATTCATTAGCTTCTGTTCCCTTGAGAAAAAGAAAAACAAAAAACAAAACAATAACAAAACCAGCCCAAACTGTGGTACTAGAGTAGAAGCACTGTTTCTTATATATAACATTTCATTGAGAAACTGGACATACTCAAACCTTCATCAATGGCAAGGCACAGTGAATTAAGCACAAGAGCCCTTCCTGAATCTGCACCTATGAGCTGGGATAATGTACAATACTACAGCATCCAATACAGCCAGTTACTCACACACAAAGACTAACAAAATTGTTTAATTACTTATTACAAAGCAGGGCTCATGCCTGTAATCCCAGCACTAACCCCAGGAGTTACGTCCTGCCTCTGCCTCCAAATCCAAGACCACCCTGATCAAATCTACACATTTGAGTACTAGGCTAGTCTGTGCTACATAGCAAGATCTTGTAAATAATCAACAAACTATTACAATAAATTCTGGTAAGTGCAATAAAAGGCATGTATTAACTTTATAGATGGAAAACACTTTCAAGTTTGATAGTTTTCAATTCTATTAATTAAATCTAAATTCCTTTTAGTTAAAAGGAAGTATCCATAGGCTGCAATTTTGTATCAGAAGATGTTACCTAGTCAAAATTTTGAAATAAGTAACACTGAAACTTCTTAAGAACATCCATGTGCTGAAGGATAGGAGCATTCCATACTCAGTGTACAAAAGAAATAAATCTCAAACAGCAAGTAGTGTTACCTTACAGATAAGAAAACAAAAGACTAAAACTAGTCTCACATGTAAGAGAAAAACAGATTCGGATCCATAACGTCTGGTTCTAAAACCTATTCTCTGACCATCAGACTCATTATTTTTGTTTATCACATAAAAATCAAAATTTCAGAGATCTTAAAACACACAAAAAATGACTGTGAAAACCTTTATGGCATAAAACTTATGGCATAAGTACACTCCATAACAGATGCAAAAAAACCTAAAATATAATCAATATACAAGGTAATACATTTGTGTCATATGAATATATTTGAAAACTAGTTAAAACAAATGAAGGAGATTTTTGTGTTTTCTTTCAACTGTTTTATCTTTACCCATTAGTTCCGACACAAATGACAAGGCAGGGAATGGCTTAGCATATTTTAGTATGTTACATGTTGGATTCCACATATCTGCGAGTACACATTACAAAATATGAGGATATAAAAGTTAAAATTTTGTAAAGCAGAATGCAACATAAGCCCTTTAAATCTGAAATGTATAACCATTAAAATTTGAAGAAATGTAATGCACAAGTTTATTTTTGTGTTAACGTCTTTACATTAACTTTTCTTGCAATCTTTTTCCAGTTTGTCATTTTACATAACCTCCTTGAAAAAACAAATTAACCCTTCATACATAAAATGCCGGAATGGGAGGATTTTGTGTAAGTATGAACAATTTCAAAACTGGTTAGGAAAGATGAATCCGCATGGTCGGGTGAATTCTGGTGACAGGCTTTTCTTCAGAAGTTTTCACTCAGTATTCCTTCCAGAATTCCCGAACTGCTAAAGGGTAATTTTAATATTAAGTAGCTCGAGGCTACAATCACTGTCAAGCACAAAGATTTTGTAATAGTGAGACTCCCTCATAGGCAATTACTTCCAACAACAAAGGATGTCTGAAACATCCTCGGGGATGAGAGTCGGTGGTGCAGACATCTCTGCTCGATAACAAAACAGACCCAAGCTAGGAATCACACCAACAAAGGCAGGTATTCCGAACGTGCGGTGTTCACGACTACTCTAAGAATGTGGAAGTGTCACCGCCATTTACACCCCAGGGCCGACATTTTCAACTTCGTTGCTCACAGGAGCGCGGTGCCCGCACGCCCCCATCCCAGACCCCTGCAAGGACGCTCTTGCAGCCGGGCTAAGGGCGCACGCGGCCCAGCGGGCTCCGAAAGGCGCTCGGGCGCGGTGGCCTCCCGGCCCCGATAGCTGTCAGGCCAGGAGCGGCAGAGCCGCGGCGCTAAGAGCGGGCGGCCGAGCCTCCCCGGCGGCTGCCCGCTCCGGCGCGGGGCTGCGGCATCCGGCGGCCGCGCCCAGGAGCACTCGGCCCGGCGAGCGGCGAGGGGAACCGGCCACGGCCGAGGCCCACCCGGGGGTCCCTCAGCTCCGCCCGGCCCCGCCGCCGCCATCTTGTGCGCAGCGGCTGCGACACATACAATAGTCGACCGCGACCTCACAGAGACGACGCAGGGCCTGCGCGCAGGGCCTCCGCCTTCCAGCCCCCGGCTCCCCGCAGGGCTGCGGTCCTACCTATGCCTACCGACTAACAGCTGGATCCCATCCGTGCCCCAAACAGTTTAGCACTCGGCCTCCAGTCAGGACGACGAAGCAGCTACCGCCTCCATAGCGCCACACGCATGCGCACCTCCGCCTAGAGCTACTGTCCACTCAAGGCGCCTGCGTGTCTCGGGCTCGGCGTTCGCCTGTCAGGGACAAGGCCGACCTCTGCCAGAAGGGGGCGATAGCCTGCTGTGGCGGGCCCTGGGTACCATCATCAGGTCTCAGCTCCGGCAAACCACGCTGGCCTTGTGTGGGTGGCCTCTTTTCGGCCACGAAGCCTCCCCTGATCATTATTCCCTCAGTATCACAAAGTAAGATTCACATAACACTTACTAGAATAATAATATAAATATGGTAGATATGTCCGCCTTTTCTCACTTTTCTTTTTTTTTTTGAGATTAGGTCTGGACGGCCCTATGTAGCACCAGGCTGGTGGGGAACTTAGAAAGAGTCCACCTGCCTCTGCCTTCCAACTGTTGGAATTAAAGGCCTGTGCCTCCATACCCGGATTTATCTCCCATCTTTTAAAATGGGAAGTTACATTCAGGGATTTTCCTAAGTCCTCTCTCCCCTCTCCTTGATTTCTCTCCTATCTAATGTTAGAGGTAGGAAAAGAAGAACCCACAAAGTAGCAAACACCAGCTACAAATCCTAATAGAGAAAACAAACAAAAAAGAAAAGCCATCAAGCTCTCTCTAGACATGCGCCTCAAAAAAACAAAACAAAAAAACAAAGCAACAAGTATTTAACTTTGATTTTTTTTAATTTTATTTCTTTTAGATATATATGAAATTTCTATCTGCATGTACACCTGCATGCCAGAAGAGAGCAGAGGACCTCTGGGAGAGCAGACAATGCTCTTCACCACTGAGCCGTCTCTCCAGCCCTTAACTCTGCTTTCTATCCATTCATTTTAGTGGATTTTAAGGCAAGGTCTCACAGTGTAGACCATGGTTGGCCTAGAATTCACTATGTAGGTCAGGCTAGCCTCGAACTCTAGATATCTCCCGGCTACTGCCTCTGCCTCCTTAGGCTGGGATTAAAGGCTTGTACTTCCACCGCAGACACCAAACATTTTCTCCAAAATGTAAACATGGCTTGATACTTATTTGATACTTCTTAAAGTAAACAAGAGATCCCCCTTTCACGATTATGTTGAGAACAATATAGTTGCACTAGTAATCAGCCCACCTGCTTTGGAAACACAGACTATGGTTTTTTGACCACTACAAACACTGATGTGCACAAGCCAGCTCTTACTAAATAATGTTTTATTTCTAACTGTTGCAACTCTAACTATGGGACTAACTTTTAACAGGTAGTGTCAGACTACTTCCCAGAAGACTTATACAGAGGCTCCAGGAGTAGCTCACAGTACAATCTTTGCCTAGAAAGTACAAGGTTTTACAACCGAGATTGATACCCAGCCTCGAGGTTGGAGATGCAAATTTCTACTTATACCAAATACATATGAGAATAACCACTTCTTCACAATCTCTCTTCTTTAAACCCAGCTATAATTTAAATATAATTGAACTTCTCTGTTCTTTGAAGGTTTGTTGTTGTTGTTGTTTTGTTTTTTGTTATTTTGGTTTGGTTTGGTTTGGTTTTTTGATACAGGGTTTCTCTGTGTGACCCTGGCTGTCCTAGAACTTACTCTGTAGACCAGTCTGGCCTGAAACTCAGAGATCTGCCTGCCTCTAGATCTCCTCTCTGACCCAAGTGCTGGGATTTAAGGCATGCATCATGCCTGGCTCTGTTGAGTTTTAATACAAAATCTTTGAAGTATTTTTAATTTTCACTTTAATCATAATTACATTTACTTACTTATTTCAATAATTTATTTAATTTTATGTGCATCCGTTTGAAGGTGTCAGATCCCTTGGACTGGCATTACAGATAGTTGTGAGCTGCCATGTGGATGCTGGGAATTGAAGCCGGGTCCTTTGGAAGACCAGACAGTGCTCTCAACCACTGAGGCCATCTCTCCAGTCGCTTATTTATTTGTGTGTGTGTGTGTGTGTGTGTGTGTGTGTGTGTACATGTATGTGGGCACACTTGCAGAGGCCAGAAGACAACGTGCAGAAGTTGGCACTCTCTTCTGACCATGTTAGTAGCAGGCATCAAACTCACTCAGGCTTGACAGCAAGTCCCTTTATACACTGAGGCAGTTTGCCAGCCTGTCTTTAAAATATTTTTATTGGTGATTTTCTTGAGAGTTGTTTTTCATCAATTTTCTCCAGATATTTTACAATATTTAGTTTGATAAGACATTCTCAATCTTCTACAATCAATTTGATGGTTTACATTTTTCCGAAAAGCATTCATTTCATTTAGGTTTGCAAAACATTTCTCCACAGTTAAAGTAACCTCTTACGTTCTTCTCTTTCATGAACTTTTTTCTTTTATGCTGATTCCTTCTATGTCATTATTTTCACTGCACTCTATCACCTTCTAACATACTTGTAATTCATTTTTGTATTGTGTTTATGTGAGAGTTCCTGCATGCTTGCGCCCACAGAGGCCAAAAGAAGGTATCAGAGCCTCCGGAAGTGAAGTTACAGATGTAACTACCCACCATGGAGAATCTGGGAACTGAATCAGGATCCACTATGAGAGCAGCCAATGCTCTTAACAGCTGAGCTACTTCTCCAGGCTCCTATCATTAAATTCTTAGTCTTTGTTTCTGATTTATGATTTGTTTCACCTTCTCTTTCTCCACTAGAATGTGAGCCCCATGGAGTCAGGAATATAAAGTGTTTTCCTCACTTTATATGCCAAGACAGTAAAAAAATCATTAAATATTTGTTGAAAGAAAAAAAAAAACCTAACAGGTAAAAATGTTTACGTGGGGGCACATGTGTGTATGTGTATGTGTAATTGTTGAGCATCATTTCATATCTGCCAGCCATGGTCATGTCCTCATTGAAAACCTCCACTTTCAGCCAGGCATGGGGATATACAACTGAACTCTTAACTCAAAAGGAGACTGAGTTAAGAGGATTTGGACTCAAAGGCCAGTCTGGGTTACACAATGAACTTGAGGCCAATCTGAGTGATAGGTTAAGACCCTGTTTCCAACAAGCAAACAATTAAGAAATTCTTTGCATACATATCTAGGAACTTCACTGTCTCTTATCAAAAGATAAATCATTTTTTAAAAATATTTCTTTTAGCACTTTTAATTTTGTGTGTGTCTGGGTTAGAGGGCATTGCTCACGTGAGTGAAGATGCCTGAGGAATCTAGAGTTACAGGTAGCTGTAAGCCATCTGGTATAGGTAGGAACTGAACTTCAGTCCTCTGGAAGAGCAATACACATCCTTAACCAGGGGCATCTCTGCAGCCCAGAAGGTAATTCATACATAAAAAGGATTTTTTTTCACGTGTGCTGGTGGTATAGTGGTGTGCATAGCTGCCTTCCAGACAGTACTTATCTTTTGCTAAATGTTACATTTAGTTTCTCTCCTTTAATATTTTCTATGTCTTTGCCACTATAACCTTTAAATGTTCATGCAATCAAATCTATCATTTTTCCTTCATGACTTCTAAGTTTTCTTTGTAGGCTAGGAAGCCTCACCCTATCCCTTATGTGGTGGTTTGAATAAGAACGACTGCCCCCCTGGGGCTGAGAGGAGATGAGGGAGAGGGCTACAGCCAGGATACAAAGTGAATAAATTGTAATAAATAACAAATAAAATTTTTAAAAAGGGACAAAGCATTGTATTAGAAACAACATGATTGCTCTTTTAAGTAAAATATTTTAAAATTTATTAAAAAAAAAAAGAATGACAACTCCCCCCCCCCAATATATTTAAATGCTCAGTCATCAGGAAGTGGCACTATTTGAGAAGGATTACGAGGCGTGGCTTTGTTGGAGTAGATACGGCCTTGTTAGAAGAAGCCTGTCACTGGGGTTGGGCTTTGAGGTTTCAAATGCAGGAAAATCATGTTTCTCTCTTCCTGTAGGTCAGGGTGTCCTCTCAGTTACTGCTCCCGTGACGGCCTATGTACCTCCATGTTCCCTGCCATGATAGTGAACTGAACCTCTGAAACTACAAGCCCTCCCCCCCCCCAGGTAAATGCTTTCTTTTATAAGAGTTCTTAGGCAGTATTTCTGCACAGCAATAGAACAGTGACTAAAACCCAGCTGATACTAGGAATTGGGTATTGCTGTGATAGGTCTAACCATGCTGTCTGTTGGAGGAATATGAAAGAGTTTGGGACTTTGAACTAGAAAGTTGTTGGCCGCTTTAAGCAAGGCTCGTTGGAGTATGGAAAACAGTGCTGATGGCAATTTAAACTGTGAGGGGCGCAGCTGAAGAAGTTTCAGAGATATTATTAAGTGGCCTAGAGATCATTCTTGTTATATTTTGGCAAAGAATGTGGCTTTTTGGCCTTGTCCTAAAAATCTGCCTGAGGATATAGTGAAGAGTTTTGTATTGATGGCTTAGGAAGGGGGACTTCACAGCCTAGCCTTGACTGTGTCATTTAGCTATTACTAATCACTATTTATAATTTCAATATAGATTTTAATATGTAATGAAAAGGAGCAAGCTGGACAAAGAAAAATTTGAGGTGAAAAGGAGGACCAAGAGGTGTAACGGAGCTAAGTCCAGTGCTGAAGGATATCTCCTTTAAAGTTTAAAGAAAACCCTGATGCTAAATGGGATAAAGGGAATAGTAACCTCAAGGCCAGACCCTACCCAGCTAAGCTTTTAGCTTGGGAAAAAGGAATTAAAAGGAATCCTTTAAGCAAGTAAGGAAACCATCAGCAGCAGAAAGCTGATGCAAACGTAACAAAGAGGAGGCCAAGTTCCAGCCCAAGCAAGGAACAGAACTTGGCAACTTCTTCCACAACCACCTGGCTCTGGTTTTAGAGTCAAGGATATGAGAAAGGGGTTGTGGAATCTCCCTTCACAGCTAAGGAAAGCCACTGAGACCAAGCTTATGTCAGGGGTGGCCATGCATGGATGCCCAGAGAGGCCATTTTGTGAAACTGTGAAGGTAAAGCCTGGATTATGTTGGAGACTCCAAGATGTTGGGGATGCCAGAGCCATGAGATACCTGCCAAGGCAAGCTGCAGATCAAGTGTGGAGCCAACCCAAGAGAGAGAGAAGTATGTTTCAGTCAAAGCTAAGGAGTTAGAGATCTGCAGAACATTTTGGCATTAAACATGGAGATGCAGACTTTGGTATTTGCCCTGCTGGTTTTGGTCTTGCTTTTGTCCAGTATTTTCTAACTATGCTCTCTTTACTCCTTTTGGAATGGCAATGTATATGTTACTGTATGTTGAAAGAATGTGATCTGCTCTTTGATTTTACGGGAGGTTATGTTGTTAAGAGAGTGCAATGAGTCTCAGAAACTCTGAACTTTGTATTTTTAAAGAGTATTGAGACTGTAACGGACTATGGGGATTTTGCATTATGATCTGGCTACCAGCCTATGGAGAGCAGGGAGTGACATTATGGCGGCTTAAATAAGAATGCTCCCCATGGGCTCATATATTTGAATGCTTAGTCACCAGGGAGTGGAACACTGTGGCCTTGTTGGAGACGGGCTTTAAGGTTTCAAAAGCCAAGCCAGGTCCAGTGTGTTTCTCTCTCTTTCTCTCTCCTTCTCTCTCCCCCAGAATGTAGCTCTCATACTTCTCTGCCTGCTGCCATGCCCCCTGCCAGTTTCCTCCCTGTGGCCATGGTCTCTGCCACGGTTGATACTGGGCTAAGCCTCTGAGACTGTAAGCAAGCCCTCAGTTAAAAGCATTCTTTAATAAGACTTGCCTTGGTCATGGTGTCTCTTCACAGCAATAGAACAGTGACTAAGACACTTTAGAAGAACAAATGCCCAGAAATTATATAAAAGCCTCTAAATAGTTCTAAATTTTTATTTATGACTGTCCTAGTTACCTTTAATTGTCAGCTTAACATAGCCTTAAATCATCTGAGAGTCTCAGATGAGAAACTGTCTAGGTCAGGTTAGCCTGTGGCCATGATGAAATAGCAAGTGACTTAACACGTTAAAGTGCATATATGGGTGCACACGTTGATATGTATCTGTGTATGTCTGTGTGCATTTATGTGTGTGTATGAGAGAGAGGGTGGGGGCTGTTGTATACATGAGTATATATGTACATATATGTATATATGTTCAAGGAAGAAAGGCAACAGATTCTACCAGAACTAGAGTTACAGGCAATAGCAAGCTGCCTGATGTGAATGCTGGAAACTGAACTAGGAACTATCTTTCTTATAGTAGATATAGGAGGGCCTGGCCCAGTGTGGACAGTATCATCCCTGGACAGGTGGTTCTCAACAATATAAGAAAGTTAGATAAGCTTTTGCACAAGCTAGCAAGCAGTGCTACTCCATGGTTCCTTCTCCAAGTTCATGACTCCACGTCTCTGCTTTAACATCTCTCAAAGATGGAAGTGTAAGCTTAATAAGCCCTTTCCTACCCAAGTTGCTTCTGTTCATAATATTTGATCATTGCAACACAATGCAAAGTAAAAACAAAACAAAAACATCATTGTCTTGTGTATACTTAAACATTTAATCAGTCTAACAATTTTTGAGATAATATCAGTTTAATTTTCTTAATAAAGTCAATCATGAGAATTTCAAGTGATAAAAGTAAACTATCCTTTTTGTTGGGATTTACACTCAGGACAAATGACTGAGGGACCTATTTAACCAAAGCGGATCTGGCCTCCAGGCTCTCCCAGAATCCCTCAGTCCCTACCTATTACAGGGCATGGCTGGTATACCCAGTCTGCTACCCTGAAAGGTCCAGCCCAAGGGCAGGGCTTCCTCTTCCCCAGAGGACCTTCACTATATAATCCAGACACTATATGATCCCCCTCACTCTGCATTTCCTAGATGCTCTCTCTCCTCTGAGCTTGCTTGCTTTTTCTTCCTGCCCCTCCCTTCTCTGTCTCCTTGTCTGCATGACATCTTCCTTGGTCTAGTTCCTTGGGACCAGTGAACCCACCTGAGAATGAGAGACTGAAAGATTAAAAATGGCTATTTTAATGTTTAAGGCCTGAACTAGCTAGGTGGACACATTTTCAATAATGCCCTGCCTTCTTCTCCTGCCCACTAAAGTTGCTAGGAAACTGGCCCATCTCCCTAGGGAGGGACACCAGATCATTAATGGTTTGGGGACCTTCCTATAGCCAATCAATTCAAAATGCAACATCCCTTTTGCCTTTCGCCCAATAGATGTTTGCCAGGCAGGAATCACCCCTGCTTTTGGCATGCTGGGAGGGACCGGAACTTTAAATCACCCAACTAACCTGAGCATGAGGCTCTTGGCTCTCACCGCTTTGGTGGTGGGGGGTATGAGTCCAAGCTGCAGCTTGTAACTTGTAATAAAAAAAAAAAAAACAAACAAACAAACAAAAAAAACCACCTCATGTATTTACAGCGGAGTCTATTTATTCCTGATCTTTTGGGGTTTGTGAACTGGGCACAACAAGAGGTACCCCCCCAAAAAAAAACTGCCTTTATACTTTTATTTGGCTTGAATTGACTCATTTAATGGGGGGGGGATAGACCTACAATCTGGTGCTGAGTCTTGGAGGAGTTAAAACACGCCCCCCCCCCCCCCCCCC
>CM053761.1:55236050-55401523 GCA_028658305.1 Pachyuromys duprasi
GGCTTCCCAGAACTCCTCACATAGCCCAGCTCAGGGTCATATCCACTCTGGGCTCTCCCAGATGTCCCTCCTCTAGCTATGCTCTTCCTCATACCTACTTTTTTTCCCCATCATACCCAGGGGAAGTCATGTTCTTCTTTCTTTCTTTCTTTCTTTCTTTCTTTCTTTCTTTCTTTCTTTCTTTCTTTCTTTCTTTTTTTAATTCAATAACCATGTGACAGCCAGTATTAGGCTGTCTTAAACTCTCCTCAACCAAAGAGATCAGTCCATTACTTTTATATGTAGCCTCAGGCAAGTTCATGAGACATAGGCAGAAAGTAGCCACTTTGCCCCTTCCCCAATATCACTAGAACATTCTCTAGCTCAGTTGCTAATATCATTCTCCAAGTTAAGCCTCTTGCTTTGGGCCCCTCAGTCCATATGGTTCTCACAACTCTCTTCCAAGCTCCTACTAACACAGCACATTAATCTTGAATACTCTTCAGCCAGGTTTCCAGTCCAAAGTCTCAAAGTCTTTCACTTTGCTCCAAAAAGCAGCATGGTCAGGTCTGGCACAGCGACATCCCAGTCCCTGCTACCAACTTCCATACTACGTTTTTGAGTCAGGGCCTCACTGTATAGCTCTGGTTGGACTGGAACTTACTATGTAGACCAGCCTGGCCTCAAACTCAGAAATCCATCCGCCTCTGCTTCTGAAGTGCTGAGATTAAAGGCACACACCACCACACCTAGCACTTAGTTCATTTTCTATTGCTGTAATGAAACACCATGAGTAGGACAACTTACGAAAGGAAAGGATGTATTTATTTGGGCTTATGGTTCCCGGGGGTTAAGAGCCCACGTCACTGACATAGTAGAGAAACTTAGCAGGTTTCACGATGGCTAGAGCAAGTTGCAGCTGCCATCTTAAACCACAGCACAGAGCAGAGACTGGAAACTTCAAATTCTGCCCGAGTTTGGTGGCACATGCCTTTCCCAGCACTCAGGGAGGCAGAGACAGCGGATCACTGAATTTAAGGCCGGCCTGGTCTACAGAGCAGAGTCCAGGAAGCCAGGGATACACAGAGAAACCCTGTCTGGGAAAAAAAACAACATACAAACAAAAACAAAAGCAAACAAACAGAAAAGAAACCTCCAATCTCGTCTTCAGTGACATAGTTTCTCTATCAAGGCCACACTTCCTAAACCTACCTAGACAGCATTAACAAATGAGGAGCAAGTATTAAAATGCTATGGGTGTAGCCTCCAATAGTAACAATAAAATAAATGTGCACTGTTGTTACAATTGTCAAGTTTTGGGATAACTATATAGTGGTACTGAATAAACAAATACTCTTATCTGAATATGAGGCATCATCTTCATTAAAATCATGATTCAGAAGAATGACTTCAACTGTTGAGCAAAATAACCTCTTATTTGAGTTTTAATTTAAGCAATATTAACAGTTTCCTCAAGCATAAAATGAGATTAACTGTTGCTATGGTATTGATGTCTGTCCCCTGCCCTTACAGCCTTGGGCGGGGGTGGAAGGGTGGGGGTGAGGTGCTGCTAGATAAGATTGAAGTCAGTCATCTCCGGATAGCCAATTATTTGCTCTCTGCTTAAGATACTAGACTCCCTTTTCTCAGGGGGTTCTAAGAATCTCCCCTGATCTGGGGGATTCCCGGTCCTATAAGGAGCTCACATAGACCTCAGGGCGGATTACAAGCCAGGCCCTTTCCTAATAAGGAAACTGCTCTAGCAAGCATTTAGGAATTCCTAGGAACGCCCCATCCTGCTAAGGATCTTAGTCCAGCAGTAACCTTCACTTGTACTTGGAGATTCAACACCCCCTCCTTCTTGTGATAGGACCATTAGGTATGACCCCTTGACCCCAGTGAATCAAACACTCTCACCCTCAACATCCCTCCCTCTACCCAGGGTTTATATTGTCCTTGATTTCACACGAATAAAGGTTCACAATTTCTTACTTCAAGACCACCTGAGACTCATCTACTCGGAGAGGAGGATCGAATCGTGCTGAACACCTGAACTTGGGTTGCCCGTGCAGGCAACTACCTGCAGTCCACCGTGAGTTCCTGAACTGCCTGAGGCTTGACTGCTGGTCAGCTAGCCCTGTGCTGCCAGTTGAAGTTCAGTGGCCTACAGTACTGCCTCAGCGACTTGCCATCGACCTGTGTCTCACCAGATCTGCTTTCTGGATAGTCTCTGGCCAAATGCTTTAACACTTTGCTATGGCAATAGGCTCTGGGACACTCATTCTAAAAGAGCTAAAACCCTTTCCACACCCCAGCTTAATTTACTTGGTCCTCACCCTAAAGTGCTGTAGCTTCCCCTGAGAGAAACTGAACCCCCATTCTCCATCTGGAGGCTGAGCTCCAGGACAGCAGCCAAAATCCAGAACCCCGCTGAGAGCGACAGTGTGGAGCTCACAAACTGCCTACAAAAGCAATTCAAGACAGAGGTCCACTTTGGAGAATGAAGTAGTGTGGGGGTTGAATGAAAATGGCCCCATAGGCTCATGGGGAGTGGCAATGTTAGAAGGTGTGCCCTTTTGGGGGTAGGTGTAGGTACTTCAGACAAAAGTTGGCGCCAGGGACTGAATTATTGCTGTGATAGGCCTGACCATGTTTTTGCCTGAAGGAATACAGAACACTTTGGGACTTTGGACTAGAAAAGTAATTGGATACTTTGTTTTGTTTTTCAAGACAGGGTTTCTCTATGTAACAGAGCTCTGGCTGTACTGGACTCTCTTTGTAAACCAGGATGGCCTGGAACTCACAGAGATCCACCTGTCTCTGCCTCCCTAAATGCTGGGATTCTTTAATCCCATGCCTAGCTACCATGCCCAGCTTGTAATTGGACCCTTTAAGCAGGGCTTAATGGGCCATAGTAAAAGCATGGAAGACAGTGGTGCTGAGGGTGATTTGAACTTGAGGGCTTGGTTCAAGAGGTTTCAGAGGAGAAGAATATGACTTATGGCATACAGAGCATTCTTGTGATATTTTGGCAAAGACTGTGGTTGCTTTCTGTCTTTGTCCAAAAAAATTTCTGCCTGAGGCTAAGGTGAAGAATACAACAACCTAGCAATGCCTATGTTGTGTAGCTACTAGTGGCCAGTTTTATGCAGATCCATAATGAAAAGGAGCAAGCTGGGCAAGGAAAAATACAAAAGGAAGTATAAAAACAAAAGTCTGATATTCAGTGGAATAAAGGGAGTATGAGAGTGGTGACTCCGAGCAAGACCCCCACACAGCCAAACTTCCAATTTAGGAAAAGAAGTTTTTAAAAAGAGTGTAGGGCCAAGTGTGGTGGTAGTGCACACCTTTAATCCTGGAATCTGGGAGGCAGAAGTTGGTGGATCTCTGATTTCAAGGATAACCTGGTCTATAAATCAGGTTTCAGAACAGCCAAGCTTAGGCAGTGAAAACAAAAACAAAACCTTGAAAACAGAATGCTAATGTAAATGTAACTGGATGAGGAGACCATGCTTCAGCCCTAGCAAGCGACAGAGCTTGGCAGCTTCCACTGTGTGATTTTAGCTTCAGAGTCAAGGACATAAGACAGGACTTATGGGATTTCCCTCCTCTACTAAGAAAAGGTGCCAAGGCCAGGCGTGTGTCAGAGGTGGCCCTGCCCGGAGGCCTAGAGAGGCCATTGTGTGAAACTGTGACAGAGAAGCCCAGATTGCCTTGGAGATGCCAGAGCTAGGAGATGTCTGCCAAGCTAAGCTGCTAACAGGGAGTGAAAACAGTCCAAGAGAAAAAAGTGTCTTGCAGTCAATAAAGCTGAGAAGAGAGATCTGAAGAATACTTTTGCTATTAGACATGAGGATACAGAGTTTGGAGTTTGCCCAGCTGGTTTTTAGTCTTGTTTTAGTCCAGCTTTTCCTTTCTATGGTCCCTTTCCTCCTTTTTAGAACAGTAATGTATATTCTGTACCACTGTATGTTAGAAGCATGTGATCTGTTTTCTGATTGTGGTTTTACAGAGGATCACAGTTAAGTTGCATGAATCTCAAGAGACTTTGAACTTTTAAACAGGGTTCAAAGTGATAAACTTTGAGTACTTTCAGAGTTGGCCTGAATGCATTTCTACATATGATATAGCTACAAACATATGGGGATGAGAGATGGATTGAATGAAAATGGCCTCCATAGGTTCATAGGGAGTGGCATTTTGAGGAGGTGTGGCCTTGCTGGAAGAAGTATATCACTGGAGAAGGAGGAGGACATTTCAGAAGCTCAAGCCAAGCCCAGTGTCACTCTCTCTCTCTGCTGCCTGCTGATCCAGATGTAGAACTCTCAGCTCCTTCTCCAGCACCATGTCTGCCTGCACACTGCCTTGCTCCCTGCCATGGACAGTACGCCAGCCCCAGTTAAGTTTTTCTCACTTGTAAGAGTTGCCTGATCCTAATGTCTCTTCACAGCAATTGAAACCCTAAGATAAGTATAAAGTTCTCACAGATAAGCTTCCCAGTGAATCAACTGTAAGTGGTAAAAATTATTTTTAAAAGATTTACTTTACTTTATGTGTATACATATTTTCCTGCAGGTAGGTAAGTGTACTGTGAGCATCCCGGGTGCCCTCAGAGACCAAAAGAAGGCTCTAGACCCCCTTAGAACTGGAGTTAAGGATGGTTCTAAGCTGTCATGTGGGTACAGACACCAACCTGGGTCCTCTGCAAGAACAGCCATTGCTCTTAACCTTTATGCCATCTTTCTAGTCCCATGTGAAAATAAATTTTAAAAATCAACTAAGGTCTCTAAATTAAGAGCACACAGTGAATGAATGAAAACCCGAGTGTGGCAAGAACAGCAAGTCTCCCCACTTCAGCAGTTGCTGGAGCTCAGTACGTCAGGCACTTCTCTTTAGGTGGTATGCAGGAGAGGACTTTTCCTCCTCACTTCCCAGAGAAACAGTACTGCCACAGGGACAGTGTGGGAACAGGTCCCTCCCTCTTATCCCTCTATTGTAAGGGTTATTTCGGGCTAAGGAAACAGAGGAGTTTGGAATCCTCTCATGCTCCGCCCACCCTTACAAGGGAGAGACTCTCTCCCAGCTGAAACAGGCCCAAAACAACAGAGCCCTGCTTTTCTGCACTATCCAGAGAGTGGTCCCCTGTCCTAAATTTCTACTATAACTTAGAGGAAACTTACACAAGTCAAGGCCTTTGATGATCTGTTATCGGGGGAGGAGGACATCCTCAAATTCATTCCAGCAGAAAGGAAGGCTCTAGGTGGCACCAGCATTTATCTCTGGGAAGAGAAGCTGGGAGTTGGCTCAGTGGGGAAAGCGCGTGTAAGCATGAGAAGCTGATGTGAGGTGCCTAGTCCCTATGCAGGGCATGCTGCAATCCCAGTTCTGCACATGGAGACACAGGAGGAGTCCCGGAGCTCTTCAGCTGGCCAGCCCAAACCAACCGAAAAGCTTTGGATGCAGTGAAAAGACCCTGTCTCAGAAACTAAGATGGAGAACCAGGCATGGCGGCACACACCTTTGATCCCAGCATGGCAGAGGCAGGCGGATAGCTGTGAGTTTGAGGCCAGCCTGGTCTACAAAGTGAGTCCAGAACAGCCCAGGCCTGTCTCAAACAAAACAAAACACCTGTATATGCATGTAGTTATACACACACATACATATATGTTGGTCTGTGGACTGGGGAGATAGCTCTGTAGTGCTTGTTGTTTAAACCTGAGGGCTTGAGTTCAGTACCCAGTATCTTCGGGTAGGGTGCGGTAGGGTATGGTAGGGAAGCTAGGTATGGTAGCATGCGTTTATAATTCTAGCACTCAGCACTGTGGAGGCAAAGACAAGTGGATCCTGGGAATTTTTTAGTCAGCCAGCCTAGCCTAAACAGGCAAGTCACAGACTGGTGAGAGACCGTCTCAAAAAACAGTACGCAACTCCCAAGGAACACCAGTGAAAGTTCTCTGGCCTCCACACATATCATATGCACTCAGATAAATACATACTAGCATGCATACATTTGTCTGGACTGGAATTTTTAAAAAATATGGTCCTTTTCCATGATACTTCAGGCACTGCTATATAGAAATTATAAGAGGCCTGACTGGATGCAAGGAGAGAAATCAGTCTGACCAAAGACAAAAGCACAGGCTCAGACGTTGGCAGTGAGGACACTAAGAAATGAAATAATGAGCTACTTTGAAAGAAATGCAGTCTGATTTGGTAGCACAGTATAGGAAGGGAGAATGAAGGATGCATCAAGGGTGCTTCCTCAGTTTATTGCTTCCTTTGCGGACAGATGGTTGAGCCATACATTTAAAAGGAACACTGACAGGTTCTTAGATTGAGGAAGACTCATTAGCTCTATCTTAACTTGGGTAGAGGGAAGCTGAAATGCCTTTGACACAAGCGCATCACAATGCAGTGTCAAGATTGAAACCAGATAGAGGAGGAGAGTAATCAGCATTTGAATGAACAAGGGAAACTGTATGCATTCCACAAGAACAATATATCAATAATAGGGTGTCAGAGGACAATTTGAGGGACCACCATGTAGGTCTTAGGGACTGAACTCAGGTTATTGTCAAGCATGGCAGCAAGTGTCTTACTTAACCCAATGAGACATCTCCCTGGCCCTAGGCAGCAGCAGCTGCTGCTGCTGTTGCTGCTGCTGCTGCTGCTGCTGCTTCTTCTTCTTCTTCTTCTTCTTCTTCTTCTTCTTCTTCTTCTTCTTCTTCTTCTTCTTCTTCTTCTTCTTCTTCTTCTTCTTTTCCTTTTTTTTTTTTAAGACAGTGTCTCACCATGTGTCCCTTGAACTCGCTGAGTAGACCAGGCTAGCCTCAAATTCAACAGAGAGCTGGGATTAAAGATATGTACTACTACACCCAGCCCTAATCTTTGATTTTTGCTTTTTAAAGATTTATTTACTATCTATACAGTGTTCTGCCTGCACATATGCCTGCATGCCTGAAGAGGGCACCAGATCTCATGGTTATGAGCTACCATGTAGTTGCTGAAATCTCTGGATTATCAGCCAGTGCTCTTAAACTCTGAGCCATTTCTCTAGCCCATAAACTTTATTTTTTAATCATGGAAAATCCTCAGCAGTTCACTCATCTGGTTAATAGATCAAACTGAGGTAACTCCACATATGACTAGAAAAAAAAACTTAAATTTTAATTCTGTTAAATTTTACATCCCATGTACTAGGATTGTTCTATGTATTCATACTGTTTTGATTCACCTAATCTTGAGAATAATACAGAATAAAGGCCACTATTATCATCTCTATTTTACAGAAAGAGAAACTGACACAAAAGTGAGTAATTTGTTAGATACTACGCAGTACAGTAACTTATCGGCTATATTTCAACACAAGCAAGAAGCCTCTGGACACTACTCCCTCTCACTACATTCCACTGCCTTTCTTAGTTTATGCAGATTTTTTTAAGATTCATTTTTTGGAATTATAATTGCATCACTTTCCCTTCCTTTTCTGTCCTCTAAACCCTCCCACATACCCTTCTTTAAATGCCTGCATGAGTTTCTGTGCACCACATGCATTCAGGAACCCATGAAAGCCAGAAGAAGGGGTTGGATTTTCTGGAACTATAGTTAGCTACTGTTAATCGTGAGATGCTATGTGAGTGCTGAGAACTAGACAGCAATATATTCTTAACTGCTGAACCATTCTTCAGCCCTATATTATGAAGTTTGGTTGGCAGGTACTAGGGGCTAGAGGTCATAACAGAGAAATAGAGAGAGCAAAGAGCTAAGGAAGCACTACAGATGTCTGCTAATAACCCAACAGACAGACATCAATTTCACTCAGCAATATTGCTCTTTGTTAGTGTTATTTATCTAAACAGGGGGCTATGCCTTGCTAAAACTAGCCAGAGCAACCACTGGGACTTGTCCATAAATTTTTATAGGGATATTCTTTTTAATATAATTTATTTTATTTTATGTGCAGTGGTGTGAGGGTGTCAGACTGCCTGCAACTGGAATTACAGACAGTTGTGAGCTGCCATGTAGGTGTTAGGAGTTGAACCTGGGTCCTCTGGAAGAGTAGACAGTGCTCTTAATGACTGAACCATCTCTCCAGCCCAAGAGGGATATTCTTAAATTTGTGCTTTCATTAGGGCAATATCAGATCTTTTCCGAATCTAGTTTTTTTTTTTTTTAAAGTATTTAAGTTCTGTCGCCACCTTGTGGTGCTTTGTAATATTGTACTGAAAACTTCATCTCAGGCTCCAGGAAAAAAGTCAAAGCCTGATGTTTTATCTGCTTTATAATTTTAGTCACTTTCAGTTGGCATGTGAATTTAACCACATCATTTCAAAGCAACGTGACAAAAATTAGACACATCTCAGTTTGTTATTGAAATACTGAATACTGAATGCCAAGACTGGCTACTCCAGGCTCTTTAGGAAGAGGCCTGTGTCACTTTTCTGTTAGTCTCTGATGAGTTTTCTTTCTTTCTTCTCTCTTTAATTATTTTTTTAGATTTGAGGTGTGTGTGTGTGTGTGTGTGTGTGTGTGTGTGTGTGTGTGTGTGTGCAGGTTCCCACATAGGCCAGAAGAGGGTGATACAGCCACAGGAACTAACTGAGCTACATGCAGTTCTGAGCTACTTGCTAGGAAATGAACTTGGGTCCTCTACAAGACAGATCACTCTCTTGAAGACAAATCCACCTCTCCAGCCCCTGAAGATAGCTCTTTTCTTTTTTCTTCTTTAGTTTTTGGCTTTTGGTTTTTTGAGACAGGTTTTCTCTGTGTATCCTTGGTTGTCCTGGACTCACTTTTGTAGCTCAGGCTGGCCTCAAACTCACAGAGATCTGCCTGCCTCTGTCTCCCTGGAGTGTTGGGATTACAGGCATGTACTGATCTCCCTGACTGGAGATAATTCTTTATATCAAATTCATCCTGAGTTTTCCTGGCCTAACACAGCAGTGTGACATCAGAACACACACAAATAGATATAGATATAGATATAGATATAGATATAGATATAGATATAGATATAGATATAGATATAGATAGATAGATATAGATATAGATATAGATATAGATATAGATATAGATATAGATATAGATATAGATATAGATATAGATATAGATATAGATATGTGTATGTGTGTTGTGTATATGTGTGTATATATATACACATATATGCTCTTGTATATATATTCATCTATATATCTATATCTATCTATATATATCTTATTATGTAGCCCTGTATAGCCTGGAAATTTCTGTATAGACCAGGCTGGCCTTGAAACGAGTGATAAGAGATACACCTGCCTCAGCCTCCTGAGTGTTGGAATTACAAGTATATGCTACCACATACACAGTTTTTCCTTGTTTCATTTTGTTTATTTTTTAGTTTATATTTTAGTTACAACATTTCTCTCTTACCTCTTCTGTAGAGTAACTCATGTAAAGTAACTTTGTTTATTCTTGGAAAGCTTTGTACGGATAACATGTATCTTGATTATATCTCCTACAAACTCCCTAAACAGCCCTAAACGCCCCCTGCCTCCCCCACAAACCTTCTTGTCTTCTTTTTTTCCTTATTAACCCACTGTGTTCAAACAGTGCTTCTTGATGAAATGTTGGCTGGTTTTGTTGACTTGATCTTGTGTAGACAACCAGAGTCACAGTGAGTTCATGACAGCTGTGGCTATGTTGCACCCAAAGACAACATTTTACAGCATTCCTCCCCTTGTCTCTTTTGTTCCATCTTTCACAATGTTTCCTGAGTCTTGAGTGAGTTGATGAAGATATCTCATTTAAAGCTGAGCACTCAACATTATTCTCAGCACTTTGACCAGTTATGCACGTCTGCATTAACTGCTCCTCACTGTAGAGGGAAATTGCTCTGCTATATGGTCACATTTTTAATGTTGATTTTTATTTCTATAAAATATTCTGTTATTTGAACATACCAATTTAGTGCTTTATTGTAGATTCTTGACATTTTCTACTATAGCAATTGGGTTGCCTCACTACCTGGACACATTTTCCTTTCTGATTTATTTTTTGTCTTTCATTATCTTTCTATGCCTTATTGCACAGATAACAACTTCCTATAGAGATTAGGGGAAGCCCTGAGTGAGTTAAATCCTAGTGAAGTTTGCTGTTGGCATGGGCACAGCCATGTCAAAGACCCCATAGCCTAGAGCTCAGAGGGATGGCAACGCCTTCCTCAGGGGACCAAGGGCTAGTGTTGACAGTGTGTGCAGAAAATGTCCACCATAGCTTCTCCTGATCTAGTACACTTAGAGCCTGAAGACTGTTCCTCTACAGAGACTGTTCCTACCTACATTAGCTAAACTCGTGTTCTCAATGCAGCTATATACCTTAAACCCTGCCTCCTTGTTTATCTATATGTAATAGCCCCATCTCCTTGTTCAATTGTGTACAATAACCTCACATCTCTGTTAAACTCTATAATAAACATGCTGGGCTTCCAAGGTACTACAGTTTCTCCATCAGTGCCCACCACCTAATCCCATCTTTTCTCTGTGTAGATGTGCTCTCCATCTGTCTTTTCATTTCCTCACCACCACAGTCAGATCTAACCCTGGAGTCATGCAAAGGACATGCTAACTTCCTATACCATTCTTAGTTGTGATCTCATAGGAAAAGCATCCAAGCTGGGGAGATGGCAGGAGAAGTAGAGTTTAGTCCCCGGAACCCACACTAAAAAGCCATGTATGGCTCTATGTTTATAAGTTTAGCAATAGGAAGGCAGAGACGGGAGGATCACTGAAGCTCCATGGCCAATAGGTGAGCATTTCCAAAATGCCAGATACTGGTTCTAGGGGTAGCCATTGTTCTGAGATTGATACCCACAGTTGTTCCCTGGCCTTCACATATACTTGCATACACATACATACATGCATAACACAAAAAGCATCCAGTATTTAACATTCAGTACGACATTAACTGTAGGTTTTGCATATGTGTGTGCACGAAAGTTGAGAAAGTCCTTAACAAGTTGAGAAAGTCCTCTTTTTATTGTTTGACCCAGGCCCAAATTTGAATTTTGTGTATTCTTTTTCTAGCTTTCTTATCACTAGGTGCTAACTTTATAACTTCAAGGGGAAAACATCTGATTATCCCAATGAAAACTAAACTTTTCATCTTTTCAAAATAAAAATGTTCAGCAAAACTAGGAATAAAAGCAAACTGTCTCAACATAATGAAGGGCATACATGAAAAGCTCACAGCTAATATATCACCCAAAGATATAAGACCAAAACAAAAAAGTATGTTCACATATGCCACCTCTATTCAACAAGAATAGGACAAGAAGTTCTAGCCAGAGTAATAAGCAAAAAAAAAAGTATAAGTCATCCAAGTTATAAATAATCAAGTAAAATTATTTCTATTTATAAATGACAAGATATCATATACAAAATCTTAAACATCACATCCATCCCTACCCCACTCCCACATATACTCTCTCACCTGTAAAATTAATAAATTCACTAATTTTGAAAGATTTTTTAAAAAATCAACATACAAAGTCACCTTTATTCCTATACACTAAGATGTGGAATTTTAAAGAATTTAAGAAAACAGTGACTTTGAAGCCCTACTTGGTGGCTCATGAACTTAGGAGGCAGAGGCAGGTAGATATCTGAATTTGAGGTCAGCTGGTTCTACAGAGCTAGTTCCAGGACAGACAGGGCTACACAGAGCCATGTCTCAAAAAACAAACAAAATAAAACAAAAAGGAAAGAAAATACTGTCTTTATAGTAGCCTCTTAAAAAATAATTTCAGGAATGAATTTCAGCGATGAAGTCAAAGATCATATTATAAGCAGAGTCAAAGTCATATTTGATTAAAATTTTTCATCTTTTCAAAATAAAAGTGCTCAACACAGCTCAAATGAAGCTATGGCTCTGTGTTCTCAATCACTCGCTGTGTGTTATCTTGTCAGAAAAGTGTAGACGGAAAGCAGTCTGGTAAGACTGTTGTTGACTACAAAGACAAAAACTCACTCCTCCCTTGTAACATTATCAGACTATCCCAAGAACATGGAAAGAAGAGGAGCACACTGGGAATTCTTTTCAAATCTTAATTTGTAGATAGTGAATTATCACAGTTAATATATTTGGCCTTTTCCTTAATCATGTTTGATCTTTCTCTGAGATCAGGTAGGTATGGTGCAACTTACATTCTTCCTCTTCTTTTTCTGTTTGTTGAAGTCCGGGTCTAGAAGAGGAATTGCTAGATCATGTAGCAATCCTATGCTTAGCTTTTTTTTGGAAACCACCATATTGTTTTCTTAAAAAAAAATCCATTTCACTGGAGAGATGGTTCAGTGGTTAAGAGCACTGGCTCCCCTTCCAGAGGTCCTGAGTTCAATTCCCAGCACCCATGTGGCAGCTCACAACCATCTGTAATGGAATCTGATTCCCTCTTCTGGTGTGTACGAAGTCAGAGAACTCATATATTAAATAAATAAATAAAATTATAAATTAATAAATTTATCTTTTAAAAATAAATCTATCTTTCACTTGACTCCATTTTGTTTTGGATACACTCTTGGGTTTTGGTCCAGGTTAGCTTTGAGCTTGCTGTTCTCCTACCTCCATCTCTTATGTTCTGGCATTGTAGATGTATGTTTCCATACCCAGTTTGCCACCTATCATAGAAAAGTGCAACATCAATTTACAAGATTTTCATTTATGTCTATCTTTATGCTACTATCACAATTTTCATTACTATAACTTTATAGAAAGTTTTGAAGTCAACAAGTGTGTTCTTTGTTCTTTAAAATTATTATTATTGTTGTTGTTTTGTTTTTGGAGACAAGGTTTCTCTGTTTAACCTTAGCTGTCCTGCACTCACTTTGTAGACCAGGCTGGCCTCCAACTCACAAACATCTGCCTGCCTCTGCATCCATCCCCGAGTGATGGAATTATAGGCATGCACCACCATGCCTAGCTCTTTAAAAATATTTCAACTGTGCAGATGATTTGGGTTTACAGCTGATTTAGGATTAACCGCTGCTTAACTAAAAGACAAATAGTAAATATTAATATTCAACAACAAATGGCATACCAACGTGTGACAGAATTTACAGTAATCTTGTAAGAATTTACAAAGAAAGTAAAACTATAGAGCAGGTTTTTTTTTTAGTTTTGTCATTAAAAACAAAACAAGGCTATCATCCCTAAACTAGGAGTTTACAGATTCCGGATTAGACAGACACCCCACCCCCACCCATGCAGAGCAGCAAAGCCTCCAGCAGGCTGCAGAAAAACAAAAATTGTTATATACAAACCCCAGAGAGGTTTCTTTAGGCTGAGAAAAAAGGTGGCTCTTTAACAGGGAAGCTTCTTAAAGCCAGACTTTGCTAGCCAAGGCAGAAAGCAAAATCCCTTTGAGAAGGTGTTCTTGCCAGTCTTGAGGAGGAAATATTTGTGGACCTTAACTTCCTAGAGTGAGGAAGGGGTCAGGATCCAGTGAGGGAGGCAGAAAAAATACCTCTCCTTAGAAGCAGGAGCCAGAGGCAAACTGGAAGCCTTAAGCATCTGAACTGGTAAGGTCTAGAAGGGAAGCTGGGTCTAAGAAAGTAAAGTCCTTAGGAAACGGTTTTGAGATTAAAGAAACGAATGTTCTGTGTTGAAAATGGAGGAAGACACAATGACACAGTGCTTCTGGATACCATTTGAGTTTGTTTCTCTTAGCATACAAATAATTTTTTCAGTGATGATTTCAGTTTTGTATATCCTTTTTGGGAAAGATCAGGATAAGACAGACTTGGAAAAAGAAGAGACTGAGAAAATAAATGAAAAATTAAAGGTCAGAGAACAGAGGT
This sequence comes from Pachyuromys duprasi, assembly GCA_028658305.1. Lineage (NCBI taxonomy): Eukaryota > Metazoa > Chordata > Mammalia > Rodentia > Muridae > Pachyuromys > Pachyuromys duprasi. Next base: position 55,249,859 of record CM053761.1, read on the forward strand.
TAGGGGAATCTTTGAATCAAAAAAGAGATCCTTCAGAGCAATCCAATCTGGTACTTATAATAACACCAAAAAGAGGTGGTTCCAGATGAGAAAAGTCCACAGAGGCTTGAAGATATTGCAAATTGGCACCCCATTCAGATGCTGGCAAGAAACTCTTTAGCTATAGGCCAACTTGGTCAGACTAGATATTGTATGTATATTCTTAAGATTCAGTTACTAGATAAAGGACTATTATGCTTATGTAGAAATGCAGATCCTGTTTAGTGCTGACTTAAAACAAGGTCATACAGTAGCTGGTGTGCTCCATTTTACAGAGTTTGGAGAACTGAAATACATTCACCATGCCAAAGATTCATATTCAGAATTCCAGTGGGCTTTTGCCTTAAATTCTGGAGAGCATGATCCTAAGGTTACACCTTTCTTAGATATGGTGAATGTTTTGGAGATGCCCTTGCAAATTGGGGCTGATGGTGCTTCAGCATGTATATCCATTGGAATTCAACAATATTTTAGACATTATGGCATGATACCTGTTACAGATATAACTTATAATCCTACAGGTCAAACAATTATGAAAATATCTAACAATAATTTTTAAAAGATGGTCATAAAACAGAAGGAAAATGTATATCCCCCAAATAGATTAAATAATGACTTATCAATTTAATAGTGTTTAAATGAGGTAAGTAGCACACCTTCTAAGACACAATGAAATTTAGAAAGGACTGCTGAATTAGAGCAGCATGCAAAGTTCCTAATTCCAAAATGGAAAACAGGGAATATGTTATGCTGGGGAAGAGGTTTTGCATATGTTCATACAGGAGAAGAGAAATTATGGGTTCCATCAAAACTAGTATGACAGAGGAAGAGCACCTGAAGGTCTTGGCCATACACAAGAAGAGAGAAATCAAGAAGATTAAACAGAACAGGTAACATAAATTGCTGATCCCTTCACATGGGAACAACTCTAAAACTGACTGAAAAAAAAATGTCTCCAGCCAGAATTTCATTTTGGCTACAATATCCTCAAAATTTATTATGTAATTTTTAGTGGCATAGTTAAAATCGGTTTATGGTTTAGTTTCATCCTGCAGATCTCATACATTTATAATTTTAGGACTGTATAATGCTTGTGAGAAATTATGTTTGCAGAACAAAAGAACTGGACACCAGAGACGCTGGATCAAACCTGACAGGATTCATCCTTTCAGCATGCTGAGACATTGACATATCTGTTCCAGCATCCTGCATGTTCCAGCATTCTGGTTATTCCTGCCTCAACTGCTTCAATTGCTGTTTTTCAACAAAGCCTGCTCCCAAGAGAGCTTTGAAGAAAGCTACTTATCTCAATTGGCCCAGCATTTTAGACTGTTCCAAACAAGACTGAAATTTCTCAACATTCAAAGACCAGACCACAAATGTTAATGCTTGCTTAACTAACCATTTTTTCCCAATTTTCTTTAGGTACCCTAACAGGATTTCTGCATGTCCAAAAAGTCAGCTAGGAAAAATTCATGAGAACGACGTCCAACTTCCTTCAAAGGGGGTTGGGTAGGTTTTTGGTTGTTTTCTGTGGCTGTGAATGCTTATTGTCATTGGGAGTTGGTAATAAATTATTAATGGTATTATTCAGAGAGAAAACAAGGTTAGACTCAGGGATTTCTGTTTTTTCCTTTTTCTTTTATCCTTCTTTCTTAGATAAGGAGAAAAGGAGTTGGAAAGAAAGAAAGGGTAATACAGGGATATCTTACAGGAATAATAAGACAAAAGGTAGATATTGAATCTAATGAACTTAAGGTTTTATTTGTTATTCTCAAATAAGATTATTTTCAACACTGGTGTAGGATTTTGTATATTGATGCAAAAATAAGTCTGTTTTTAATACATTGGTAAATTTTAGTATATTGATACAAATTCAAGGTTACTTCCAATAATTTTAAACTGCTATTACAAACTGTTTAGGGTATTAGGTAATGTAAGTTAACAGTTAGTTAATTAACTCAGTCATATCAGACACTAGTCTAATTTATCACAGGAGTATACATCCTAGGGTTAATAGATAGATATGATTAAAGATAGGTAAGTATTCAAAAGCCTCAGAGACCTATAGAATATGGCATTTTAAAATGTCTGTTATTTTAAAGATTCTTTGACAATGAGATAGGTCATCTCCTGGCCGTACCCAGCCTACCTCAAAAAAGGTGATGAACATCACAAGAACCTCTGTATGGAGATGACTTCAAATGTGGCAAACAAGCCACTTGGGCAAAAAGAAAATGCCCTCATTTTACAACAGACAGATTTCTGCCAAAAATGGGTAAGCTTAAATGCAGGACAAGTCAACTGCCAAACTCTGCCAAGACAGGGTAAGCAATTCCTTAATAGTTTCTGCTTTATATATATGTCTGTCAAATATACTGAACCAGACGGCTGAAGATGATGCTCCAACATTATAGAGAGTTTTGGGTGACTGTTCAGGCAGCAAACTGTCTTTGTCAATTTTTTATTTTTTGGAAGCTGCTAACATGCACTTCTATTTACTCCAGTAACTAATTTTATTCCTTTTTAAGTCTCTGGTGGGGTTGAAGACCAAACAGATATAGTTCCACAATTAAGTTTAAGTTGTTTAGAATTTAAGAAAATGTTTTCATATAGGTAATATCAATAAGGATAAATGTTAATTTATGTATAGAACTCTAAACTTGTCAAGATATGATAATCAGATACTTTCTCCTAAGTTGCCAAATGCACATGGACTGGACAATGCACATGTAAATCTTACCTAATAACTTTCATAATTTCATAATTATTATTGTATTGAAAGAAAAGGAGCCTTTTATTGGACTTAAAAGGGGAAATGTTGGTATAATGTTCTTGTGGAAAGTATACAATTTCCCTTATTTATTCAAATGCTGATTTCTTTACCCTACTATCTGGTTTCAACATGGACATTGAATTGTGATGTTTATTGTAAGCATCACATGTCTCAAGTTTGTGTAAACATGCCACCATTTGTTCTCTGTATTTTCAATAAAACAACCAGCCAATGCTGAGCAATGGAGAGAATAAGGTGGGACATCCTGGTCCAGAGGGAGAGAAGGAAGTGGGTGGAAGGAGTCAGAGGACAGAGATCAGCAGGAGAGGACTTGGAACCAGAAGGAGAGATGCAGACCTAAGAAAAGCAAGTATAATGTGGGAAATCTGAATGGTAGGAAACTATGTGGGTTTGGAGATTTAGAATGGAGTAACTATTGCTCAGCATTGTGTTCTAGGTTAATTAAATAAATCCTAGTCTCTGTGTGGTGACTTGGGTATACAGCTAGTTTAGGAATAAGCACTGTTTAACTAAAAGATAAATCAAATTTAAATATTAATAATCAAGAACACCCATTATACAATTACACCATCATTCCAACATCTTTAGAGAGAAAGAGTCAGAGACAGGAAAAGCCAGAGCTTGAAATCTAGCTAGCTTGGAGAATGCAGTGCAAGGGTAGAAGAGAGCTCCTGCCTCAAAACAAGGTGAAGGAGAGACCCGATCAGAAGCTTCACTGTAGTGCATGCCTACACACACACACACTTTTTGTTTGTTTTGTGTTTTTACCAAGTTTTATATAAAAAAAAGAACTGTTAACATTTTTTCAAACAAAGATAAAGTTTTGCCAAGTTACTTTTTTAAATTATGAAATGGTTTCAAAAACATCTGTAGAATTCTGATGTTCTCTTGTAGGTTTGGATAAGAAATGTCCCATACAGGTTCATATGTTTGAACACTTAATCACCAGTTGTGGGTGCTGTTTGGGAAGAATACAGCACCTTTAGGAGGTGGAAGCTTGCTAGAGGAAGTATATTACTCGGGGAAGGATTTGACATTTTATAGCCTGGTCCTACTTTCTGCTGTTTTTCTGTTTTCCGAGTGTAGATAAAATACAGTTAGCTTTCTGTTCCTGTGATCATGGCCCCACCAGTGCCTTCCTGCCATGGTAGGCTATATGCCCTCTAGAACTAAAAACCAAAAACTCTTACAGCCTTAAGTTGCTTTTGTCACGTTATTTTATCACAGTAACAGAAAAGTAACTACGACACACTCCAGTGATAAATTGGGTATTTTTTGGCACCTTCACTTGTAGAGTTACATGAAGTGTATAATACAGGATGCACTCATACTGTTATTGAGAATGTGGTTTCATTTTTATGACATCAAAAACCAGGGAACCTCCTTTGGAGTTCATTCTTAAATCCTCCCCTTTTAAGAATAAAGTTAAGGTCATGATTTTCACTTCTGGAAACCATTTTCAAGCTACATAAAAATTATATTATTTCTTATGGGAAACATTTTGCTCAATCACTTGCTTACCAGAATGAGAAAGCTGGCTCATATAAATATGGTATGTATTATGAATGTTCCTTCAAGGAAATATTTGCAGGATTAGGGGGCAGTGATGTAAATGAAACACGACAGAACTTCAAGCTATTCATTAAAGGTAAACTGAGGTAAAATGTTCAAATGTGTTTGGACTACTGCACTTGGTCTCTATGCAGAAGAGCTCATATAGCAAGCCTGACACGTCAACCTTTAAAAAGGATGCTTTCAAGGCCAGCCCTTGGCTAATAGCTAATAACTCAGATTTCTGGAAGAAAGAAAGATGGCTCAATGCACCTAAACAGTATAAATAATATGGTTTGTGTGAAATAGCTGCTTTCTGGGAGACAAGAATTCAGATCCATTCTATATAGGTGCCTATACCACACCACAAGCCTCCAGACAACTTGTCACGTTTATAGTTGTATCCTGTGGTACTGCCTTGAAAAAGAACTTTTGGAAGCTTGTGCCTTGGGTTTTTTTTTTTTTGGAGGGGGGGCAGAGATTGTTTTGTTTTCTTTTAGTTTTTATTTTTCAATTTTTAAATTAATTATAGTTTATTCACTTTGTATCCCAGATGTAGTGCTCTCTCTTATTCCTTCCCAATCCTACCCTTCCTCCCTGTTCTCCTCCTATGCCCCTCTCCCAGTCCACTGATAGGGGAGTTTCCTTCTCCCATTCTATCTGACCCTAGCCTATCAGGTCTCATCAGGACTGCCTGCATTGTCTTCCCCTGTGGCCTGGTAAAGCTGCTCCCCCCTCAGGGGGAGGTGATCAAAGATCCAGCCAGAGACAGTCCCTGTTCCCCTTACTGGGGAACCCACTTGGACACTGAGCTGCCATGGGCTACATCTGTGCAGGGGTTCTAGGTTATCTCCAGGAATGGTCCTTCATTGGAGTATCAGTCTCAGAAAAGACCCCTGGGCCCAGATTTTTTGGTTCTGTTGCTCTTTTTGTAGAGCTCCTGTCCTCTCCAGGTCTATCTCCCCCTTCTTTCATAAGATTCCCTGCACTCTGCCCAAAGTTTGGCTATAAGTCTCCCCATCTGTTTTGATTCTCTGCTAGGTAGAGTCTTTCAGAGGCCCTCTGTGGTAGACTCCTGTCCTGTTCCCTGTTTTCTCCCTCTTCCGATGTCCATCCTGTTTGCCTTTCTGATTGAGGATTGATCATCTTACTCAGGATCCTCCTTCTTGCTTAGATTCTTTAGGTGTACAGATTTTAGTATGATTATCCTATATTATATGACTAATATCCACTTATAAGTGGGTATGTAACATGTGTATCTTTCTGCTTCTGGGATACCTCACTCAGGATTGTTTTAGTTTTTCAACAGGGTTCTCTTTGTAGATCAGGGTAGCCTTGAATGCAGTGATCCATCTGCCTCTACCTCTTGAGTGCTGGGATTAAAAGCATGCACCACCACCACCTGGCTGTGCCTTGTTTTCTGAAGGCTTCATCCTATGAATCTTTTTCTTTTGCCACATTTTCTCCATATCCTTTTACTGTTAAACATCCTCACTGAGAATAGGATTGTATTAGAGTCCCACAAGCCCTCTTATGGGCTGGAACATCAGGACAGTCATGGGGACTTGTAGCATATTCTCTTCAGTGGACCTGCTCCCAACATTTTATCCTGCACTCAGGTAGCTGGAAACTGCTCCCCAAAGAAACTGAAAAAATCAGAAAATAAAAAAGGACTCCAAATGAAATAATATAAAAACTAAAACCAAAAGTACAGTGTCTTTAAGTACACAGAAAATATTACACTCCTTAAAAAAAAGCAAGATGCTTCCAAAAAAGAAGACCCCAAATTATAAAAGGGATTACAAAATTAAGCTCATGATGATAAAAATGAAATATTAACAGAACAATGAGAGAGCTAAAAAAACAAACAAACAACAAAACCTGGAGAAGCTGAAAAAAAAATAAGAGATGAAAAAAGCGGAAGGATAAAAAATTTAAAGGATTGATTCAATAGGTCAAAAATCTATCTCAAAAATAAAAGGTCAGAATAAATTGAAAGGAAGAAATTATGCTGATATCAATTTTAACAAAGTATAAGAAAAGACAATGTTCTAATTTGCTCTCTGTCCTGTGATAAAACACAGACCAAAAGCAACTCGGGGAGGAAAGGGCTCATTTCTTCCTGGGTACATCAAGCCGACAACCAAAATAACCAGGACAGAGGGGTTGTACTACCAAGTACAGAGCACGGTGAAGAAAACAAAATATTTCACGACTACATACTTATATAATTTCAGAAAACCAGAATGAAGATGCTAAAACTTGTTAGAAAGGAAATAAAACTCATTTGTAAAGGAAAGGGAAACACAGATTTCATATCTTTTAACAACAATACTGACAGCAGACACAGCAGAATTAAGTCTTGAACATTCTAAAGAAAATCTAGACTTAGGCTCAACCAAACAAGAATTCAGGTATAAAGGCAGAATAAAAACATTGTTAAGGACTGGGAAGATAGAAGGGGAACCTCAGTTGAAGAACTGCCTGGATCAGATGGTCTGTGGAACATATTACGTAGCAGGGTCTGGCCCACTTTGAATGGTTCCTTCTTTAGGCAGGTGGGCCTGGGCTGTACAAGAAAGACTGATGAACATGGGACTGGAAATAACATTCCTCCATGGTCTCTGCTTCTGTTCCAGCCCAGAGCTCCTGCCCTGGCCTCCTTAAAAGATGGGCAGAAATCTGTAAGCTGAAAAGGACTTGCTATGCAAACATAGGACCTGAGTCTGATTCTCCATACCCCTTTTAGAAGGAAGGAACATACCACCAGCTCTGGGGAGGCAGAGATAGGCAAGTCTTTGGCATGCGCTGGCAAGTCCACCTCATCAATGAGCCCCAAGTTCCAGTGAGAGACCCTGTCTGAGAAAACAAGGTAGATTGCTCCTGAAGAACAGCACAGAGGTTGACTCATATACTCCACAAATATATTCACCTGTACACATGTGTGCAGTCATACACACCTGCACATACACAAATGTTTTTAAGACATGCAATGACTAAGAAGAGGACTGAAAAATAATCTCTTCTTGGAAAGTAACTGGACTAAATGCTTCACCAAAATTAGTGAAACATGAATAGTGAGACAGCTCAGTATTTGCCACCAGCCCTGACAGTCTGAGCTCAGGCCCAGAACACATAGAAGAGAACTGACTCCCAAAAGTTATTCTCTGATTTTCACATGTGTACACACAAAATAATAAGTGTTTTTTTTTTAAATGAGTAAACCAGCCAGGTATGGTAGTACCTGCCTTTAATCCCAGCACTCGGGAAGCAGTGACAAGTGGATCTCTGTGAGTTTAAGGCCAACCTGGTCAACATAGTGAGTTCCAGGTCAGCCAGGAACCCACAGTGATACCTTGGTTTGTTGAGGATATAATAGCAAAGGAATTAAACTAGGAAAGATGACAAGAATAACCCAGGACTCTGGCTGGAGAGACGGTTCAGTAATTAAGAACATTTGTGGAGCTGAAGAGATGGCTCAGCAGTTAAGAGCACTGGCTGCGGGCTGGAGAGATGGCTCCGAGGTTAAGAACACAAGCCAGTCTTCTAGAGGTCCTGAGTTCAATTCACAGCAACCACATGATGGCTCCTAACCATCTATAATGAGATCTAGTGCTCTCTTCTGGTATTGTATATAGAATAAACAAATAAATCTAAAAAGCACTGGCTGCTTTTCCAGAGAACTCAGGGTACAATCCCCAGCACCCACACGGCAACTCATAACTATCTATAACTCCAGTCGCAGAGGATCAGAGACCCTTACTCCAGTGTACATAAAATAAAATAAATGCCACTTGCTGTCCTTACAGAAGGACAGAGCTCAGTTACCAGCACCAACTGGCACCTCACAATGGTCTGCAACTCCAGTTCCAGGAGATCTGATACCTTCCTCTGGCTTATGCAGACATTGCATATATATTGTACAATTATGCAAGTACAGATAAAATACTCATAGGCATAAGAAAAAATAGATCATAAAAAGAAAGACTCAGAACAATTCTGTGCCTCAAACCTAGACAACATTATTTTCTAGTCTTTTCATTCACAATTCCAGTTTTGGTTTCCTACAGCTTTTGCTCTAATGGTTTCTTTCCTTGCTGATCTATTGTGCAAATTTGTTTTCTTGCCTCTCTAATGATATTTGCCTTGAAAGAGCAGACAAGAGTGTGCAGATGAGAGACATGAAGAAGCAGCTTTTAAAAATGAGATTGACAGAGCCCTGCATTGTCTGGCCTCTTTGATAGCATTAAAACATTTTGGAGGAGAAATTCAAAGAATGATGGGAAGTCAAATAAAAGAAGCAGTCTCAGCTTATCATTTGGCTCTAAAGCTAATCATATTTACCTAGCCATGATAATATAAAATCTAAAAAAGCTTCTCAGTTAAGCAAATACTGAATATCTGGTGGTACTAACATTTCAATGGAGAAAAACTGAAACCTTAATACAACCTATCAGGCTTTCCACCCACTCACCCCTAAAATTGCATATTCCATACTATTAACATTCCAAATTTGAAAGCTGAGCATGTAGCTGTGGGTGAAAGCAAGTCCACCCACTGGAGCAACTGTGAAAATAATAAAATGATCCTTCAAAATGAAGGCGTGAAAGCATTAGTGTCCTAGTTGGCTTTAATTGTCAGCTTGACACAGCTTACAGTCATCTGACAGGAGAAGCATTTGATTCTAGTGCTCAGGGAGTCAGAGGCAGGCAGATTGCTGTGAGTTTGAGGCCAGCCTGGTATATAAAGTGAGTCCAGAACAGCCACGGCTACACAGAGAAACCCTGTCTCAAACACCCCCCCCCATCATCCCCCCAAAAAAGGAGTGAAACTGCCTAGGTCAGATTGGTCAGTGGGCTTGTTTGAGGAAGATTATTTTGATTATTAATTGATGGAAGAAGGCCCAGCCAACTACGGGTATTATCATCCCTAGGTAGGTGGATGACATGAGAAGGCTAACTATTCATGAGTCTCTGAGCAAGCTAGAGAGCTGGATAGCAATCATTGTTCCTCCATGGTTCCTGCCTTGGGTGCCTGCTCTGACTTCCTTCAATGAGAGATGATGGCCTAGAAGTTTTAGCCAAATAAACCCTTTCCTCTCCAAGTTATTTTTGGTCAGAGTGTTTATCATAGGAACAGTAAGGAAACTAGAATAACTAGGTATTTTTAGGTTTTTTATTTTTGCAATATTTCTTTAATAAAAGAGGATACATTACCAAAAATACAAGAGCTCAAACTTAGTACTTAGTAAACAAAACTGCAAATGTTGCATTCCAGTGATTATTCTGACATTTAAAATTATTTTGGATGAGATACAACATACTCTACCATTCTACAAATCATAGTGCACCTTTAAAAATAGCCAACTTAATATATATTTTAATTTAATATTTTTATTTTATGTACATTGGTGTGAGGGTGTTGGATCCCCTAGAACTGGAGTTACATATAGTTGTGAGCTGCCATGTGGGTGCTGAGAATTGAACCCAGGTCCTGTGGAAAAGCAGCCAGTGCTCTTAACTGCTGAGCCATTTCTCCACCCCCTTTATAGTTCTGGCTGTCTTGAAACTCACTATGTAGACCAGGCCAGCCTTGAACTGAGAGATTTGTCTGCATCTTTTTCCTGAGTGCTGGGATTAAAGGTGCTTGCCACCACAACAGGCTAAAAATTTTTTAAAAATCTATTCAGATTTATTTTATATGTTTGAGTGTTTTGCCTGAATGTGTGTATGTGCAATGTGCGCTTGCCTGGAGTTATGGATGACTGTGAGCCATCATGTGGATGCTAGGAACCAAAACTAAATTTTTCCCAAGAGCAACAAGTGCTCTGGACTTCTGAACCATTTCTCCAGCACTATATTCTTTAAATCATTCTATTGTCATAAAGCATTACTAAGCTTTCCTAATCACTACAATCCATTCTTACAAGCAAAGGTAAGGAAATACTACATTTTACAACCCCACTTCCTAAAATACATTTAAATAGGAAGACACTGAAAAATCTTAACAAGTAGGGGCACCAAAACATGATCTTTAAGCCTATGGGAAAGCAAGGTGAACAGAAAATATAAATTAAGCTATGTCTTAGTTATTGATGCATTGCTGTGAAGAGACATCATGACTAAGACAACATAAAGAAAACATTTAATTGGAGGTTTGTTTACAGTTTCAGAGAGTTTATCCATTATCATCATGGCAGAAAGCACACAAGCATGGTGTTAGAGCAGCAGCTGAAAGCTTTACATCCTGATTGGCAGGCAGTAGGCAGAGACTGGGCCTCCTGTGGGCTTTTGGAACCTCAAAGCCCACTCCCAGTGACACTCCTCCAACAAGGCCACACCTCCTAATCCTTCCTAAACAGTTCACCAACTGGGGACTAAGTACGCATACATGAGGTTATGGGGCCATTCTCATTTAAACCACCCCAAGGAGGGCACCTCGATTTTGCAAGCAAGTTCTCTGTAACAATGTTAGTTTTGAAAGGGTCCGTTCAAAGTACTTAAGTTTTTCCTACTTACCAAATAAAATTAGTGTTCCTACATTCCAGCCTCCCAGGAAGAACACGAACTGTAGTACTCCACAATCTCTAATATGCACCCATTTTAAACATCCTTAATACTCTCATCCTTTGAAGACTTGAGATTAAGTTACCTTAATTTAGGCGCACCCTCACACACACACACACACACACACACACACACACACAAAACCAAACCCAACAAAAACAACCTAATGCCAGCAGTGGACTTCTCTAATCCTTACTGGATTAGAGAGTAGGCACTCCTTTTCACTCAAACCAACCCAGGAGCCTGAGAAAGGGCAAAGCGGACTGAAACAATGTCACAAGAATGTGACTCAAAAAAACTGGCGCCAAGAAGGATGACATAACACCAAAGCATTCCCTTTGTCCACAATGCCTCTTATTCTCTCCATTCCCAAGAATCCACACAAACACCCAAAGATTGGGAGTGCATCGTGGGGTATACTGCAAGCCAACTGGATTAAATACGAGCAATGCAGTTCAGCTAGCTCCCTCCAGAAAACCAAAGTTGATTCCAGCCAGAAGGGTGAGTGCAGGAGCTGATGCTTCCACTTAGTGCCCCCCAACACTTGCATGCAAGCAGTGTCCCTGGTGACTCAAGGGACATGCCAGTTGCTATCCTGGTTACAGCCCTGCTGCCTCTCCTAAGCTGAGTTGTGGGTTGGCTACTCCAACTGCCAGGTGCCGCCCACTTTCCCTCCGCTAAGGGGGGAGCTATTAAATAGACACTTTCAGAATCCAAACCTGGGTGAGTGGCAGTGGGTGAAATCACACAAGTGAAAGGACAAATACAGCCTGTCAAGAATGTTCCAAATGTTGTGCACGGCTCCTTTGATTCCCCCCCCCCCCAATATATATGTACTGAGGATGAAATTTAGGGAGCTTTGCACACTAGGCATTAGCTCCACCCCCGAGCTTCCACAGCAGCCCCCGAGAACTTCCGATGACAGAAGCCTGTTACTGACCAAATTAAAAAGCTCAGGGGGAGTGTGTCGGTCTTGCATTCGAACGTCTACAGTCTTGACATCAAAAACTATTTTGGGATGAGCCACTCCAAGTTATGCAAGTGTCATTTTTGAGAAAGAGTAAGCTCTTCAAAGCCGAGCTCATCCCAGCCATTTCGCTGCACTGGCACTGCGCGGCCACCCTCGACTTGTCCTCTAAGCAGTCCCCGCCCCCCCTCCCCGCGACACCCCATCACGTGCGCTCCTTCCAAAACCAAGCGCTCCGCGTTGTACCGGTCGGGACTGGCCAGGGAGTGTGGCCGCGTCTGGGGCCAAGGGGCTGTGCGGCAGAGGGGTGGTGTCGCCGAGGACGCAAGCCCTAGTGTCCCGCGTCTTCAGCTGACAGCCAGCCAGCACCTCCTACACGGCCAGAGCTCAGCGCAGCAGCCAGGGGTGACTGACGTTCTCGGGGGCCCGGCGGCCCGCCCCCTGAAGCCCAGCGCTGGCGACCGGGGCACCGGGGACAAGGGTAGAGCTCACCGCCTCCAGGAGTCCGACACCTGCAGCGCCCCAGCGGCTCCGGTCGCGGGGCTCGGCGCCGCTTCGGGAACGCCGGCCCCGGGCATCGCCGACCCCGCAGCTCCGAGCTCCTCCCTCACCTCATTAGCCTCTGCCGCGTCCCTAGGCGTGGAGCTCCTTGCAAGGGTCCGCCCACCAACAAGCCAGCCAATGGGGGCCGCGCGCGGGAATCCGGGGGCGGGGCCTGTCCTGTGGGTCTCCCAGGTTGCTCAAAGCCGGCGAAGCCTCAGTTAAATTTCTGGCTGGAGCTGACAGTGGAGGGAAAACAGCTTCTGATCCGGAGGGCGCTTCCCTTTTTAGACAAATAGTCTTGGTTGCATGATGGTTAACAGTCAACTTGACAGATCTAGAATCACCCAGAAGGCAACTCTCTGGGCAGGTCTGTGAGGCAGTTTCTACTAGCTGAGCGGAGGTGGTAGGACCCATCCTGACTGTGGTCAGCACCGTGCCCAGGGCAGGGGGTCCCGGACTGAATAGAAAGGAGAAATGGAGCCCAGTGCGAGCACTCATGATTCTGCTTGACTTCTGCCATGACCTCCAAACCGTGAGTCAAAATAAGTTCCTCCATAATTTGTTTTTAGTCAAGCATTTAATTTTTTAAAAGATTTGTTTGTATGTGTGTGAATGTTTGGTTGCATATATGTTCCCACATCATGTCTTTATGTGGCATACGAACTGTCGGTATCTTTGCTGCTTGTTACCTCTGCTTTTTTTTTGTTTTTTAGTTTGCTATGGTAAACCTCCCCCTAAAGCGTATGTGTTTAAGGCCTGGCTTACAGCTGGTTGTGTTAGAAACTTTGCATTAGAGTCCTGCTTTTGCATTAGGATTGGAGTGGATTGGACTGCTTCAGCCGTGGCCGCCTGTCTCACCACAGTCCCAAGGGCCGCCAGAGCAATTGAACGTGGACTGAAACTCATCTGAACTCATGAGCGAAAATAAGCCTTTCCCTCCTTGATTTTTCACAGGTCAGAAACAGAGACAGAGAACATAACAAACATATACATACCGGTTTATTAGAGCGTGTTCCATTGCATCTTTTTATTTTTTAATTAAATTTATTTTTGTGTGTGCGTACACACACCCATGTGCACAGGTATCACAGCATTTGTGTAGAGATCATCTTGCTGGGGTCGGTTTTAACCTTCCACCATGCTGAATTCAGACAGCGAGGCCTTTTCCCACCAAGACATCTCACCAGTCCTCATGTCTTTTTTTTTTTTCTGTGAAAGGGTACACGTGTGAAAGTTCTCATGCAAGTGTGTACAGGGGTGTGGAGGCTAGAAGTCAACCTTGGGTCTGTATCACCCCTCTGAAACTGACTATATATACATATATATATACATGTACATATATGTATATATACATATATACATACATATAACATATATATGTATATATTTTGACATGGATTCTTTCAGCAGCCCTGGGGCTTCTTGATTCAGCTAGACTGGCGGGGCCAGCAAGCCCCAGAGATCCAACTGTGTCTGCCTCCCCAACACCAGGATTACAAGTCTGGGCAGCCACGCCCAGCTTTTTAAATGAGCACTGTGGATCAAATTCAGGTCCTTTCAATCCAGGTCCTCATGTTTGCATGCAAGCACTTTGCTGTGATCTACTGCCCCAGCCCACAGTACATCATGCAGTATACTGTCTGTGTAATGAAGTATCTGTCTGCTCAGTACCTTTGCTTATTTTTCTTTTTAGTTGACCTTTTAAAAATTGACGATTATATATGTATTTTGTAGAATATATATTTTTGTATATCCATACATACGTTAAAATTAGTTCATTGTGAATAAATTACTTACGTTTTAACCACCTTGTCTTTTGGCTTAATATACTACATTTTGGCAAATGACTGTATTCATTTTCACACAGCCACACCAGTTGATTTTTAAAGGTTTTTAAAAAATCTTTCTTAGAAAGTCTGTCATGGTTTTGTTTTAAAGAATAGGACACAAAGTTGGGACAGGATGGCGTATGGATCTGGGAGGAGTCTGAAAGGAATATGATCAAAATACATTCTATGCATGTATAAAATTCCCAAAGAATTAATTAAATTATCATTTTAAAAGTCTATCATTATCCCCAAGATTTAGAAAGTCTATGGTTAATACTTCAATAATCAATAATGCATATTATCTATGACAGAAATAATGTATGACATGACAAAGAAATAAATCATTATGTATTCTCTAGAGAACCAGTGAACACATAAAACTACGCCTAGCATGAGTAGCTGCTAGTGGTTTAGATATGAAAATGTGTCCTATAGGTTCTCAAGTATTGAATCAGTGTTTCAGAGATGGGAAGCTGGGGAAGTGATTGACTCACCAGGGCTCTGCCTTCATAGATAGATGTAAAACACTGATAGATTTAAAGTTTCAACAATCACAAGGTGGTACATCTGTGGAAGCGGGTACGTAGGTAGAAGCACAGGGTTCCTGAGGATGTTTTTGAATGTTCTCTTTCTCTGACCCCTTCCTTCCTCTTTTCTGCTTCCTAGCCACATGCTGCCATGGTATGCTGCCCAAGTGCATGGAGTCCAACAACCATGGACTGAAGCTTCGGAAACTACAAACCAAAACAAATCTTTCCTCTTTTGAATTGTCGGACAGAACTTTTTGCCACAGTGACAAAAAAAAAAGTCAAAACAGTAGCTATCAAGCAAATGCAAATGAAAACCACATGAATTAATTGTTCTAACATTTACTGTGGTGATAGTTGCACAACTCAAAATTGTATATAAGTGGGCCATATCTCAATGAAGGTGTGAAAAGAAAATCAACACTCAGATTCTCTGGACAAGAGTCAAAGTCTGGACCAGGAGTTTACAGAAGAAAAAATCCAAAAAGGTAAACATTGGAGAATGATTTAACCTTGCTGCAATGACAACTGAAAATTATAAAAGAAACCACTGATGGCTCTAGGAAAAATGGATAAATATGTATTGATAAAATTATTTAGCAGGATAACCACTTTTTAAAATGCTGTAGCAAAGTACAAGATCGATGAAATTACTCACTTTCATCTGATCTATATTTGGGAATACATCTACTCAAAATAATCCAAATGAAAAAAAATACTTTCACACAATGCTTATATCAACACTATTTGTAATGCAAAACAAGCTAGAATTGTAAACTGCCTGCATATTTAATAACTGAGAAGATATGTATTAAAGTAACTGGTATGGACTGCATTCATTAATGAAGAAGTATACATGAAATAATAAACATGTACAGATTAGTTTGGAAATGTAGACTAGTGTGTATGGGATATAATGAGGGGAAGTTTTAGTACCAGTACTAAATTGTCTTATGGGCAAAAGCTGTCTTTGGGAAAATAAACCGTTTAGGGCATAAAATGAGACTATGTCAGTATAAGTATGGGAAGCCCTATCAAATAAGAAAAACTTATCTGCATAAAAACCTTAAAGAGGATTTATCTCCGTTCCTGCTTAGAAGAGGGAGGGTAAGTAAGGAGGGGACTGGAGCCGTGAGGAAAATGAGAAGTCTAGGTGTGCACTGAGTGCCGGGCTAATGGGAAATCACTGGTGGCACAATGGGGAAAGAGACTTAAAGGAGAGCAGGGTTAGCCTCCCTTAACCTAAAAAACCTCAGGGAAGCATCTGTGAGTGGGAGTTTTTTTTTTTTTTCAAAGGAAACTGAAGTTGAAGCCATTGGAACAATAAAAAGACACCCCATGAGCCGGGTGTGGTGGTGTACGCCTTTATCCCAGCAGAGGCAGGAGGACCTCTGTGAGTTCAAGGCTAGCCTGGTCTATCAAGGGAGTCCAGCATAGCCAAAAAACAGAAAATGAATGAATGATTGAGTGAGTGAATGAATGAATGAGTGAATGAACGAGAGAGACAGCTCACATGGAAACCAGCTCAGGTAGAAAGGATGGGAGAAAATGATCCTGATGGGTTGGGGCGGGGAACCAACCCTTGTAAACCCATCACATTTGGGAGGTAGACGCAGAAGGATCAGAAGTTTAGGGACATTCCTCGCTGAGTAGTGAGTTTGGGCATAGTCTGGGCTGTACGAGATCTTGCCCTGTCCCAACAAAAAAGAGAAGACTCCTGGAAATTCTTAGTAACTGGGCACTAGAGAGATGGCTCAGCATTCAAAAGCGTACTTGCATCCTGCAGCTCACAACCTCCTCTAACTCCAACTCCAGGAGATCTGACAACCTTTTCTGGCTGCCTCGGCACCCATATACACGCAGCATATATAAATACACATAAATAAAACCTTTTAAAAATAAATATTGGTAATCATGGGAAAGGCTGTAGACACCCATGTTAGAAGTTTTGAGTGAGTTCAGTTAGACTGCAAGATGAGATATGGCTGAAACTTGCCTTATATTAAGCTAAGAAAGCATGATATATATGTATTTTAAGTTTATTAGTCTTAAGTATATAACTTTTTAGCATCCTATTTGTTTTGACAATATTGAGCTCCATCCATTGACTAACAACACAAGAATAAACACACAAAACCCCAAATCCAGGTTAAGTAATGAAGTCAAGTGCTCCCTAGATAAAGACAAAAAAATATGGAAATGGACATGTGAGACGGAAAAACCTTATTCACACCTTTTTTTAGTTGGAAAGAAGTTTAATGAGGATGGTCACGTTTAGTAGCCTCCAGACATTGTGTTCCCTGCAGAAGCGCTTTCAGAGTGAAAGTATCAACTGCTCAAGAAGGCTGATCTGTGAGGAAAGTTCAAAAGAGTGTACAGGTGGCACGCTTAGGGCGCACCTTTAAGTTCTCAATCACCAGGCTCCAGAAGTCATGGTTCCACTGACTTAGCCAGAGCAAGGTCACTAACCAGCCCTGATTTACAGATGGCAGGTCAGTGGCACAGGGCCTAGAAGTGATTTCCCCAAGGTTAGAGAGCAAGCCAGAGGGTGAGCTGAAAATAGCGGTAGACCTCACGCTCCCATGAAGGCTATACGATAACTTGTGTACTGTCAGCAAAGAATTGAGGAATGAATGTCCTGGAGAGGGTAGCACATTGCTATGGCTGAAGAAAAAGACTTGCTCAACAGTCACAAATGCTGCTTGAAGTCAACCGCCTGCCTAATTTTAATAACTATAAAATGGGAGTCTCAGAAAAACAAAATTCCTCTTTGATTACTAAAAAAAAAAAAAATTAAGTACAGCCTCACTGCATGAAGTCAAACTTCTGTACGGCTGAAAATCCCACAAATGGTCACGTTTCACTCTTAGCTTTTATGAAGACTGAACAAACCTCAAATAGTAACTCTTTAATTTGAACAGCAGGCTTATAGGGTCTTGCAGGTGTGTGTACATATACTTTTGTAAATGCAGAATTTTCTGGAGACTTGGGCCCCCACCAGTAACTTCCTGTAAGTTTCTTTACTGAACTAACAGACCTGGAAAATTGAATGACAGTCTATAAAGACAGGCACTAAGTTTACTTCTCCAGGTACCCAAGCCATAGCGGTCGATCATCTAGCTCTTATGCTCCTACCTGGTGATGCTTTAGGGGAATAACAAAAGGTGAGCCCACTGATAGGCAGCTGTTCTCTGGGAAGGTTTCTGACATTGCAGCGATTTTGTCAACTGAAAGCTTTATAAAATTAGGTGTTTTCAGGAGTGATGTTAAGCCCACTATTACTCTTCATATAGGATTCTCTTTGGTGATGGCTGTAGAATGTGGGATAATACTTCGTGGCTAGCCCTAAGTGGGAATATTAGCTAGACTCTGGACTCCAGAGTGCTTATCCCCTCCCCTTTACCTAAAGGGACATATTGTTACTGACTCTGTCCAGTTCTTTATAACTGTACTTTCTGCAAGGCCATGGACAGAAAAGAATTAAGTGTACTGTGGAAGAGATACTGTGCCCACCAACTGCTCATGAGCTCTCATCTGGTAGATGCCAAGTCTTTCCACAGCAGAAGGTGGTATCTGAAACGCTGGACCCAGCTGCCTGGACAAAATGTATGTTACAAGCAGCCAAGATACTAAGTTTCTTTAGAGGGGGTTGGGGAGTAATTTTTTGGACAACAATAACTAATTCAAAGGGGTAAAATATTCTTTGTGGAATTGCTGTGAGGTTTAGGACAAACATGAAGATCAGAGAGATGTTGCAGATATTGGTGTGGTGTTTACGGGGTACAAATAAGCTTATGTTATGGCTCAGAATCTGGCAGAAATACTATTGTAAAGAAAATACTAGCCAGGCAAGGTGGCACACACCTGTAATCCCGGTACTTGAGGAGGCAGAGGCAGGCGCATCTCTGTGAGTTCAAGGACAGCCTGGTCTATAGAGTGAGTCCAGGACAGCCAGAGCTACACAGAGAAACCCTGTTTTATGGAAAACACAAACAAACCGAAAATGCTTTTAGTTCTTTTTTTCAAAGCTTTATTTATTTACTGTGTATACAGATCTCATTCTATATGGTTGTGAGCCACCATGTGGTTGCTGGGAATTGAACTCAGGACCTCTGGAAGAACAGCCAGTGCTCTTAACCTCTGAGCCATCTCTCCAGCCCTGCTTTTAGTTCTTAATCCCCAAGGAATATAAGAGATGGAGGCATGAGAGAGTGTCATGTTCCTTACTCAGCTTCATGAAATGCTCTGATAGAAAGGAGTTTGCCAGAAAAAAAAAAAAAAGAGAGAGAGAGAAAGGATAAAAACTTAAGTGGCAACTCTGTGAAATTGAACAGAGGCCCAGGTTACAAAGCTTAACAGGAAGGTGAAAACAGATGTGTTCTTCCACTTTGGCTAAGGTTGAAGTGCAACTATTGCTGTGTTTGTAGAAAAAGCAAGAGGCAAAAAGAAAGAAAAAGAAACATAGGTATTCTAAGCTAAGGGTAAAGCACAATGAAGAGGCAGAATGGTGGAGCCTGCAAGGCAGCTCAGTGTGTAAGGCGCTTGCCTTCAAGCCTGACAGCCTGAGGTACGCCCCAGGACTGGCACCGTGGAAGGAGAAAACCAACTTTCACAAGTTTTCATGCTTTACACACACACACACACACACACACAGAGAGAAAGAGAGAATATGAATAATTAAAATAAAATCTAGTAAAATTATTTTAAAGTATTTAGAACAATTAAAAAAAGTCTTTCTCTTCAAGGAAAGCAAGTGGTCTTATGTTAAGTAGAAAAAGGCATCTAGAACTATCGATTCCAGGCTTGATTCAGTCCACAAAGCAATTCTCAAAATTCTTAGCTTTCACTTCTTTTCTGTGCCTTCAGAAATTGGGCTGGGGTTACAGCTTACTTAGTAGAATATGAAGCCCTGGGCTTGATTCCCAGCACTCTACAGGCAGAGTGTGTTGGCACAGGCTTGTACTCCTAGCACTTGGGCAGTAGAGGCAGGAGAATCAGAAACTCAAGGTCATCCTTAGCTACACAATGAGTTCAAAGCCAGCCTGGGTTCCATGAGTCTAAAACCAAAATTATTGCTACCTCCAAAAGCTTTATGTAGAAAATGTCTTTCTAATATTTGCCACATCCAAAATTTAAAAAATAAAAATCCAGATGTTGAGGGCTGGAAAGATGGCTCAGAGGGTTAACAGTGCTGGTTATTCTTCCAAAGGTCCTGAGTTCAATTCCCAGCACCCACATAGTGGCTTACAGCCATCTATAATGTGATCTGGTGCCCTCTTCTGGCCTACAGGCACACATGCAGGCAGAATACTGTATAAATAATAAAAGAAATCTTTAAAAAAAATTAAAAATGATTAAAAAATCCAAACATTTAGTTTTCATTTATAACAAAAATATTCATTATATTAGCACAAATAACACATTTTATTTAAAATACTATAGCTGTAAAACCATAATAAAACTACATGAAAAGTGATTCTTTTACATTGTAATAAAAATCTCTTCCACGTCTGCCTTCCTTAGATATAGCTGGATTCTCATGCTTGTCTCTATCGTTCTGTTGCAGTCTCATTCATCACCCTGGCACTAACAAGCTTCACTATCTGCTTAGGAGAAGGCAAGAGCGAAACGGCTAGTCACACCTTTGTACTGTGAATTTATTTACCTCTCAGACTCCAGGAAAGAGCCTTGTGGAACCCCAGAATGCCCACATCATACTCTAGCAGCAGTTAATTTCACCAAGTGAAAAGACCAGAGTGTACAGGTGTCCTGGTTGCAAGCTAGCCTCTAGTAGTGTCCTGTGTGCTCTCCTAAGCTCTTACAATGTTTCTGCACAAACAAGGAAGCTGGGGAGTGACTTCCCAACTTTGTACAGCAAATCAGCAGCCTGGCTTCAAGGCCTAGCTCGTGACCAGCCTGCCTCCCTAAAAGACAAAGGCCTGCAGTACAATCAACAAAGGCCCAAGTCATCCTGCTGGCCCTCCCTTTCTCAAGCTTCTCCCGTCCTTTCAGATTTCAATGCTCTTTTCTCTCCCAGCCTACTTTGGGAACTCGTATTTCTTTTCACTCTGGAGTAAGTCCTTGTCCACTGCCTGTTGTCCATTATTCCCACCACTCCATAGAAACTGTTCTCTCCAGAGGCACCAGTGGCTGTCACGATGATGGGTATCAATGCTGCTTTTCAGCTTCCATCCTTGCTTTTGGGGATATGGGAGCGTGACCACTGCTGTTATTTTATTAACAACTCTCTTCTTTCTTGATTAGTCTGGTACCAAATACTTCTTGTTGTTTTTGTTGTTTTCTGCCTATGCATTATCTTTTCAGGAAGGCCTTTGCTGGGGTCCTCTCTCTTGGCCTGCCTGCTGGTTTCTGGCCCTCAGCCTTTCTTCCCTCTTGTTGTATGCCTTCTCTAATCACATCATTTCTGTGAATGACTTTAATTATTGGGTACATATTACTGACATCAGAAAACACTATTTATAGACCAGCCAGTTCTGTCATGTGTTCAGCTGATGCCTAGTCATTTCCTTGATAAGATCCAATTATTTATCATCCAATTATGTATAAAAATATGAAAAGGATGACAAATGAGCTCAGAAATATCACAATGCAGAGATAATCCACTACCTCTTCTTTCCATACTTTTCTGACTACATATACACAGGTGCACAAATGGAATTATACACAATGTTAATACTTGAAACGAGGGTCTTAGGTACTTTGCATTCTATTATATCTAGACCATCATTTGTGTGCATGTGAGGTTTGTATACATCCACGTGCATGTGTCGTTCTGTGTTTGCACATGTGTTTATACAGAGGGAAGAGGACAACAGCAGGTGTATTCTCCAATCACTCTCCACCTAACTTGTTTAACAGGTTCTCTTACTGAATGTGGGACTCATTGATTCAGCTAGGATGACTGGGCAAAGCACTCAAAGGCTCTACATGCCTGTACCTTCCCCATACTGGGGTACAGAATGTGCCACTATGCTTAAATCTTTCTTTTTTTAATTGAGTTGGGATTTAAATTCAGGTCTTTATGCTTGCATGGCAAATACTTTACCAACTAAGCTAATTTACCATACTCAGAAAGGGCATTTTTTTTTCCTTTTTTTGTTTGCGATTTTTGTTTTGCTTTCTTTGGGGAGTGTATATGCATGTGAAAGCCAGATGTCAATATCAGGTGTCTTCACTGTCAGAGTCTGCCTTCATAACTCTCCGCGCAGCTACCACCACCCCTCTTCTCTCTCTCTCTCTCCCTTCCTTTTTTTTTTTTTTTTTCTTTTTGACAGGGTCACTCTGTGTAGTTCTGGCTACACTATAGTCCTGGAATACACTATACAGGCCAGGTTGGCCTAAAACTCATAGACATCCTCCTACCTCAGCTTCCCGAGTGCTGAGATTAAAGGTGTGAAGAACCACACTAGGCTTATACCTTCACTAGGCTTCACACCAACACATTCACTGTGTTGGCTAGGCTGATTGGTCAGTGAACTCCAGGATTCATTTGTCTCCACCCCTGTGTGCTAAGGTTACATAAGTGAGTTGCAACCATTTCTGGCTTTTTATGTGGGTTCTGGGATCCAAACTCAGGTCTAACATTTTATTGACTGAGCCAACTTCCCAGAACCAGGGAAGAGCATTTCTTATGTGTAGCACCTTCATACAGTGTCATGCAGAGTACTGTTAGTTCCTTGCCTTGTGTCCATTCTGGCCTGCTTGAAAGAAGCAGCCCATTGGCTCTTGTGACCTTCCCTAGTTGTATGGAGAATTGGCGGAATCTAGATCACAGTCTTAGCTTGGAGCCCCATCTCCCTTGCTTTCTGTTAGAGCAGTGGAAAACATGATTGTACTTGACTTTTTTTGAGGGCAGGAGGTGGATGTAGAATCTCGTTATATAGTCCAAGATGACTTTAAACTGACTCAAGGACTAAGATTACAGGCATGTGCCACCTTGCCCCACTTCTTAAATACACATATAGATTGTTCTAAACCATTCTATAAGAGCACCTCTTAAACACTGGGGAAAAGTTCATTGAATACTATATAGTTTCTAAACAAAATAGATAAATTACAGACTCTTTTTACACTTAACTGTAATAAATAAAATGTTAGAAGAAATGCAGTGAAAGTAGGCAATGAAAGACGTTGCTAAGTGTAAAGGAAGTTATAAATCATAAGGAAATCAGATGGTTATGGCAATACATGCCTGTATTCCCAGACACTTTCAGGCCAACACAGGAGAATTACTTGGGAGCTACATAGATAAAACACAACACAAACACATAAAGTTGCCCTGTGTAAGAACTTTTAAAACTTCTCTGTGGGGGGGATGAGCCCCACCCATTGCCACATGCAAGACACACAGAGGCCCTGGGCACCACTAAGATGAACAAGTAAGTGGTAGAGAGATGGAAGAGAAAGAGAAGCAGAATGGCATGTGCACAATGAAGAGAGGAGGAGTAGGAGAGTCTAGGGTAGTGAGGAACAGCCTGATGTGAGCAGCCTGAGCAGCCACTTGAGACCATGGTGAGGGCCTGGCTGGTGCCTCTGGAGGGCATGTCTGGGTCTGTAGCCTTGCCTCAGTGGGGACTGTCAATATCTGTGTTGCCATGTTGCCACTAAATGCCATGCTGACATCCCTCATTTGGGCTGCTGCCTGGAGCCATGTTGATGTCCAAGGGCTGTGCAGAGATGACCTTGCCCCTCTCTGGCTTCAGCACTAGGGAGAGCCTGCTCCACCCCTCACCTAGGCATTGAGAGAAAGCAGGCACTGACTGCACCTCCCCCAGGAAGCACACAAGAGCCCCCCACACCTGATCTAGGAAGCACAGTAGAGCTGGCCCTAGTTGTGTGTGGGGGAATGAGGGTGTTGCAGGTGAGCCACCCCTAAGGGTATGAGGGCAGGAGAGCTGTCAAACCTTCCCTCCCCGATCCGTCCCTCTGCCACCTATGGCAGGCAGGAGAGCTGGCCCCACTGCTAGCCTGAGCAGTATGGGAGAGCTGGCCCCAACGGTGGGAGAGGTGGCCCTGCCCCTCACCTTGGCAGTGCTGGAGAGCTGGCTCAGGTGGTGTGATCTCAGGAGAGCTGTCAGGCTGACCAACTCAGCTACCAACCAGGCTCCTATCTAGGGCTTTCAGTTGGCCCACCCCAACATCTACCCCATCTATGAACTGCTGGAGTTCATGAAAGGGATGGTCCTCTAGAACCACAGATGCAAGATATCTACGACACAGAGCAACAAAACATATCTGAACTGCGAGGATCCAGTACTGATAGTGTAGCAGAAACCAGTGGCCTCAAACCAGACCAAATGACTCTCTGTAATGAACATTTGCAAGAAAACTGCTGTTTGGGCCAAGACCACAGCTTCCACAGTGAGATTTCTGTTTGTTTGTTTTCTTTAGGGGGGAGGTTACAAGCACGGAAGATGAGTGGGATTGGAATGCATGATGTGACATTCACGAAGAATCAATAACAAAAATTAAAAACAAAAACAAAACTTCCACGTGAGGCTGGGGGTGTAGTTCCTGGCCCTGCTGTGATGGCTTGAGTGAGAACGGGCTGGCCGAGCACACTGGCCTTTAATCCCAACTTAGAAAGCAGAGGCAGATGCATTTCTATGAGTTCTGTGCCAGCCTGATCTACATGATGATTTCCAGAACAGCCAGGGCCATGTAGAAATAAGCAAATAAAAAAGAAAATGGCTTTCATAGGCTAATATCCTTAAGTGTTTGGATCACAGCTGGGAGGGATTAGGGAGTGTGACCTTGTTGGAAGAGCTATGTTGCTGAAGGTGGACAGTGAGGTTTTGAAAGCCCATGCTAGACCCATTCTCACTTTCTACCTCCAACTTTCAGATAAGATATAAGCTTTCAATACTGTACCAGCACCATGTCTGCCTGCCTGCTGCCCCTCTTCCCACCATGCATAGTCTCAACCTATGAAACTGAAAGCAAGCCCCCAATTAAATGCTTTCTTTTGTAAGTTTATTTGGTCACAATGTCTCATCACAGCAACAAAAAAGTAACTAAGACACCTGCAAAAAATGGACAAGAAATGTCTATTAATGGCTGAATGCTTGTCTAGCACTTCTTAAAGTCCGAAGAAAAGCCCTCTCAGATCTTATGTGAGGTAAGTGAGAAAGAAAAACAAGTGATTGACAACACAACAATCTGTGTAATAATTCCTAAGATAATTCACTCATATCACTTCTAAAAATTATACTCAAGAATGAACACTCCATATTTTATATTTTTTAAGTTTTAAATTATATTTATCTCATTAACTGGGGAGGAGTAGTCATGTGTTAGTCACCACACTCATGTGCAAGTCAGAGGACAGCTTGTGGGATTCAGTTCTCTCCTTTCACCATGTGGGTACCAGGGACAGAACTTTGATCATCAGGCTTGATGGCGAGCACCTTGACCCTTTGAGCCATCTCTCTAGCCCAATGAACTTTTCTATAGATATTTGCAAGAATCACAATCCCGAATATTACATGTTAGAAATAATACAAAAGTTAATAAAGAATTGGTTTTTTAAAGTATGATATACAGTCCATCAAATATACACACATGTAGTGTCTGCTGACAGCTTGGTCTGTAAAGTGCTTGCTACACAAGCATGGAGACCAGAGTTCAGATTCCCATCAGTCACGTAAAAAGCCAGCTGTGGTGGTGGCACACCTGTAGCCCCAGTTCTGGAAGGCAGAGACCAGAGGCTTCCTGGACCTTGCTGGCCAGCCATTCTAGTCAATTGGTAAGGTCCAGGTGCCGCAAGACATCCTGTATCAAACAATAAACAAGAGCCAAAGAGATGGAGATGGCTCAACCATGAAGAGCACTGAAGTCTTCCAGAGGACTTCAGTTCCCAGAACCTATATGATGGCTTACAACCATTTATAACTCCAGTTCTAGGGGATCTGATACACTCTTCTGGCCTGGAAAAACACCCATACACATTATATATGTTTATGAGGAACAAGGAAGACATCAGACATGTACACACACAAACACACACAGTGATGCATGCATATATACACACAAACACACTATTAACAATAAAGGTTTGTAAAATTTGAAAAACACATTAGGATATTTTCATTAGCAATGATGGACTTCCACATAGCCCAACAGTTAGAACAGCAATTCTTAGTACTCAAGTGCATACTGTTCTCCCTTCCATACCTCATCCTGTTCTTCAGCTCCAGGTCATCAGCTCCAAGAGGGGTTAGGACAGCAAGAAAATTTTCTGCATTTTTCAGATGAAATATCTGAAACCTAGAAGGAGGAATGAGGGACCACACCAAACAGCTGGCAAGTTAATGTGTGAGAACTCATGCTATAACTTAGAACTTAAACAAGCAAACAACCACCACCACCACCAACTCACTCAGGCTAGACTTACAGTGATAATTCTCCTACATCATCACACCTGGCTTGGAACACAGGCCCTCAAAACATTCATTAACTGTTCAATCCACAGTCATATTTTATAAGGCAGCTGTGGTGGTACACATCTTTAATTCCAGCACTCAGGAGGCAGAGGCCGACAGATTTTTGTGGAGTTCAAGGGCCACCTGGTCTACATAGCAAGTTCCAGACCACCCAGGGCTACAGAGTAAGACTCTCACTCATGAGAGAATACATGAACTATTGTATAATTAGCACTGTAATTTTCCTGTATTAGAAAGTAAAGGTCAATCACCATAATTAAAGGACTAGAATCAGAACACAAGATTTATACTTATATAATGCATGACTGTTACAGATTTCACATGTTCTACAAGCCCCAAGAAAATGTACAAATCACAGGTGCCAGGAGAACAAACTGCAAAGCATAAGCTCAATTGATCAGCGTGCTGAAATGGGTCTGGAATTTGACTCTAGACATGTGGTGACCCAGTTTATTCCACTCCTATATATGTGTGCTCTCTGTACCACCATGGAGTAGGAAAGCCCCTGTAACTCTCGATTACATTTTCATCCTTTCCCCACATTGTGTGCCCTTTAAGGACAAGAACTCATTGCTTAATGAGTCCCACAGCACAGAGTCAGCAGCTAGCATGGGAAAGGTAATCCCGAGATATGTTAAAGGAAGCTGTTGTGTGACAAATACATGCGTCCACTTACCTCAAATAGGGAACCCAGGCCAGGTACAGACACCATCAAAGTTCAGTTGGTGAACCAATGAGTTTTATAAGTGTTACTTAAAGGAATACGGGTGAAGGGTTACTTACAGTGCCAGAAATGACTCAACAACAGCTGCATGACCAAGACCCACCCCAGCATGGGTGACTGCTCACAAAGCTAGGAACCTGGAGCACACTGCACAGTCTGCAGCCAACTGGAGAGCTCCTTCCCAGGGGCCTCAGTTGGTCTAATCCTCTTACAGGCAGCTCAGCCATAGTCTGGTCTGAGAGTCTTCCTTTGCAGCAGCTCAGCAGCTCTTCATCTGAGAAGGACTCTCAGCGTGTATTGCTTATTCAGGCAGGGAGGGGCCTAGTGAATCTGGTCAGTTTCAGGAACTTCCTGGAGCTATTTTGAGTTGTTTAGCTTCCTGCTGAACCTACACTTTTTGTAAAAGTTAGGCAGAAGAATCCAGGTGTGGTGGTGCACATCTTTAATCCCAGCACGCAGGGAGGCAGAAGCAGGTGGCTCTATGTGAATTTAAGTACAGGACAGCCAAGGATACACAGAGAAACCCTGTCTCTAAAAACAAAACAAGCAAAAATGTTAGAAAGAAGAGTGGAACAAGCATTACTAATGTTTGGGGCAGACAAAAAAGGCAGTGACCACAAGGTGGTCGCACCTAGCTGTCTGTGGAAGCAGTGTGTCCAGGGCCAGCTGCTGACAGTCACATGCTGCTCATATTGTCTGGACTTTCTATCTTCTCCAACAGGAAGGCCAATGGCCAAGGCATCTCCCAAAGTCTATCTGCCTTCCAGCCTGGACCATCAGCTCTCCTGCAGTGTCGGTCTCAGGGGTGGACTCAGGGAGATCCCAGTGACCTTCGTTGAAAGCTCCAGAAATGTCACAGCTACAGTGTAGCTCACAATCACATTAGCGAAGGGGATGTTGCTGGTGCCTCATTCACTCTTTTTCCACTGACAATGCCATGAGTAAACACATTCAGAAGTGGAGGGAGGATGATTTTTAAAGTTTTCTTAAATGTTTATGTATTTGAGGATTTTTTTTTTCTTCATATGTATCTTTGTACCATTTGCATGTCTGGTGCCCACAGACACCAGAAGAGGACATCTAATTCCCAAGAAATGGAGTTACAGAAAGTTACAGGTCAACATATGGGTGCTGGGAATTGAATCTGGGTCTTCTGGAAAAACAGCCTTAACTGCTGAACCATCTCTCTAACCCTGGAAAGGTGACTTTTTAAAAAGATCCTTCAAAGTTGCTCTGATATTCCAGAGTCTGGTGGCTTTGCTTTTCTCTTCTTAACCCTGTCTGTGACAGTCTGATGGTTTATCATCTATAGGCTTGTATTAGTTACTTTTTCCTATTGCTATGATCCTGACAAGAAGTGGCTTAAAGGAAGGGTTTACGCTGCTCATGATTCAATGGAATTATAACCATCCTGAAGAGGAAGGCATGGCAGCAGGGGTGCCATGATGCTAGGAGTGTGCTGCAGGGACTTCCTTTCCTTTTTACACCTTAGTGGATTGGGAGGCAGAGAGCAGACAGGAAGTGAGACTGAGCTGTAACACCTCAAGTTCAGCCCCCCAGTTACCTACTTCCTCCTGTAAAGCTCCACCTCCTAGAAGTTCCACAACCTTACAAAACAGTTCCATCAGCTGTGGACTTGATTAAATACATGAACCTATGTGGGACATTTCACACTGAGACTACAACAAACTCTTGGCTTGTAACAAAGTTATAAGGGCAGTGGTAGTCCCCAAAGGAACATTAAACAACTCTGTGGCCATTTTTCATGCAAGCTAATCCCAGGGGGATTTTTCCTAAGGGTTCAACATCTCAGGTTAGTACACACATCTCATCCCAGTCTGTGGTAGCTGCCCCATGTGCATCCTCTTCCTCACACCAAGAAGGTGGCCTCTTTAATGTTCTAGTTTTTCAGTCTTATGTATGTCCCAGAGAGCTCAAATGACTAGGTGGACACTCTCCCAAAAGCTTAGATACATATATCAGAGCTAATGCTCTGTCACCATGCTTCTTGGCTAGACTCCAGTCCCAACATCAAAAATAGCATCCTGCACCTTTCTGAGACTTCCACACTGAAGGGAATTTGAAGAATTATCATGTCTTCTCTACGACCAGCCTTCCCTGGGTGTTTCTGACTCTGCCTTCTAACAAGGACATTTTTCATCCTAGCCAATCCTGCGGGTTGGTTTTAAAAGGTTTCCCTAGCAGGCTCATGTTTTGAAAATTTGGCCTCCAGCTGATTGTGTTGTTTGGAAGAAGTTCTCGAAACTGGAGCCTAGCTAGAACTAGGTCACAAAGGAGAAAAGATCTTTGGAAATAACCTGTCAGTGGTTCTAGGCCAACCTGGAATATATAGTGATTTCTAGCCTAGCCAAGGCTACAGAGCGAGGCCCTAGCTCAAAAAATTAATTATCTGGGTAATTAATTAAATACCTGCACAGAAATAACATATACCTCTACTCACATTTTATGTCTATGCCTAACTTCAAGGAGGTAGGAAAGTACTGTTAAGTACAAAGTGGGCCCAGATGGCAGTGCTGCCGACAGTGTTCTAAATGATCATCTATGCTCAGCTTGACTGGACTCTGACTGAGTAAACAGGATTGCTACCTCAACTCAGCATCCCTCAGGAACCTGGTGAACTGAGTTTCTGTTTGTTAGGGAAACTTATTCCCCTTATCAGCCTCCTATAGCCAACAACCTCCAGCAAGGGCATCTAGTTCCTGATTAACACAGCTAGTACCAGATCAAAGTCCCAGGCTATTCTATTGTGAGTGCATCAAGGCTCTCCCACGCCTGCTATTTTCTCTGTCCCCTAAAGGAACTGGCAGTTTGATTCACCAGTAAACCTTTCTTTCTATCCACTGATGGGTAGAATTGTTTCACTGCACCCTTGCTTAGTACAAATACCACTTACTAGGAATAGAAAAACCACTGGAAGGTTTGCAAATTACCTGAATGACAGGCACAGGAAGGCATGACCCATTATGTAACCCACATCAAGGTCCACCCTAATGTCCTTGTCCTCTCTGCCACTCACTGTTCTTAGAAGGTGCTGTATGTAGTTTCCTTTCTGTTGCTGTGATGAAACACTCTGATTAAAAGCAATTTAGGGGAGAAAAGGGTTTATTTGGTTTACAATTTCAGGTCAAACTCCATTATTTTAGAGAAGTCAGGGTAGGAGCTGAAGCAGAAACCATGGAGAAATGCTGCTTGTTGGCAACATTCTGAAGACCTGTGAGTAAAGAGAATATCTTAACTTCTTTTTTTTTTCTTTTCCAACACAAGGTTTCGCTGTGTAGCCCTGGCTATCCTAAACTCACTCTGTAGACCATGCTGTCTTCAAACTCACAGAGATTCACTACCAGAATTCTGCCTCCTGAGTGTTAGGATTAATGGCGAGGACTTAACTAGCTTTCTTATACAGCCCAGGACCACCTGCCCAGGGAAGAGTGCTGCCCACAGTGGTTGGGTCCTCCCACATCAATCAGCAATCAAAAGGATCTCCCATAGACATGTCTGCAGGCCAGATTGATTTAGGCAATCCTTCAATCAAGTCAATCTTCTCAGATGAGTCTAGGCTCTGGCGAGTTGACAATTAAAGCCAACTGGGATAAAAGAAGATGCTATTCTCTATACCTGTGCATACATTCCGCATTGCCTCTACAGCCTGGCTGCTGCTCTTCCCATTGAGTACCTGTCTGTGTACAATCTCTTTTCTAGCCTTTGATGCTGATCTCAGCCCTCTGGCCCCTGACCATGGAAACACGGGCACAGGGTACTTTTTTATAGGCCTTCCCTGAAGCTCTTCACAGCCAAACTGGACCTTCTATAACCCCTGTGTAATGGAGGAGACTTAGAGACTCAGCGTCCCAGACTTGTAAGTAGAGGACAGATTCCAAAGCTCTGTCCAAGAGTGAGTGCTAAGGCTGAGGTGACCCTGCCAAACCTATCTATCATGCAAGGTGCCAGAGGCAAGTAATGAGATCCTAAAACAAGGTCAAGGAGTGAATACTAGCAGAGAAGACTGAAAATAAAAACTCTGTAACCATCCCCAGAGACACACCTTGGGATTCTCTCTGGAATTGTGTTTTGGTCAAAGTAACAGACTACTTTATAACAGGGCTTTTGGCTACTTTATTGGGTTCTTATATCTACTACCCTTCTCCACTCCAATCCCTTCCAACCCCCAAGAGAAAAAAGGTTAGAGGGGAAAGGGTGCATAGACCTCTTCTTGTTGATTGGGGGTATCAAGTTCATTGGGACAAGTCCAATCTTCATCATCAGAATGACAGCAAACAGCAGTCCAGCAACCCAACAATAGCAAAATCAGCAGCAGGAGGAGCAGCAGACACCACAGGCCTTCCCAGGGTTCTCACATTTATTCCCGAGTCCCCAGGATTCTAAATGTAAACTATCTTCAGCTGGCCAAAATCATGCCCTTTCCAGAGCACAAGACAATCATAGTGGCTATGAACAATTTGAAGCAGCCCCATAATCCCACACTGAGATTCAAACAAAAACATATTCACATAACATAACTGGGTTTTTATTTATTTTTTTAAAGATTTTTTTTTATGTATGAGTGCTCTATCTGCCTGTATACCTGCATGCCAGAAGAGGGCATCAGATCCCAGTATAGATGGTTGTGAACCACCATGTGGTTGCTGAGAATTCAACTCAGGACCTCTGGAAGAGCAGACAGTGCACTTAACCTCTGAGCTATCTCTCCAGCCCTTCCTTAACTGGGTTTTTAAAGAAACCAAAATTCTCACTACACTACTTCTCCACTGAGGCAACTTTTAAAAAATTTTTAGCTGCTTCTTTTGATGATTGATAGATAGAGAGATAAGTAGATAGGTGACAGACATTACGCAGGTGATAGGTAGATATATAAAAATATAGATGATGCATAACACGAAAATACATAGATGATAGATGCATAGATGATTGGTAGATCAATAGATATGATTATTAGATGATAGACATGATACACAGATAATAGGTAGACCATACATAAATAAATGACAAGTACATACATAATAGATAATAGACAGATGATAGATACACAGATATCTTCATATATTAGTAGCATGCTTATATATTTACTGTTGTAATTGTTTTAGCTTTAAGGTACCTAATCTATTGCCTTTCTGCAATGAACTATAAAAAATCAGCTCCCTTATGCCACTCACAACACTTTCCTACTCTCTGTTCTCTCCATATAGATACTCCCAAATTTTATGTTCAATTTGTATAAGATCACAATATGTAAAAATTGCTGCAGAGCACAGTTGTGAAGAATTCTGGACCTAGATGCATCGTGTTACATTTTGAAGGATGTCCATGCAGAGATGTCCACATGTTACCAGAAGCTATGGAGGTTTAACCATCCAAGGTGGGTGGTTAAGTTTAAGATTCTCAGCTGGAGAGACTATCCTGAGTTGCTGAGGGGCGGGGTCAGAAGCATCCTAAGAGTCATTTCCAGAGGAAGGGAAAATAAGAATCAGCCAGGAGATGCGGGGACAAGGCAGACATCAGAAGGAGAGACACCCCTGCATTTCTGACTTTGAAGACACAGGAAGAGGGCACAAGCCGAGGAACAGGAGGTAACCTCTGGAGCAGCAGTTTTCAGTCTGGATCCTGATCCATTTGGAGTCCAACAACCCTTTCATAGGGGTGGCAGATCTTTATGTTACAATTCATAACAGTGGTAAAATTACAGTTATGAAGTAGCAATGAAATGACTTTATGTTTGAGATCGCCACAACATGAGAGGTGCAGCACTAGGAAGATTGAGAACCACTGCTCTAGAGGAAAGAACTGAGACCCTCTAGAAGGTACCTGGAACATTCCATAGGCTGAGGCTGTAGAGCAATGGTGGGGTGCATGCCTACCATGTATGAATCTTTGAGCCCCATCACTAAAGTAAACAACAAACCCAAAAACTTACTGTGCCTCTTAGACCTGTGGATGTGTGTGGTTTTAAGCAATTCAACATAGCAAAAAGGAACTGGTGCACTGTGACAGGTACCTTCAGCCTCTGGGCTGAAGATTCCTTCCCTGCAAAAGAAGTTGATACGAGCAGTAAATTAGTTAATAAGTTCAACATTGAGAGTGGTGGGGCAGGTGAGGGGCACCTGTAGTCCCGCACTCAGGCAGAGCAGGAGGACAGGAATAGGCTGAAGGCCACCCCTATCTATATAATGAGTTCCAGACCAGCCAGGGCTACATACAGAGACCCTATCTGAAAGATAAAGCAAAATACTTGGCACTTAAGAGATAGCTCGGTAGTTAAGGGTGCTGGCTGCTCTTGTAGAAGATTTTGATTCCCTGGGTTTGATTTCCCACACCCATATGGCAGTTCCCAACCTTCCATAACTTCAGTTCAAGGGTATCTAACAGCCTCTCTAGCTTGCAAGGAGACACACGTTGCACATACATGCATACGAAACACTCATACATATAACGTAATAATGGTTAAATATTTTTGAAAGAAAAGCAGTTTCTTTCTACCCAAATTCTTTTCAAGGTCACATATCACAGTATACAGAAACTTAAAAATATAGTCAACATATGGTATACATAAAGGGTCCCTGAAAGGTTACTTCCTCAGGACTCAGTTTGTCTATAAAAGTCTTTATTCCACTCCCACGCTGCCCTGATCAAGCAGATGGATATAGATTTGTAGCTCAGAAGAATCAACCTTCAGAGTTTTAAAAGTATTCCCCCACTAGACTCCATCCTCCTGTTTTGGCTCTAGAAAGTGTGCTTTTCTTCTGATTCCTGATTTTTTTTTAATTTAATTTTTTTTGACATTTTAAGAGGAGAGTTTTTATATATAACCCTGCTGGCTTGGAATGTGGTGATGATTCCAGCCTCAAACTAGCCACTGCTGTGGAGTGTTGAGATTACAGGCATGTGCTGCCATGTTCAGCCTGATTTATATTTTATGTGTATTTGTGCGCGTGTGTGTGTGTATGTGCATGTCTGCAGGTGTTCTGGTGTACAGTCACATGTGGAGGCTGTAGATAGACATCATGTGTCTTTATCAGTTTCTCTCCAACTTAGGGTTTGGTTTTTTTGTTTGTTTTGGGTTTTTTAAATAATTTATTCACTTTACATCCTGATTGTAATCCCCTCCCTCATCTCCTCCCGGTCCCACCCTCCCACCTATCCCCCCCTTTCCCCTTCCCCTACCCAGATAGGAGGAGCCCTCCTCCCCTGCCATGAGAAATCGCGTCTTACCAAACCTGGAGTTCACTGATTCAGCTAGACTGGCTGGCCAGCCAGTCTAGGGTTCCTCCTATTCCTACTTCCCCAGGGCTGGGATTAGAGGTACACAACTGCCACACCTGGCTTTTTACACAGCTGCTAGGGATCTGGACTTGGGTCCTCAGGGCCTGTGTAGCAAGCACTTGATGGAAGGAACCGTTTTCTTAGCCCACCTGACTCATCTGCATATGACTGTCTCTTCTCTGGAAGTTTATAGGATCTTTACTTCTCTACCGCTTTATGAAGCTTCGACTTGAGTTTGGAGCGATGGAGGCGCGGACTCCTCTTGCCCCGAACAAGTAGGAAGTGTTCCCCGCTAGCCCCAGTACTCCCTCTTTGAGAGTTTAATCTTGCAGGCCCAGCATACCTATGAAAACACAAAACAACAAAACCTTGTCCAGTTTCCGGCTACGCACAATGAAACCTGAAGGTAGTCAGATTTTCTGCCCTCTCAGTGCATTTGGAATCTGCTTTGGAGCCTTAGACACAGGAGCTGTCGCTGGGTTTAGAGCGAATCTATGCCTCCTGGTATGTGTGTAATTTCATCGGTGTGATATCTGAATCCATTCCTCTTCTGTGGGAACACAGAGTGCCTCCCGCTGCATAATCTGTCTCAGCCTGGCTGTTTCGGAAGTGGGGATTATACAGCCCTCGCTCTGTTGCTTTGAAGATGTAATGAGATGATACATACTTAGTGCTTACAGTCATATCTGGCTCCTGGTTACAACTGAGTATTGATCATTACTGATATAGGTCTTCTCTACTCAAAATGTGTGGGGTTTGTTGTTTTGCTTTTGAGACAAAGGTAGCCTAAAGGGGCCTTAAACTCAAGTGCCTTCTTTCTTCTGAATACTCGGTTTATAGTCCTGTCCACCACACTGGGCTTCTTGTTGAGTTCATTTTAATAAGGGTTGAGTTATTTCAGCTATGAGATACGTCTTCATTATCTGTTTGTTGTTGCTCTTCCTGGAATATTGGAAGACTCTCTCCTTTGGAAGCCCCTTTCCCAGAGCATTTCTCATGTCTCTCATATCT
Source organism: Pachyuromys duprasi (assembly GCA_028658305.1). Classification (NCBI taxonomy): domain Eukaryota; kingdom Metazoa; phylum Chordata; class Mammalia; order Rodentia; family Muridae; genus Pachyuromys; species Pachyuromys duprasi. Next base: position 55,285,171 of record CM053761.1, read on the forward strand.
GCTGTGTTATTTATTCTGCTTTGTGATACCTTCAATCAACTTTATCTTTGGGTTTCTAATTCTTATGTGGTCTTCTACATTGACTTTCCTCATTTTACTTAACCACTTGATCATAAATATTCCATTTTCTAGATTTCCTTGCAGCTAGATATATCCATTTTGACTAAGTTCTTGGTGGCCAGTGGAAATGCAAATGCTGCTCTTGAAGTCTCTATCATACACACCGTTTCCTTCCTATCTATCTATCTATCTATCTATCTATCTATCTATCTATCTATCTATCTATCTATCTATCTATCTATCTAGACAGGGTTTCATTGTTCTTAGTCTGGCCTTGAACTATTTAGAACCCTTCGAAGTTCTGATCTTCTCATCTTTACAACTGCTGGGATTACAGATGTAGGCCACCATGCTTGTTTTTTGCAGTGCTAGAGGCCGAACCCAGGGCTTCACCTAGGCAAGGACTTTGATGACAGGATGCATCTCCCAGCTCCCTAAGTCTCTCAAAAGGACAAAGCCAGGAGTTGTGGCACACACCTTTAATCCAAGCACTTGGGAAGCAGAGGCAGGTGGGACTCATGAGTTCAGGACAGTCTGAGCTACAGAGTGAGTTCCAGACCACGGCTACATAATAAGAGGAGGCATAGCCTTCTTGTCCCTGCTGATGTGTAGAACATGGGAGTCTGCTTTCTTCTATGTGTGAGATAAAATAATGCTCCAGGTTCTGAGATTTTCAACTTCCAAGAACTGTTTGTCATGTTTTGAATGTTTCTCATTTCAGAGCATAATTTGTTTTATAAAATTTGTCTTACTTTTTCATGGTTTCTGTTGGAGGCAGTACCTCATCTTGCTGTACAAACCAAGCTGGCTTTGAACTTGTGATCCTCCTACTTCAAGTTCTCCAGTGCTGGGATTATAGGTGTGAGACACCATGACTAGGTTGTTACCATTTGGTTTCCACTGTCCTCTGTTTACATTGTCTCTGTTTCCACTGAGTTCGGTTTTGTCTGTTTAACTATGTTTACCTTTTTTTTTTCTTGGTGATTGGCTTTCCTCAACTATCTGGTTGTCATTAGCTGTCTATATTAAGGAATGAGGTACTACGGGCTGTCTCATGCATGGTTCATGAACAGAGCACCTATTCAGCATACATGAAACCAGGGTTTCAACCTCCAACACTGAAAAAAAACCAAGTATTATTAAACTAAGTCTCCATAAAGGGGATTGCTGGCCCACTGATCTCTCTGAAGGGAATAAGCCAGCACCCATACATTTATTGGCAATCTCCAAATACCAGCATCTCCAGGTCTTTTGTGTTGGGTTAGTCAGTGTCTCCATGGGAAGCTTCTGGGGGTAGAATCGTGCCTAGACTCATCGGTCAGTGGATGACTGAATTATGGAACACCAAAAAGTAGCATTTCAGATGGTGTGACAGATGGTTTGGTGGCTAAGGATGCTTACTGCTCTTACAGAGGTCCAAGGTTTTGTTTCTAACACACACACACACACACACACACACACACACACACACACACACACACACACGAATCATGTGGCTCACAACCAAATGTAACTCCAATTTTAGATTATCTGCTGCCTTTTTCTGATGGCCTTAAGGACACCTGCACGCATGAGGAGCACGTGTATATGCTCAGTTCCTTAAATAAGTGTGTGTGAGTGTGTGTGTCTTCCCATAATCCAGAGAGATTCTGGATTCTCCACTGTAGTTTAAAATTTCCATTTGCCTAGAACTGCAAGTCATCACATCATAGAGACACTGGCCACATCAATGCTCACTGCAGTACTGTTCACCGTAGTTAAGCTATGGAAACAGTCTAGATGTCTATCAACAGAGAAAAGGATAAAGCAAATGTGGTATTTATACACAATGATTTTTTCCCTGCTGTAAAAGAGAATGAAGTGTCATTTGTAGGAAAGTGGATGAAATGGGAGATCATCATATTAAACAAATTAGATCAATCACAGGAAGTCAAATACCATATGCTTCCTCTAATATGTAGTTCCTAGATTTTTATATAAACACAAAATCATGTAGGTATACATGGCATGAAAGAAGATGCAAAACTGTCTAGAGGATACAGTGGACTATCTGAAGACAGGAATAGAGGGTAGACTATGCCGGACATACACACTTGTGTAACACAGTATTATGCACAATAAATATGAATAGTGAAAATTTTTATTTTCATCAGGCTGTCAAGTGGACCCTACAAGAAATGCTTAACTTTTATGGAAAAAGAGAAGCTCTGTCCACCGCAGGCTTCCCGTGCAGTCCACTGCTTCTTCTTGGGGTGCTTGCAGGAACTGCTAAGAAAGAGGGCTTAGGTGATCCCTCAGGCCTCCACAATCAGAAGTACTTCTTAAACATTAAAGGCAATCTCAACAGAAAAAAAGACAACCCAGCCAGGCAGGATGCTACTAGTTTATAATTACAGCATCAGGAGACTAAGGCAGGAGAATTGGGAGTCTGAGGACAATCTGGGGATATATAGTTAGACTGTGTCTCAAAAGCTGAAAAAAGAAAAGGGGGAGTGAAGGAAGGAAGAAAGGAAGGAACTATTAGGGCTACCTACAGAATAAAATATGTACAAATCATGTATTACAAAAGATATAACATCTAGAATACATTAAAAAATTCCTAGCTCGGCATAGTGGCACACACCTTTAATTCCAGCACTCATGAGGCAGAGGCAGGTTGAGTTCAAGGCTAGCCTGATCTACAGAATGAGTTCCAGGACAGCCAGGACTACAGGAAAAAAATCCTGTTTTGAAAAACAAATTTCTATGAGTCTGAATAACCTGACTCTAAAGATGTGAAAACAGGATTTGGAACAAAAATGTCCATCATGAATGTGAGCAATGCATCCAGCACTGGAATATTACTAATTCTTAAAAGGAGTGTAACACTAATACATGAACTTGGATTAACATTGAGACACACCTAACATGCCCACAGGCCTGTTTGATTTTGCCAATCCCTCAATTCTCAAGTGACTTTAGGCCACGTCAAGTTGACAGGTGAAGCTAACAAGGACAGGACCTGAGTGAGCATGGATTTGGTATCTACAGATAGGGGTCTCAGAACCATCAAATGGAACTTTACACTTGAGTTGGCAATCTTCAATGGGATGCAAACTTACCTAACCACATAGCTTCAGAACAAATGAGGCAACATAGGAGAGATTCTGGAGATGTGCATCTTAGTGGTTCTCTCCCAATCTTCATTTTTGCACTTAATTTGTGTCTCTCTGTTCTATGTTGTCTTCACGGGGATCTTTTTTAAATATTATATCGTTTTTATTTTTATTAATAACAGTTTATTCATTTTGTATCCCCCCCTATAGCTCCCTCCCTTCTCCCCTCCCAGTCCCACCCTCCTTTCCTCTTCTCTACCCATGTCCCTCCTCAAGTCCACTGATAGGGGAGGGCCTCCTCTCTTTCCTTCTGACCCTAGTCTCTCTCTTTTCTTCTGATCCTAGTCTATCGGTCTTATTTGGACTGGCTGCATTGTCTTCCTCTGTGGCCTGGTAAGGCTGCCCCACCCCCCACCCCTGGGGGAGGTGATCAAAGAGCAGGCCAATCAGTTCATGTCAGAGACAGTCCCTGTTCCCATTATTATGGAACCCACTTGGACACTGATCTGCCATGGGCTACATCTGTGCAGGGGTTCTAGGTTATCTCCATGAATGGTCCTTGGTTGGAATATCAGTCTCAGAAAAGACCCCTGTGCCCAGATATAATATAGGATAAACATACTAAAATCTGTACACCTAAAGAAACAAATCAAGGAGGACTCTGGCTAAAATGCTCAATTCCCATTCCGAAAGGCAAAGAGGATGGACATCAGAAGAGGGAGAAAACAGGGGACAGGACAGGAGCCTACCACAGAGGGCCTCTGAAAGGCTCTACCCTGCAGGATATCAGAGCAGATGCTGAGACTTACAGCCAAACTTTGGGCGGAGTGCAGGGAATCTTATGAAAGAAGGGGGAGATAGTAAGACCTGGAGAGGACAGGAGCTTCACAAGGAGAGCAACAGAGCTCTTAAACTAACCATTTTCCTTAAAATAGCTATTTCCCCAACCTTTCAGTAAGTCTGTCTTTTCTTTGTTAGTAGTCACGACACTTGAATACTCTTGGCTTACTTCTTTGCTGCCAGTCCGAGATCTAGCACACAAACACATAGCATCATTTGGGTAGAGCCTGGAATGTTGTAGGTGCTCTGGAGAACGCAATGGCTTCGGCCTCTGTGGGTACCTGCACACACCCAGGCACACACATATACACAAATCAAAAAGAAATATATTTTTTAAAGAATCCAATTATGGGCCATCACGAAGCTTAGCCGGTAAAGGAATCTGCCACCAAACCTAGCCACTTGAATTGGATCCCCAGGACCTATACCGTCAGGGAGAGAACTGTTTCCTACAACTTGTCCTCTGACTTTACACATGCCCACACATAAATACATAAATATATACAATTAAAAAATCCGTGCCGTAGAAGTTCTCCAAAGGTGAGAAAAAGAGTGGGCAATACATGTCCAGCAACCGATCATGGAGGAGGTTCCCTGAGGAGGAAGGAGGGAGGCATGAAATTGTGTCATTAGTAGGAGAGTGGATGAAATGGGAGATCATCACATTGAAAAAATTAGATCGCAGGAAGTCAGATACCATATACTTCCTCTAATATATGGTTCCTACATAAAAATATAAACATAAAATCATGTAGGTATGTCTGGCATGAAAGTAGAAACAAACTTGTCTTCCTCAGTCACTGCAGGCTCGAGGCAGACGCAGGAGGATCGCAAAGTCCTATTTTTCTGAGACCCGGTGGCAAAATTAGCTCTAGCCTGCCCAGGAATTTGCCATCCTCCTGCCTCAGCCTCAAGCCTGCTGTGGACAGCGCAGTGGAAGGCACGGGGAGCCTGCTGTGGAGAGAGCTTCTCTTCTTCCGTGAGAGTTGAGCATTGGTTTAGGGTCCATTTGACAGCCTGATAAATACTAAAAATTTCTTCACTGTACATATTGATTGTGTACGATACTGCGTTGACGCAAGGATATTTTCCTGCAAGTGTGCACTGTGTGCCCGACGTAGTCTACCCTTTGCCTACCTTCTCACTATTCCCCTCTTCAGACAGTCCCCCGTGTCCTCTAGCTAGTGGACAGAAGAGGAAATCGTTCGGAGTCCGGGCTCCCTCTCGCTGAGTGACCCAAACAGGTGAGAAGAGTTGCCAGATTAACCAACGGACGCAGCGGCAGCGGAAGCCGTTGTAAACAAACAGGGAGTCGTCGTGCTCAGACTCCTCCCCCGTGTGGGGGAGTGATTCAGCCTTAGGAAGGAATCTGGGCGTGACCCAGGGCCGCCTCAACCAATCAGAGCTGGGGGTCTCCAATGAGGGCGGAGCGAATGGACAGAAGTCAAGACCAATCACAAGCTGGAACTTCTGAAAGAGGTGGGCGGGCATTGTTTCACATTTAGACCAATCAAAACCAGGTAAGTGAGCGGCATTCTCTTCTGTCCAATAGGCGGACGGGGCGGTGTCCGGCAGCCAATGACTGGCGCCAGGGGGCGGGGCGGAGCGCGCGTGTGAGGCCAAGGTACCCGGAGCGTTTGTGCGCCGCGGCTCGCGCTCTGAGGGGGCGGCGCTGTGCTGTGGTGCGGACCTCGGGGCGGCGTTGTCCGCGCGGCCAGGTGGGTTCAGGCGTCGGCGCCGGCTCCTCGGGCCATCCGGGGACGCGCGCCGCCCCGTTCCTCTCGGGCCGCCCGGGAGCGCGCGAAGCCCCTCTCCCCGCGGGCTGTCCGAGAGCGCGCAAAGCCCCTCTCCCGGCTCGGCCCGGCCCAGGCCGTCCGACGCCGTGGCGCTCGCTGGCCAGCTCTTCTCACCTCATCCTTTTTCACCATCTTTGCTATGACCTGTCGACCCCGGGCTCTTCTCCCTTCCACGAGGTTCACCCTCGACCTGAGGATTTTAGCCTCCTTTTCCCCGGAAACTAACATCTCTCACTTTGCTTCTTGCAGGCACCTGGAAGGCTGAAGGCGAGAGCGGCAGATGACGACGCTGAACACAGGTTCTGCAAGGTTCGAACTGGAATAGGCTTGTTTAAACTATTCCTGCCTCCTCTCACATGCCATCTGATCACCCTCCTTTTCTAGAATCTTTGTCCCCGTGAAGTGCCTTTGCTCAAAACTGCTGAAAATGCAGGTGAAAAGGCTTGCAGCAGCAACCAATTTGAAATCTGTTACGTGGATGGAACGGGATTGATTCTGTTTGGCAGAGCTTAGTCGAAGCAGTAATTTGCACTGTGAGGAAGGGCCTGGTCATCCCGGGCGTCCATAAGATACGGGACATACGTGATTATCACACACGACCTCTGAGCAAATGACAACAGCCCAGAGACGACCTTCAGTATTGTCTTCACAGAGAATGTGTTTGTACTTCCATAGTATGGCAGTGTTTGGCTTTCGCTAGTGGTTCTAGCCATATGTTTCTAGATGGTCTTTTACACTGCTTCATACCCAAATAAAAATATGCTAGACATTTGCTGAGAAGAAATAAGCTCATCACTCGTAGTTTTTAACCGAAAGTTTAGAAGTGGAAGAACACTGGACAATGGGGGTCGTATTTTGGAAGCTGGAGGAAATTGAATATTAGAATTAGAGTACAGCCCTTTGGGCAGAGAGGGAGGGAGAGGGAGAATATATATGTGTACAAAACTGCATTGTTCTCATGTAATTTTCATGACTTTATATCTGGAATTATTTTTTTTAGTTCTTAAAACAATAAGCTGTGAGTTTAGGAGGTTCACTGTGTTTTGCAGTTTGTAAGCATTTGTGGAAAAGCTTTACTATTTTTTTTAACCTTTGTAACATGTAGCAGTATAGTTCCTTGTGTTTTGCTGTGGTGAGATTCTTGTGTTTTACTAGAGTAAGAAGTACATCTGCTAGAGTGAATTAAAGTCTTTACTCGCAGGTGATAGCATTTTCTCATAGGCCATATGTTTGAGCCTTATTAGTGAATCACACTGGAAAGAGTAGGATCTTAAAACTGGTGTAATTTATGTCAGTTATAGTAGTTGTCAGAGTCACGGACAAGTTGCAGATCTCTGAGTTGGTCACTGTTATAAATTGTTGTAAGTGTGCAATTGAATACCAAAGGTTTATCTTGTCTTCCATAAATCTGCTTAGTGGCTACTTGTTTAGGAATATAGAAGGTTGTAGCTTGTGCTTTCTTCACGAAGATCTTGATCTTAGAGTTTTAATAGAGAAGAGCTCTATAATTTAATGCAGAGGGGGTTCTGCAGTTCAGTGTGTGGGACAAGGGAAAACCCTCTTCCTCCCTCCATGTTCCAGCCTCGCCTCTCATTGCTCTAGACTTCCTGAAGTGCATTTTCTTAACTTACCTGTCTTGTGTAGATTATAATCTTAAATTCTGAAAAGCATTTACCCTGTTAGATTTTGTTCCCTATATTTTACAGAACAGAAAATGATTTTCAGGAGTGTGATTTGCCCACTACCAGGTGCCAGAGTTAAAACTCAAACTCTGTCCATTTTACCCCAAAGCTAGAACTTCTAGTACAGAACTAGCCCCTACTGCCTCTGTCCTCTGGCATCTCTGTGTGAGTATCAAACCAAGAACGTCCAACCTTGCCTAGAACAGGTGCAAAGAGCAAGTGTGCTGCTATCTGCATATCCATGTGCATAGCCTACTTTTCTTTTTTGAGACAGATAACCTGACAAAAACAATTTAAGGAAGGAAGGATTTGTTCTGGCTCACAGGTTGAAGAGTCCAGCCCATCATAGCAGCAGGAGTTGGAAGGAGATGGTCCCATTGCACTCATAGTGAGGAAACAGAGAGATGAATTCCCCAGTTGGGGATGCTGCTGCTCACATTGAGGGTGGGCTTCCCTCCTCAGTTAAACCTTGTGCCATACCCAAAGGTATGTTTCCATGGTGATTATAAATCTAGTCAAGATAACAGTGAAGATTAACCACAGCATGAATGACTTCAAAGGCACCACCAGTATTAGTTTGTAGACTACATGCAAGTTTTAACAAGTAAAAATATTTGTACATAAGAATTAGACTTGTTAATTATCCCTATGTCCTCATTTCACGGTACTCTTTCCCTCTAAATCCATCTAGAACAGTCCAGTGTTAGGAAATGTACTCACTTATTCATTCATGCAACAAATATTTATTAAGTAGTTATAAGCTGTAATCTAGATAATAGCAAATGAGCTAAGAGATTAAGGTCCTGCTCTCTGGTATTTGACTCAGAAAGACAACTAGGGCTTGAGTAGGTAGAAACTAGAGATTATCTCATGTGGGTTTATACCAAGTATTCTCTTTCCTTCAGCAAAGCCCAAGAGGACTTCCAGACAATTTCTACTCTTTCATATTTTCTTCTCTTTGATCCCTTCTTCAGTAACCTGTGTGTGTGTTGGAAGGTGTGTGTATGTAAGTTTGAATGCATGCTGTATGTTTGTGTACATGTGAATATGGAGACCGGCAGTCAACTTCAGGTGTTCTTTAGGAGCTGGCCACCTTTTTTGTCGGGGGCGGGGGATGTGTTTGGGGGGAGGAAGCATAGGATCTCTCCCTGCCTAAAAGGCAATAATTAGACTAGGTAGACTAGCCAGCATACTCCAGAGATTGCCCTTCTGCCCCCACAGACACACCGTCGTACTTGCGTTTTTAAGGTGGCTTCTGAGGACTAGTATCAGGTCTTTACGTTTAAGTACTTTACTAACTGGGTCATTTTTCTCATTTGTGGGATATTGTCAAAGACTCCTGCTGACTGTTCTTCGAAATCTGGATCTGCCATCTACTAAATGAACCACTGTGGTCCAACTTCAGACTTTTGAACTTGTCCTAACTTTGCTTTTGTGTTTCAGGGAAGAGGCATACCCACATTGCCTGTGGTGATGGTGGAATGAATGGAAAGGAGAATGGAAAATCATTTCATCATCCACAGTGTGTGGATCTTAATGCTTTCAAAACCATAGAGAGCAGTGGTTCACAACCTTCCTCATGCTGTGACCCTTTCATATGGTTCCTAATGTTGTGGTGACCCCAACCATAAAACTGTTTTGTTCCTACTTCATAACTGTAATTTTGCTACTCTTATGAAGTGTAATATAAATATCTGATATGCAGGATTTCTGTTGTGCAACCCCTGTGTTCAACATCTAAAGGGGTCATGACCCACAGGTTGAGACCCACTGGTACAGAGCAACACCTTGGCAATACTTAAGATATGATTTTGGCCAGGTGCCGTGGTGCACACCTGTAATCCCAGTACTCAGGGAGGCAAAGCAGGTGGATCTCTGTGAGTTCAAGGCCTGCTCTGTCTACAAAGTAAGTCCAGGACATTAAGGCTTCACAGAGAAACCCTGTCTCGAAAAACCAAAAAAAAAAAAAAAAGACATGATTTTAGTCCTGGATACCTACCTTCTCATGCTCTATCCACCTAACATTTATGTTTTCCAGTGGAGACTAACACTACCAGATCTTTAATCTGCTAAAACAAGATTCTTGCTGGGCAGAATTTTTAGTCAAGCCAGGTTCTTGTTTCCTGATCTCTAAGTTTAACCTATATATTGTCTTTAGCTGAGGTCTGAGTCCTGGTCTACTCTCTCATATACAGAGAAAAGGGGATGGTTTCTGTCTCATGTACTAGTATATTTGACTAGGATTCTGGAGACAAATACGTTTCTTCAGAGGACAACTGAGGAGCCCTAGGGTTTGTGGGTTTCTCTGTAGACACCTATCTTCCATGATAATAGATACTACAAGATAAAGCTATCTAGCAAAATGGTTGACACATGTCAAATTTTTAATACATTTGCCTTCTGGTGCTGCATCTAGTTGTATTGTGGTAAAACTACTTGTTCACATAGCTCTCTTCTTTTACACTGAGCTCTATGACAGCAGGCTCCAATGTTCCATCTTTCAACCTTTGATGCTTGGTGAGAACCTGATACATGGCAGCTGTTGACCAGGTATCTGATCTGGGGACTTCTCAACTCCTCCTGAAAGGCTTCCCAGAGAAGGTGTTATTTAAGTAGATTTTCCCCTCATAGACTACAGCTATTTACTTAGCTAATCCCTTTGGTGGATAACATCATACTATTACAAACGATGATGAGCCCAGCCACACTTCCAGTTCAAGCCCATACACCCTTGAATTAGTTCAGATTAGATTCCCAAGTGGTCACATGTTTACTAGGGTAAAAGTTAGCCCCCTTTCTAATTCTTAATATATACAGTAACGTGAAGCAAGACATCTTTGGACGAAGCCAGTATATCCTCATTAAAATGACTAAACAACATTAGCCCATTTCTATTTTTAAAATGTATATATCTGCATGTATACACATGAATATATATAGCAGCTATAAAATAATTAGTGTCTGAGGAAGGTATTTCTACAGTGCTTTGTAGGTTCCTATTTTGTCTCTCCAATTTTTTTGTGCTTTCCAATTTTTACAACAGTATGTGCTATTTCTATACTATAAAAATTTCATTGAAAATGCTAATTCCAGCCCGGAATGGTGGCACACACATTAATCCCAGCACTCATGGAAGCAGAGGCAGGCAGATCTCTGATTTTGAGGCTTTACTACAGAGTACAGCTGGGATACACAGAGAAATCCTGCCAGAAAGGAGTGGGGGAGAAAGAAAGAATAAGAAAATACCAATTGACGTAAAGTAGGGCCCACTCCTTGCCTGTCCATGCAGTATCTGTGCTCAAAGAGCACATCTCAGAAATCTGCATGTCAGTAGCCACTCCTTTCCTCTAAGTTAGACTGCATTTTCCTCTATCTCTTTTACTTCGCTATGGGAAATCAGTTGTTAGTCCGTCTCTGTGTGAGCTCTATGAGAATGAGTTCACTATATTTCAGCACTTAAATCATGTATGATGTATGGGAGATTCATAGGTGGTGAGTGAGTAAGTGACATCACTGTGTTAAAGACTGAAGAATTTAATACCTGCATTGGTAAAGAGGTAGAGATGCCTCAGCACCAGCCAGAGTTTTTACATGTTTTAGGTTTCCCCCTAAAACATGAATCTGTTTTGTTTTGTTTTTTGTAGTCATGATTAATTCATTTATACCAGGCCTTCTGGCCAAGCCATTCGCAACTTTTTTTGAGGAATTTTTCATTATTTACTTTTTATTTTTATTGTGATTTTTTTTTCTTTTCTTTTAGTCTGTCAGGCATGCTCAGGAAACCTCATCATTTTTTCATACCTGTGCCTCCCTGCACTTGCTAATCTCCCTGAAATACTAATTCAGCGTTTTGTCTGTCTAGAAAACAGTCCAGGAATAAGCTTGAGGGCTAAGTGAAGATCAGTGCTAGAGCCCACTTACCATGTTTTTAAGTGGTTTGTCATTGCACTGAGTGGTAACAGCAAATCCTGATATCCCTCTGTGACTGAAAAAATGGAGAAGATAGCTCAGTGGTTAAGAAAACTGACTGCTCTTTCAGAGGACCTGGAGTCAGTTCTCAGCCCCCACTTTGTATCTCAGAAATGTTGGTAACTCCAGTTCCAGGAGATCCAGTGCCCTCTTCTGTCCTGTTGGTACCAGTTGTGCACATGGTATACATGCAGACACAACTGAACACATAAAAATAGCCTGACATGGAAGCTGAAAACTGGAGACATGATTAGGGATCACTTGGGTGGGTGTGTTTATGCACACTGCATAAATGTGTCATGTTTAGATACATATAAACTGGACACATGTTTAAGTTTTTGTTTGTTTGTGGGCGGTTTGTTTTGAGTCTCAGTGTAGCCCAGGTGGGCCTGGAACTCTGTGTAGCTAACATACTAGGATTGCAAGTGCATTCCAGCACCCCCAGCTACAGATAATTTTCAGATTCTTATCGTTTGCTAGGGAAGACGGTAATGTCTGAACTGAGGTATCATATGTAGGATGTGTGGGTGAGAAGGGGAGCCCTGGAAGTTGGATTTCTTTATAGAGGAGTTTTGCTTCAGTGACTTTTTCTGACTTGTCATCTCTCCAATGTCTACTTCTCTCAGTCCCCTTTTTCAAATTGAGCAGCTAGGTCAACGTGGACTGTTTGGAGAAATACTGCTATGCACATTGGTTAGGTGCATTCCCTGACAGAGCACATGCTTGTTTTCCTCCCTCACCCCACAGAAATATTTGGGTGAGGAAAGGGAAGGGAGAATTAGATTCTAGGCTAGCCAGTGTTAGAAATCTGGCAGCATATCAGAAACAATCCAGGCATTTTCTAAAAAACAATTTAGATTTCAAGGGCTTTCTCTAAACTGTCTTGAGTTACAATCCCTTTGGATGTGGCCTCAGGGCCTATGTGTTTAGAAACTTAACTAATTGTGTGTTCGTGCTTGCATGTGTGCATGTATGCATGCCGGTGTCTGTATTTGTTTGTAGGCCAGAGGTCAATGGTGAATGTCTTCACACTCCCCACTTCATTGTTTGTTTGTTCAATTGATTGGATTGATTGATTGATTGATTGAGATAGTCTCTCTATGTAGTCCTGGTAGTCCTGTATGTAGATCATGCTGACCAGGATTCACAGGGATCCACTTTTACTTTTTGGGACAGGTAACTCACAGTACCTCTTATGTCACTGATTCCACTAGATTACCTAGGTAGTGAGCCCCCAGGGATCTTCCTGTTTCTTCCTTCACAGTCCTGGGGTTTCTGGTGTTTACAACATTTCTGGGGCTCAAACTTAGGGCCTCATACTCAAGCACTTTGCTGACAGACCCATCTCTTCAACCCATTGACTTAAAGTAATTTATATAAACATCTTGGGACTAAATCTTCAGTTAGATTAGTGCTCGTCTCTTGTGAATTTTCACCAGCCTGCAGACAAAGAAAACTTAGGACCGTATAGTGGTTTTTTGTTTGTTTGTTTGTGTGTGTGTGTGTGTGTGTTTGTGTTTGTTTTGTTTATTGTTTTTATTATTTTTTTGAGACATGGTTTTCCTATGTAGTCCTGGCTGTCCTGGACTCACTGTATAGACCAGGCTGGCCTTGATAGAGATCTGCCTGCCTTTGCCTCCCCGAATGCTGGGATTAAAGGCCTGTGCCACCATGCCCAGCTCCATATAGTGTTTTTCCTAAAATTAAATTCATATGGTTTATCAGATAGTCCTTTACATTGAATTATGGCTTCTCTACATTTTTATGTGCTAAATATGTCTTATAAAATTACATAAATAAGGAGATTTTTATATTTTGCAATTTAAAAATCTTGTAATCCTGTTTTCCTAAAGATATTTCAAAATGTTACTGGTTTATGAGTTCCTAAAGACTGTAGAGTATCTCAGCCTGTAGTCAGTCTCAGAGATGAGGTCCTTTGGAAGGTGAATCTGTAGAGGCTCCTCAAGCCTGTAAGGTCAGATGAGACTTAGTCTAGAAAGATGCACTGTTTATGGTATGTGGTACTCTGAAGCTTGAGAGCATCACTCTTGGACATGTTCATACTTCTGAGCAAGCAGGAGTGTTTGTGCTAGGTGGGTAAAGGAAGACCTCATATCAGTTGAGGTCAAGTTTTACTACTGCCAACTAAGTCCTGGCATGAAATATACAGGAAAAAATAAGTTTTTATAGTTTTTGGGATGTTAGAATTGCCTATAAGACAGTTCAGTGTCCAAGTGGGTTCTATAGTAATGGGAACAGGGGCTGTCTCTGACATGAACTCAGTGGCTGGCTTTTTGATCACCTCCCCTTTAGGGGGAAGCAGCCTTACCAGGCCACAGAGGAAGACAATGCAGCCAGTCCTGATGAGACCTGATAGACTAGGATCAGAAAGAAAGAAAGAGAGGAAGACCTCCCCTATCAGTGGACTTGGGGAGGGACATGGGTGGAGAAAGAGAAGGTAGGGTGGGATTGGGAGGGGAGGAGAGAGGGAGTATAGGGGGGATACAAAGTGACTAAGCTATAATTAATAAAAATAAAAAGAGAAAAGACTTACCTATAAGAGATTAAGGCATTCTAAATGTATTAGCAAGCTTTAGATTGAATGCAGCTTTGTCTATGGTAAGAGATATGGCATATTGTGATTTAAACATAGTAATGGTTAATGCGAGTGTGTTCCTACCTCAGTCCTCTTACTCCATGGCCATTTGCAGTATTTGAGAGAAGTCAGTTTGTTTTCATCACTCTTATAGGACTAAATGCGTAGTGATTAAGAATATGGTCTTATCAGGTGAGGTGATACATGCAACTAATTAATCCCAGATGCCTGGGAGGCTGAGGCAGGAACATGGCAAGTTTGCAGCCAACCTGAACAATTTAGTAAGACCCTGTCCAAAAAAAAAACCAAACAAGCCAGGTATGGAGTGCTGCTGCTGCTGCTGCTGCTGCTTCTTTTTTTTTTTTTTTGAGACAGGTTTTTCTGTGTAGCCTTGGCTCTCCTGGACTCGAACTCACAGAGATCCACCTGCCTCTGCCTCCCCAAGTGCTGGGATTGCAGGCATGTGCCACTGCACCTGGCTGGTGGTGCGTTTTTAATTGCTGTATTTGGGAGGCAAAGGCAGGCAGATTTCATTCAAGGCCAGCCAACATAAGTGATGGCCAGGTCAGCCAGGATGACATAGGGAGACTCTGTTTTGGGATTAAAAAAAAAAAAAAAAAAAAAAGGTAAAAGGAGCAGCAGTGTAGCTCAGTAGTACAACACTTGCCTCCAGCATGGGCTTCAGGAGAGAAAGATGAAAGCTGAAGTCAGCTCTGGCACTACCACAGGTGAACTAATACCTCAGGCCAGATTCACTGTTCAGTGACTTTTTAGAGAGCTAAGAGTTCTCCAGAAGAGCCCGAGAAAGGAGAGTAAACATCAAGTACTTAGAGGAACTGCTACTTTATTGTTCCTGTCCCCTGGATTTTGAGTGGTTCACTTGTTTTTCTACATAAGTTATTTGTAGAGAGCTTCTCTTTTTCTAAAAGGTCTAGTGCAGTGATTTCCAACCTTCCTAACACTGTGACCCTTTTATACAGTTACTTGTAAAATTATTTTGTTGCTACTTTATGGTTAATTTTGCTACTGTTATGAACCGTAATGTAAATATCTGCTTTGCAGGATGTCTGATATGTGACTCCCAAAGGGGTCAGACCCATAGGCTGAGAACCTTTGGTCTAAGGGAACTTGGCTTAAATGCTCTCACTTTGTGATGACTTTAGTTCTATTCTTACAGTTTACACATTCCAAGGCTGCTAAGCAGTTTTTCAAAAATCCTGAGGTGTTCTAGCTTCTACACCAGATTCTGCCACTGAAGCCTTTCCCTCTCTATAACTTGCCCATTCCTGACTCATCTTGGCTTCACTGTGCTGCAGCACAGGGTAGCACCCTCCTTCTCAGAGAGCAATTCTGCCCTGACCATGGCCTCCTGGACAAGATTTTAACAGTAGTTAACTTTCACACTCAAAATATGGTCCGATCCCAGGGAACTTTTGTGTATGTGTATCTACTGTGTTTCTGTCTTATTACAGTGTATTCAGGCTCTTTTCTCCCTCTCTTAGCTATGACAGTTCTTTTTTTTTTTCTTAAAAATTAATTTTACTAGTAACATTCTAAAAATGACAGTCAGCAAAATCATTTATTGAGGGCCAGGAGGTAGGTTGCACAGGTTCATGCTAGAGGCTCACTCTCAGGAAACCTTCAGTGTACATGTAGACTATTCCTGATACAAATAATTTGAGTCCTGTTTTTTTAAGTGTATGATCAGATGTCAAATGGAGATGATTACAGGGGAGATCCTTGGCAGAATTGTATTCTGACTTCTAGAGTAGGGAAGACTCCTAGCAGAGATGTGTGTAGACTTCTGTTCTGTCATTTCTGATAATTCTGCTTTTGCTATCAGTTGACAACATTAGAGACTTGATGAGAAAAGTGACACATATTTTACATGTAGTAATTGCCCTCATTAATGTTTTTTATTAGTCTTTGTTAAAAAGACATTGTTTTACACATGGTATATTTCTTTTTGGAGCTAAGCTAGAAAAGTCAGAGTCCCTCTGTTGACCCCTTACTGATGTTTTCCTGGAAAGATGATTGACTGCCTTCAATTAGGGAAAACTTGAAGGTGGGACTGTGTATAATTTTGTCATTAAATATTTTGTAAATCTGTTGGTTCTGCCTTTGGAAGTACTTTTAAGTGCATTAAGGAGCCTGCTGTGATTTTTGTACATATTCAAAAGGATAATTTCACAGATTATCTTGGGACATTGTTGATAAAAGACTATGGTCTGCTAATAGCCATTAGGTTAGAAATAAAATAAATAGCCAGTTGTGGTTGTGCACACCTTTAATACCACACTCTAAAGGCAGAGTCAGGTGGACCTCTGAGTTCCAAGCCAGCCTGGTCTATTGAGTGAGTTCCAGGACAGCCAGGGCTATATAGTGAGACATAGATAGAAAGACAGGTAGGTAGGTAGGTAGGTAGGTAGGTAGGTAGGTAGATAAATGCCTGAGTCTGATTGTGCAGCTATAATAAAATGCCTTTGACTAGATATTTACAAAGAACAGAAGTTTTATTTCCTTGTACCTCTGGATGTTAGGATCAAGACAGTCACAGGTTTGCTTCTCTGGTGAGGCTGTTCTGCTTACAGGATAGCACATGTCATCCTCTCTGCTATCCTTAAAAGGCGGAAGGCAGAAGGGTGAGAAAGCCAGACACTATGCGAAGCCCTTTAGTCCCATTCCCAGGCCTCATCTCCTCCTCAAGATGATGCTCTTTCTCACTATTGTCATGTTAAGTTAAGTCAGCACTTGAACTTTAGATGAGCTGCATCATAGAAATAATAAATTAGTAGATGTAATAAAAGAAATGACTAAATTAATAAAATTAGGAAGTAGTGCATGCATATATAGACTTATACAAGCACATGTGTACATATGCAGAGGCCAGAGGCAACATTAGGTATCTTTCTCTGTTGTTCTCCACCTTATTTTTATTCATTTATTTAATAACCTGATCCCAGCCCCCTTTCTCCTCACCTCCCAGTCCTACCCTCACGCCCCTATTTCTCCCTCTTTTTTTTTTTTTCAAGAGAGGGTTCCTCTGTGTAACATCTTGTCTTGGACTCACTCTACAGAACAGGCTGGCCTTGAATTCCCAGAGATTCTGTTTCTGCCTTCCCAGAGCTGGGACTAAATGCCTGCTACCTTTTACTTCTGACTCAGAGGAAAACACAGAACTTGTAAAGAAAAGCTGGCTGCGTCTGTTTTTTGTTTTTTACATAGTTGGTAGAGATTGAATGCAGGTTTTTTTGTGCTTACATAGCAAGTGTTGTACCCACTGAGCTATGAAGTTTTGTTTGTTTCAAAACTTTTCTGAGATTGGTATTTGAAGAACACCAATTTGGGAACTGCTGTTGTAGAAATTAGAGTAACTAGAATTTCTGTTCCATGGAATAGTCTGTAGCAAATTAACAGGCAAAAATAAATAAATAAGTGTTGGCTTAGTCCTAACAAAGCAGAATTGGGAGGAGTTGCTCTGTGTGTTAATGCTTCTAACTGATATGTTCCTAACTGAGAACCCTGGATTAGAATATGTTTTTTTTGATGCTTATCAAATGCTTTTAAAATTCTGTATGTTTTGTGTTCTTGGCTTTGGTCCAGGGACCTACCTTAAAGCTTAGGATGATGATTTTTCACAGAGGGTCTGCATCAGTCAATACAAGACTCATTATAGATCTTTAATAGGATGGATTACAACATCAACAAAGAGGTTGTGTTTCATTTGCTTTCATTGTCTAATTTGGGAGTCTTCACTTTAAAAGCTGCCTCTCTAATTTGTCTTTGTTTTTTGTTAAATTTTTACTCTTAGGAATCACGTAAGTGATTTTTCTTAGTTTCTTGACTTTCTCATCCACTAGTAATTCTTTCGTTATTTGGGGATGTTGTGATTTTGTTTTGATTTGTCTTGATTTTTCAGGGGAGCATTTGGGGTATTGCTGTGTAGAGGAAGATAACTTGAAATTTGCCATCCTTTTACCTCATCTTCTCTGGTGTTTGTAAGTGCTGTTTTTGCATTGGGGGAGGGCCAACCAATGGAGTATTTGTGTCTTGTAGTCAGAATAGGAAAGCCTAACAGGATAATTCATTCTTGTGTTCTGCTAAAGTCTATGGTAACCACTTATAAAAATGGAAATGTGGAAGATAAGATCATTCTAATTAGAGTATCTGGGACTTGATATTTCAGTCTCTGTACATATAGCCTGCTGATCCTTCCCATCCTACAGAAAATGAGCCACTCCTCCTGTTCTTGTCTTTCCTGGGCCCCCACCAAATGATGAGTTTGTATGCCTAATAAGGAAGTACTGAAATACGGAAAGAGAAATACACATGGTGTGAAGTAAAATATGTCATATAAAACAAGTTCTACATAAAAGACTTGTAAAGTTGTATGTCGTTGTTTTTTTGAGACAGTCTCATTTTGTAGTACAGGCTTCCTTCAAAGAAAGTCATGTTCCTTGTGCCTCTATAGTGCTGAGATAATTTTGTAAGCCTTCACACCAGGCTATAAATGTGGTTTTTTTTCCTTCCTTTTAGTACTACAGATTAAATCTTATATAGTATGTGTCTGATCCTACCACCTGAGAAGATGAAGCAGGTGAATTTCAAGTTCAAGGCCATCTTGAGCTACATAGTAAGACTCTGTCTTTAAAAAGTGTGTCCATGCAAGCATGTAGTATATGGAAATGACCCTGCAAATAATTAGAAATCAAAAGGTAACCAGGAAGCTGGAATCTGATAGGGTGTTCTGGCAGCTGTATATCAGCAGTACTGCCAAAGGTTAGAGAATCTTGTGTGCCTCTGTAGTAGTTGATCTCCCTCTATATGCTCTTCCTCTTGTCTGAGTTCATTCTAACCATGCCACCATCTGTTACCAATATGAATCCCAGGCATTTGGACTTTAGATCATGGGAATATGGTAGCTATCCAAAAATAACAGTTGGGTCAAGCATGGTGGTTCACAAACACCCCTTTAATCCTAGCATGGACAGGTAGACCTCTGTGCATTCAAGGCCAGCCTGGCCTACATGGTGAGTTCCTAGCTGGTAAGAGCCACAGTGAGACCCTGAATAACAACAACAATAATAGCAACAACATAGCCTCCTGCCTTCCTAGGACCTAGACTGTCCTTTCTTTCTCTACCAGAGCCTCTTACTGTCACTTAAACATGCAGTGACCTTACCAGCGTAAAGACAGAACTTTCTGCTGACCCTTTCCTTTTTAGATCCCACCAGGTGCTGCTACTTCATTTGGAAGCTGTCTCTCAATGTCACCTGCAGTTTGTCCCACCACTATTTTCCTTCCCTCTCCTTTCTCTTCATGGAGACAGCTCTTATCAGGTCTTAAACAGCTTCCATGTCCCTTCCTCCTCAGCCGTTTGTTTGTTTGTTTGTTTGTTTGTTTTCTGAGACAGAGTTTCACTATGTAACTTTGTCCTGAAACTGGCTCTGCTTACCCCACTGGCCTGGAACTCAGATCGGCCTGCCTCTGTCTCCCAAGCGCTGGGATTAAAAGTGTGTACCATCATCACCCATTCAGCTACCTTTTTGACTTTTCAGCAGTCTTCAACATCCATAGACACTTCATTGGGCATGTATTAGTGTCTTACAGCTGCTATGACAAAATTACTATAAACTGGTGGCTTAAAACTGATTCACAGTTCTGTAATCCTCAAAACCAATGTATTTGGGACCCACAGTTGCTCAGTAGCTCAGGGAAGGCTCTTTTCTTGCCTCTTCCAGCTTTTGCTGGTATCTGCCTTCTTTGACAGGAATATCACCCTGGCCTCTGCCTCCCTGTTCAGATTATATCTCTTCTCCTGTCTGAAAATACCCCCTTCTTGTGTTTCTTTTATAGGAACTCTTATTAGTGTTCGCTTGGAAAATTCTAGGTGGTCTCTTTGTCTCAGAGACCTTCATTTAATTATATCTGCAAAGTCCCTTTTTTCTAAATAAGATAGATTCTAGATTAGTATGTGGACTTGACTTATCTTTGGTGGGGGCCTTTCGCTGACCTCATTGTATTGGAATTGTCTGTTCTCAGCTCTCAGCTGCTTCTCAGCCTCATTTTCATGTTGTCTTCCTCTGCCTGATTTCTTCAGGTGTTGGCACAATCAGAGCTGAGTTCTCTTTCTATCTGCTTTGTTCTTTCACTTTAGGTAATGTCTTTAATTACAGTTTATATAAATGATTACCCCCATCTGTCTGTGTTTAACCAGACTTATTCTTGCTACATATAGCCAAGCCACTTAACATCAGCACTTCAGTGGTTTGGAGGCATTGCATGTTTAACTTGTTAGCTTATCACATTTCTTAGCTGTCCCTCATCACCACCCAAGAAAAATTTACTCTTCTCAGAGTTCTGTAGCCAGTGAATAACTACCATCCGCCTGGGTCTTTGGCAGTTCCTTCACCCTGACTTCCCACACCCAGTTAAGCATAAAACCCTCCTCAGATAGTTTGAAGTCTGCTGTTTCTTCTTTCACTGCCACCATTGTAACCCAAGCAGCACCAGGGTTAGAGCGTCAGCAGTTACATGGGCCTCGTCCTATGCTCCTCGTCTATGCTCTCAGCTCTAATCCACTTTCCCTACAGTAAAACTGATTTTTGAACCATTTTACTTAGTGGCTGAGAAACCTTATAATGGCTTCTTAGGTCTTAAGATAAAGCTCCAAATATTTCTTGTGGTCTCAGATCCTGTAAGTTCTGGCCACATTCACCGTTCTATCTCACCTCTTTCATCTCATGTTCCTCCAGTGTGCATGCCTATCTTTTTTGAGTTCCCGAAAGTTCTGTCTTGGATGAGTCTTTGAACATACTTTTCCCTACTTCTACTCATTGCTAACTAACTTACATTCTTAGATATGAATAAAATTGCGCACTCCTAGATTAGATTACTCCCACCTTGAGTGTTCAAATAGTCCTTTTATTTCTTCTTTTATCTCACAAGCTAAAATAATTCTTTTTAGGCAGAGTTTTGCTACAGGCTGGCCTGGAAGTCATGATTTTCCTCCCTCTGCCTCCTAGGTGCTGGAATTACAGGCATATGCTACCATACCTGATTCATAATTACCCTTAACTATTACTCATTTCTCTCTTGAATGTAAGGACCACCAGGGCAAGCAGGGACTGTGTATATTACCAAGACAGTGAGTACCTAAAATAGTCTTAGATTTGCAGGGGTGGGAGGGCAGTCATGATTCAAGACGTTGTTTCTTTGTGTAGCCCTGTCTGTCCTGGACCTGATTTGTAGAACAGGCTGGCCTCGAACTCACAGCTATCCACCCACCTCTGCTTCCCGAATACTGCAATTACAGGCATGCGCTACCACGTCCAGTTTAGACTTAAGTTTTAATTAATGAATAGATTAAGCTAATAACCTGAGTTGCTAAGATATAATTAAAAAAAGGTATGTTTGAAATAAATTTTAAAAAGAAAAAAGAGAAAGACAAAGTTTCACTGTATCTCTGGCTGGCCTAGAATTTGCTATGTAGAACAGGATAGTCTTGAACTTGTAGAGATTTGCCTTCTCTGTCCCTTCCCCATCCCTGTGCTGAGTTTAAAGACATGCAGCACTGTGTCAACTCAAAATTTAGCTAGCCAGCCTGAACGGAATAATGAAACTAGAAAATAGAATAATGTGTGTGTGCTGGCCTGTGCACATCCATACACTTTGATGTAGGCTCACATGTAGCCCAAGCTTGCTTCAGATTCTCAAGTAGCCAAAGATTATGTTGAACTCCTAATTCTCCTGTCTATATCCTGAATGCTGAATTTACAATATATACCACTCACCTAGTTTTGTTTTATGCGATGCCAGGTATTAAATCCAGGACTTTATTTAAAAACATATAATTGCTTTAATTAACTCTTAATAAACTTTGTTAATAGTAATTCATTCAAAAATTCTAAATATTCTTCATGGAGAAATTGTAACCATGGGTCCAGTGCAGATTATAGCTTCTGAAAAGCAAGGGAGCAGTTAGTAGAGCATTTGACTACCATTCAAGAGACTTTGGGTTTGATCATAGATGTGTATGTGTATACATACACTCAGTTTGGTTCAGAGAACAGCCAGGTTTGGGTGTGAATATACTGATCTGGGAGTTGTTTAAGTTCAGAGTGTTGAACTTGACAAAGCATGTATTTTTAAACTGCCCTAGCTATATTAAGAAAAAAGTTGGTGCAATGCGGCATGCTTGTATTCCCAGCACTCGGGAAGGCAGAGGCAGGCAGATCTCTGTGAGGCCAGCCTGGTCTACAAAGTGAGTCCAGGACAGCCAAGGATACACAGAGAAACCCTGTCTTTAAAAAACAAAAAGAAAAGAAAAGGGGGGGGGGATCCTGAAGCACATTATAGCTGGGAGCTGAGACCCCTATTTTAAACCCTTGACTGTGGTCATTCAGATTTTGTACAGCCTCCATGCTCCTGCTTTCTATGCACACCCTGCGCTTACTGTCTTTTCTAGTTTGAGCCATAATGACTTTTGCTATTTTCAGCTTGTTTCTTGTTGATGCTTTAAATGTAAAATATCTTCCAAGAAGCTCATGTGTTGAAGAATTGTTCTTCAACAGTGTCACTATTGAAGTAATTAAATCACCACGATGCTAACTTTATCAGTGAATTAACCCATTGTTGAGTTTATTTATCATTGGGCTATTAGTGCTTAGAGGAAGTCAGTCACTAGAAGAATGCCTTTGAAAGGGTCATCTTAATGCACGTACTCCCCGCCCCACTCCTCTCATTTCCTGGATGTCATAAGGTGAGCAGCTTTCTCCCCCATGCCCTTCTTCTGTGATGTTTCTGCTATGGGTACAGGCATAGAAACAGTGGGGCCAAGTGGCAATGGGTTGAAATCATGAGCCAGAATAAACCTTCCCTCTTTTAAGATGTTTGTCAAATATGTTGTTGCTACATCAAGAAACTGAAAGAATGACTTTCATATTGTTCCTGGATTTCAGTAATACAATGTAGACCAAGGCTGGATGTTATTCATCAACACTACACCTGAAATCTTGCTCATGTATGGTCTGATCTTGAAGCACTCCTCAAGTACTGTCCTGCTTCACACTGAGTGTTACCACATAGCTACTTGGAATTAAAACAGCAGATACTCTGGATGAGAAATCTGGGAGTAGCCTAGCCCTGTGCCTCTGTCATGAGAGTCTGTCATGAAGTTGCAGGCAGGCTGTCAGCAGGCTGTCAGGCAGGCTGTCAGCTTGGCAAAGCTTGATTGTGGGAAGATGCTCTCCCAAGTTTACATACTAGCGACTCACTTTCCTGTCACAGGGCAGCTCTGCGACAGAGCTGTGGTTTATGAAACTTAACATTTTCTATGTCTCTGACAGCTCTGGGCATATTTTCTTCATCCCCACTACATTAGACTTGCATAAGAATGTGCCTTGGTATGAGAGAAGTCATGTTAAACAATGTAAACTGACAGTGGAATGACCAGAAGCAGCCCACTGTTGAAGCATTTGGGTGTTAAGCTAGGGAAGAGCTGTGGACAGAGTGCTGCTTGAAACTTGGAAGCCAGTGATACTAAGGGTAGTGATCCCACATAGCTTCCTCACATCGCGACATCTGTGTGCTTCCCAGGAAGCTGCAGTCTCCAGCAGACTCCTGTTTCCAGCTAGCTGCTAAACACAATTAGGGGACACACTCAGTTCACACTCAGCCAATAGCACGATTCTTAAACTAACCTGTAACACAGAAAAGTGAGTTAACTTCAGTCTGGTGTCCTCCCTGGCGGTTATTTCACCTTGTAAAACCTTCTCTTAAATTGCAGTCGAGGGCTGGAGTGGTGGCTCTGTGGTAAGAGACATACCCAACATCTACAAGGCCCTGGGTTTAGTCTACAGCTCTGGAAAAATTAAATATGGTTGAATTAATTGTCTAGTCAGTCAGAATAGAGATGTAGTAGTAGTTTATTTGTTTTAAAATCCTGTATAGTTACATGGTTGTGTTATACAGTTATACAGATTGTTGTTTGGAAAAACCAACTTTGCACTTAATGGAAGCTGCAATTTGAATGTAAAATATGTATCAGTAGTGTGTGAACATTACTGCAACAACTGTTTGTTTTTCCTTTTCTTAAGATTTATATTCAGTTCTATAGTTCTATGATACTAAAGAAAAACAAACCAGCTTCTTACAGATCACTTCTATGATCGTAAAATGTGTATGCCTGTCTCCCTCTGGGAAGCAGAAACTAGCTGGGCTGTTTATTCTGACATTGCAGATGGAGAGCTTAGTCCCAACATAGAGCTTCCTCAATTCAGATACCAGTTGAAATTTGTAGACCTCTGAAACTTATAACCACCTGGCTGTCAGTTGTCATTTCCCAACCTTTGGGGTTAGCTTACTGGTCAGCCACAACTCGGGGAAATACTGGTGTTGACTAGTTTAGTTTAACGGCTATTTTGTAGGAGACAAATACCACTGGGTTTGGTGCTACGTGCCTGTGATCCTAGCGTCTGGGAGATAGAGGCAAAGGATCCCAGTGAGTTTAGAGGTCAGCCTGGACTGCATAGGCAGTTTCAGACCAACTAGGGATACATAATGAGACCCCTATTATAATAATAAAGAAGATGACAACGGAGGAACAGATAGCCAGACAGAAATTGGTAGGCTGAGGTGTGGAGATATTCTGGGCCCAGGAATTCCCATCCCTGTGGGTCTGGAGCCACTCCTCCCAGCTTGTGAATGAGTTCTTACTTGCCTACATGCTTCCACGTGTTCAGCTGTGCAGAAATGCTCAGAACCCCACCTCTTTGGGTTCTTTATGAGGGCTTCATTGTAAAAGCTTGATTAAAACAGGATGATCCTGTAACAGTGTGACCAGAAAGGGTGTAGCCTAATACTAAAAGACTGCATAGGAAAACCCAGCAGAGCCTGTCTATCCAGATTCTTCTTGGCCTCTGCAGCAATCTGTCCTCCCAACTATGGGACAGGGCCTCCATTGAAATGGGTTTTATGAACAATCTACAAGATCCGAGAATTTGTTTATGGCCAGCCCGAGACAGAAAGATATGGGAAGCTCAGAAATATCTTTGTTTTGTTTACTTACCTAGGGGGAAAAGACATTTTAGTTTCTAGGGCCTTCTGGGAAGAGAAAAGGGCAGAGGAAGACCGTGCTTCCTGACACCTAAAGCACCTCAGCATTACAAGAAACTGTCCAGGGCTGGAGTGCAGCTCAGTGGGTAGGTGTTTGATTGCATGTGCAAGGTCCTGGGTTCTGTTCCCAACTATGGAGAAAGAGAAGGTTAAAGGACTGTCTTGCATGGACCCTTACAGTTCTGAAGCCAAACTGAGCCAAAAGGCTGTGGTTCTCTGAGCCAGAAACCATAAATGAAACAGACCAAGATGGGCCTGTCATAAAATCAAAAGCCAACACACCCATGTTGTGCTTGGTTTCTATTTCCAGTCTCATGAACAAGTGTGTCCTGCAGTTTACTGTGTTTCTGTCTTGCTCTATAGAAAATAGTTATTCTTTTTGCTGTCTTTTTTTATCTTTACAATTATGTTTACAGGATTTATTTGTGTATTTATTTTAGACAAAGGTAGATTTTTAGAAAACAATTCTGTTTCACTGGATGGTTTCTACATTCATGGGCAGAACTAACTGCCTCTTGTAAACAGCTACCAACAAGGCCTTGGGAATGGCAGCCCCGCACAATCTACTGCACAGCAAGGCCTAGTCCCCAAGGGGTCTCTGTGTATAGGAATGCACAGAGATTTTATTACAGGTGCATTGGCATTCAGAGCAGGCTTCTGTCCTCATATTGCATATGGAAGGGTCAGCAATAGTAAGCTGGATTCCCTCTCTTAGGGGAAGGAAGGGACCTTCACTCTGAGCCTATATTGGAAATAGGCATTGATTTCTTCTGTCACCGCCTACAATATGCTAAACAAATATGTTGCTTACTTGGTACCCTACTTAAACATCTGTTTAAAATAAAATTATGGAAAAAAAGACTTGAAAAAGCTGGCTAGTTGGCAGCATGTGTAGACCTTGTCTTTGTTTCCTTTTTGTAATATATTTTATGTATATGGGTGTTTGTCAGCATCTGTGTCTGTACCAGATGTGGCTGGGACCCACAGAGACCAGAAAAGGGTGCCAGATCCCTAGAATGTGAGATAACAGGTGATTGTATGCCATTGTGGGTACAATCACAATTGAACCTAGGTCTTCTGAAAGAGCAGCAAGTGCTCTTAACTGCTGAGCCGTGTCTCCAGCCCCGACTGCCTTGTTTCTCAAAAGTAGAGAATCTAATTGCAGGAAAATTTATGCATATGAACTGGAACAGGGAATACCATTAACAGTGCTTCTTAGGTACAGCATCTTAAAGGAGGAAGGGAGGAGTAATGACCATAGGAAAAAAACATATGATATCAAAAGTACCAAATTGAATTTAAGGCTGTGGCAGTTCATATTGATTGAGATCTGCTAGAATCATCGAGACCAACCTTTGTGCATGTCAGTGAGGGAGTCTCTAGATTAGAAGTGCACAGCACTATTTGTGGGCTTAGGATTCAGGACTGAATAATAAAAAGGAAAAAGGCAAGCATCAGCATTCTTTACTGTCTGCTTCCTGACTGTAGTGCAATGTGAAAGCTCCTCACATATTTATCACCATGCCATCCTCGTGATGGACTGTACTTGGAAACTTGTGAGCCAAAACAACCCCTTCCTTCCTTAAGCTGCCTTTGGTCCCAGTAGTATGTAAAGTAACTAATATAGAAGCCAAAGAAAACAATTATAGACATATGCATCTCAGTTCACTTGTTAATTTTGCCATGCTAGAGATGAACCACTGCACTGTAAACACAGCCCACGTGTGACTTTAAAAGCTACAGACAAGAGCTAATGAGATGGCTCAGTGGGTAAAGCAGCTACTGCCAACCTTGATGACCTGGGTCCCATCCCCAAGACCCACATAGTGGAAGTTCTGACTTCTACAGATTGTCCTTGGTTTTCCCATGTGCACCATGTTGTTGTATGTGCACACATACAAAAAATAAAGTTTAAAAATGTAAAAACTAGGCTGGAGAGATTGTTTAGTGGTTAGGAGCACTGGCTGTTCTTCCAGAGGACTCAGGTTCAATTCCCAGCACCCACATGGCAGTTATTATCTGTAACTCCAGTTCCAGGAGGATCTAACAGCCTCACACAGACATACATGCAAGCAAACACCAATGAACATAAAATATAAATTATTTTTAAAAAATTTAAAATCTATATAGGTATGGAAAATTGTCAAATATTTTTAGTAAATGAAGCATCCATGAGATACAGACAAAATTAAGGTTAGTAAAAGTGCTGCCAAAAGCTAAGCAAAATAATTTTAGAAATTATAAAACAATATGGTTATGTGTGTCTGTAGAAAAATGGCCAGTGTCCTCAAAAAAAAGTATAAACAAAAAACTAATTATGAAACTAGGAATAGTTTGTAAAAATGCTCATGAAAGTAAGGAAATAAGCACTGCTGGTGAGAATTGTTTTTCACTTGTGTGTGTGGTGTGTTTGTGTGTGTGTTCAGAGAACATCTTTGTGAAACCATTCCTCTTCCTTGCACCTTGTGGGACCCAGAAGTAAAACGTAGTCATCAGGCTTGGCAGCAGGTGCATTTACCCTCTGAATCATCTTACCAGAATGCAACAAATCAAGAACTTCAAAAAAGTGAATATAACCAATTATTCAGTAGCTGTGTTTCTGGAAGATAGTCTAAGGAAAAGAGTAAGGTGGACAGAGGCTCTCCTAGACTGTGTCACATAGAAACACTGGACTCAATCCCTGAGACAGGTTTGCATGTTAACACAGAACATCATGTCAGGTAATCCTGTCATCTTACTAGTAAGAAGAGACACTGGGGAATATATGTATGTACCTCACACATCAGGAATTTAGGGGTAGGAAGTCTGTGTGCGTCATGTTGTTCTTTGTTCTTAACTGTAGATGGTTCAGCAGCTGGTAGACTTCTTTTTCCATTTTTGCTTAGCAATACAGTGAATTTGTTTGTTTGTAAACCCTCCAACCTCACCTTCCATGAATTGTGTTTAGGACGGGTTTCACAGTAGTCTAGGCCAGCCTGAAACTTGAGCATTCTTCCTGCTTCGGCCTCTGAGTACTGAGATGACAGGTGTGAGCCACCACGCCCCACTCCGCTCAATTCTTAAAAAACTGTATATTTTTATATTTAGTAATTATACACATGTGATTGATGTCACAGCAGCTACAAACTAACAGTTATGTTCATTTTCATTAAAGTCATGGGCCTACAACTTAGAAGGATCTGGATGTCTTAGATTTCCTCAGTCCTTTAATTTTTGTTTTCTTTTATCTATTTAGAATCTCCATAATGAATGGATCCAATGCGGCAAGCACATCACCCAACGTGAAATGCAAAGAGGACCAAGGGTTAAATGAGGAAAAGGAAAACCCATTTGCAGAATACATGTGGATGGAGAATGAAGAGGATTTCAATAGACAGGTAGGCAAAGGTAGTCACTGTCCCAGTGAGCTACTGTAATCTTTTGCTGTACTTGTGGGAACAGTATTGTGGTAAATTTAAAAGACAGAGCCTAATAAATGTTTAGTATTAGACTATAATTATTATGGTGGTATTATCTAACACTGCTATCAATCAAATAAAGACACAGACACGTGTTATATTTTATAAAATAGCCTTTACCTTTATTAGCACTGCAAATATTAACCCTCTAAACTTTACCTCCGTGCCCTAATCTTGAGTTACCTCCCATCCATGGTCCCAAAATACTTATTAGTGTTTTCCATCTCCTCCATCTATGATGATCTGTCCATGTGCTCCTTTCCCACAATAACCCATGGTGCTGGCCATTTCCTTTTCTTCCTTCTTTCCTTGTGGTCCCTCAACTTCAGTCTGCGAGCCCCAAACCCTACCTCCCTTTCTTCTACCAAATCCCAAGCTTCAGCATTTTCAGTTAACAAATCAGCTTTAAATTAGGTGGAGCAAGGTTTACATGACAGGTGTACTTGAGAATGTGCTCATCTGAGCAGGGACAAGATCTCAGGGACTACTAATTAACAGAACAGGATGGTTCTTCTAGTGTTAATAAAGGCTCAACATACTCAGAGAATGAGGGGTTCCATACCTTAGCAGCCAGAGGCTTATAGCTCAAGTTAGAATCTATAGCTCTGTGTTCTAAGCCAAAGGCTTGACTTTCTGAATCTTCCTAAATTCTCTGGGACCTGTAGTCTCTCCTTCCCTCTTCCCTTCTGCCCTCTGTGGGTCTCTGCCTTCCCTATACTTCCACCAACCATCCGTCATTGTCTTTGCTGGTTGTGCAGAGTTCTTCTCTGCCCTCTTGCCCCCACTGACATTGCTGCTACCATTGTTAGTGGGGGAGCCTACTACAGCACTTTGCTGACATGCCCTTGCTGCTCTTGCATATCTCATTCTGGAATGTCACATTGAAATTGTTAAGGTTTCCAGGCCGCAGTTTCATTACCATAAGATTCACCTCAAAATCCGTGGTATGAAAAAACATTTCATGGGGCCTATGAGGTGGCTCAGTTGTCAAAGGCAATTGCTACAATGCTTACAACCTGAGTCTAATCCCCAGGACCCACGTGGTGGAAAGAGAACAAGCTCCCTCCCACAAGTTGTCCTCTGCAGTGACACATGTGCACCTCCCTCCAAATAAATAAACATAATAAAACATTTTAAAGCTATAATCCCTAATTATTAGCATGTCATTGGCTGGGGCGGAAGGTACACACATCTATGCGTGTGGAGGCCAAGTGTCAATATTATGTGCTTTTTTCCTATCAGTCTCCATTTTAGTTTTTGAAAGAGGGGCTCTCAGTGAATCTGAAGCTGGTGAGTGGCTAGATTGCCTGGCCAGTAGTCCCTAGGTTTCTTCTGTCTCTGCCTCTGGACACTGGGATTATAGGTACACACCACCACACCTCACTTTTACCATGAGTGCTGGGGATCCAAACTCAGGTCCTCATGTTTGTGCCACAAGCACGCTATCTGCTGAGTGGTTTCCCCAGTCCTATCATGGATATTTTGTGGTGAAAATGTTCGCTGATAGATGGTCATGGTGGTGCATGCCTATAATCCCAACACTTGCAAGTTAGAAATAAGGGGATCAGGAGTTCAAGGCTCTGTCTCAAAAAAAAACAACACAAAAGTTGAACAATATGAAGCTTTTAGAACCAGATTGAAATCTCATCTGAAGAGGAGAAAGACTAAGTCTTAAATAAGGAAATATCATTTGTTTGGGACCTCAGCCAATAGTGACATATGATAGTATGCACTTGTAACCCCAGCACTGCAGAAGTAGAGTCAGCAAGAACAGATACAGACACCCTGACGCAGACAGATAACAGATGTGATCCCAGGAAGTACAACTCAAGGGGCTGAAAAAGTAACTCTTCAGATAAGACTGCGTGCTGTTCTTGTAGGAGACAGGAGTTAGGTTTCCAGCACCTACAATGGCAGCCCACACCTTCTGTAACTCCGGTCCGGTGGATCTGGTGCTTTTCTGGCCTTTTTATTTACCTGCACTCATGTGCACTTACCCTCCATTGAAAATAAAATGTCTTAAAAGAAGGATAACTCAGGAAAACGAATTCTTTTAAGAAACACAGTTACATTTGTGAATGATTTATATTCATACTCAGATAATTTTAATAGTAATAATTTAATACTAATAATATAGTATTAAAATTATAGAGAATTATATAGAGAAAAGAGATTTGGGTATGCTAAGTGGTGGGAGGGGCAAACACCAATTCTATACAACTTGTAGGATGTTGCCACTGGCAAGACATGACATGGAATGTATATCAAAGAACTGCTCCATTGGGTCTTAGGGGTTTTCTAGATTCATATTCTCTAACGAGAGGATTTTTTTTCCTGTAAGCTCCAATAATTTCCCCATGAGTGTCTAATAACTAAAGTCAGAGTAGGCACGATGCTCATTCATGCCTCAGGGTTGAGACTCAGGGTCTTTGTTTTCTTTCTTTTCTCTCTCTTTTAATGTTCTTAGTGCTAACTTCCCAACTCTTAGGCAGAGAAAATGGAATACTGCTATAATAAGAGAAATAGATTCAAATGGCAAGGTCCTAAAAGAAATAGCTATAGGAAAATACTTGAGCAAGGGAGTATGTAAAAGAATGGAGAGCAGAAATGTGGTGGCTTACACCTGTGGTCCTAAAACTTGGTATGCTGAGACGGGATGGTTGATGTGCGTTCACATCCAGCCTAAGCTGTATACATAGTTAGTCCAGCCCTGGCACAGAGAGAGGAAAATAGAGAATGGATAGAGAAAATAAATATCAGACATTTCAAAACAAAGCTATAAATCTTATGGCTTAGAAATGCTTTATTGTTGTTACTTAAGAGCTTCATAACTATAATTTATGAGATTTAAAAAATATTTGGGCAATTATAAATTTAATTTGCTCCTCTTAAGCTGGGTAATAGAACATGCCTGTAATCTCAGCACTTTGGAGGTTCAGAAGTTCAAGGCCAGCCTCAGCTATACTGAGAGTTCAAGACCAGCCTGGGATATATGAAACTCTGTCTAAAAACAGAACAACAGAAAGAATAAAAAACTTGATATTGGTGACTTTTCTGAACCTGTGAGGCACAATTGAGGTGATTGTTGTTGTTGTTGTTGTTTGGTGTATTTTGTTTGTGGAGGTAATGAGCTGTGAACCTATTACCAAGCAGGGAGGTGGGAAAGAGATTTGGCAAGCATGGAGTGGCCCATTGACATGACTGAAATCTACTGAGTAAACACTGTCTGCAAAGGAACTGGAAAGTCCTACATCTCTTTAATTCAGTTAGTGAGCAGTGTTTAGGAAGTACGGAGTAATTTAAATATTCAGTGTTCTTGTACAGTGTCACTTTTGTATTGTGACGTGCATTTTTGGCAATGCACCAGAAAGTGTCCTTTGTACCTTTCTAAGGTTCTGAAGGTATTTTCCTGTATTTTTCTTTTGGGGTTCTTATTATCAGAAAAGTAAGTCAGGAGATAATATTGGTTTTGATTTAATTTTCAGAATCCAAGTTGCAGACCAATTACATACTTCCTATGTCTTTTGCATATTCCCTGTAAAGCGGGAAATTTAAGAATTTTGTTGTGTTTTTTTGAATCAGGGTATCTAGAACATAGACCAGGCTGGCCTTGTATTTACAGAGACCCACCTGTCTCTGCTTCCTGAGTGCTGGAATAACTGTATGCCACCACATCTAGCTAGAAACAATGCTTTTGACAAGATCAAGGAAAGAATCCAAGCTAAAATGATCTTCCATACCACCATAAAAATGGAGAATAAAAAATAAAAGCAAGATAATCTAAACCAAAAGTAATAATAATAGTGTGTCCCATAAAGACCTGCCATTTTGGTTAACTAAAATCATGTTTTCTTTATGGTTATTAGTTAATTTTCTGTTCCTGTGATAAAATACCATAACCAAAAGCAGCTGTGTTAGCTTACAGTTCTGGGGAATCAGTCGGTCCATCATGTTTGAGAAGACATGGCAACAAACAAGCACTGGAAGCAGGAGCAAGAAGCTGGCTGATCACATTATCTGCAAATTGGAAGCAGAAATGGGCCAGGGCTGTAAATCTTAGAGCCTGCCCCCAGTGACATACTTTTTCCATCAAGCTCCACATCAGAAAGGTTCTGTGATGTCTGTAACTAATCAGCATTACCAACTAGAGAGCAAGTATTCAGAAACATGAGCCAATTGGGAACATTTCTCATTTCACAATAGTTATTAGAAGCATCATTAGCTCTCCTGCCCATGGTTCTGAGTTGCAAACTGAGGACTCCTAAAGGGAAGGGCTGGGGACCTGGGACAGGTCATCCTCTGGGATAGTACCTCTGAGATTTCCCCTTTATTGGCAGGTAGAGGAAGAGCTGCAGGAGCAAGACTTCTTGGACCGCTGCTTCCAGGAGATGCTAGATGAAGAGGACCAGGACTGGTTCATCCCAGCACGAGACCTGCCTCAGGCTGTGGGACATTTGCAGCAGCAGTTAAATGGACTGTCAGTCAGTGACACTCATGAATCTGAAGACATTTTGGTAAGAGCCTTCACTGGTTCCGTGTGTGACATCCAGAACGAATATGGGGATTGGAGTCACAGATGCTCTGTGTGGCCCTATACCCTATATTAAGTCTCTAGAGCCCCTGAGCTGCTATGTCCTCACCCCTTAAATGGCCCCCAGCTCTGTGAAACTGTAATAATCAGCTTTCATTTACCTTGATGCTCTGCACTGAGATAAAAAGAAAGAAGTCTGAGTTGGGTTTCAGTGTACCACTTGATACTGTCTTTGTCTTTCATTATTTGTATTTAGCATTCCCTCATGTGCTAGGAAAACTTCCCATTAGAAGAGCACACTCCCAACAGGCCAGTTTGCACTTCAATTAAATCAGGGAAGTGAGTTCCTTGCCTTCTGTTTTGATGTGGCTGGAATTCTGTGAGTGATTCATAGCTTGTGAGTGGCTATGCCCTGCAGTGAGTCAAGACTCAGGGTATTCACAAGAGCAACAAGGGTCACAGAAAGATGAGAAAAGTAGAGGTTCTGGTATCCAAGCTGGTTTTGAGAATTATTGTTTTTCACCATGTTAATCTGTTCAGTGGCTTGAAATGCTGTTTGGAATGAATGTCATTTATACATTCAGGGAAATATCCTGTAATGAAGTGGGAAGCAGAAAGGAGGAGCCTCTGAGAACAATACAGCCTCCCAGCTGGGTGGTGGTGGCACACGCCTTTAATCTCAGCACTCCAGAGGCCAGAGGCAGGTGGATCTCTGAGTCCAAGGCTAGCCTGTTCTAAAGAGTGAGTTCCAGGACAGCTAGAACTAAAACAGTGAAACCTGTCTCAAGAAAAAAAAAAAAAAAAGAATTGTCCTTCTTTCCCCGGAAGGGTGCTGTGATGTGGCTCAGTTGTGGAGCACATACTTAGCCAGTATCAGACACTGGGTTCATTCCATATCATTGCAAAAATAAAGTTGAAATGATTTTTTTCTGTCTGTCTTTTTCCTCTCCTCCATGTGCTTTCATCTCTCTGCAGGGCTGGGGATTTGAACCTTGCATATGCTAGGCAAATACTCTACCAATGAGCTATATCCCTAGCCTGGAAATAAGTTTTAAAGTGGAATATGACATAAAAGCAGAAAGATGACCATTGGTATAGGAAGGAATGAGAAACAGGGTTAAGGTCAGCGTCATGCCTATATATAATATGTTATAATGAAACATTATTTTGTGTGCTCATTAATTTTTTTTAATCCTGAATGATAATATTAAAAGTATAGCTTGCTTTGAGACATGTTTTCTCTTGGTTCTTATTTCAGAGCAAAAGTAACCTGAATCCAGATGCCAAGGAGTTTATTCCAGGAGTGAAGTACTGAGCTGTTGGAAGCTTCCAGAAGGACTTGTCTTCTCCCCATACATGGGGCCAGCAATGCGCAAAAAGGCAGAGCTGAAGTGGGGGTGTGCAGCCAAGGCGGGTTGGGTCGGGAAGGTGGTTTAACTGGACACTGTGACTCTGAGCAACTAATGTTTGAGGTACTACTCTCTAAGCCTCTGAGCCTGGCTCTTCTGTTCTGCTGACTTGTTCAGAGCAGCTACCATTTTATTTTATTTCTGATGAGCTCTATGGAGTTAAGCAACTGCAGTTGTTTTCCCTTTGTAAGGAATATTGTTTGCATTTAAGCAAAATAAGCTGACCAAGGAAACGATATTGAAATAATTTTTCCTGCTGTGTATCTACCAGGAGCAGGACACCTGGAGAACTTAAGGAGTTTGGAGTTAGGTAATAAGAGAAAAAAACAGAAGATGCAAACCAGATGCAACACTCAGCTCCCCATCCCCTGACATTTCCATGATGAACTAAGGTGTCAGTGGCCCACAAAGCTTTTGTCTTCTGTCCTGACTTCTACTCAAGGAAAACAGATTTGACGGTTCTTGGATGAATGTAACGTTGGATGGATGCAAGGTGCATACCTGAGACCTGGGCTTGATGGGGACTGTCATTTAGCTATTGCTGTCCTGTCATTGGTGTGTAGCTGCTGCCACTCATCATTTACAGGTTAAAGGTTACATAGGGTTGCTTTGTCTTCATGATCCTCATGGGGCTATTCCTGGCTTCTTTCCCCCACAGCTCTAAAGACACTGTTAGCCAAAGTCTGAGATAGGCCTTTAGTGTTAAATACATCTTGAATATTTTTAGGCAGTTTTGTCTTTCTTAGTCACATCAGTATTTGATTCTTACCCATGTCTTAATTCCCTCAAAGACTTCTGTACTTTTTCAAGGAAATACATATTTTCTAAGCACTAGCAAGCTGCCCAGTTCAGTTTCAGTGTTTCACCTGCCCTGCAGAGTGATTCCCAGAAACTAAACTACTGAGGCATCCTGCACAAGTTCATAACACAGCTCTTGGCTTTCTGTGTACATGAAGCTGTTATCGGGTATTACTGCTCCCACAAACCAGCTTTTTAAATTTCCTCATGGTCCTGTCTAGGTGCACTCTTAGATCTACCTGCAACTTACTAGGGTTTTGTTGATACTCTATGGAACCGAATTCCATCCGGAGCTGGTGTTACCGAGTAGAAATGAAGGTGTTCGTGTCTGATGGATGAAAGAATAAGTGTCCTGTCCTGATCGTATTCCCAGGACAAGGTACTTAGGAGGCCTGAGAGTGCTGTGGCTTCTGTGATGCTGTCACTGTGCTGTGACGTCTGGAAAGATCTTGTAGCTTCCTATAGTCTGTCAGTTCGGCATGTGGATGTGGGTAGAGACTGGAAGAAAAGGACTGGGGTCAGGAAAGTTGAAGGATTTTCCCTTTTTCATATGAGCTGGTTGGCTGACTTTCCATTTTGTCTTGGTGCAAAGGTAGAACCCAGGGTCTCACTTGTACCAGGCTAGCCCTACCCTTGAGCTGTCCTCAACACTCCCTTGACTTGTAGATAGCCCCAGCAGTTAAACACAACTTTCCTCTCTTCCCTTGAGTCTCATAGGATGGCATCTTGTGAAAGTGGCCTTCCCCATCAGGTCACATCATAAAGAGTAGCTCAGGGAACTTATATGGCCAGACACACTAATTCCCAAAGCCTCTCCCTCAAGAAAATGAAACTAGGAACTTCTGGGAGGACTTTACTCCTGCTACCTTTAATAAGGAGGAGGAGGATATGGGTAGGGCATAAAAAGATTGTCTGCTGCAGTCTCCAAGAGGTTGTTGGGAGTTCAGAATGTATCAAGATGGCAAGAAGATCCTTGAGGATCTCCATCAGCATGTGGTGTGCCCTCCTCTGAGTACCTAGCCGGGAGTCTGATGTGAATCTGAGAAGTTTTGTTAAGTTTTGCTCTTTGGAAGCCAAGCTGCTAGGAGTGGTCCAAGAGGCCTGCCTCCCTCCTGCTGCGCTGGTTTCAGGGTACACTTAGTTACTACTACTAGATAGAATGCTGTTGGGTGTACCTAGAAACCAAGGGCTGCTATGTTGGGTCCACCTCAGAGGCAGGGTACTGACTCCAGGCATGGGAGATACAGCCAGTGAGGTGGTCCTTGGTAACGTGTGGAGTGACTTATTTCTGTGGCCCAACTCAGATTCTACCATCCAATGTTGAGGTAGCACAGTTGTACCCCAGACTACAGACTCGGCCCCAGTTAGTTTGCCAACTTAGCAAGAGTTTGGGGTCTCCCCTGATTTATACACTAATAGAAAATTCTTAATGGTTGCTGGTCTGGCTGGTCCCAGTATTCATTTATTAGTGACTGAGTTCTAATTATGATTATTTGACCCTATAACTTTTTTTGGGAGGGGGTAAAGGAATGCCTCTTCAGGCAGTTTGGACTGCATCAGATATCTGAGGTAGCCAAAGCCTGGGTACTGTAGCTCAGGGTTGGAGACGAGTTTCTATCTGTAGTGTACCTGACTTTTGGTTATCATATAAGCAAGGCAGAAAATGTTCTAAAGAGAAGATTGGGTGTTTTTTGTTGTTGTTGTTGTTTTGTTGTTGTTGTTTTAATTGAACCCAGGAGCTCACATGTGCTATGCAAGTACTACATCAAGCTGTATTCCAGCCCTGTGAAAGGCTGGGTATTGATAGCACCCCTATTTCTAAAGTCATAAGACCTGCGATTGCTTCATTTAGATTGTAAGGCTAACCATGGCTAAAAATAAATGTTTTTAGTGAACTACCAAGCATTTTCCAGGTTATTGTTATATCAAGGGTTCATTTTGACTTTAGATGCAGGTAAACAATTCTGTGAGTTAGCACTTTAATGAGGAGCTGGGAAAGGGAGACAGCCAGACCTCTTGGAGCTATGGTAGATGAGCATGTGACCACCTGACTTCCTGAGTTTGTCCCCTATCGCTGGAGGGGACAGGCCTCTTCAGTAAGGGTCTTGGTATTACTTGCTATTAGTCTTTGTTTACAGGATGCCACAGACAGGAAATCAGGTCTGACAGATTTGACTAGAATTACCCACCTGGTAGATTATCCCAGCCACTCTCCTCTGGAAGAATAGGGGCAGGGGACCTAACACTTCCAAGCAGGGAAGAGTAGAAGGATGCTGACTTGTGAAGCAGGGACCCTGACTGACCTATCCACAACTGCCATGAGACTTGTTGCCCCCAGGAATGGTCAATTCTGGGATGGCTCAGTGCAGTGGGTGTGAACATCTACCAAAGCCCATTCTGCTGGACTAGATTAGACAGTCATAATCTGGAAGGAGGTGAGTCTTGTCATACACTTGGGGATCTTTTTTATGTTTAATCTCACACGCAGAAGCTTCTGGTGGTGATGGGAACAGAGCAGGGCACAATAAAGTTGACTGCATATTACTTGGCCTCTGTCCACATTATCTAACCCACTGCTGGACCCCAGAGGTTTCCACTTCCGGGGAGTGAGAGACTAGGATATTATTCACACCGCTTTCTTCAGGGTACCAAGCTTAGGAGCCACACTTCCTGTTCTTGGGGAATTCAACAGACAGGTGTACCTTTATATATACTTTTCTGTTTTGTTGCTTATAATTTAAATGGAAAATTTACCTTACTACTTTTTGTTTAAAATGAAGAAACAGTCTAGGTTACTTAATGATAACAAGAAAAAAAAAATGGTAGTTCTTAGGATCAAACTCAGGACCTCACACAACTAGGCAAGCATTCTCCCAATGAGCTTACCCCTTATCCATATCCCTGGGTAATGATACTAAAAAAAAACAAAACTCTTTTTTTGAGTCAGTCTTGCTCTGTGGGCCAGTCTAGACTTGAACCTCTGATCCTCTGATCCTCCTGCCTCAGTTTCTCCAGTGCTGACACTGTAGGTATCAGGCTGTTCTAAATATCATAATATTGTACTGTTACTAATTTGTTTTTCTGTGCTGGGTGTTAAATGGAAGATTTCATACATTGCTGAGAAAGTTTTCCAACAGCAAACTATATCCCTTGACTATAAAATGTATTTCCTATAAAGTAGTAAATGTCTCATTCTATAAACATAGAATTCTGTCCTGCCAATTGTGAGCCATCAAAAATATTTAACAGCTAGATGTTGGTGGTACACACCCTTAATCCCAGGACTTGGGGGGCAGAGACAGGAAGGTCAACACTTTTAGACCAACACAGAGTTCAGACCAGCCAGGTCTACATAGTAAGACTCTGCCATTAAATAGTAAGTTAATAAACTAGAAAAGTGGCCCCAAAATAAAACATCTTTGAGCTGGGGTCTTTAACTAATGATGCATAACATACAAACCATGAAACTCACTGGCCTAAGTGTCCAAGTCAGAGTTTAGGAACTCCCCAGTGCTGGAGCAACAACCACCATATTCATCTCTCCCAGTAAGCTCTTTCACACACCGGTCCTCGGGCCCTGGTGCGGCTAATGCACCTTTTCTGGACACCTCATGTCAGTGGAGTTAAACACACTGTGGTCTCTTAATCTGGCATGTTTTTTGAGGTGTTCTTTCACTTGTTGACCAGTTTCCTGTTGATGAGCATGCTGCATTTTGTCAGCCCCTTAAGCTTGGCTCTCCAGCTCCACTTCGGCAAGTCCTCTGCACACAGGACTTGGGAGCTGCTATGCTTCTTAGGAGCCTCAGCCACTGCAGATTCTCATGATCCTCAGCTTATCTAGAACCTTTGTGCTGGCTACTGCAGGCCACAGGACTTTTGAAGTACATGAGGCCCATTTAATAATGAGCATAACTGGACAGGGTATGAAGCTGCACCGCTCTTTAACCCAGAACCAGTGCTGAAACTGCTCAACTGTCTAGTCATCTCCATAGGTAACCAGAGTTGAACAGACTGTGCTAGACAGGTGAGGGAAAGAGGTGGTGGAGGTGTTCACAGGAGGAAGGAGAGCCAAAGTGGAAATGGAGGAGCCAGTGGAGCCCAGTGAACTCAGGTCCAGACTCAGGACCCTTGTCTCTATTGTATTTAAAAGCTTGTTGCTCCAGGAACACGGCTTTTAAAATCTAAAAAAGAGAGAAAAAAGGAAAGGCTAGAGAGATGGTTCGGCAATTAAGAACCTGTCTGCTCTTCAATATGTTCCTGGTTCAATTCCCAGTACCTGCATCGAGGCTTAAAACCATCTGAAACTCTAGTCCCAGACAGAGACTCTTTCTTTCTGGTCCCTGCAGGTACTGCATATACACTGTATGTACATGCAGGCAAAACACCCAAACATAAAATTAAAAGTCAATAAATGAGAATAAATGCACTTGCTGAAGTGGCACCTTCTGGCTAAGCCTTATGGATATGTGTGCTATGCAGGAGATGGAAAGTGGAAAAACCACACAGAGATTAAAACAGCATTTTTGCACATCTGGTTAATCTGGATCTTGGAATGAAGAAGAAACCTGCCTCTGGGCAAGTAGAGACTACTTCCTGGACGGATTAGTACTAAAGGAAAGACCCTTCTCACAGGGATGCAGTAGCAGCCAGAAAGGCCTGAGAAGGGTAACCAAGCCAGGTTAGCAGCAGTCAGGTGAGTTAAGTGCCTACTTGGCTTGTGGGGACTCATTCACTCAAGAAACAAGAAAATGTCCTGTATACCTACAGCTACCAAATCCAGTTAAGTCAAAATTGGGACTATGGTTGTACTGTGCCCCAAGTCCTACTGGGAACTTGGGAGGTGTTACAAATCTTAGATTATTCCCCAGGAGGTGGGCATGGCCACAACTTAATTCCATCATGAGGAATGATAACTCTGCTAAGTGGAAACTTGGGTCCCAGTTCCTGGTAGCCAAAGCATGTAGTGTGGAGACACTAAGTGTAGGGCCATTGTGTGCCTAAAAGCCCGGTGGGTGCATGCAAACACAGCAAGCACCTGGAGTGGATCTTTAAACCTAAGCCTGCTAGGCTAACCTGCTG
This sequence comes from Pachyuromys duprasi, assembly GCA_028658305.1. Classification (NCBI taxonomy): domain Eukaryota; kingdom Metazoa; phylum Chordata; class Mammalia; order Rodentia; family Muridae; genus Pachyuromys; species Pachyuromys duprasi. The sequence continues at coordinate 55,325,599 of CM053761.1, forward strand.
GAGGTGCTGAAGACATGCACAGCTATGTGCTGAGGATACCAGCCTGCTGGGGAGGGAGTAAAATGCATTTATTTCTTCTGTAAGTATTTTTAAAAAAGAAAACTCTCCCTTCTAACACTCAGTGTCAGTGGGATGGGGAGGTGGGCAGACCCTAGAACGTATAGGAATAGAAGGCAATGGCATTGATGCTGTAGTCCATGGGAAGGTGGTGTCCAACGTGCCTGGCACCGAGGCTGGCACCCCCCAGTGCAGAAGAATGCCGGAGCTTCATCAGGGTGAAGCTGGAGAAGTTCTGTGCCTGCAGATCTCGGCCCTGGGTCAGCGCCAGGAGAAAGCCTGGAGGGAAGAATGCAGAGAGGAGACCAGCAGCTGGGGCTTCAGTGCAGATGCTAGAGGCCACATGCCAAGCATCCAAAAGAGCTGTGGGTCCTAGAACTAGCATCCTGAAAGAACCCACACATCTCAACTCCAGAGCATGCAATACCCACAATTTCTTGGTAACAAAATCTAGTGGGAGACCCTTGCACTGTTTCGGAGAGTCTAATGGAACTCCTACAACTGGCTGAACTGAGGCTGCCATGCTAAATCCCTTCTGGCCAGAATGGTGACTAAAGAAGGGTGCCACCACAGGTTATCACAAGCTGGTCTGAGTTCTAAGGGGGTAGAGAGATGGCTTCACAGTTAAGGGTATTTGCTGCTCTTTGGAGGACCTGACGTGGTGGCTCACAATCACTTGTAACTCCAGTTCCAGAGGATCTGATACCATTTCCTGCCCTCCTTGGGCACTGCCTGCCCATACACACAGACATAACTGTTGGCAAAAACACCCACATAAAAGTAAATGTTAAAGGGGGATTAATATTTCATAGAACATCTTTTCAGGGGCTCAAGAGCTGGAGCTGCACAGCTCTTCAATAGAGCACAGGCTAATGAGCACACACCCCAAGAGTTGCTCACAGGGTTAGAGAAACAGAAGGAAGAGGGCCACTTTACCCTCCTTTCCAGCTGTGTCCTTTGTCTTCAATCACAGCTGCCCACCCAGACTCACCTTCCTTCAGCAGCTCCCAGCTCTTCCACACTGAGCCAACGCACAGAATGGGGAGGCCATGCTCCCCTTGGAACAAAACCTGGCAAAAGGACAGAAGATGGGGCACAGGCTGACAAACCCTACACCTTGACAATGTGAAACACAAGATGGACAAGGGGGTTTAAAAAAAAGGAAAACAGGAGTCATGAATGCAAGGCAGAGAAGACAGGACTGGTCAAATAGGAGGATGAAGATAGCACCACATGAAGCCAGTCTACATATACAGGAGCACATAGTTTGATGGGACAATGTCACCACCCTAGGCCAAGGGCCAGACCTCACCTTCCTTTGTGTTCTGCCTCAACTCACCGGGTCTATCTCTGGCAACACTGCTACAACATGCCTGCCCAGCATCTCGCCAGCCTTCCTGAAGATGTGCTGGCAAAGAGGGTCTCCTTGCTGTGCACCTGGGGGAGGTGAGGGGAAAGGGGCTGAAGAATACAGAAAGTACCTACACTACTCTAGCCACTCTCTCCCTGAGTTAAGGCAGCAAGCTCAGGCCAAGTTAATGTTAAAATGGACGCCCACAGTGGTAAGCAAGCCTTCTCGCACCATTCCAGGGATCTCCCTTTCCAGTGCCCTGCTGGAAGTAGCTCACTATGCTCACCAGAGTAGTAGGACTGGACTCCAGTGAACTACTAAATCACAGTACTGTGTCTGTCCCCGTGAGTCCTATCAGCCCTGTGAACAAGGGACCCCCTGAGAAGACTGCTGATTTTCTTGGCAGTGACCAGCACTCCCAGCACTGCTGCTAGCTAACCTCACAGGGCTAGTGTTTCCAGCTTCAGTCCAGAAACAAACACGTGTAGGCTGCCCTCGGGCTAGGGAATCTAAGTTAAAGAGGAGCAAGCCTCACTCAAAAAACAAGATGTAAACATGCACACTCCTCCCAAAGCTACCACAACCTGCATTAGCTTTCCAACCCTTGTTTCTGTGAACTTGTCCAAAGGACACCACTTCAAGTTCTCAGACCCAGGCATGCAGACTGCAACAGCCACCAGGGAGAGAAACACAGGCAATCCAGTGCTGTCTACTGTTCACCCTATCCACCACACTAAGCGGAGCTGCAGACTCCCAAGTTTGTCGGTGAGACACCCACCAGCACATAGGCCAGCCTTAACCATGCACCACCCTCCCATCAGGCATGCTTTTGGGGAACCAAGCTACATATAAGCCAGCACCTACAGTACCTTCTGCAATTTTCTGGCAAAACCCAGCAAACTTGGATTTATCAAAGTCCCTATACAAGTGAGTGAGAATTCCTAGCCGATCTGGCACCTGAGGAACACAGAGAAGCAGTCAAGAGACACAGAAAACTCTTGGTCAGTCACCTACAGTGACCTTCCTAGTGTGTTTACTGAAATGACCAAAATATTTCTGGGCTTTTTTCTTTTTTCAACAGGATTTCTCTGTGTAACTTTGGCTGTTCTGGAACTCAAACTGTAGACCAGGCTGGCCTCAACTCACAGAAATCCACCTGCTTCTTCCTCCTCGGTACTGGGATTAAAGGCATGGGACCACCACCAGGCTTTTCCTCTTTCTTTTTTTAAGTTTTAAAAATTACGGAACTTTTCATATTTCTCGGTTGAATAGTTTTTTTTCTTTTTCCTCAAGATCAAATTCATTAAAGAACTCTTGAAACAATTGCTTCAATTAGAGCAGCGCTCTCCTTCAGTTCCTGCTCACAGTGGCAGACCAAAGGCTCTGAAAAGTGCTGCAATCAAGACATGGATTCATCTCCCACCAACAATCTAACACATGTGACCCTTCTGAGTCCCCAAGAATGCAGAGACTCTCCTGAGTACATTGTAGTGGGGAAAGGGTAAATGTTAGCATCTACAGAAACATTACTAAGTGTTTTATACACTTGTCTCACTTGGCTTTGCTTAAATGTTTGTAAAAATGACTAAAGTTCCTAAGAGGAAACAGCAGTCACACTTGTCTGAACACACTGCCCACACTACTCTGAATCCTGCCCCTACCAACCACTTCTCAACCTTGCTGTTCTGACCCACCTGGAGACCTTTATCCCCCCTCTCTGCAGCCTCTCCATTGGAGTCCCCAGTGTCCTGCACTCGGTGGACGTGACTGTAGGGTAGGCATTACCTGGAAATAGTTGAACATGGCCTGTTTGACATGGTCAATATCATGAGGAGCTGCCTCCAGGTTGTCGATAGAGTCAAACACGATCTTCACAGCTTGGTGTGCAATCCAGTAAGCTGCGGGGGCGGAGGGGCAGAGGACAAAGAAGACAGCCAATCACTGAGGCGGTCTCCTCACCAAGGGGGCTCTTAGCTCAGGACCAGTTAGAAGTCAGTGAACAGTCAGTGGTTCCTGGTGGTGGAACGAGGCTTTTAATCAAATTGTCTGACAGACCCAGACAAGGGAAGGCTGGTGGGAAGACTGAGTAAGTGAACTTGTCACCAGCTCCCATTCAAAGACAAGGGTGGTAAACTGGCAAACACAGCTGCAGTCACAGCATGAGTTGGAATCAAAAGCCGCCAAAGAAATGTACACATACTGCCTAAAAAGCAATGTCAGTGGGAAGTGTTTCCAGACCCGTTTACCACTGGCAGGAAGTCTCTGGACAGTTATGGCCTTACCCTTCGGTTTCAATTCTTCCCTTGGGTCTCCAAAAGTCAACAGATGTAGGCTACACCACCATGCCATGAAGTAGATCCTGGGCATGAGAGGCTACTAAGAAGCAAGATGGTAACTCTCCCAATACTATCCTGTACACCAAAACAGGTTTAGGAGATATTTAGGGACACCTGTTTAGATTTAGGGACCAAGAGGACAGGAAAAGGGAGAGGAGCCATAGAAAGGGATATGTTCAGGCCCTATGTGAGCTCACCTGAGCCCTCGTCTCCCATCATATGGCCCCAGCCACCGCAGCCACTCTCGGAGCCATCAGGGTTGATAAGCCTACAGTTGGAGCCTGTTCCAGAGATGAGCACAATCCCACCTGGGGAGAGGGTGTGGGAGCTCAGTGTGGCCAAGTGCCCACACAGAGCAGCAGTTTCCCACTGCAAAAAACTGTGACAGAGACCAGCCTCCCAGTGGAGGGTCACCACCCAAACTCCCAGAACAAACAGCCTACTTGCTTCCTGTCCAGGAAATGGAGAAAGAACACACATCTGCATCATTCAAGGGAACATGGCTCCCTGCCAGGCAGATTTCTAATGATCTTGGCTTTCCTGGGTGCCAGAGACTATTGTAGGCCATTTTTACAGTAACCATCAGCACCGTAAGTCATACAGACAGCGACCTCCACTTCTACATGAGGGAAGTGAAACCCTTCCACAACTTCTCAAAGATGGGAGAGCTGTCAAACCAGAGATGGTCTCATAAGGTAGCTGTGGCTGGCCTAGGATTTATTTATGTAGAACATGCTGGCCTTGAACTTACAGTAATCTGCCTGCCTGCAAGTTAAAGAGCAAGAGTTAAATGTATGTCCTGACATGCCTGCTGAGACTCAGTTAGACACCAGCACACTGGGGTATCAGAGTCCTACTCTTTCTACTCGGCAGCCCCAGCTTCTGCCCCAATAGATTCCACTCCTTGCTTAGCACACTATCACTTTTCCTGCCCTCCTTCCTCCGTCCCCTCATTCCTGCTCTAGCAATGGTATTATTATGCCCAGGAAAGGACAACTGGGAGAGAATAACAATGGCTACCTTCTAGATATTTGTAAGACAAGTTTAGCCAGCTATAGGTAAGGGGCTTTCCCCATAAGAAAGCTTATTCTCAATCCCATTCCTCCCTTCACATCCTCACCATCCGGTGTAGCTGTGGCAATGGAACCTGCTGCATCAGTAGTGATTAAGTAATTTTCACTCAGGTAAGGAAATCGGTCCCTCAACGCCTTCATCAGGAGCCTCACTGCATCTTCCTGCTCCCCACCGCTCAGGGACAGGCCCTAGGCCATAAGGGAGAGGAACAAACTAAGCAAAGGAAAAGAGGGAACAGCCCTAGAGAAGCTCCATTTCCAACCCCTCTCCTCCTGACAGCAATCTGACCAAACTCAGTTCATTCAATGTAGCCCCTTCACCTACAGCAAACCTTTAGAAGGCCACGCCTGCAGGGACAGCCTGGCTTAGGAAAGGGTGGAGGAAAGGAGGACTCAGGGAAAGGAGCAAGGTGAGGGGATATGGAGAAAGCAACTTGGTTTGACATACATGGGTTCTGGCTATGCCTGCATTCTATCTCCCTTGTATATATGGGAAATAGCCATAGCCACAGCACACTGGGAAGAAGAAGAGCTAACATTTAAAGAGCCATCCAGGTTTGATGGTGCTGACCATTTTGGAAAGCATCACATTATCTCACCTTCCTTATAACTCTTAGTATCTGTATTTGCAAAATGAGGAAACTGAGGCTTAGAGAAGGTAACTGACTTAAGGGCCATTATGTTGAATGGCAAAGCTGAGATTCAAATCAAGGTATAAATGGTCTCTGGAGCCCCATGCTCTTAAAATACATTCTCAGCTTATAGATGATCACTGAAACCACAAGAACAGACAAGATCTAGCGCCCTGGCCTCTAGTCATCAAGTTCATCTAGTCCCACTGGCCACCTGCCTCAGCCCTGCTGATGGCTCAGACTCCAGCTGACTCACCAGGCTTCGAAGGGGTACCAGAGGATCCACTCCAGCCTTCTGTTTGGCCTTGTCCACCATCTCATTGATCCTCTCCACACACTTGTCTGTGCCAATCAGCTGGCCCCAACAGGGAAGGAGGAGTTAAAAAGACCTGCAGGACCTGTGCTGCTCCTACCAGCTGCTAAGAGACCCAGCCACCACCTCAATAGGAGTTACTGCACATTACATGAGAGCCAAGCCCTCTGGTCCCCTCAGGATGGCTTTTTACCCAGTGGTTTGTGCTCAGTCCATCTGCTTCTGCCAGGATCTGCCCATCCTCAGAAAGTAAAAGGACTTTTGACTGTGTGCCTCCCCTACAAAACACAAGAGGGCACTCAGTCCTGATAGAATTGCAGACAGAGGGAGCCAAGCTTGCAAGATAGTCCATTAGAGTCTAGGGTAGTGAAACTTCAGCAAACCCAACCTATACTCCCAAACCTGCCTGTTTAGTGTCTGCTACACTCTGGAAAGGGAAGTGGGACTTAGCTCATTTTTCCCTGATAGGTCCTACCTCTCCTGCAAGGTCCCATTTACTCATCACCTGGACCTCACAGTTTGTCTGATGGAGGGCTTCTCCACACATCAGTAAGCCCCTTGTTGGCTAAGACTGCTCTGAATAAAGAGTGCATTCAGTTGTTTCACATCTGCTTTCTCATGAGCTCCACGGAGTGAAGCTCCAAAGCTAACTTGCTCAGAGCCTGGCGGAAGCAACTTATGGTAAATACACTGGAGGAGAAAAGAAGAGCTCTTTACTCCTCTCACAACAACTAAGGGCTACTTTCAAGAACCATCTTCTTGCCACCAAGGTCTTCAGGACACCTGTGAGAGATGATCACCAAATGGGAGAAATTTATTCTGACTTCAGTAACTAACCCTCCTGAGTTAAAACCCTGGGGTAAGGGTAGTTTAGAAGAAGACTGATGTGTGGTGGAGTGATGTACTACTGATCAGTACTTCGGGGAATGCAATAGACAATGAAGATGCCATGATCCAACTCAAAGAGGACATCAAATTCAGAGGGGACATTAACTCATGAGACAGCAGACTAAAAATAACTTCTGACAAACTGGGGAAAATAATTTCTACCTTCCATATGAATATAAAAAGGCTAAGTGCAAATTCCTACACTGTGCTCAGGGTTTTTCCTCGTTTTTAAGGTGTCACAAAGTCAGAGGACACCCAGTTTAGCAATCATGAGAACAGACTTCCGGGTAAGTCAGCAGTGAGCTGCTATACCACTAAATCCTCCCACCATGTCCTGATTTGACACACCCAGATCCACAAAATGCCTGCCATGCTCATGGGACAGGGTAAACCACCATCTTGCTCTACCTCATCCTTGCTTTACACTTGTGGCAATAGAAGCCTAGAGAAGGCAGGCGTCTCACCAAAAACAGCAGAGCTACTTCTCAAAGTCCAGCTAGAATGTAGGAACCAAGGCCCTTCGAGGCCGACAGCAGTGAAGGGTCCCAGGCATGAGGACAAGAGAGTGCTCTGGTGACGGTTGCTCAACTCCTGGGTTGCCTCGGGCATAAATCTCAGTCTGAACTTCCGCCTCTTTCCCACGTCCACCATGACCCGCAGTTTCCCACCCGAACCCATCTCTGCACAACTCTTTCCTGGTTGCCAAGGCACAAGACCCCCGGGGCGCGAAAGTGGTGGCCGAGAGGGGCGTGGCCGCGCCGTGGAGCACAAAGGCACCGGCGCGGAGTGGGCTTCCGCCCCTGACCCGCGGCTCCCGGACAAACAGCATCGCGCCGATCCAGCGCTCACCCTTCCACGCCGCCATAGAGCGCGGCCATGCTACAGCCGTCACCACAGGTCCCGCCGTAGCAAGTTCGCCCGCAGCTCCGGCTCCGCTTCAGCCCGCGCCGCGGCACCGCCCCACGTCATGTGATCGGGGTGTGCACGCGCAGGTTGCGGAAGCTCCGTCCTCTCTCCCACCCCAGGCTGGCCCGCCTTGCCCTACTCTCCCGCTCCTTCCCAACCGCTCTTCAGCACCGTGCTTCCACGCCGAGCCCGAGCCCCCGCTGAGGAGCCTAGGTGGGTTTTGGCGAGAGACCTGAGAGCTACCACGGGCCTGCTGTCCGTGCTGTAAACAGCAGGGAGCCTGGCGGCTAATTGTGGGAGGCGCACGCGCAGACGCCTGCCGAGGCATTCTCAGAGTCTGGCGGAAATGCCTTAGGGCCCGGGCCAGAGCCAAAAGTCCCGAACCCCCGTGCCCTTGCTCCGGAGCCCGGCCTAGAGTCTACCTGCGCCGAGTACGTTGTAATGCCCCAGGCTGTTGTCAGCTCGGTCTGTGTGGTGGTAGGAATAGAGCCCGTGGTTGCTTGCTTGTCAGTCAAGCACTCTACAAGTGAACTGAGCTCAGTTCTGTTCTTTTGGACAGTGACTCTTAGAGTGGCTAGAATGCTGGCTCAGTCTGCTAAACTTTGGCATTCAGAGACCATATCGCACCTTCTGGCCACCACCTGCCCCCTTAATAAAGGATGTGTAGTGGAAGAGAAGGAGGAAGATACTGCCTAATCTGGTGGACAAGTGGCTCCTATGGGCCTCCACCAGGTGGTTCCATGGTCATTAGAAGCAGCTTTGATAGCCAGGAGGACTGTCTAGTGCTCCTGACGTTTCTTTGAGACTTAAGGTGGAGCCTTCCTAGGGCTAGACTGCCTCCTGTCCAACCTCCAACCTCTGTGCCTGCCTTCTTTGGAGAAATCTTGAACTGGAGTCTTCTTTTCCTGATAGCGAATTGGGGCCAGTTGTGCTTTGATGTGAACAATTGGGCCTCATATCTTAAACATACCTCAGATTCTGGCTGAGGATGACCTTAAACTCGTGATTCTCTCTCCCCAACTCCCAAGTGCTAGGATGGTTTTGGTGTAGGCAAGCTTTTTAAGGTACCCTACTTGAGTCAGTAAAGCACTAAATAACTCAAGAATAAAAACACTGTTACTGCCTGATAGAGAAACTAGAAGGTCTTAATGTCCACTTGAGACATTTTCATTCACAGTACATCAAAGCTGGAAAATACTTTATCCAACAACATTTTTAGAATAAAAGCTAATTCCACAGGATTCTAACAGAACAGATGCTTTGGCAGAAACATGAAGTAGTAGGTGAATTTTTGAAGGAAATTTTCCTTCTTTGCACTAGTGTAATGAGTCTTGGGACCTATTTGTGACAGCACTCAAGTGTGATTTAGTATTATTGTTTGGATTTTTTTAATGAGGTCTCAAGTCACCAAGTCTGGCCCTACACTTCTGAGGTACCTGAGGCTGTCTTTGAACCGAATCTTCTTTCCTCCACTTCCCCAAAATGCCAGAACTAAAGGACTATACTGCCCTCCCAGCTTTATGTTGCTTGTTTAGAAAGGAATACAAGAGAGAAGGTTTGATTTGGAGATGGGATTGGATTCTGAATTTGATTTTGGATGAGAATTACATATAATCACTGCCAGTTCTCATTTTCAGAATGAAGATGATAAACCTCGGGCTACCTGCTGCTCTTGCAGAATACTGGAAGTGAGTTCCCAGCACCTCACAAATGGCTCACAAGTCCTGGGACTCCAGCCCAAGGGAACTCAGCTCTGTCTTCTGGCCTCTTTGGGCACTAATGCACACACACACCATTAAATAAATAAAAAGAAAATCCAGCCAGGTATGGTGGCAAATGCCTTTAATCCCAGCAGTTGGGATCTCGATAAGTTTGAGGCCTCCTGGTCTACTCAGTGAGTTCCAGGACAGCCAGGGCTACACAGAGAAACCCTGTCTTGAAAAACAAATCAAACAAACAAACAAACAAAAAATAGACTATAAACCTCCAGAGACCCAATCAAATAGCTCTCATGTAGTCCGGGCTCACCTCAAACTCCCTATGTAGATAAGAATGACTTTGAACTTCCTATCCTCCTTCCTCAACTTCCCAAGTGCTGGGATTACAAGTAATCACCACCAAGCCTGGTTATGTAGTACTAGTAATTGATCCCAGGGCTTTGTGCACTGTAGAGAACCTATCAGCCAACTGAACTACATCCCTGGCTAATTCTATCTATATCCACATGCACTGTTAAACACTTGAAAATACACATGGGCTAAGTAATAAAAACACAAATTAAATATTAACTTTCATATGAATTTTATAGTAGAAGGACAACATTTGGGATATAGTGAGTTAATTTTTTGTATCATTCGCATTGATTTTGCTAGTCTTTTTAGCTTTTAAACTAGAAAAATGTTAATCACACGTGTGGCTCATGGTTATAGGTTGCATTATGTTCCAGTAGCTGTTCTGGGTCTTCTGTCCATCCTGACCAGACTATTTCAAAGTCACTGAGTTGTCCATTTTTATGAAACATATACTAGCCATATTAACATATTAAGACAGTACATTGAATAAAAGATTGATAAGAGCATTGTCGTTGCACTTAATTCGTTTGTGGGTGTGTTTTGTTTTGGTTGGTGGTACTCGGGCTAGAACCTAGGCCTTGACATGTTCTAGGCCAGTGCTGCACCACTAAACTACATTCCCACCCCATGCTGACAATTTTTTAATGCTTCTTTTGCCCATCTTCTTATCATGCTAAAAACTATGAGAAATTACAAGTGATTCAAACCATATTACAAAGGGGGAACTTGAGCGGTGAAATCCAAGCAGTTAGCCTCTGCTCACACAACGATAAATGCTTGTAAGGATGTTCGTGGTTACAAGGCAGGGGCAATGAAGATGGTGCAGTACAAGGTGTGTGTTTGCCTGTAAGTGGCTTCGTAAAGATCTATGCCCTTCTGCCCTCAGCTTGCAACATCCCAACACCTCTTCCCGTGGTGCTCACAAGACTGGTAATGTTCTGGAAGGAATCTGCCAGCCACAGCTGCTGTCTTCTCTTCTCTGTCCCTGTGACCCCAGGGAGGCCTTCACTGCAGAAGAGGCAGGATGAGGGTGGGAAGAGGGACGATGGAAGATGCCTCCCATGCCAAATTCATTCACAACAAGGAAGCAGAGGACCCCTGGCCCAAGGTCCTTCCTTAGCAGATTACTGATCTAGTCCATATGGCACAGCCGCATCTGGTTATACAGTGCTGTTTCCAGTGTTGACCTCACTACTGGACACGGTAATCACTTTTAAAGTACCAAGAGACTGTGAGATCGTGCCATGACAAGAGTAAATGCTTAAAAAGGGAGCATGCAAGTTCCACGGGAAAAAAATGGTTTTCAACACATACTAATGAAAGATGTGGGGGGAAACAGGCAAACCTGTGAACTGAGGAAGCAGAGCTGGACACGGGGCGCATGAGGTCTCATTAGGATCTCACTGTGAAATTTTCCAGTATAAGTGTGATCCCAGCTCCATACTTTAGAGAGTCTGGCAGGTTCCATACAGCAGGACAAATGGGAGGGAGGAGCTTGAAGCAGGCAGACACTTAGAAGACAAAAGATAAGCAAGGAGATTAGGAGGAGGAGCAGAGAAGAGCCGCAGAAAGAGATCATGCTGTCCCTCTGTTGTTGGGAATATGGGAAAGAAGACCTGAACAGCGGCCCTGCCATTACCATAGTCAAAGAGGTGGAAAGCCCTGGCAGGACAGTTCTCCCTGGTAACTGGAAAATAAAGGAAGGCAGTGCTGATCCCCAGAGGCCGGAGACTGGAACACAGAACTGGCCTATCTTGGCTCACAGTTCAAGAGTACAGTGCCTCATGGGCTGGGCTGGTGTGCAAGGCAGCTGATCACATTGCATCGCTATTATGAGGAAGAACCAGAGGCAGTGCACTTTTCAACTACCCAGATACCTCACACTGAGGCCCCAGCCAGGGCTTTTTCGTTTGCTTCTTTCGGTTTGGTTTGGGCTGAACCTTCAGCTGCCAGGGAGCCATCCTGGATGAGAAGATGATTGTTGTTGGAGACCCAAGACCTGAGGAAATTGGACCTGAGGAATAGGCTGCACAGGGCTATGAGGAGAGCATCCTCCCACGCCTGCCTCTAGATTCTGTTCAGGGAAGACCCTGGCCTGCCACAGCCTATTGTAGCCCCTATAGCGGCTTTCAGCTCTCCAGACACCGAGCATGGGCCAGGCCAGACCCAGAGAGGCCTGACCTGATCTTTTATTATTATTATTATTATTATTATTATTATTATTTTCGGGACAGAGCCTCATATATTTTAGGATGGCCTCCAACTTGTTGTGTAGCTGAGAATGACCCTTACCTCCCGCCTCTCCTGTCTCCCCAAGTGCTGGGATTACAAGGTCTGCCGCTGTACCTTTGTTCATGTGGTGCTAGGAACCCAGAGATCCGTGCAAGCACTCTACCAACTGAGCTACACCCCCAGCCTTAGACTGCTTCTTGTGTACATTCCCAGAAAGCATAAAGGGAAGTCACTGGGGTTGTTGTTGGCTCACTGTGATTTGTTTTTGTCTGTGTGCATGTTTGTTCTTAAGACCCACTCACCCACATTCCCGGCTGGGACACGAGGGATAGAATGGCAGGAGAGGCTGTAGTTCACAACAGCCCTGACTTTACAGGCTCTCGTGAGAGCAGATGTGGCAGGGACAGCATGGACTGCAAGTAGCAAGGACAGCACTGAAGACTTCCTGGAGGAGGCAGGATTTGGGGCTGTCTTTGAGACTTAGTGCTATTTATTGTAATCCCAAACTAGAAAGAGATTCATACCCTTAAGAGGTTTGGACTCTGGTTGTCGTGGGTGTGTTTGTCTGTAATTCCAGCCTTCCAGGGAGAGAGGCAGAAGTATGGAGAGTTTGAGGTGAGACCTGGCTTCAAAAAACCCATAAAGGAGCCAGCATGTTATCACATGCCTTTTAGTCCCAACACAAAAGAGGCAGGGTCAGGTCACTCTCTGTGTGTTCCAGGCCAGCCAGGACTACATAAGGAGGGCCTGCCCAAATACAAATAAATAACAACCATAAAGACATCCCACAAAACAAAACCATAAAAAAGAAAAACAGATTGGGCTCTGACAGACTCTGCAGGGTACACATTGGGCTCTTGGGGTTTGAAAGGTGGGAGTAAGGAGCCTCCCCCCACCATGCCTCCAGGCCTTGATATCTCCCATTGCCTAGGCAATGTGCACCTGAAAGTGAGCTAGTCAGCAGCTACAGAGGATCCCAGCCCTGGCTGAGGAAAAGCCACTTTCCTCTCCCTGGAGCTGTAAGATCTCAAAGCTGGGAGGAGGTGGGACACTGCTGATTCTACTCAGAAGTCACTCCACTGAAAGTCTCTGGACACAGGGACCAGCAGGCATCATAGCATCAGGCTTGGAGACCTAGCTACTGAATCTAAGCAGGGACGGACTTACGTTTCCTCTTCTGATACTCCAAGGCCCTGCCCTCTCTTCCCTCTCCCCGGGCAGGATGTACTCTTTAGAACAGCACTGAAGAGAAGCCAGAACTCACGAGAATTATCCTTCTAACGGTGGTTTTCCAGGCCCTGGGTCCGTGTATACACAGGCACCTGGGCTTGGGCCCTTCCCAAAGCAATGACAGTGCCCATCCAGAGCCAGTACTGTGTGCTGAGTTTTCTCTTCTGCCTCTCAAGATGGAGTGTGTGTGGCAGGGGTAGGGATGGGGGCACAACCATCAAAGACTGGATTGCTCGGTCTGTCCCATGCGGCCAGGCATGTGCGGTTCAGTGGCTGGCTGAGGCCTAAGCAGAAGGGACAGCAGTGCCTTTCCTGAGACAAGTGGGAAGAAAGTATCAGCCATGGCTGACCGAGCTGTGACCCGGAGCCCAACACAGAGCCAATTAGCAGTCACCACGGCAGTGGCAGGCTTGCCACGGTTTCCACAAGAGGCCCCATGTGCAGCTAGAGTGTCAGGCCGAGTTAGCACCAGGAGGCTGAGCGGAGGCCAGCTGCCTGGATGGAGGGCCGTGGGTGGCAACACTCCCACTGGGCTCCGGGGGGCCAAGCCAGGGAGACCTGCGAACAGGCATGCCTCCACTCACAAATTCATGTGCAGGCATGCTGCTGGATGTGTGTTTGTGCACATGCTTGTCACTGAGGATCTGTATGGCTGTGGCCTGGCCATGCCTTTGTATGTCCAGTTGGCACATCCAGTGTGTGGCTGCTGTGCACACCTGGAAACCTGGGGTTAGGCAGTCCACAGTCCCTGTCCTGCGGAGCTGGAAGTCCAGCAGAATGGGTGGGAAATGAATAGGCATCTACTTTGTTCTATAGCAATAGGTCCTACGAGAAAAGGCAGAACTGAAGGCAGGGTGCAGCTTGCTCCTTAACTGGTGTCCTCAGAGTGGGCCCTTCTGAGGAAATGGGAGTGGGAGTGGGGTGGCAGTCAGTTAATTTGGAGGAGGGGAGCGGCAGGCAGGGCAGTGAACAGGGCCAGAGTTGAGAGGAGCCAGATGGAGGCGAAGGATGGAAAGTACAGCTGAGTGCCAGGGAGCTTGAACCTACTTTTCCAGCCCTAATCTGAGGTCCAGCTTTGGCCCTTTCCCTCAGCCAGCCACACAGCCGAGCACACAGGACCCTCTCGGCCCCCACAGACAGCACCTGGGACTGTCTATGGAGGGTATGCTGAGCTATACAAACCTGGATGTGTGCACTTGGCACCCAGGGTGCCCAAGGTAAGGAATCAGAGCCCTCAAAACCTGGTGGGACACAGAAACCCCAGCCTAAGGCTGGCCTTGTGGTCAGAGGCAAGGGTGACCATGGGGACTGAGACGAAGAGTACCCATTGGCAGAGTAGATTCGGGGTAGGCTCTCTCAGCCCGGACTTCAGTACCTACCACATTCTGTGTTCAAGGGCTCTGAGCTCCAGCATGTCATGGAAAGATAGCTTTAACCTTGAACCCCATCTCCCAAGACCCTTAGTCCCAAACAAAGAGCCAAATAGAGCGAACTAGGCTGGCCCATCCAGATGGTCTCAAAGAAAGTTGGGTGATGACAAAGAAAGCAAAGTGGCATTGTGGAAAACTTGTCACCATGCCAAACCAGTTGAGTTCTCCTCTTTTCAACTGAAGAAACATGTGACAGTATTCCTGGGGAGATGTGAACAAATATCCACCTACCCAGACAGAAAGTAACAAGTGACCGAAGTCCTGAAACTTCCAAAGTCCAACTTTGAACCAAGGGGCTTAGTGGGCTTCTATGTGTGTGGGTGAAAGGTTAATTCAGGAATATGATTGACTCAAGGCAGATGAGTGACTGAAAGCTACTCCAGTATGGAGGACAACTCACAAAATGGAAATTTAGAACTCTCTGTGCCTTCCAGACAGCTCTGCAGGTCAGGGAGTCCCCTGGGGAAGCCTTATTGCCTTGCTGAAGAAGAGGCCTCTGCATCTGGTCAGTTTCAGGGAGTTCCTGAGACTCGCAGGTTGTTTAGCTCTTGAGTTGTAAGGCCCTCCTTACAACTCTTAAATCTCAGGCGCTTCCATCCAGGGCAGCATGTTTCAACTCAGAGAACTTTGCTGCAACAAGAGGGATGGCTTGGATGTCCTTGGGATGTTGGGTGTGTCTGTGGGTGGGCCCGTACATTTATGTTTGATTCAGGCCACACTGGAGCCCTTCTGCTACCCTCTGAATGTGAGCATGTCCCACTGTGTGCCTGCCCAGGCACACCGCTTGGTCCCTGCCCTGCCCGCTGTCAGGGACTCTTTGTGTCCGAGCTTTTCTGGGAGACTAAACGAGTGTCTCTAGGTTTGTCATCGGGCTGCCAGCCTCTGAAATCTATAACACCCTCTTCCCCAGCTGAGCCAGGGGCTCTGAAGGAGGATGCAGCAGGTGCCGTCCTCACCTGGGCCACAGATGGGCACAGCAAATAGATGCAAGGCGCTCTCCCAAGGAGCTGCTCTATGCTGTAAGTCAGCAGGTTTGCATCTCTCTCTCCCTGTCAAATAGCTACACGTGCATGAGAGAGACAAAGAGTTTAAATATATATATATAGTCTATATAGAGAGTCTGGATAGAGAGTATATGTCATCTTCCTCTCTATTT
This sequence comes from Pachyuromys duprasi, assembly GCA_028658305.1. Taxonomy (NCBI): domain Eukaryota; kingdom Metazoa; phylum Chordata; class Mammalia; order Rodentia; family Muridae; genus Pachyuromys; species Pachyuromys duprasi. The sequence continues at coordinate 55,341,275 of CM053761.1, forward strand.
CTGTCCCTTCTTCTCTCTTCCTCTCAATCCCCCCCCCCATCTCTCTCACGTGCATGTTGTAGATCTGGCCTCTTACTGACCTCTGACTTTGGCTCCAGATTCATATCCCTTTGGTCCCCCACCGTGGGAGTGCAAGGAGGTTAATGAGGGAGGTGAGAAGAGGGTAGTAACACCTTCCAGTGCAGTGTAAACTGAATTTTGGGCTGGGGGGTGGGGGCAAAAACAAAGGAAAGAAACATTGTGTCAAAGATTCTATTCCGCTGGTTGAGCAGTAGAATGTCTTCCTGGAAGAGTTAAATGTGGGAGGCAGCTGGAATAGGAAGGCCCAACATGGGTTGGAAAGAAAGTACCAACACAAGATGGGTGTGTTGGCTAGTTTTATGTCAACTTGACACAAGCTTTAGTTAACCGAAATGAGGAAACTTGAGTTGAGAAAATGCCTGCATAAGATCTGTCTGTAAGACGTTTTATTAATTAGTGATGGATGTGGGAAGGCCCAGTCCATGGTGGGTGAGGCCATCCCTGGGCTGCTGGTCCTGGGTTCTATAAGAAAGCAGCTGAGCAAGCCACGAGGAGCAAGCCAGTGAGCAGCACTCCTCCATGGCCTGTGCATCAGCGCCTGCCTCCAGGTCCATGCCCTGCTTGAGTTCCTGTCCTGACTTCTTGAGTTCTTTTCCTGACTTCTTTCAATGAAGGACTACCATGTGGAAGTGTAAGCCAAATAAACCCGTTCCTCTCCAATTTGCTTTCGTTTTATCTAAGCAACAGTAACTCTAGATAAACCGAGGCGAATCCAGTGTGGGGACATCCTAACTGGGTGCTTTGGCTTCAATGAGCATCTTCCTTCTTCTGGTCAATCCCGCTGCCTGGCAATCAGGTTTCCAACTTCCAACGTGTGCGAATTTGTCCCTTCCTTCTACCCTGTGGATCCCAGGGTTCAAACTCAGGTCTTTGGTCTTGGGGGCAAGGACCTTTTCCCACTGAACCATCTCACCAGCACCCAGATTTTCACCCTCAAATATCTGGGGTAGTCATCCTAGCAAGAGAGCTGCTGTCAAGACAGGCTTCTGGCCCTCACTTTGGCCATCACAGTACCGAGACAATGGGCTCTGAGAAACTGGCTGTCCCAAAGGAATCTCACACTCGAGAAGGACGTGGCCTGAAACCAATGACAGCCAGAGCAGAGCCTGTCACCCAGGAGGATTTCACACACTTCTGACAGCCTGCCAGACCACCTGCAGGAGAGACTGGAGCTGAGATGACGAAGGGTCAATGACGGGAGGACCACACCTTCGCCAGAGCTGCTTAGCCCTCCATTGAAACTTAAACGTCTGTTCCCTGAAGATGGACTTGGGGGTTGCTGAACCTCACCGTTTTGTTCTCCCTCCCACACTGACTAAGTCTCCTTTCCCTGCTTTCGCCATTTGTCTCTTTGGCATATTGAGGACAGTGGTCAAGCCTGACTTGTTAGAGAGGCCAGATGAACCCAGGCTGTGACACTGACTGCTCTGGGAACACAGATGGACACCTTGTTCTGCAGCTAGTGGCCAAGGGAAAATGTTCCAAGACTGGACCTGTCTTCCTGGCTTTTGGCTGTAATGGTCTCATAAACCCTTTTGTTTCGACTATCTCTCGGAGCTTTTCTTTAGCACGTTAGGGTCTGATCCTCCCGCACGGGCTTCTTGTCCCTCCCCCTCTAATCCTGTGCACTTGTCGTACTCAGTTTCCTTCTTCTGTGATAAGACACCATGAGGAAAGTTATATAAGGAAGAGTTGAATGGGGGCCTACAGTTTCAGAGGGCAAGTCCATGACCATCATGACAGGGAGCAGGCAGCAGGCAGCAGGCATGGCTCTGGAGCGGCTGAGAGCTGACATCTTAGGGCAGAGAGAAAGAGCTAACTGGGAATGGCGTGGGCCTCTGAACACACAAAACCCACCCCCAGTGACACACCCCCTCCAACAAGGCCACGCCTCCTAATCCTTCCTAAACAATTCCAACTGGGGATCCCACATTCAAATACATAAGCCTGTGAGGCCATTCTTTTTCAGGCCACCACACCACCCCTGCACGTAATGGGCCTGGCACATTAGAAGACAGCACTTGGGGCTGGAGGGATGGCTCAGAGGTTAAGAGCACTGGCTGCTCTTCCAGAGGTCCTGAGTTCAATTCCCAGCAACCACATGGTGGCTCACAGCCATCCACAATAAGATCTGGTGCCTTCTTCTGACATGAGGTGTACATGCAGACAGAACGTTGTATACATAATAAATAAATAAAATATTTTTTAAAAAAGAAGAAGACAGCGCTTTAACAATGATCTAGAACTGTTGAGGACATTTCACTAGAGAGCCCTTCAGCTCACAGCCACAAGGCGAGACGCAGCATGGGTGGGGCCTGGTCCACCCAAAGGCTTGGACGAATGTGTGCATCATGCAGAGGTGGAAGCTCTCACAGTTTGCTCATTATCTGGTTTATTTGCCACAGGATACCAAACAACAAGCTTGCTCACCTCATGGACCATCACCAGGAAAACTGACCCCCTGGGAGGTGGGCACTGCCCAAGGAGACATCTATCAGAGATATGTTATGTGTTTGTCGTGGAGTAGAGTGGATGGGAATACATCTGCTTATGGCTCCCACCACCCCGTGGCATTTCTGGGAGGCCTGGAGGGCTGACAGGGAGGGGAGGTCAGGCATGTGTCTGACCTCTGAGTATCTCACTGTCTGTCTTTCTCTCACTACCATTGCTGAGGCCTGGCAAGAGAGGGAAGCAGAGGCTCATTGATGAAGTGAACCCTGTCCATAAGCGTATGCAATGTATGTGTGGTGGGCGCTGTCACACCTCCCTGGCTGGCCCTCTCTGCAAGACTGGCAGGAAAATCTGTCCCTCAAAAATCACTCCTGGCTGCTCCTCTGATCACCACTAGAGGGCAGAAGTCAACAACGCCAACTAAGGGATTTTTTTGCCAACACGACGACTCACACGCTCAGCTTCTGTAAGGCAATCTAGTGGACAGGCAGGGTGGACTGCTAGCACCACAGCCCTACGATAATGCCCCTCGTCTTAGATCCAGCGGATGTGTGCGTCTGTGAGAATGTTACAAGGCGAGTTATAAAAGTACACTGTAGGGGAACAGAGGCCGCCAAAGAAGGAACTGTGAGTTCTCACTGTCCCTGCACAAAGCTAAAGAAGAAAGAGGAGGCCTGGAGCTGAGGCAGGACCCAGCCCATAAACGGACAGGCAGGAGAGGGGAAAACACATGGTTTCTAGAGCCAGGCTGCCCACATTCAAATCCTGGCTCCTCTAGCTAAGTGGATTTGGACGGGAGTGTCTCAGTTCCTTGTCTGTGAGACAGAGACGGCAATGGTACCATCTCCTGCCCTAGATGCGAGGCTAACTGGGACAGCTCATCTGAGTCACGTAAGGCCATGTCTGGCAGAGTGATAGCATGGGAATTAACAGCACTTAGTTTCTTCTGACCTTGATATTACCCAGAAAGCTAAAGAAATTATTCGGCAGTGATTCCCCGGGATGAGACCTATATGCAGTTGAGCTATCTTACTTTCCTTCTGCCACACATTCAGTCACGGATGTGTGATGAGTAAAGGTGAAAGGGGTCTTGCAACCTTGGAAGGCGAACATATGTCGAGTAACTCTGCACGTGACTAAGTCAGCCTCTCAAACTGAGACTTGGGTTTGGCCCTCCTCACTGGGACTCCTGCTCAGCTTGGTCCCCAGGGCTCCAGAGTCCCAGGGTGTGGAGCTGGACTGGATGGTCAGAAGAAGAAACTGCCTTTCATTTCTTCCTGCTTGCCTTTCTTGCTGTCAGAGGAAATTCAGATCTCCAGCCCCGACTGCCCAGGCCAGTTAGGGCTCTAGAGAGGGGGGGTGGCAGACCCAGCCGGTGCACAAGGTCTAGCAGGCACAGTGAGATGCAGGTGCAACGGGCTTTCAGGGGCCTTGGGCCCCTTTATCTCCAGTTCTAAAGAGACATCAGGGGATACATTTATATTTCCTCCCGCCATGAAGCATTTGTATTCATTTACATTATTTTATTTTTATTGTTTGTTTTGAGACAGGGTCTCACTATGTAGCCCTGGCTACTCTGGAACTTTTTCTGTAACAATAGAATGGGAGATGCACCTGCCTCTGTCTCCCAAGTACTGGGACTAACAGCATGCCCCATCATGGGGTTGGCAAATTTGTTTCTGATTATGTGCTCACGTGTCTGTCTGTGCACAGGTGTCCAGTGAAGCCAGAGGCATCAGCTGCACCTGGACCTGGGTTTACAGGTGGTTGTGATACCTCACATGTGCTGGGAATTGAACTTGGGTCTCCTGCAAAAGTAACGTATGCTCTTAGCCACTGGACCATCTTTTGTGCCCAGTTCCTTTTTTGCTTTGTTTATGAGATGGTGGCACACAGCCATGACTCCAGCACTCAGTCGTAGAGCAAGAGGATCCGGAGCACAAGGTCATTTTAGGTTACACAGTTGCTTCAAGGCCAGCTGGAACACATAAGACTGTTCAAAAAAGAAAAAAAAAAAAGGTGGGCATGCTCTACACCTTTAATCCCAGGACTTGGAAGGCAGAGGCATGCTGATCTCTGTGAGTTTGAGGTTAACCTTATCTATAGAGCAGGTTCCAGGACTACACAGAGACTCTGTTTTGAGAAAACAGAAGTTTTGTTTTGCCCTAGTATGGTAGCATACATCTAATGGAGCCCAGCCAGAGGCATAACGGCATTCAGAGCTTGCTGTGTCAGCCACTAGGTGGTGCTCTCTCGGATGACTGCCTGCGGTCAGTGCTTAGCGGTCAGCAACTGCAGTCAGCGGTTAGCCTTAGTCCCCATGCAAAGGTGTAGACCTGTATTGCAAACGAACTCAGCCTAGAGAGAGAGTTAGGGCTGTTAAAGACAGCCGGAATTCCGGACTATGAGGCTTCCTAGTGTGTGACCTGAGATGTGGTAACCTCCCTCTCCCAGAAAAGTCGGATCCGTGGCGGTACGGAGCAAGCTTGAGCCAGGCTCGGTCCCTGTTAACCTGAGCTGTGTGGGCGCTCTGTGCAGGGTGCAGCGCGAGCTCGATCCTCCGAGCCGGTTGGCGGCGCTCGCGGGCCTGGGGGGGGGCGCACGGGCGGCGGCGCTCCGGCCCGCTCCTCTCGGCGTACGCGGGGCGGGGTCAGCACGGCGGCGGCGGCTCAGTGTCGCGGGAGCCGGACCGCGCAGGCCCGTCCCGGCGGCCCGGGGGGCGCCATGTGGTTCATGTATGTGCTGAGCTGGCTGTCGCTGTTCGTCCAGGTCGCATTCATCACCCTGGCCGTCGGTGAGAGCGCTGACCCGGGCCGCGCACGCCCTAGTGCCCCGAGTCGCCAACCGCTGCTGCGCTTTGCAGCTAGGCGCGGGCGACCCGGAGCTGGTCCCACTGGACCTCGGCCGAACCTTCCGGAGGGGATACGTGGTCCCCGAGACGCATTCTTGCTCTCGGGACCCTGGGCTGCCCCCTCTGCCTGTCCCCTCCAGCTAGGGCAGGGGAAGGCCCCTGTCTGTCTCACCCGGCTGTGTGCTAGGGTACAACACCCGGCCTGTAAACTAAGTGTTGTGCAGGTGGCGATAGAGTGAGTGGAGTTTAAGGTTCCCAGGGCAGGGGTTAACCGTATGCTGTGCAGTCAGATCCAGCCTTTCTGCAGGTGTCCTGGCAAAGTTCTACTTGTGCAGATGAGAAGGGAATCCCAAGGGGTGCTTTGTCATGTTCCCGATTTCCTGGAGTCTGGGGAAGGTCGGTGGGAACTAAGGGATGAGCAGGCTGGTGGGAGTGCTCCTGGCTGATTTCTTCCTGTTTGTCCCCTCCTGGGACACTCCACCCCAAAAACCCAGCGGCTGGACTGTACTACCTGGCAGAGCTGATAGAAGAATATACGGTGGCGACCAGCAGAATCATTAAATACATGATTTGGGTAAGTGACAGCTTTTCCCTGGAGTCACCCAGGGCTTGCTCGCCCCGTCTCAGAAGCAGGAAGTGGGGACTGTTTGGTCTGGGACCGTTTTTTTTTTTTGGTTTTTGTTTTTGTTTTTTTTGGTGCTGAGGACCAAGGCTCTTGAGGGTGTGTCCTCTTTTCCTCCCTGCCCTGCACCCTGCCTTTTGGTGCTCTCTGCACTCCCGGGTCCAGGTCACTCCTGGCACTCCAGCCTCATGTGGCATTGTTTCCCAACCTACTGCCATTCCTTAAGGTGACAGTGGAAGGAAGCATTTCAGTGACAGCTACTCACGGCTTTGCTTTCCCACTGTGTTCACTGTCTCCAGCCCCAGATTCCCAACCCCAGTTCAGGCTTAGAACTTAGAGGGACATTAAGGACAGTTTGTAGTGCTTATTTGTTGCTCTTTCTAATAAGCATGATTTGTCCTAAGGGAGCATGCCTGGTCCTTTCTCTTGCCTCATGGGAAGAATTGGTCCCTACCGCGCCGCTGCTATCGAGGCTGTGAAAAGGTTTTCTCCGGCAGCTGTGAGGAAGGCTGAGGTTGCTGTGGGAAGTCTTTGGATAGAAAAGTTTACCTTTCACTCACCTACTGTCTGCAGCAACTTTCATTGGGAGCATAGCCTGGGGTTGTAGTTTGTGGTAAAGACAAGGCATTGGCTCACTCTGTGGGTGTGGTTAGTATAGCAATTAGTCCTTTCATCACCGACAACTCAAGCCTTTCTCAGACTGCCGTCTGGATTCATTACTGAGTTATGAAATTGATTCAGTAGATCATGCTTAGCATTCAAGGAAAATATGAAAGGGGGTGGAGGGAGTGGGCATGCCTGTGGTGTTTGGTTAGTTCCCAGCTCTAAGAACGATAACAACTGTGAAGACCAGAACAGACCGGTTGAGGGTGAGCTCCGTCACCTTGGTGGAGTACTGTGTAAAATAAAATATTTTTTCTTACTTTGTATCACTGTCAAAAATCTCAAAGATGCCACCTTTGAGAGCTGAGTGTGGCCATGGAGGTGACTGTGAACCAAGAAAACCAAAGCGTATTTGTAACACTGCCCAGGGCAGGCAGGGGTGGGCAGTGTAGGTGGCCTGAAGGTCCCCTGCATCGAGTACCTGTGCCTATTTCAGTTCTCCACAGCTGTGCTGATCGGCCTCTACGTCTTTGAGCGCTTTCCCACCAGCATGATTGGCGTGGGCCTTTTCACCAACCTCGTCTACTTTGGCCTTCTCCAGACCTTCCCCTTCATCATGCTGACATCACCTAACTTCATCCTGTCATGCGGTGAGAAGGGACAAGCAGGGAGGACTTTATGTGACGCATGTGGGCACTCTGTTCCAGACACTGATGGGGACACAGCTGAGAAGCAGGTCCTGTAGGCCTGGCTGCTCGGCGAAAAATGGCTTCTCATTCCTCATGACGCTAGGACCTGTCTCAGCCTAGGGCATGGCCCTCTTCAGGGGAGGGGCTCCAGCCAGGAGGACCTTGCCCAAGAGGCAAGTTAGAAGGAGGACTTGGGAAAGAAGAGCAGGCACATTCCAAGGCTGAGTGATTCTCACCTTTAAGAAACCACTTGGTCTCTTTGAAAAGCATGGAACCAACTTGGCAGGTAGACATCTCATCTCCCGAAGTCACAGAGGCAACAACTTGGAGCTGCCTCCTCACCACATCCACAGAAGTTTCCACTGCCTCACGCTTGGGTCCTGCCTTCATGGCTTGGCCCCATTACTACTTCCTGCCCCTGGAAATTTCCCACCCCTGAGCTACTCTGCTAGACCCAGTTGGTGTATGCAGTGGTCACAGAGGTACACAAATGTTCATGAGAAAGGTTCTAGAAAGTGGTTGGTCATAGGCACTGCTGTTTCTCCTGGACTAAGATGGCATGTGGTGTGGGGTATGTTTCAGTTAGGTTTCTGTGTCTGGGGAAAATCTCAGTGTTATCCATAGAAGAGTAGATTGTTAGAGTTAGGGCATCTTCTCTCAATGCCAGTTATGGTTTGTATCTCAGAATTTGTTCAGCACCAGGCTCCTTGTGTGTCTCCAGCTCTGGCCACCAGAAGCTCCTCTGACTTTCTTATGTCACTCCCTTGGCCTGCCCTTTGGATGCCTGGGAGAGTTTTCTGAGGGACCTTTCGAGCACCAGGTGCCGTCTATGCCTCAGTATCCATTAGCCTCATATGTGGCATAGCTCAGTGCTGTCTTCATAGTAAAGGGCAGAAATGAGACATGTAGTTGTTAGGTAGCTATGGGGGACATGGTCTTTCTGGTGCCTGCCTTTCACCGGGCCGTGGAAGCAGGTAGGGTTTTGTGCCTCTCGGTAGCTATCCGCTTACGTGTCCTTTTCCATGAGCTTGTGCACCCTAGGAAAGAGTGTATGGAGCCAGAACATATCAGTCAGTATAGGTTGGTGTGTTCTGCCCCATTCTAGATTTCCAATGAACCCTGAGAGTACTCCCTCTCTAACTGAGGAAAACTCTTTTTTTTTTCTTTTTTCTTTTTTAATTTATTATAATTTATTCACTTTGTATCCCAGCTGTAGCCCCTCCTTCCCTCTTCTCCTCCCATGCCCCTTGCCCAGTCCACTGATAGGGGCGGTCCTCCTCCCCTTCCACCTGATCCTAGCCTATCAGGTCTCATCAGGACTGGCAGCGTTGTCTTCCTCTATGGCCTGGTAAGGCTACCCCCCACCCCCATTCCCGCCTCAGGGGGAGGTGATCAAAGAGCCAGCTACTGAGTTCATGTCAGAGACAGCCCCTGTTTCCCTCACTAGGAAGCCCATTTGGAGACTGAGCTGCCATGGGCTACATCTGTGCAAGGGTTCTAGGTTATCTCCAGGAATGGTCCTTCGTTGGAGTATCAGTCTCAGAAAAGACCTCTGGGCCCAGATTTTTTGGTTCTGTTGCATGACTTGTGGAGTTCCTGTCCCTTCTAGGTCTTTCTATCTCCAAATATACAACAAGGGCATTTGCTCAACCATGTTCGTAGCAGCTTTAGTCTTAATAGCCAGAATCTGGAAACAACCCAGATGTCCCTCAATTGTGAGGGATACAATACAGAAATTGTGGTACATTTACACAATGAAATACTACTCAGCAATTAAAAACAAGGAAATCATGAAATTTGCAGGCAAATGGTGGAATTTAGAAGAGATCATCTTGAGTGAGGTATCCTAGAAACAGAAAGACACACATGGTATATACTCACTTATAAGTGGATTATAGACATAAAATATAGGATCAACATACTAAAATCTGTACATCTAAAGAAGCTAAGCAAAAAGGAGAACCCTGGGTAAGATACTCAATCCTCATTCAGAAAGGCAAACAGGATGGACCTTGGAAGAGGGAGAAAACAGGGAACAGGACAGGCGCCTGCTACAGAGGGCCTCTAAAAGACTCTACCCAGCAGAGTATCAAAGCAGATGCTGAGACTTATAGCCAAACTTTGGGCGGAGTGCAAGGAATCTTATGAAAGAAGGGGGAGATAGAAGAAAACTCTTGCCTGTGTGCAATGTGGAGCAGAGTCTGCTGTGCTGTGTGTTCTGCCTACCCATGACCTCTCCTCACCTGCTGCCCTTGGGATAGCAATGGTATGATCATGGGTTATGTCACACACACACACACACAAACCCTGCTTTTATAACATGCCAGAGTGTTCCAGTCTACCTTCTGATTTTATTCCTGCTGCTTTCTGCAGTAAGAAAGTTGGGGCTGAGCACCTGATCTTCACAGGTAGGGACTGAGTTCTAGACAGTGCACTTGGCCCAGAGCCATGCTGTGAGTTGGTGTAGAGTCAAGACTGAGACCAGGGGCTCCAGTTTTGGGGCCTTCTGGGTTTGGCAAGCACACAGTGACCAGACTCTCCATCCCCACAGGGCTAGTGGTGGTGAACCATTACCTGGCATTTCAGTTTTTTGCGGAAGAATATTACCCCTTCTCTGAGGTAAGATGTCTAGCATATATTTGTAGTAGTGGGGACGGGCGAGTGAAGGGACTGAGAGGATCTGCTTTGTGAATGTAGCTGTGATCCCAAACTGGCTTCACTCAGGAACCGAGTTCTTTATAAGCAAAAGCTGGAATGATGGTTTGGAAGGCAGGGTATCTGAGAAACATAAGGGCTCCCTGTGGCTGGGGTGAGAAGACACTGCTCTCCCTCATTAAGTCCTTTGGGCGCCCCAGCAGGGTCATTCTCAAGTCCAGAAGGGCCCCAGGCTGCCCTGTGTGACCCGGACTTCACGAGGCAGGATTGGGTAGCGACCTCCTAGCCCCAGCTCCATTAGCCCTGCCCAGGATTCCTCCCACGCCAAGCCGGAGAAAGAACTGTCACGTTGGGAAGGGACTCCATTCAGTCACAGCTGTACTTCCCCTCCCCCAACAGTCTCAGTGTCAGAGAGTTTCTGCTTCCTGGGTGCTAGCCCCTGCAGGGATAGGGTGGGCCTTTGCGGGCACCCCTGGGGTTCTCCCTTCTCAGTCTCTCCTGTCACCAGGTCCTGGCCTACTTCACATTCTGCCTGTGGATAATCCCGTTCGCTTTCTTCGTGTCACTTTCGGCTGGGGAGAATGTCCTGCCCTCCACCATGCAGCCAGGCGGTGAGGAAGGGCTTCTAAAGTGGGGGACTGGCACCAGCCCTGTGAGAAAGCTTCGGGGCTCTGGGTGGTGAGAACTGCGTACGCACCCCCATCTCCCTGCCTGTGTTTCCACAGATGACGTGGTCTCCAATTACTTCACCAAAGGCAAGCGAGGCAAGCGCTTAGGCATCCTGGTTGTCTTCTCCTTCATCAAAGAGGCCATCCTACCCAGTCGGCAGAAGATATACTGACTCTTTGGGGAGGGCATGTGGGGGGCAAGACCAGTAGAGCCAGGTCCCTGGGATTCTGGGCTAATAGTGCCTGGGAGCCTGGAGGGCGTCTTCTGCCATCCCAGGTCTCCCTCCCCTTTGTTCTGAAGCACCATCCCACCCTCCTCAGGGAGCTTGAATCTGCCAGGGGCACCAGAGAGGGTAGCTGTGCCTGCTGTGCCAGGAGGCTGTGTCTCCAGCCCTCCTCTCAGAGTTGGGTCTTATCAGATGGGGCAGACAGGGAGGGTCTTTGAAGCTGGGGGACAGACAGCAAGTTCTTAGGCAGGTGACCATAGGGAATTGCTGAGGATTGGCACTTCCAAGAAAAGTGCATTTTGCTGTCAAACTGTGGGTCTTATCCAATGCTGATTCCCCTTTGAATAAAGATCCTAGGTGACACTGTTTGCCTTAACACCCAAGGAGTTCTCTGCCTGCTAACCTTCTACCTAGACTGGGCTAGCCTGCTCTAGGGATTCCTCTTCTGGCTCTTGCCCTTCTGAAAGGATTCTTGGGACCCTAAGTGGGAAGGGACAGAGCTGAGGAGGAGTGGGCAAAGGCAGTTCTTGGGAGGCTCCTCCCTCTTTCCATGTCTTCCTTCCCCAGACTTTGATAGTCCAGATGGGGGAACAGAAACAGTGTATGGCTGAGTCAGAGCTGCAGAAGATAGTCTACAATATCCTGTTTATGCCTTCCTTTGAGGAAAAGGAGAGGTTTCTTGACGAATTCTATCTCAGGCTCAACAACAACAACATAATAAAAATAAACATTGGCTTCTAGGCAGCCTAGGCTGTGGCCTCTTTCTTGAGAAATGGGGTTGGGAAAGGCTGCCACACAGAGCACATAGGCCTCACACTCACACGCTCTTCTGGCTCCTGGAGGGTGTTAGCTCTGCCTTCTAAGAAGGCGGGCCCCACCTGAGCACAGACCAGCATCTGTTGACCTTGCACTCCAACTACAGTGCCTTGCAAGGACTCAACAGTCCATGGAATGAAGGCCCCACTGGCCAAATCCCGTCCCTCACAGTGAGTCTGGCAGGTGCCCACATGGACAAGGCATGGGGAAGATCCAGCTTGTGAACATCTTCTGTCTCATGCATCCTTCATTTCATTGACTCTTGTATTTCTGTTGAGTCTCAGCCTGCCATTCCATGAATTTTATTTGCAGCTACAGATGAGATTGCTAGACCTATTTCTGCCAGTTGGGTGGGTGAAGGTATAGGACATGAGGCTGCTGTCACCAGTGGGCTGAGACTGACCCTACTTGCCTTGCTGTCCACTTTGTCTTTGTTCATCTTGCCTGCTGGTCAGTGCTTGGACAGGGCCTTTCCCAGGCTTAACCTCTGGAGTCATCACTTACTGGGTCTTGGGGTAGCTTGACACAGCTGATAGCCTGCTTCCTGATTCACACTTTCCTGGCACTTGTGTGGCTGGCTGTTTACCTCTCTGTCCTTTCAGTTTCTATATATATTTCTTTCTTGACCTGTTCACACCAGGGGCTCTTTGGCTGTATTGTAGATTGCCTGAGGGAGCCCAGCTATGCTGGTGGCTTTGGGATGCTGTGGAGGAAGCCAGGGCCAACCTTCAGCCCCAGCTTCTTCCAGACTTAGCCACTGCTCTGCTGCCTTGTGGGCACAGACAGTTTGAGCTGAACATCTCTGGCCTCATGATGGCTCAGGAGCCAGACCAGATACTGCTTTCTCTTTCTGTCCCACATCCAATCTACTCTTAGCGTCTTCACCTGAGCCGCTCCTGCTATCATCTCTCACCTCTTTTGCGTTGGCAGTTTTCTGTGTTTCTCTAGCCTATGGCCAGCTGGAGTTTTGTTTTCTAAAATGCAGTTGGCCAAGTCTTTTTTGACCCCAAACTTTGCCAGCTCTCCCCTGCCCTCAGGATAAAGTCCAGACTCCTTGGCATGGTGTGTGAGGCTCCTGGTGTCCTGGTCCCTCCTTACCTGACCTGTGCTCAGGGTCCCAGCTTCCTGCATGCTGAGAGCAGGCTCTCTTGCTGCTTTGATACCTTCTCACTTTGGTAGTTTGACACTTTTCCATTTAGATTTTCTTAACTCCAAGGAGCCTTGACTATCTCCTCGCCTCCCCTAGCCCCAGCTGCCACACAAATCCCTCTAGGCGCACTGGCCTGTGGTATGGTCTGTCTCTCCACTAGACTGGAAGCTCCTTGAGGGCAGGGAAAGCCCTTGGATTTTTGTATTATCAACACCTGATTTTGGTGCCTGGCCCATGGAAAGCACTCAATAAATGTTCAAAGAGTGAGTTGTAGTGTGTGATGAGTGAACATCGGGGTCCAGGATAGCTCCCTGGACAGGTCTCACATTAAAGCCACGGGACTTCCTCTCTTGTCAGAAGGAGCTGTCCAGCCTCCTGGAACTGCAGCTTTACACACCTCAGTGGGGCCAGGAGCAAGGGGCAGTGGCACATGGGCAGAGAGGCCTGTGCTGGGTATCACATTAGCTGGCCCCCCATTCCCAGTCAGGGTCTGCAGCAGACAGGAAAGAAGGGTAGCACAATTCCTAGGGGTACCCTGGCCTAGAAGCCTTGTTCCTGGTGTGCTGCCCAAGGTAGAGCAGTGAGGGCCAGAGGGTTGGTTACTTTTACAACTGTCGTGTCCCACGACATAACTGGCCCTCTACTTGGAACCTTGTGTTCTGCCCAGATGTACGCATCCCAGGGAGCCAGCCAATTTATAGAGAAAAGGGAGGCCTAGTTTGTGTGTTTGGGGGAGGAGGAATAGTTAGGGGTGGCTCCTATCCTTCGGCTTGGGAATGGGAACCCCATAGGTACTGCCCCCGCCCAGTCCTTCCTACCATAGTATGAATCTTAACACATAAGCCCTTCAACCAGGAGATTTCCAAAATTACTTTATCTGAGAAATTCCTTGTTGGGTGGGACCACCGGAGCCCGGCAAGCTTCCAAGGTAGCCAGGAAGGGTTCATCAAATGTCTCACGAAGGCTCATGGCCATTTCTCGGGTGCAGGTGTCTCCCAAATGCCGTTTCTGGGGCACTGTGAGGATATCAACTGGGTAAAAGCCCTGGGGCACTTTCATCCTGTAGGTTTTCATTCCTGGGTACAGTGTTTGGACTATCACCTCAAAAGGCAGGTGGGGTACAGGTGTCACCTCGTGATCGTCCACTGTACGCAGGCAGGCACCCCCAAGGGGATTCTGAGACACCTTCAGGAACCTGCAGAAGTCATGCTCCTTACAGGGGTCTGGGTGCACGCCTAGGCGTATACCCTGTGGGTGGCCAATCTTTGTGGCTGGGGGTGTGTCAGGGTTAGTACTAAAATCCCACACCTTGGGCCGACTGATAGTGGTCTGCTTGTAGATTGGCTTGGGTGACACCGCAGGCGAGGGCAAGCTTTGTAGCTGAATCTCCACGGAAGGATAAGTTTTGCTTGGCTGGGGTCCTAGAGTCTTGAAGATGAATGATGACCAAGGCCAGATACCACCCTCTTGCTTGGGACCAACAGAGGCCGGAGTCTGGGCTGGCAGCTTGCCCTGGAGCCATGTTCTGAAACGAGCATCTCTCAGATTTCGTTGTTTTTTCTGCAACAATGAAGGGCACAGGGCAGTGGCACTTCAGGGCAGAAGAACCTTTGGCTAGTGCCCTGGGGAACCTCAGGCCTAGTTGGCAAGATGCTGCCTAATGTGAGCCTTGTTCTGACTGAGGTCCCAGGCTGTGGAGAAGACAGACTTTCACAGGAAACCTCCAGCTTAAAGACAAACACATAATCCCTGTCTAGGGAGCTCACGTTTCCTCCAGAGGTAGCTCTGGCCTCAGTGAGACAGTCCTGCCCTCAGATGGCTCTGGTTTGACTCCAGAAAGAAAAAAGAGGAAGGGCTGGGAGGTCTGGCATTGGATGAAAGTAATGAAGTTGAACAGGCTTCTGGGAAACTGACAGGGAAGACAGAGTGGCTGGCTGCCATGCTTGGTGGTGGGGAGGGACTCAGCCGAAGTTCTGTCTTTGCCACCACTGGCACTGCCATTGTGGTAATGGCTCCACCCCCATTCTCTCTGGGTCTCACCCCCACACACCGCTGCTAAGTCATCAGGCGCTTTGGAGATTGACCCAGCTCCAGAGGCTGGCTCTGATTAGGCTAAGCCAGTCGTCCTAATTCCTTCAGCCTTGCCCAGTCCTAAGTCAGGCAGCATCTGGCTTGCTTCGTGTTCTAGCCATTGGAAGAGTAGTGGTCATATGAACCCATCGAGGCCAACAAGAGGATCCTCAGTGGAGGTCTGCAGGGGGCTGCTGAATAAGGCTAGAGTCAACAGAAAACCCAATAGCTGTAAGGGCTTGGTGACGTACACAAGGATGACTCCATGGAGAGAGGCACAGCCTAGACAACTGAACGAGCACAGCAGTGGCAGCGCCTGCAGCCATGCAGGATTCTCTTGCGAATCCAAGCTCTCAGGCTGGGCTGTGGTGGTGCATGCTCCCAGCACTTGGGAGGCTGAGTAGGTGGATCTCTGAGTTTGAGGCCAGCCTGGTCTACAGAGCAAGGTCCGGGACAGCCAGGGATACACAGAGAAACTCTTTCTTAAAAACTCAAAAGCAAACAGAGAATCCAAGCTCTAAGTTTCCTGTTCTGTTTTAGTGTTTTATGCTCTGTGTTTATACCTGCTTGAACACTTCCTCTGCCACTTTCACCAGACCCAGTGCCTCACTGGTCTGGACCCTTGCCAAACCTCTAATCCACCCAACTCAAACCTGATCCCAAAATTGGCTGTTTTCTGCCTCCATAATGTTCCCATGTGCCCCATGTATTCCACACAGTGATTCTGTCTGTGGGTCAGTCCTTCCTTAGTCCATATGGATAGATGCCTGTTGATCTTCAAAGATACCACTCCTTGTCACCTCTTCAGGCACCCCCCTGGACCCAGCACCCAGGAGGAAAACATATCTCTTGCTAGCACCTAAGCTCCTTGAATGGGGACCACATCTTGCTTTGCCTTTGGGACCTGCAGAGTCTAACAGGGACCTAGTGTATAGTCAGGTAGGGCATCAGCTGAGAGGAGAGAGGTTTTAAAGAGTGCCATCCCAATGTTAGGAAGTGTCAAGGGTCAATGCCTAATGAGGACTTCGAATGCCTGGTAATTCAGGCTGCATTTGCTTTCTGGCACAGGACAAGACCTTTGGCCATAAGGAGTGGCTTATAAGGGAGGACTGGGGGGAAGGGGAAAGGGATTCCTTCTGAGAGGGAGTATTCTAGCTGCTCCTCTCACCATGGCAAAAAGGTCCCTGCCTGAGTTCCCCAGCAGGGCTCAGCCCTGGGGCGAACCCCCCCTTACTTGAAATTCAGTCAGGTATCGGCGCTCCAAAATGGCCAGCTTCCTCTTCAGGGTCTTTAGTTTCCCCATCTCTTGGGCAAAGTCCTTCTTATCCTGTTTCCACATGGCATCCTTCAAGAACCTGGCACCAAGGTGAGGCTGTGTCATATTACAGCTTCTCTCAGTGGGTGGGGCACTGAGGGCCAAGGTGGATGGGCGAATTGCCAGAGCAGAGAAGAGCAAAGCACCCCAGTCCCACTGCCCAGGGGACCTTTGAAGAAGAGGAGAGTGTCTGGCCTTGGATCCTTACTGAAGAGCTGAGGAGGGGAAAGGCAGAGGAAGGCAGTGTCCAGTCTAAAGGGGTGAGGTCAGGCAAAACTCATGTGGACAATATCCTGCTTGGGGACTCCTTCCCAGACTTACCCAACAGCTACTTGGCTTCCTCAACCCTCCCCTTAGAGGCTCAGGCCAGAGAAGGGCCTTGCCAGAAGAAGCAACAGCTGGCCTAGTTGTCACCGACTCACCGGGCACAATCACGGTGGTTCCATAGCTTGCAGTAGTCGATGGGCTTGTAGCCCATGGCATCCTGGGCATGCACATTAGCCCCGCTCTTCACCAGGGTCTTCATACATCCCAGCTGCCCGTTTTGGGCAGCCAGGTGCAGGGGAGTGCAGCCATGGACTGCCTGCCTGTGACATATACCAAGAGAAAAGGGCAGAATGGAAGGGTAAGGGCAACACCCTCAGGCAGGCAAGCCAGCTTCCAGGGCGCACTCTGCCACCACCATGGGGGACCCTGCCCATATCCCTGCTCTTCTTCAGGCCTCACGTTTCTCTTCTCTAGAAGGAGGGGTGTACTGTGTGAGCAGCACCAATCCAAGTAGAGGATCTGTTTGCCTCTGACAGTTAGGAACTGTCCAGTGCCCGGGCTTGCTCCAGAGCCACCAATCTCATCGACCTATGCCTGATTTTTGAACAAGGGCTCTTGTAGTACCGGCCAACCTCAATTTGCTATGAAGAAGATCTTGAACTTCTGATCCCCAAGTGTCCATCTCCCGAGTGCCGAATTTACAGATAGACATGTACTACCAAGCCTGGCCCCTCCTTAGATTGGCAAGGTTGGCTCTTTAGCTCACTTGGTCCTCAGGGTGAAGTTTATGTTTGTGTGTTTTGTGCATATGTGTGTGTATTCATGTCCTCGTGTGTGTGTGTGTGTGTGTGTGTGTGTGTGCGCGCGTGAGCGTGCACGTGTGTGAGTGCACACATGCATACAAGTGGATGTAAATATATATGTGGAGGTCAGAGGTTGACACTGGGCGGCGTCCTCAACCATTCTTCACCTTGTATGTAGAGGTGGGTATCTCACTTGAGCCCAGAGCACACCGGTAGTCTACTAGCCATCTTCCTTGGGGATTTCCTATCTTTGTCCCCCATGGACTGGGATTTCAAGAGGGTCACCATACCTAACTGGCATTTGCATGGATGCTGAGGATTTGAACTCAGGTCCTCATACTTGCACAATGTGGGCTTTACCCACTGAGCTATCTCCCCAGTCCCTACAGCTTACAATTAAATGTCACCTCCTGGGGCTGGGGATACACTTAATCTTATAAGAGTGCTTGCCTATCATCCTTGAAGCCCTGGGTTCAGTCCCCAGCACTGTGGTGTGGTGTGGTGATGCAGACCTGTGACCCTAGCACTTGGCAGCCGGAGGCGTGAGAATCAGAAGTTCAAGATCCTCTTTGGCTATCATAGCCAGTTTGAGGGTAGCCTGGATTACATGAGACACTTCAAAAAATAATGAAGAAGGAAACGCCACCTTCTTAGAGATCATTGATTCTTTTAAATAGATCCTTCTCCAGTGCTTCCATCCCATAACCCCATTGTTCTCTTCATAACCAAGCTCACAGAATCCTGGTCATTCATTCAGTCATTCATTCATTTATATATTTGAACTAGCAAACTGTCTAGTCACTGGAGAGTCAGCTCTGTGAGGGGAGGGGAGGTTCCCTGTGGTTGTTGCTGTGTGTGCTCCTAGCTTGGGTTAGGGTTCATGTTAGCTCACAGTGAAGGATTCTGGGTAAACAAGGCGGTCTCTAGCATGCCATGCTTTCTCCTTGTCACAAAAGTAGGGCTGGAGAGATGGCTCAGCAGTTAAGAGAATGTAGGAATCTTGCAGAGGACCTGAGATTTGCCTCCCAGCATACAACTGCCCCTAACTCCAACTCTTTTATCACGTATGGGACAGGCACATTCATCTTCCTAGCCTCAAATGGAAGAGAGCCGAACCCTAAACTTAGCCTCAAACTAGAAACACCTGGAGACTGTCAACCTTCCAAAACCCACAGTATTATCTGTGAGGCCCCATTTTGGACCCGAGTGTGGGAACCAACCACTGAGGCTGAGGGGTTGAGTGACTTGCCCATGGACTCACCGTTTGCCTGAGCAAAGATTCTGTGAATTGGGTCTGTCCTCCCTGTGTACCCGGTCTCTTAAGAACCAGGACATTAAGTGGGCTCCCCAACTGCTTTCTCCAGGCAGGAATCTTTGTTTCCCCTTCCCTCCACGACCCCACATCGGGTCCTGCAAGGCTCCACCTGCCTAGGGACACAGAGTCCCATGTGTCTCTCCTACAGCAGGCTAGACTCACAGGTTGATGTCTGCCCCTTTCTTGAGCAGGTAGTCAACGCAGGGGAGGATGTCCGATCTTTTGTTTTTCTGGATGACTAGGTGCAGGGGCGTTTGGCCGCTCTTGGTGGGCTGATCCACAGGAAACTTGTACTCATCTACCAAGACTTGGAGGCAGGGAAGCTTGTTTCGCTGGGCTGCGAAGTGGATGGCTGAGAAGCCCTGAGGTGTGGAGAGCACAGGAAAAGGCACAGCAATATGGGGGCGGAGCCCACAACCTTGCCTCCGTCTTGGGGTTCCTCTCCTTGTTCCCGGGGGTCCTTCATCCCCTACCTCCTGCTTCCAAATGGGCCTTCTATGAGTGGATAAATAGGACCACAGCATAGAAACGGTCACCTCGGAGCTCCCCATGAGGTGGCCTTTCTATCGGGAGTCCTGGGTCGGGTTTTGGGAAATTTCAATCTCTGCCTCCACGCTGCAAGCTTTACCTTGTCGTCGACTGTGATCTCCTTGCGCTCCCGATTCAGACAGAACCGAAGCCAGTCCACATTGCCCACCGAGGCTGCGAACATCTCCGACTCGTTTGAGATCACATTGTAGTTCCAAGACTCCGAGCGGCTGCAGTTGGCAGGACCCGGGTGAGCGAAGGGCTGGGAACCTCCCCGCGCGTCCACACCGCCCCCTAGCCGGCGCAGCCGCCCACCTGGGCGACCTGGACTCGGCAACCTTCAGCAACTTGTATTCCGCCTGCAGCGTGCAGCCAGGCTCTTTTTTGCCGGGGTCCCGTCCAGATCTGCACTTCAGAGGGATGAGGCTCAAGGAAGGCGTTCCGGCAATGGGAGTAACAAGACGCCATGGGGAGAACCACCGGCGACCCGCCCCCTCCCTTGCCCCCGCCCCAGCTTCCGGGGCGGTGATAGCACCAGCCAGGACTTCGGGAGGAACGGAGTCTGCAACCGTGGAAACTTTGCACTCCGGGCTCACTACACACTTAGCCTCTATTGGAATCACATAGCGATGAAACAGAAAGTGCAATTGGGAAAAGGAGGGTCTCCAGCTCTGCCCATAGAAAGCAGGGCCAGGCGCCGCGTGCAAACACAGTGCGTTTGTGTTTGAAATTGCGCTATGAGCTAGCTCCCTCTGCTATTCCATATACTAAATTATGACGTCCTCCTCAGAACAGCAACGCAATGGACAACTGCTACGTCACACAGGCTGGCTGCCCAAGGCAGAACAACTCTACTCAGTTTCTTTTCCTGGGAAACGGGAGGACACACAGAGTTCCAGAATAGCCTGGGCTGCTCAGATATTGTCTCAAAAACAGAAACAAAAACAAAAGGTGCCAGGAGTGATGATGTAAGCCTGTAATTCTGTACTACAGAGTTAGCATTACTAGGAGGCAAGGCCCGGCGGGGGAAGCGGGTCCGCATTGTGTGCTTTTGGAGGATATGTGCCTTAGGAAACCTGAAGAAGGATACCTAAGATCTGCAGAGGAACCAAATAGAGATTTTTTTAGGGCCTGGAGGGATGGCTCAGGAGTTAAGAGCACTTGTTGATTTTTCAGAGGGGACTAGGTTCGGTTGCCAGAACCCAACATGATTTTATTTAAATCTAAAAAAATAATAAAATAAAATGTTTTCCAAGACAGCTTTTCTTGGAGCAGTGTGAGCCCATAACTCTTGAGTCAGGGTTAGGAGAGACTGCAAAGTGGCCCAGGAGTAAAATGGTGTGTTTCAGCTAGGAGGTGAACCATTTCCAACAGATGTTTCTATTATTTATCCCACAATGTAAAAAAATGTCTGCAGTGAGAAGGGAAGCAAGAAGTGCAGCCACAAGGTCAGCCGTGGGGAAGCTCGTCCAGGAACTCCAGCTGAGCATCTCCACAGTTTCTGCCTGGTGTCTGAGGCTACTCCATGTTTGGAATGCCTGATGGATGCATGTTTTTTCTGTTTGTCTGCTGCTTTTGTCTGTCTGCCATTTGCTAGTTGTTCTTTTGCTTTTGTTTGCTGTATGCTAAATAAACTCTCACACTGGAAACTGAACATACGGCTATTAACCCTCATTTTCTGGGTTATAAAGAGCACGAATCTGCACCCCTGCCAGGCACCTTTGAAACGAGCAAATCACAGCTTTTCCTGTTTGCAGGTGGGGTTGAGCAACTGACTTTACATTAGAATAAAATAAGGTCAAATACTGAGGTTTCCTGATGACTGGGACCGGTCTAGGGGCAACTGCTGCTTCTGGGATGCCTGCAGATGTTATTATCGGCACCTGCAATATTTTACAGGCCTCTTTTCATTTAATTTTTTATTAGGCTTTTTTTTGAGTGGGGTCTTGTGTAGGCTGTGCTTGCCTTGAACTTGCTTTGTAACCAGGGCTCCAGACCCGCTGCTTCTACCTCACATTTTATAGTCTTCATGCCATATCATAATCATCCAAGGTGAGGATACCGTACAATATACTTATAGCAACTGGTGTGGTGGGGTCCCAGTCATGAGTATTTGGCAAAATCCCTTAGGTGATTCTCCCACACACCCAGGGTTAGGAACTACTTTAAGGTAGGCCTGCCTTTATATTCTCTGAGGAGGAAAGAGCACTCCTGAGGAAGGAGGGTCAGCAGAATTTGGCAAGAAGATAGGGAAGCTGGGCAGAAGCCTCAGAAGGGATGCACGCTCCTACCGAGGACTCTTTAGCCAGATCCATGCATGTGGACAGAGGTCCTGGAAAAACAGCAGACAGTTGACCAATAGAAATAATCAGAATTCCTCTTGGAGGGTAGTGGTAATAGCATGGACCCAAAGTGATTGGCAAGGGAGACAGAAGGCTGGGTGAGGAAGCAGTTCTTGGAGAGGGCAATGGTACTGTCCCTGGAATGCAAGGCTCATTGTCCCCCACCATCCTATAACCTCAAGGTCCATCTGAAACCTAAGAGTTTGGAATGGATTTCTGTCACTTTCAGGAAAGCTGAATTAGTAGAAAGCTCTAAAGTTTAATACTTCATGGGGTACAACGATTAGGATTGGTGTAATGGTCTATGGAATGAGCTGTGTGGGCTATAGGCCTCTGTGACACCCAAGGGACACTGAGAGTCATCTTTGCACTGTTGGGGACCAGCAAATAAATTAGAGTGAAGGTCTGGCTTGTCTGAGTGGGAACATATCCTCACGGGGCGAGGCCTGGGCATTAACCCTCATTTTCACCCTGTGCTTCTATAGCGACGATATCAGAGCAGAAGCAGGGACTGAGTTGGCTCCTAGCAGTCAGTGTGCTCTCTTGGGGCCTGGGATCTGGCTGGGCTGGCACTGGGTAGGAAATAGGGCTTCCAGGTGAGTGTTCTGGGTACCAGGAGAGCTAATCTTGTCTTGGGGAGGGTGTCTGTATTTGGGAGAGAAATGGAATTTGAATGGCCAAGTCCTAGCAGGTAGGGCAGGGAACATCTGCCCATGGTGTCACACTGGAGGAAGACAGGTGTCTGGGGTGCTGGAAGCACTGAAGAGAGGCCTCACCAGGGCTGAACACTGCAGAGAGCACATGTTCCACAAAACTCTGCGGCCTCCTCCCAGGTGCCTCCCCTAGCACTCCATTACCACATCTGAGCAGGTCCTTCACATGAGCCTCATCACAGTTCCCAAGGCGCGGTGATGAGCAGAGATCTAGTCCCCTCTGTGGGTGTTTACTGACAGGCCATTCCCTTCCGGCTGGCCGATCCAGGAGCTTGCTTATTAACTACCCTCTAAGTACCATGAACGTCCACAATGATCGCAGGAGGCTGAAATGAGCAAGAATGAGATGCTGCGGGGTCTGGGAAGATGGCTCAGGTGGTAAAGTGCTTACCACACACACTTGTGGACCTGAGTTCGGATCCCCAGAACCCATGAAAAAGTCAGGCATGGCAATGTGCTTGCAACTGAGCACCGAGAAGTTGGAGACAGGAAGTTTCCTGTGTGTATGCCTCATACCCACACCATGCATCCATACACAGACTTATACACACACACATACATACACACTGACCTACACACACACACATTGGTATACACACACACACTCACACACACACACACATACATACATTCAAATACATACACACAACTGATTCTGACCTGTTCTAGGTGCCCAATATGTAGAGTAAGCATAGATCAAATCTCTGTTCTCGCCCTCCACTTCTGAAGTGGAGACGCAGGAGCCCTGAAGACACCATCCTCAGAAACAGCCATAACACATGGAAATTATTTTTAAAGATAGTGGGTGAGCCAGGCATGGCAGTGCATGCCTGGAGTCCCACCATTCCACCATTCCAGAGGCAGAGCAGGAAGATAGCCTCATCTAGCCAGTGAGTTCCAGAGCTACATAGTGAAAATCCCTCAAAACTAAAAGTTAAAAACAAACAAGAAAACAAAACAGCTCTAAGTCATTTAGAAATGGAAAAACAGTCACAAAAATTGAAATCTTAGTAGAACGGGAGGGCTCTGAGCCATGTCCCATTCCTAGCCTCACCCCTATGTCAGCACAACTGCAGAAGCTCCAAGATGGATGCGTGGGGCTGAGAAAGTGGCATCCCCTCCTCAGCTCTGAAGACATTTGACATTTATGGGGAAGAGCAAGACGCCATTTTCCCTCTCCCTCCTTGTTGCAAGCTCCAAGCCACAGACCGGGAAGCTAAGTGGAAAGGCTGAGAGCTCAGGAGTAGAGTCTCTGTTCCTCTTAAAGGTGGAGACCCTTGAGTTCTGATTGCTCAAAACAAAACAAAATGCAAGGTGTTGCTGAGTAAAGTGGCTCACTCACCCACAGCAAGGATTTAGGGGTTATACCCATTCAACCTGTGGGAACTGAGAGTTCTGAAGATTTCTATCAAAGATTTTCTAAGTATGGAGAAGTTCAAATCCTGGAGGTTTGTGTGGTAAGCAATAAAAAAAAAGCTAGTAGGTCAACTGGTTTACCAGAGGAGCCCCGGGAGAGACCGCACAGCAGAGCTCTCTTAGGTCGGAAAGCACATCAAGCAGGTCTTTGATAAAAATGATCTCTGCATTTACTCCCCAGAGGCACCCTGGGAAATAGAACAAGAGGCTGGGAATAGTGAGGCTAAACGCTGGATGTAAAGTCAGCAGAGGAAAAGAGTTAAACAGACACCAGTCAGTCAACAAGGATCCTACATAAACCATCACACTCCCAGAATGGCTGCATCTGAAGGGCTGTTTCCAGAAGTAGGTACATCTGAACGTTTCAAGAGAGGGGGAAAGACATCACTAAAATCATCCATCCCAGGCACCAACACGTTAGCAACAAAACAAAGTCCCAAAGAGGGGGTTGGGTGGGGCAGAGTTGCTAGCATCCATTACTGAAAATAGAAGAAAAATAGGAGAAAAGGTGTGAGGGGGAACGAATAAATGGAAAACCATAACCCAAAAGCAGGAAATGAAAAAAAATGTGAGCAACACACAAATATTTGAGGAGGGGCCCGGATGTAAGACTAACAAAAGCTTCAAAGTAGTATTTTGCACAATGTTCACAGAGCCAAGGGAGACTACAGCGCGAAGGGTGGGACAGGCTCCTATTGAACACTGCGCATTAATGCAGAGTTGCTATTTGAAGAGAATAAAGTGAACATTCTGGAATCGGAAATCACACTGAAAAGTAGAGCAAGGGCACAGTGGCAGATGTGTAAGTGTATAGGAAAGAATTCTCGAACTGCGGAGCAGGAGAGATGGCTGAGCCGTCAAAGGCACTGGTGCTCCTGATGAGGCCCCAGGTTTGCCTCCCAGAACCCAATGGTGTCTCACAACCACTTGTAAAGTCAGTTCCGGGAGATCTGGAGAGGATGGCATGGAGGAAGAACAGGCAGCCTGGACATCTGGGGTTTAGAATACTCATCTTCCTCACTTCCCTTCTCCCCTCCTCTTCCCTGTCCTCCCCTCCCCTCCTCTCCCCCTCTCTATTTCTTTGAGACAGGGTCTCACAATGCAGCTCTGGCTGGTCAGGAACTCAAAGAGATCCATCCACCTGCCTCTGCTTCCTAGTGCTGGGATTAAAAGTGTGCACCACACCACGCACAGCTAACTAACTCCCCACTGCACAACATGTATGTGTGTGTGTGTGTGTGTGTGCACATGTGAATGTCTGAAGAGAACTTTTGGGAATTGCTGTTCTTCTTCCACCGTGTCAGTTATGGGTACCAAACTCGGGTCATCAGGATAATGGGGCTTGGTGGCAAGTGCTTTTAACAGCTTAGTCATCTTATTTGTAGTTGGCAGTGGTGGGAACACACCCCTAGACGTTGTGGGTAGTAGGCAAGTACTTTACTCCTCAGCTCTAGCCCCCGCCCTTTCGTGTTTTACCTCATTTTAGTTTTTGAGACGGTGCCTGGTGTAGCTCCGCTGGCCTCAGATGCACCGTGTTGCGGAGCATAACCGTGAATTTCTGGTCCTCCCGCCTCCACCTCCCACGTATCCGGATTACAGGTACACACATCACAAAGGGGAGCGGCGGGGCCCAAGGCTTTCTGAGCGCTGTGCAGACTCTACCTGGAAATACTTCCCTGAAAGGAATTCGGTTGTCAGCCACTAAATTTCGCTCTCTCTCTCCTGTCTCCCTCCCCAGGGCCTCACTATGTAGCCCTGGCTGACATTTAACTCACAGGGATCTGCCTATCTCTGCCTCCCAAGCACTGGGATTAAAAGTGCTCTTCTTTGCTCAACTAGATTTTTCTTTTTAACTACTTTTACAAACTGCATGGCATCATCTGCACCTTCAACAATTAGCAAAAATCTCCCAATCTCGTTTTCACTGGAGACAAGTTCTTCTCACCTACTGTTTTTATTTTCTATTGCAGTTACATTTTTCTAGGCGTGGCTTCTAAAATAAAAATATAGGACTGATGTGGAATCCAATAGTTGAGTGCCTGCTTGATATTCTGGAGCACCACCCCCCGCCCCCCGCTTGCTTCCATTCTCAACATGCTCCTAATAAAAGTCCACCCACCCACACCAAAACACACTCCTGTCAACATAAGGTAAAAGACAGGGCCTTAACATTTAAGGGAGAGGGCCGCCGCCTGGGGCTGCCCTAGAGCGCCGTGTCGGACGCGGGGTCTTGCTGCGCCCCCTGGCGGGAGTAGAACTCGTCCTTCATGCTCTGCGGGATGCGCTTCAGCATCTCTTTGGGGAAGATGCGCAGCAGTTTCCAGCCCAGGTCTAGCGACTCAAACACGGTGCGGTTCTCATAAGGACCTGGGAACCACGCAGGAGCGTGAGGGCCTCTTGTCCAGAAGGGGAGGGCCAGGCGCTCCCGCCGTGCCCCCGCCGCGCCCCACCTTGGGTGATGAAGTTCTTCTCGAACTTCTGTAGGAACTCCAGGTAGAGCAGGTCCTCCGAGGTGAGCGCCTCCTCCCCCACCACCGCTTTCATGGCCTGCACATCCTTCCCGATGGCGTAGCAGGCATACTGCGAAAGGGGGCGCGGGCTCACGACCCCTGCAACCTGAGCTCCCCTTGCTGGAGCCGGGCTTCGCCCTGACCAGAGCTTCTTGTCTAGCTGGGGCTCGGAAGGGTGCAGCTTCTAAAGAAGGGTGACCCGCATCCACTGACCCCCGCCTTACCAGCTGGTTGGAGACATCTCCGTGGTCTTTTCTGGTCATGCCCTCGCCTATGGCTGACTTCATCAGCCGGGACAGGGAAGGGAGCACGTTGATGGGCGGATAAACCTAGAAAGCACAAGAGTGGCGGGTGACGGGACCCAGGCTCTCCTTCCATGTACCTGCGTCCTTCACACCCTTCCCAGGAGACCCCTACTCATCCTACAGAAAAGCGAAGGGCCACACACCACCCGCTTTAGACCCCGGTTACGAGGTGGGAGAGAGTGAGGGCTGTCTACAGAGGTGAGTCTGTGCAGGAGGGAAGCCGAAGCCAGGGCCAATGAGATGAGATTAGTTAATGAAACACTTTCCACTTCAAATCATTTGATTATTTATACAAACAAATTGAAGCTAAATAGCACCTGTGTGTGTGTGAATGTGTGTATGTGTATGTATGTATGCGTGTATATGTGCGCATATGTGTGTTATGAATGTGTGTGTGTATGTATGTGCATGTTTTGAGACAGGGTCTCTTATAGCCCAGGCTCTCTAGACTCAAACCTGCTTTGTAGCTGCAGGTTTATGTCTGTTTAACAAAATAATAGGTCCAACCCCAGAAGCCGTGTGCTTCCCAACTATGGGTTCTTGGGTATATTTGCAGTACCAGGCATATATAAATTATTATTCTTGCTCTTGGTTGCTCACTAGTATCTCATGGGAAGATCCCCTTGTTGATGACACCACACTGGCTACTGATACTGGTCATTAAATGTCCTCCCTGATGGTTAGCTTTTGAACTTCTGCTCTTCCTGTCTCTACCCTGCTAGCTCTGAGATTGCTGGCTTGGGCTAGGATTTCAGGCTGTGTGGTTACCTGTTTATGCAATGCTGGGTTTGGAACCCAGGGCTACCTACACACTAGGCAGGCTCTGAAGCAACTGAGCTACATCCCCAGCCCCGTCACCCCTATTTAGCCTCACCAAAGCAAATAACAGTAACAGGAAGAGAAATGTTTTCTATTAGTGCTTTCCATATCTTCAGATATGCTAGTGTATTCCCTCCCCGGTGCACTGGGGTGATATGTAAACTTGGAGTTGGGATCATTTTCTCAAGGTTCTGTGGTCAAGCGGCTAGCTGAAAAGCACAGGCTCCTCCCCAATGCTCCCCACCTCCCCCTCCCCGTGCCTAGCTCCTGCTGGTGTGACTTTGGGCCAGTCTCTTCCCCTTCTTGCACAGGAGTGATGTATAACTCTTGTGTCTTTAGTGGCAAGGGAAGGGATGTGGAGGGAAGGAGGCAGACATTGGGAGGGAACCATACCTGCCGGTTGTGTAGCTGTCTGTCCACATAAATCTGTCCCTCTGTGATGAAGCCAGTCAGGTCTGGGATAGGGTGGGTGATATCTGCAAGCGAATGGGCCTGTTCTCGGTATGTGGGGCTGGGTTCTCATCAACTGCTTTCAACATGGGAGAGATGGGGTGACCGGTTCTGGAGGGCGGGGAGGGCGGGCTCTGGAGGGTAGGAGGTGCTGGAGGCTACCATCGTTGGGCATGGTGAGAATGGGGATCTGCGTGATGGAACCGCCCCGGCCCTCCACGCGGCCAGCTCGCTCATAGATGGTGGCCAAGTCTGTGTACATATATCCAGGGAAGCCCCGGCGCCCTGGCACTTCCTCTCGGGCAGCTGAGACCTGCAGTGTCCACAACAGTGGGTTTGTCAGGCAGGAGGTGAGATACTAGATTCAGGGAGGAAGGTTAGGAAGATGGGCAGGGGAGGGAGAGCAGGAAGAGGAATGGCTGGCCTGTGAGCCCTGAGGCTCGCTGAGAAGAGCAGGCCCAGATGAGTGAATTCTTTTGTTTATCAGGGTGGGTATAAGAGCAAGAGAGAGACAGGGAGGGGTTTGACACCTGCCAACCAGCCTACCTCTCGCAAAGCCTCTGCATAGGAGCTCATGTCAGTCAGTATGACCAGCACGTGCTTCTCACACTGGTAGGCAAGGAACTCGGCTGTGGTCAGTGCCAGCCGTGGGGTGATGATCCGCTCAATCCTGGAAGCCAAGCACGGCAGCGTTCAGGGAGCCTGGAGGCCAGGCCTGGGCCCCGTGAAACCCCAGAACTGAGCGTAAGATCAGCTGTGAAGATGGCATGTGCGCGGTGGCAGGGGAAAAGGATATGATGAGCCAGCCGAGGGCTCCTGGTCAAGGCAATGGTTCTCAAGAGTGGTCACTTTCTGGCAATACTGATGTTCCCTTGTCCACTGTCCAAAAATGTTCCTTTCCTCCTTGAGGCTCTCCCGAGCATGCTTCCTTTAGCTTGGCCACTTTCAGTGCTGGCTCTGGGCCTGTGGATCTTCCCTTAGCAATACCATCTCAGCCTCCAGAATTCTATTACTTAGTTTGGCGGTACCCTTAACACCCAGAATAGTTTATTAGACTTTCAGTTTCATACATGTGAACCCCAGATTTAAAATCCCATCTTCAAAATGTTCAAAATAGAGCGCTTTCTAAATAAATGCCACAAAGAACGGTCTCTTCAGTGATGACCTTATGGAGGTGACTCAGGGATGAGGTACCCTGATTAAGACAGCTGCTGTGGCGCAGGTGTGAGGAAAGCAAAGGGGTTCTTGTCTGGCTCCCTCATATGCACCAAGCCTCAGTTTTACTATCTGTACAACCAAGAGTTATTCCCGCAGCTCTGGCCCATGGCTGTAGTTCTGGGATGTCCTGAACCCCAACATCTCAGGTCTAAGAAAGGAGCAGAAGCCAAGGGCAGTCCAAGCATAGGAAGCACTCACGTAGGGTCATTGGCCAAGTTTAGGAAGAGGCAGACATTTCCCATGGTTCCATTCTGCTCAAAATCTGACTTGAAGAACCTGGCTGTCTCCATGTTCACCTAGACACATAGCCAGGAGAGTGATAGACAGGCCATGGGGCCCAAGGCAGGGCTTAGTCATGCCCAGATTTTTGCAGTGAATCTTGGGAACTGAGCAGCTTAACAGTCACTGGGTGTACAGGTGAATAGTCATAGAAGTGGCACGAGGGTCTAAAAAGGACTCATCAGGTATCACCCCCCTCCTATAAAAGTCTCTTTTTACCTCTAGCTCCTTTGTATGCCTCCCTTGGCCAGCTACTTCCCTAGCCAACTCCTAAGCCTCCCATTGAACCTTCTGAGGGCCCTTGATATCCCCTCCCAGAAGCTTTCTTGTCTCTGTAGGTCCTCTGTGCTCCTTCTCTAGGTCAAGTATGGGCCATTTTATAGTTGACATAGCCCTTGGGGTAACCTTAGAGGTCATCCTACCCTGGTCACCGAATCCATCCCTGCCCCTTCCGTCATGCTGTGGTCTCTGCCTCCAGACGGGCCTGAACTTCAGGAGTGTCTGATGATACAGGGCTGGTGTCCCCATTAGAACAGGCTGTGCTGGGGCCAAGGCAGGAAAGGCTGCCCCCCACAGCTTCCAGCAACTTGCCTCCATCTTCCCTTACCCCCATGGCTGCAAAGATGATGGCAAAGTTGTCCTCATGGTAATCCAGCACAGCCTTGGATTTCTTCACCAGCCCGGCTTGGCGACAGATCTGGGCAGCAATCTGAGACAGGGTGGGCCAGGAGAGAGGCTGTCAGGGTCAGAGCCTTGGGTCTGGCCTGCTGAGCATCACTGAGGAGGATGGACAGTTAGAGACTTTGGATGGGGAGAGCCCAAGCCCTGAAGAATGAGGGACTTCCCTGGATCCCACAGCCTTTCCCAGGGTCATGGATGCTCTGTTCTTTTGGCTACTAAGGAGCTGAAGGCACTTGTCATAAGGAGCAGGGCAGAGTCCTAAAGAGCCAAAGGTGTGAGTTTGGGCAGTTTAGTCTAGGAGAGCTGAGCCTTTGAGAGCCTGCACCTCCCATAGCCTGCTGGAGCTCTGAGAGGACCACGTGGTTCTTGTCTGGTGGCGGTGCGAGGCGAACACTAGTACAAGGATTGCCTAGGACAGGCTGCAAGCCCGGCAGAGGAGGGCTTCTCCCCTGGAGTCTACTTGGGCCCCCTGAAGCCAGTAAACTCCCCATTCACCAGGGAGAGCATGCAGCTCTTCTGAGGCAATGTGTGACTGTGTGTATTGGGGGTATTGTTTATGCAGCTGACCCCAAGCTGCCGGGAAACACCACCCAGGGTGGCTGCTGGTGGTTCCTACTCTTTGCTTGGCACAGTAATGCTCGGTGCTGGCTCGGAAGCTCAGGCCTCTGCTTGTCCCTAGTCCTTGGTTATACTCCCCTTACCTCATTGTGGGGAAGTCCAGCCGCAGAAAAGATGGGGATCTTCTGGCCACGGGCGATGCTGTTCATGACATCGATGGGGGAGATTCCCGTCTGGATCATCTCCTCGGGGTAGATTCGGTCATGGGGATTGATGGGCTGACCTGGGAGGGTGATCATGGAACCAGGTTCAGGCTCCAGCCCTGTCCTGCACCACCTAGCCCCAGGCTCTCTTTCTGCCCAGGCAGCCTGTTCAACAGCAGCTTCTGCAACTATGGAACTGTGCTTTGTGTGTGTAGCATCACCCAGGCACCCGTGGGTGACACTCTTGTGCGTATGAAATGCAATTTAAAGATGAAATTTCCTTCCATTTGAATTGGTTCAAGTTTAAGCAGCCATGGGTCCATGCTATCCTAGAGAGCATTGCCCTAGCACCTTAGAATCGGGTGGCCCTTCACTAAACAGCCCTTCTCAACACTTAGGCCCTGGAGTGGTAGTCAGAGGACTAAAGAGTGACTCAAGGACTATGTGTGAACAGATGCGTGCCCTTGGTCAAACGAGGGGGCTCCACAGGCCTCCATTACTGCTTCAGAAAACTGATAGGCTGAGGTTGGAGGACTCAAGAGGGTCTCCACAAGAATAGCTGGAGTCCTGGGATGGGATCTGTCGCTGCCGGAGCCTCCCCCTACCCAGCTCCCAGGAGAGAGCATGGGGAATGGAGGGCCATAGAGGATGGCTGGAGACGCAGTGCTATGACAGAATGGAGTACCCGGGCAGCTTTGGGGTTCTCTGGTAGATCTGGGGATTATCTGCCCATTCATCTGACCAGCCCTGAGGCCTGGGTCTGTGCAGGACTTCCAAGGGTCGGTGGCAGAAAGGATGGCTGGGATGGGGCAGTTGCTGGGGCTGCGCCCTCAGAGCACAGCCTCCCCTCTCACCGTTGATGTCCAGGAATTCCTCTGCCATGACGGCAGGCCCTCTGTCAATGGGTTTGCCAGAGCCATTGAAAATCCGACCTGGGAGGGACAAGGGGCTCAGGAAGGCGTCAGGGCTCCCAGCATCTGCATGGCCACCAGCTCCACATACCCCTCCAGAATCCCGGTGCCCTGTATCCCCCACCTCCTCAGCCCCCGGCTACCACACACTGCAGACTTCCATGGCTGTCCCTGCGAGGGGCAGGGCTTCTTCCTTCCTCTTCCGGGAATTTTCACAGACAAGGCATTTTAGAGTCACCCTGTCCACTGGCCTGGGCCCAGGCTGATCACTAGTCAGAGGATCAGGCAAGGTAAGGAAGGGCTTAGCCATCCCTTCCAGCCAGGCTAGGTGGCTTCCAGCTCTACCTGTGGGCTTAGCCTCAGCCCTTCATTGTTGAGCACCTTCTGTATGTTGGGCCCTGCACTAGGGATGGGAGCTAGAGAGAGAAAGGCTAACCCCCGGCCTCAGGGGCACGTAGGAAACATGAGCGTACAGGCTCTGAAGGGCTCTGAAGGGCTCTGAAGGGCTCTGAAGGGCCCGCCCTGCCTCTCCACTCTCACCCAGCACGTCTTCTGACACAGGAGTCCGCATGATGTCCCCTGTGAATTCACATGTGGTTTTCTGGGAGTCAATTCCTGAGGTCCCTTCAAACACCTGTGAGGCAGGGATCGTCGCTTAGGGGCCTGCCTGGAAAGAGTGGGGCTCCCCATGGTAGGCACCCGGTGTGCAGCTCTGAGCAGGGCACTCCAGGGAAATAGGTCCTTCTTCCCTCCCAGGCTTGTGAGAGAGCATGGGGACTGCGTTCACTCTTCTTGGCACACTTACCTGAACAATGGCTTTGGTCCCAGCCACTTCAAGCACTTGGCCGCTCCTCTGAGTCCCATCAGGGAGGGTAAAGTTGACGATCTCAGCATACTGGGCAAACTGTTAGAGAGAAGAGCCCCCCCTAGTGTGAAGCCCCTGAAACCTCCCCATTTCTCCTTCCTGGTCTTAAGCTACTGTCTGTCTACTTGTGCCTCCATGTGGGGAAGGGGATTTTGTTTGGAAGGGGGCACTCAGGAGGGAACTGGGGCTTTAATCAGAAGCACATGTTAGCGCCAAAGCTCACTCCTTAGTGCAAGTTTGTGGCAGGCCTCTAATTACCTACACGATTACTGAGCCCATAAGTCATTAACTCATGAGCCTGAGTTTTCTCGTCTTTAAGACAAGGACACTAAGAATAAGCCCTGCTCCGCCAGGCTGCAGTGCTGAGTGGGAGTCACACGGGAAAGCACAGTAGAACAAAGTGGCCATTGTGGCCACCCAGGTCTCCTGAGTACCAAGGAGGAGCATGCTTGTCACCAGAAGAAAGAGTCCCTGTGCTCCAGGTGTCAGCATGAACCAGTGACATCCGTTCATAGCCATGGGGTGGGGCTGACATCCGTGTAGTGTTTAGGAATATAAACACAAGACTTTTATGATAAGAAAGCATTTGATTAAAGCATTTGGATAGGTGTTTCTCTAAAGCTGCAGATGTGGCCAGTAGCAACATGGCCATGGCCATTCTCCGTAGTCAATAAGAAAATGAAAGCTAAAACCATGCTGAGAGAGCACTGCACACCTGCAGGGTGGCAGCAAGAGTTATTAATAATAATAATAATAATAATAATAATGGAGGCAGACAACACACACTCCTGAGGACATGGGGAAATTAGAACACAGCCTGCTGGATCACCATCCAACAGAGGTACAGGTGTCTCTCTGCACCTGCGCTGTTCGCCTACAGATGAGCCTAGGCCGCAGGTCTCACGGGGGCTGGAGACAAACGGACAGTTAACGGTCTTTCCTTTGCTTCTCTGGATACAAGGAGCATTATTATTTTTGCTCTTAAAATGTGATAACATTTGGTGATATGTTATAGTGCTGGAAGTTATCCTCGGTCGTGGCTGCCATTCTGTTCCCCGATGGCCACGCACCAGTGACCTTACAGGTCAGGGGAGAGTGGTGGATAGTCTAGTAACCAGAATGGGGCCACGCTCCCAGGGTTCGCTGCTCAGACTTTCAGCGATGACGGTCACTGAAGGCGGTGTTGTTTGTCCTGGTGAAAAGTCAGGAAGGTGCCCTCTTTCGTCAGTAGGTCCTTCCCAACTCTAATTGCTCCCAGACTGTAAGAGATGCGGAAGCCCAGCCGGTTGGGATTTCAACCACAAGAGGGCGCTCAAGAGCGGAGGGACATGGGAAATTAGTCCCACTCTTTCCTCCTGGGCTCCCTTCCCTTTGAGCTCCTATCAGAAACCGCCACTGTCCTCAGTGTTTGTCTCTCTCACTGGAGAGGACAAACTGTCAGCCTGAAGGGAAAAATTTCAACAGAGAATACCAGCTTCGGCCTAAAAGAAACCAGGCAACAAACCGGCTCAACAAAATCAGGCAGGGAGATGAAAGCAGCTCAGGAGACAGTGCTTGCCGAGCATGCATAAGGCCCTGGGTTGACCGCTAGCCCGAGACGGAGGGGGAGGGAGGAGGTGAAGGTGGGCCAGCCCTCACCCCAGCCCCCACCTGTGCAGCTCTGGGCCATGGGCACTTGTAGCTTTTACAGCCTCCCACAGACAAGGTGTGAAGAAGGACCTTGTAGGACTTGAGGAGTGACAGAGCTAAAAAGAGTAAGACAAGACCCCTGCCTGGACGGATTGCTTAGAAGAAACCCTGGGTATGGCATAGGGACCAGGAGAGAGACTTAAGAGTCTTACCTTGACCTGGTCCAGCACCACCAGAGGTCCATTGACGCTGCACACGGTTCTGTAGGCTGGGGGAGGGGAGGAGTGTGTGAGGGTCTCATCCCTAAGATCCACTGGGCTCTACCTCAGAGAGAGTGAGAGAGAGAGAGAGAGAGAGAGAGAGAGAGAGAGAGAGAGAGAGAGAGAGAGAGAGAGAGAGAGAGAGAGACAGGCATCCTCTGTCCCTTGCCCTTTGTGCACCCCCCTCCTCCGCAGCCTGGGCCATCAGGGTCATTAGCTGTGACAGCGCCAGCCACCATTGCTGTAAGGGTCAAGCCCCTGCCACAGACCCCCCACTGTCTCAACACCTGCAGGATGTTGGAGGAGGGCAGAGGGGCAGAGGCCTCCTCAGAGTCCTGCCCCAGCCTGCTGAGCTCCCCACCCCATGTGCTTCCCCTCTGGCCTCAACCCCCACCTCACCTACTCCCTCTTCCCAACTCCTCTTCAATTTCCCAAAAGGTCTGGGCCACAGCTGTGGCCTCCTGGGCCCATCCCCAAGCCCCCGTCGCCCTCCCTTCACCCTGCACTGATGAGCTCTGTGGGATAAGGGGTGCTGCAGCCTGTGCTTCCCCCACCCAGCCCAGGCCAGGTCCCACCCGCTCATGGGCATCCTGTGGGGGAGGGAAGGGTGTTACAGGAAGAAGAGTAAACGCACACAGAGACACAGACACACACAGAGACACACACAACACACAGACACACACAACACACAGACACACAGACACACACACAGACACACACACAGACACACACAACACACAGACACACACAACACACAGACACACATACACAGACACACACACACAGACACACACACACACACAACACACAGACACACACACAACACACACACACACACACACACACACACAAGAGAGAGAGCTCAGTTCCCAGGGTAAAATCCATGAACTGTCAGCTATGAAGCCTACCTTTGGTCCTCCTGAGGCTATTTCAGGGGCTCTGAGGAGGCCATGGTCTCTTGTCTGTGGTAATGGAGTACCAACTAGTTTCTGTCAGGAATTCTGGGGTGTACCAGTAACACAGTGAAGACAAGTAATTTGGCCAGACCAGATGAATGGGATGCTGGGAAGGAACTGGGTCACTCGCAGACCACACGGTTCAGAGGTGGTGGGCACAATGGGCCAAAGCCTGGCTTGGAGTCACTGGCATGCTTGTGGCATATCTGGGGAAAGGCCATACTGGCTCAAAGCATGCCTGGCCCCAGAGGCAGCCAGTGTCCCAGTCATTAGGCTGCTTTCACAGCACATGAAAAGACCTAATGTGCAAGGCCATTCTTCTGCTGATCTTTTCAAGGCCCTTCCCAGTGTGAGGACGATCTGCAAAACTCAAGGCTGAGCCCAGGGTGGCCAGAGTAGGACTTCCGGTTCCCTACCAGAGCTACCTACTACCCCTGGACCAGCTACCTGCCTTCTTCCCTCTGCCCCTGGAAGGTGGACCCCTGGAGGAGGTCCACGTTTTTCAGAGGCAGGATCCAGGAGAAGCCCCCCTAGGAGTGAAGGGCCAGCTCCCTACCCTGTGTTTGTCCCTCAGGCCTGTCCTATTACCCCTCTTCAATGGCTTCCCCTCAGCCTCCTCCTACCCCTGAACCCATTCTCACACGAGGGCTACTGTGTATACCAACAGGCACATTCCTCTGGAGGCTCCTTTTCCTTCTCTTCTTCCACCTCTGGGATCCTTGGAAGAAACACTGTCCCCCACTGAAGGGCCCCTGACATATCGGCCTAGGCCCAGCTTGGCCCCTCTCACTCCTGTTCCCTGGGAATCTTTCCTCTCTTTCTTCCCCTTCCTTTTTTAAAGCCCTTCTGTTCCTGTTGTTGGATGTTCTTCAGCTGCCGCTAGGCAAGGCAAATAAGTGACAACTCAAATGGAGAGCCTCCTGTCTGAAGGAAGGGACAGAAAGAGCATGGCATTACTGAAACGGTGAGAAACTACAGGCTGTTAAGATTGAAAAGATGGCTTGGCCTCATGAGATGAAGAGCAGGATGCATGGGCCACACAGGCCAAGATGGGCAAGTGAGGTGCAAAGCCAGTAGGCAGAAGAGATGAAGGGTCAGTGAGTGAGGCGGACCTGGGACCGGACTCAGGGAATAAGCACTCTCAAGTCAAGGGCCTTTCTTCGAGCCCTAGGGAGTTGTGGGAAGTGCCCATGGCAGAGTTGAAAGAGCCCCTGCTTGCTAGCTGCTCAGGGCCTTGGCTTCCAGTGTGGAGAGATCTGTCAGGGATGGAAGCTGCTATGCTCAGCACAAAGCAGACACTCAATATGCAGGGCTAGTCGGGTTCTAGAAGGCACTCACTGGTTCCATCAGCTCATTATTCCCATATGCCCCACATCAGAGCCGACAGGTCCCTCCACCTTAGCCCCAAACCAAATGCAAGCCCTGATGCCCAGCACCAGGGCCACACTGCCAGCTCCAGCCTGCTGAGGACCACAGAGGGAAAATGAGAAAGGCTATGTATATCATGGGGCAGGGGGGGGGCAGTGTAACACACTCTGATGGAATTTTTCACACTGTGAGGATGGTTTAGAGCCCAGCTGGTAGAACCAGCAGCCGCCCTGGGGAAGGAAACGGACTGGCAGGTATTGCCATGCCCGAGGAGAGCTGGCTTTTCACTAGATCGACAGAGTTGAAGGAAGACAGCAGCGATCTTGGGGTCAAGAAACTGCAGGGTGTGCGGGTCAGAGTGAGTTGCTTGTCTCAGGAGAGAAGAGAGCCACACAGCCCAAAGGAATCAATTCCAAGTTGTTAAACAACCTTGGGAGAAAGGCCTTTCTGCTCTTTTTTTTTAAAGATTTTTATTATTATTATTATTTTTTAATTTGTACAGTGTTCTGCCTGTACACCAGAAAAGGGCATTAGATCTCATTATAGATGGTTGTGAGCCACCATGTGGTTGCTGGGAATTGAACTCAGGACCTTTGGAAGAACAGCCAGTGCTCTTAACCTCTGAGCCATCTCTCCAGCCCCCTCTGCTCTCTTTTTTGACAGCCAGCTCCTCAGCTTCAAGGCTTCACAGTCTGCCCCGTGAGACCTGCATTAACCCTGAGGCCTAGCAATATTACCTGCAGAGAGGGTAGCTGGAGATGGAGGTTAGGGAGTTGAGGCTGGGTGATGTCTCCCAGCCTGATATGAAGGAGGAAGAAGAGGGAGAGACAATGTTGGGTGGCCTGCCCCACCCTCTGGGAGTCAGGATGGGAGTAGCTTCCCTCAGTCCAGACCACGTGGTGACCACCGTGAGGTCTCTGAGTCATCTCAGCACCCCAGCCTTCTCTCCAGGCTGTAGGATCTACCCCAGCTCCAGAGAGGGATGGCCAAGTGGCTGGACTGAGTGCAGTATGGAGCCCACTCTAGAAAACTACTCTAGTGCCATTTTCTAGTCAACACTGACTGCAAGTCCTTCAGGCCTTGCCCTTGCCTACTTCCTACAGCGCCTCCTGAAAACCGCCAGAGCCACAGGCTGACACCTTGAGGGACTGTAGACCCCAACATGAGCCTAGACCTTTTCTCAAAGCCATCTGGTTCTATTGGTTTCTTGTGTGTATGTGTGTGTGTGTGTGAGAGAGAGAGAGAGACAGAGAGAGAGATTTCACTCTACAGTCCAGGCTTCCTTCAGACTTACTCTTTTATACTGGGCTGACCTAACATTTGGTGGCCATGGTCCTGCCACATTCTCCTAAGTGTTGGGATTATAGGGAAGCTTTGAGTTTTCCAGTTAGGACTCAGGCAAAGGGAAACTAGGAAACAAAGATGTCCTTGGCTGGTGGGCACCCTGACACTTTAGTTTGCTCTCCTTTGCATGGAGAGCAAACTAAAGTGGAGAGATCCGCTGGCTGAGGCACTGAGGATTATGGCCACTGCCCACCCAGGGATGTCCCACTTGACCCTGAAGAAAGAAACGGGGTGATGAGCTGCCAGGAGAGGGCTGGATCCACTGACCTCAGGGCAGTCCCTCAATGGGCTTTCCCCAGGCTCGGCAGACACTGCCCACCCCCTTCATTGTCTCTGACACTGGAGTTGCTTTGGGGGCTGCAGGGTGGGAGAGAGCTCCCCACCCCCAGGCCTCACAGCCTTCTCCTGAAAGGCTCAGCAGGGCTCCTACGAGGCCCTAATTAGGGCAGGCCCAGCCACACCTGCAGTCTCCTGCCCCCCCCCCCACCATCCCCCCCACCCCAGCAGGCTGGAGGCCAGGGTGGGGGCAAGCCCAGGGCATCGGTCCTCCTCCTCCACCCCCATCCCAGCTGGGGAGGTCTGGGGAAGACGGATCTTAGAATCAGAACTTGCCTGTCAGGACCCTACTTAACTTCCTCCCCTTTGGCTGGCAAACCCTGGATGAATGACCTGACCTCACTCCATCCCTTTAACTTGTCCTTTTGCACCTTTGCACAAGCTGTGCACCCCGCCCCCACCCTCCACCCTGGGGCCTTGCCATGCTCCACATCTGCCCCTCGACCCCACTCCCACAGAGCCACATCTTCTCCACAATAAGCTCTAGGGGGAGTAAGGCTAGCTCCCCTGGGCAAGGAGGCCCTGCTCCCCAATGTGGATGGATATTGCTAGCACTCATGTTCAGTCCCAGCTCTGCCCTGCCCCTACTTTCTGGCCAGCTCTGTCCCTCAGCCAGCATTAAGTCACTCTTCCAGCTGCAGCTGGGCCCTGTGATGGCCAGACCCACCTACCTCTACACAAGGTTCCAAGAGGCCTGGGGCCCCTGACCACTGGGCTGGCCTATCTCCTAGGCTCCCTCTCCAGTTCTCCAGCCTGAGTTAGTTTCAGAGTGGTTTCAGAGTAGAGGGCCTGGCAGCAGGGGAGGAGGGCAGAGGGAGACATCTGGGGAAATAGGCCAATCCAGGCTAGGAGGGTGTCCTGGAGGGCTAGCCCAGCCCCTAGGGATGTCCTGTGAGGACTCTTAGCCTGTGGTAACCTGGAGGGCATTCGTCCATAGCCTTTGCTCTGTCACTTTGAGTGTGATCTTATTGTCTTGGGTCTGGGGGTGGGGGGTGGGGGTAGGGTGGGTGTCAGAACCTCCAGGGTGTTGACAATAAATAAGTTGCCAGCAGGAGGAAACTGGTGAGCGGCTGCTCTAGCTTGAGCCCTCCCACCTGAAGAAAAAGTGGCAGGGCAAGGGGAGGCTGCACAAAGGTTGCATCCTGAGCCTTTTACGTCCCTGTAAGGCCACATTCCAGAAGGAAAGCTGAGCCTGGAGGTCCAGACTCCTGCCCCACCCAACCTGGCAACTCTCCTTTACCCACAGGTGGGAAGGCCTGCAGGGGCAGGGTATCACGTAGCCCAGATCCTGGGCACAGTGGGGCCCTCTCTCCACTGATTTCTGGGCCCTCATGACCTAAGCTTTGGCTGGGGGCAGGGTGGGGCTATCTTCGTATGTCCATGAAGCAGAGCCTTCAGACCTTGAGAAACCTGGCCTGGCCCCCTTTCACCCCTTTTCCCTAGTTGGCGCACGCCGTGCCTGTCTCAGCCTCCAATAGTCCTGGCACCCAGGGCTCTGCTCTCTGAAGGCTGAACTGCCCTGTCTTTCCTTGCTCCGAGCTCAGCTGCTGGGCACCTCATGTGCACCTCTTCCGTGGGCTGGGTAGCCCAGGAGTCGGCTCCTTCCCCTCTCCCAGCTTCTGTTAGCCTCAGGCGCTGCTCAGTTGGGGGCCACTCAGGCTGGTTTACTCGAGTGAACTGGGCCACCTGGGACTCCCAGGCCAGGGACAGTTACCTTGGTTTCTGTCCCTGACATTGCATGGTTCACCCCTACAGATCAGGCACAGAGCTGCCTGCTGACAGAGAACGGCACACCACGTGTGAACAAGTACACACTCTTACTCCAACGGTAGACACACATTCCACCATGAATCCACATCTGTTCTTCCCCTTGAACACACAGGTACATTATATCCAAGCACACCCCACACGTGCACACACACACCTCACCCCGTGTGAACGACAAGCATACACACACATGCTCTTGTATATTTTGTGTCCCTTCCCCAGTGGAGAATGTCTTCCTAGGACATGCTTCTATGTACAGTTTCTCTCTCCTAGGAGGTGATGCGGGCACCCATTGCACAACACAGTGGCTACTGAATTCCTCAAGCCAAGTGCCCACTACACATGTCCAGCTGCAGCTGTGCCCTGTGATGGCCATTTGTTCACTCATACATGCCCATGTGTGTCTCTCGGGCTCTCTCTGTGTGTTGCTCTCGCTCTCCCTCACTCGCTATCTCTTGCTCTCACTCTCTCGCTCTTCCTGGACCTTGGGCTTTGGATAGGATCTGACAATAGCAGTTGCTGCTCAGCGCTGTCCTTTGGGGCAGCCTGAATGGGACTGTGTCTCCACCTGTAGAGGTGATGTGTGTACAGGCTGTGCTAGAGCCCTCTGATCTCCCTAGGTCCTGTTCCTCTTTTTCTGAGGCAAAAGGCAGTGATCCCAGCAGCCCACTCCCCTCAGCAGCTGGACGTGAATACTCACTGACACGGGGGTGGGTGATGTAGTTCCGGGTCACAGCCTGCACATGCTCTCGGGCTGTGCCTGGGTCGCAGCTCTTGCCAGTGAATCCCGCAGGCCCGCTGTCTACTTTGGCGGCCATGGTGTGTGGAGAGCTGGTCAGTGCCTGAGAGGATTGGTGGCAACTCTAAGACTTCAGTTCCAGCTGGAGCTGGAGCAGACTGCTCGGGAGTGCCAGCAGCCACCCCACCCCTTCCTTCTGTCTCTGCTCCCCACCCCCACCCCAGCCCCGCAGGTTGACTGTAAACAGGGAAGCTGGCACACACCAGCTCCCAAGGTTTCTCACGCACAGGCCAAGCGAATCCTGTAGTGGCTGAAAATTGCAGTGAAGGACAGAGCAAGGTGCAGGGCACATTCTTCTAACCTCTGTGCCTGGATGTCCCTCAGCGTAGTTCCCACCAGTGCGGCTTCAGCTTTTCCTTCTCTCAACAAGTCCTTGTCCCCCGCCATACGGCTCCTCATGCCCTATTTCTGGCAGGTTCTTCTCACTGTCCTCCCAACCTGTACCCTTTATCTCGAACCATCCCTGGGCACCCCTCCCTCTCCAGTTCCATCATCTTATCATCTTTAGAGCTCATCTCCTGGCCAGTTACAGGTCACCCCCTGCAGGAAGCTACCATGTAACTTGGATCAGACTATGCTGTTTCCCCTGCTCACTCTCTCAGGTGCTGGTCCATTTCAGGTCTCTGCTCCCTCTTTCATGCCTCCCATTCTGTCAAAAAAACAAAACAAAACAAAAAAACCTCTTCTGTTGGGGGCCCTGTGTGCGGCTACAAAGGCTAGAATCCTGATCACATGTTTCCATAGTTTCCATGGCCAATGAAATGATGTAAGTGTAAGCCTATGGTCCCAGTATTACTTTTCTGTGTGATATTATGCAAGATACTAAAAATGACATCATTGTGGGTAATTAGGTGATGGTTAATTTTTGACTGCCAACTTGACAGGACTTAGGATCATCTAGAAAATTTAACCAGCACCATCTCCAAGGCCTGCCACCACCATGCTTTCCTTACCCTACTGGACTGCAATCTCCAGTCATGAACCAGGATAACGTGTTCTTCCTTAAGGTTCTTCCACCAGCTACTTTGCCGTAGCAATGAAGAAGTCACTAATGCAGAAAATTGGTACCAGGAGTGCGGTTGTTACTGTAAACCTGACCATGTGGTTCTTAGGCCTCTGCAACTGGTCTGTGAGAGGAATGGGGAAGGGTTTTTAATCCTAGAATGGCATAAGAAGAGTTTGATGGGCCATTTTGATGGAAGACCAGAATGCTGAGAGATATGTGGACAGCTGAAGCCCAAGCACATGAAGTCAGAGAGGGACAAGGACTTTATGAGGAAATAGGCTAGAAGTAATTCATATTATATTCTGGAAAAGAGTCTGAGTTTATTCTGCTCATGTCCTGAGAATTTGAGTGAGACTGAACTTAGAAGTAGTGGTCTAATCTCTTTGGCAGAGGAAATCTCATCACAGATGTGGCTTTAATGAAAATGGCCCCCGTAGGCTAATATGTTTGAATAGTACATTCTTAGTTGGTGGAACTGTTTGGGAAGGATTAGGAGGTGTGGCCTTGTTAGAGGAGGCATGGCACTGG
Organism: Pachyuromys duprasi; assembly: GCA_028658305.1. NCBI lineage: Eukaryota > Metazoa > Chordata > Mammalia > Rodentia > Muridae > Pachyuromys > Pachyuromys duprasi. The sequence continues at coordinate 55,383,649 of CM053761.1, forward strand.
GGGTGGGCTTTAAGGTTTCAAAAAATTTGCATAATTCCCAGTGTTCTCTGCTTTCTCCTGTTTGTGGATCTGGGTGTGAGCTTCCTGCTGCTGCTCTAGCACCTCTACTGTCTGCTTGCTGCCATGCACCCCACCATGATGGTTGTGGACTCTAACTCTCTGTAACTATGAGCCCCAAATAAAAACTTCCATACATTGCCTTGGTTGTGGTGTCTTATCACTGCAATAGGAAAGTAATTAAAACATTCAGGCTGTAGCATGGTTCCTGCTCATTGATCTAATGCTGGTCTGCAGTGAGAGACAGCAGCACATAGAGGAAAGCTATGAAAAGAGTGCGGTTTTTCAAAGGAGAGAATGAGTTCAAACTTAAATAGTTTAAGTTTAAACTTAAAAGCAGGGTCGAAAAGCAGCTGCAACTACTTGGGAGGTTAAAGCCATTAAAGAGAGACATGGCGTTTCATACTGGGACAACAGAAAATGGGCCTGGAAGGCAAGCCCACCCATCAGACTCTCCAACTTGTGAAAATGCAAATTCATTTGACCGGAGAGAGCCTGAGCTGAGAAACCCTTAAGTGTTTTCTAAGGACGGCTGCTGACAACAGAATGGGGCAGCAGCATCCATGTATCACTAGTTTTACAGGCATGCAAAATTCAAGAATTATGGGGTCATAGAGGTTTGCACCAAGGTTCTAGAAAGTTGTTAAGGCCAGGCCATGTGTGGCAGATTTCAATCCCCTGCAAGGCAGCCCTGAGAAGCCATTGCGGGGAAACTTGTGAGGGTAAAGCTAACGTGGTAATGGAGATGCAAGGGCCATTAATGCCTGCTGAGGGAAGCTGGAGGCACAACATGGAGTTAGGCCAAGATAGATGCTTACATGTTCTGCAAGCAGCAGAAGGAAGGGACAGAGCTGCCTAAGCCCGCTGGCACCTGGATAGCCCTGCCTGGATTCCTGGTCCCAGATGCTGGAGCGGCAGGATTTGTATTTACCCTCCTCAGCTCTAGTCTTGCTTTGGTCCAGTCTTGCCTTGTTATGTCTCATTCATCCCTTTTGGAATGGGAAAACTTATTCTGTGCCACCGTGTATCAAAAGCATGTAGTGGTGGCTCATACCTTTAATCCTAGCACTCAGGAGGCAGAGGCCGTCGGATCTCCCTGTGTTCAAGGCCAGCCTGGTGTACTGAGTGAGTTCAGGACAGCCAGGGCTACACAGAGAAACCCTGCCTCGAAAACCCAGAATGAAAAATAAGTATGTAAAATTTAAAAGTAGGGTCTTTCAGTTAAGATTTTGTCTGAATCTCCACACTTTTGAGCAACTGTGGAACTGTAAAGACTTTAGGAACTTCTAAAGGTGGAGTAAAAGCATTCTACATTGTGAGGTGAGCATACGACTTTAGAGACCAGGGGTGGAATGTTCTGTTTAAAAGTGATGTGTTTATGTGCCAGGTTAACAGTGGGGGTGATGGTGGATAATCTTAATTATCACCTTGATGGGATTTAGGGTCACCCCAACTATACATTCCTCTGGGCATCTGTCAGGGAATTTCCAGGGTTTTAACTAAGGGGAGAAGACTCACCCTGAATGTGGGTGACAATTGTCCTTGGGCTGGGGTCCAAGGCCACAGAAAAGTGAGAAAGAGACCTAAGTGTGACCGGCTGCCTGGCTTCTGCAGCCATGCCTTCCCACCAAGATGGACTGCATGAGCTGAAAGAAATCTTTTCTTCCTTGCCTTGCCTCTGCTACGTGCTTTGCCACTAGAAAAGTCAGCGGTACAGTGGGCGAACAACTTCCTGAGAATCTATTACTATTACTGTTACAAACAGAGGTTAAATGGAAGCAATATGGGCGACGGGAGGCTTTCCGGAGTGCTTCGTGTTGCACAGGCCTCTCTCCATGCCACAGTCTTGCTCTGATGCCCACTCAGTTCTCCTCCCACCTTCCACCATTCACCCTCCTGAAGGACTCACTGCCCACTCGAGCAAGTAATTTGAAGTTCGAAGGGAAAGCTTACGTAGGATAATGCTTAACCAGAGAAAGCCCGGGTGTTGTAGGGCTGCAGTGCCTGGACGGAAGCTGTGCTCACAGTGGACCCATGACTGTGGACGCTAACCCCCAGTGCCTACACCGTTCCTTTTGGGATTCGCCTTTTACTGCACATTGAGGACAGGGACAGAAGGGAGTGAGTTGGTGATGCTGGGACCAGTTCCCTTCTTTATTTCAGTGTCACACACACGCAATCGCACACCCACACACCCATGCATGCATGAGCACGAGCACGCACACGCACTCACACACAGACATGGCACTCACTCACGGAGTACATTGAGACCAAAGACATTTGGTTCAGTCTCTGAGCTGAGGGCAGGTGGAGAGGCGCATGCTGTGTCCACTCTTCCTCTTCCAGGCCTGCTCCCTATAGTCCACAGGGGCCAGGAGGCTGGGGTGGTGCTGTGCTGGGGACTCAGTGTCACACGGGGATAGGACTCTTAAATGTCAGCTTTCTTGTCACTTTGGCCAGGGCTGCCTATTTTCTGTTGTTCTAGCCTGCTGTAGGGCTCAAAAGCCGAGGACCCCAGTTTGTAGCTGGCAGGCAAGTCCAGGAGCGGAGCTGTGGAAAAGCAGATGGCTGGCAGAGGGGGTGGCAGAGGGGACTCTGCCGAGGCTGAGGGCATTGGATTGAGGCGTGGGCAGGAGTTCCTGGGGTCACCCAAGGAGGTGCCCCTGTGGCCGGTGGGAAGACCTGGAAGGCCAGGGGTCAGTGCCAGGAGGCTGGGAGCCCTGGGGACGGAGAGCAGCCGGCCCTGTTCCAGAAGCCGCAGAACATTGGAGGTGGCAAAGGCCTCGGAGGCAGAGGAGCATGCCCGCTTCTCCAGGTCTCTGCTCTGGTCCTTCTTCTGCTTGGTGCGGCGGTTCTGGAACCAGACCTTCACCTTCGGGCAGAGGGAGAGGGGTGACAGGAAAAAGGGGAGGGGCAGGAGGCAGGGCCAAGAGAAAAGGAGAGGCAGTTCAGAGGTGGGGTGGGGTAAAAAGGCACAGGGGCAGGGAGGGCAGGGGCAGAAAGAAGAGCCGATCGTTAGTGCCATCTCACAGAAGCCTGTACCCAGGAGCTGACTGGAGACCTTAAATCTCAAACCCCTTCACTGCTGCTCTGCCTCTAGCCCACCTACAGGAAAAGACTGGCAGAAGTTGGAGTCCAGAGGGCCTTTGCTCTCTTAGACATCGCTTCCATGTAGGTAATGCCCAGCACTGCCTTAGACCAAGACCTCTAGGCTGAGATCCAAGCCAAGCAGCCAACTGCCACCAACTTATTTATGTTTACGGAGACAGGGCCTTTGGTATCCCAGACCAGCTTAGGATTTGCTGTGTACTTCAGGGTGACCTTGAACTTCTGAACCTCCTTCTGGGTTACAGTGCCTCCTTACATCACTTCTGGTTGTACACCTTTCTAGGGATGCAGCCCAGGGCTCCTTGCATGCTGAACCAGCATTCAGTCAGCTAAACTCCATACCTAGCCCGGTGTCACATTTACTTCTCACACATAAGCAGGGACAGCACGTGGCAGAGGAAGAGCATGACAGTGGCCCAGAGGCTTTGAAGGGGAAGGCTGGGAGCCTTTCTCATTGTCTCCAGCTCCTAGCCACCTGAGAAGGGCTCCATGGCCATGACTCCTGTACTGAGAAAGTGGAATGTCTCACAGGGAAAGAAACAAACCCGCTCTGGCAGAGGGGAAGGATAATGGAAAGGGATGGCCAATGCGGAATGACAAAACTTGGAAGCCATGTGCCCACTCTACCCTTTCCTGGCAGAAAGAGGGGAAGGCATGGGTTATAGACTCCCGGCAGGCCCTAGATGTGGAGGGAAGGCAAGGGTAGGTTGGGCTGGGGCTGGGACCTGGTGTTTCATTTGTTGTCATGTCTGGACTGTCAAGCCTGGCTGCACACAAATTTCCTGTGTACATTGTAAATCCTGGTGCTGGGGCTCATTTCAAATTCTTTCTATCAGAGTTGAGTCAGGATGGAGGTTTCAGGATTTCTAGAAAACTCCCAGCATGCTCCTGGTAGAGCACCCTCAACACCTGTCCTCTCTGGGTCCATCCCCCCACCCCCCATCAATCCCACGGCTCCAAGAGGCAAGTTTATGAGGCTCAGAGAATCTGAGACAGGCTCAGGGTCCCCTAGACCATCCCTTCTCCTTTAAGAAGCCATTGGTTGCGTTTGTCTCTTGTACGGATTCTTTCTGGCTCTGCTTTGTCACTCTTCCAGGAAGCAATTGCTGGCTGACTCCTGCAGGGCCAGGGCACTGTCCTGTGTTTCCTGGCCATTGCCTGCCCCTGATGGGCGCCTTAGTGTTTTGCTGAGGTTTTCTGCAGGTTGCCATCTTGGACTCCTGGATCTCAAGGAGTGTGGATGGCTTCGTGTCCTGATATTTTGCTGGACCACAGAGACCCACAGCAGAGGAAGAGTGTGGTTCCCAGGGCTGGGAAACCCCACACACATACACATACACACCCAAAATAACTCCTTGGGCCTGAGGTTGGTGCTCAATTCTAAGGCTTGTTCATTTAAAAATAAAAATGTCATTAATAATTTAGGTATCAGACAAGGGCTCCTCCCTATGAAGCCCAGGCTGGGTTTGAACTCTGCATCCTTCTGCCTCAACTTCCTAAGTGCAGAGATGACAGGCATGTACTAGACATTCATCTTTCAAAGGCCACTTCCTGGGACCATGGGCTCATACAGTATCTGGATGTCCAATTGTGAAAGGTGGCTTTGGTTTTGTTCCTGTGTGGTCAGCTGTTCTGGACTTCTGAGGACCGTTGATGAGGAGCCAGAGCAGCAAGTGTTTAAGCTAATTGGTAATTCTGTCTGCACTAGGGCTTGGCTTGTTTTTAGCCCATCTGTCAGCCAGTTGCAGCAGAGGATTATTGAGTCAGCCTCTTGCTTTTCCTTCACTCTAAACTTCATCTTTTCTCATTTCTTCCCATGGGCAGGTTTATGTATGTGGTATGAGATGGTTTTATGTAGCTCAAACTGGTCTTGAACTCCCCAAGGATGACCTTGAACTTCTGACCCTCCTGCCTCCACTTCGGGAGTGCTGGGATTACACCACCATGCCCAGTTTGTGCAGTGCTGGGAATCGAACCCAGGGCTTCCTGCATGCTAGGCAAGCACTCTACCAGCTGAGCCACATCCCTGGCCTGCATGCTATTGTTAAAATGCCAGTCCTTCTTGGGGTAGAGGGGAGGAGGGTCTGGCTCTTCCTCTACCTAAGAGGAACGCAGTCACCTTGAGATGAAGGGAAGGTAACAGAAGGTGAGAAAGGGCTGAGAGGAAGAAAGTGGTCCCCAGCCCAGCCTGCCAAGGTTTATCTCTTTCCAAAATCCTTTGTTGTTTTTCTCTGGGCTCACCTTGGGTTGCTGAGGCTGGTCTTAAATTCCTGAGCCATGGTTCTATTACCTCAGCCTCCTAAGAACCTGGGACTGCAGGCGCCTGCCATTGTGCCTGGAACTACCTGGAATTTTTGCTCCCTGGACGCCAAACGATCACCAGCCAGAGGCACCCCTTACCAGACAATATCCCTTGTGGTGGTTTGAATAGAAATGACCAGCCAGCTCCGGAGGTACACGCTTGTAATCCCAGCACTCAGGGAGGCAGAGGCAGGTGGATCTCTGTAAGTTTGAGGCCAGCCTGGTCTACAAAGTGAGTCCAGGACAGCCAAGGCTACAAAGAGAAACCCTGTCTCGAAAAACAAATACAAACAAACAAAAAGGCTTATATACTGGAGTGCCTCGTCACCAGAAACAGTCACTATTTGTAAGCGTTAGAAGGAATGGGAGGTTTGGGCCTTGTTGGAGAAAGTGTGGCCGTGTGGGAGGAAGTGTATCTCTAGGGGTGGGCTCTGGGGTTCCAAAAGCCCAAACCAGGCCCAGTGTCCCTCTCAGCTTCTGGAGCAGGATGTGGCCCTCAGCTGCCGCTGTAGTGTTGGGCCCGCCTCCGTGCTCCTGTCATGCTGATAGTGGACGGAGCCTCTGAGACTGTAAGCCAGCCCCAACTGAATGTTCTCTTTTATAATGTTTTTTTCTTTTAAATGTTTTTCTTTTATGGTATCTCTTTACATCTATAGAACCCGGACTAAGACATCCCCTAATTAACTTACTCCCTGAACCTTGAATGTCCCCCATTGCTATGTCCTTTTCCATTTTCCTTAAATATGAACGATCCCTTCTATTGAAACTTGATTTTCTCCCCTCCCCTGTTCTCCTTTCTCAGTGTATGAATATGGGCCCATGTGAGCCAGAGCCTGCAGGCGGAGGTCAGAGGACAGTCTTGGGTGTTCGTCCTCGTCTTCCGTCGTGCTGGAGACAGGGTCTCCTTAATTTTTCACTGTATTGCAAATGCCCATGGCAAGAGTGTCTCTGTCTCCCATATCCACAGATTACAGATGCTCACATCCAGCTCCGAATGTGTGTTCTGGGGATTTGAACTCAGATCTTTACCCACAGATCCTTCCCCCATTTCTCTCCGTTTGTTCATTCATTTGCTCTTCCCTTCCTCCCTTCCTTTTTTCTTTATCTGTTCATTTTTGTTTGCTTTGAGGTAGGTTCTCACTGTGTAGTGCAGCCTGTGGACCAGGCTGTGGTCCCGGCTGGCTTCCAACTCTTTATGCTGCCAGCATTCCTGAGTGCTAGGATTACAGGCGTACGTGCGTGTGGCTCTCAGCCCAGGCCTCTCGAACACTATCGGCTCTCTCTCACCAGAAGCTCTAAGTTTCCCCTCCTTATGTTCCTTCCAAGTCATGCTCTCTTATGTTAGGCCTCACACAAAACATTCCCCGGCTGCCAGGACCAGACGGTGGAAACCTGGCCTGGCTCTCACCCGGCTACCAGGACCAGGCGGTGGAAACCGGGCCTGGCTCTCACCTGGGTCTCAGAGAGGCTCAGCTGCCGCGCCAGCTCTGTGCGCTCTCGGCCCACCACATACTGGCAGCGCTGGAACTCCATCTCCAGGCGATACAGCTGCTCTGCTGTGAAGGAGGTGCGGGTCCTCTTGGGCCGGTCGAGGTCCAGGCCCTTGGGCAGGACAATTTCCCGAATGGTTCCCTTGGCATCTGCAAGGACCATGAAGGGAGCCAGGTTACTTCACTAGCTGAGTTAGATCATCTGTGAAGTTTTTCTCTTCTTCCTCCCTCCTCTTCACAGGGTTTCACTGTGTAGCCCAGGCTGACCTTGAACTCAAGGTCTGAAAAGATCCTCTCGGGAATCTGTAGGTTTCTGTCTGAATACTTGATCTCAGAGAACTTGCTGAGCCTCTCTGAGCTAAGCTTCCTCAGCAGCCCCAAGGGAATGGGTATGGAGATAGCGATAGATGGAGAGATAGAAAGATGATTAATAAACAGATGATAGAAAGGTGATGAATAGATAGAGGATAGATATGAATGATAGATGATATAGAGAAGATATATAGACATAGATGATAGATAGATGATAGTTAGAGACAGATAGACAGACAGATAAGGAAGCAATGAGAGAGAAGGAGGGGCAGGGAGAGAGAAGGAGAGGGAGAGAGACACCGAAATGGGGAGAGGGATGGAAGGAGAAAAAGGGAGGAAGAGAAGGGGTGGGGAGAGGGCGGGAAAGAGAAAGGGGGAGGGAGCAAACAATGGGGAGAGGGAGGGAGAGAAAGGAGTGCTCACACCTCAATAAAAATGTCAGGTGGCGATCTGGGCCTGTGTGGAAAGGACTCGATATGGCTCATGAGGACTCTGTTCTTTTGCAGAGTAAGGAATAACGGGGACAAAGCAGAAACAAGCCCTCAAGCCGGAGAAGGTGGATCAGAAGTGTATGTGGTCAGTCAGAGAAGGCTTCCTTGGAGACACGGAGCCCTGATCCCTCCTGGGGTCCACAAGGAGGTTAGCTGACGTGCTTGCTATAGAGGGCAGAGTTGGAGCTGGAGACTCCAGAAGGAGCCCAAGGATGGTACCACCCCGCCAGGCTGCTGGCTTATCCTCCATCCAGGGAACTACCCAACTTGCTGTGTCCCTGTACGGCTGAACCACTCAGGCTTTACATCAATGTATTTCACACACACAGCATCTCTGGTGCTTTGGAGTCCATTTAAGAAAGGCCAAAAGGCCTGCAGCCCACGATCACCACAAAGCACCACAGGGCACTCACAGAGAGAAAATGCTTTACTGTAAGCTCCCTGCTGCTGGCGTGAAGTCTGTTAGCACAGGCAGTAACCAGACAGTGGAGTCAGGCAGCACTGTGCCCTGTGGGGTCCACACAAGAGGACTAGCTTCAGTTTCCCACAGTGGGAGAGGGGCTGCAGCCTGGAAAGTTGACACCACCTCAGGAGGCCAGGGTGCTTTCCCAGCACTTGGGAAGTGGAAGCAGAGGATCAGGAGTTCAAGGCCAGCCTTGGGGTTTGAGAGATTCACCACTGCCGCCACCAGCAGCAGCAGCAGCACCACCACAACAAAACAACAATTTAGCAACAAGGCAACCCTTGCTCAGGAAATCCCTGCAATGTGCCACCTCCTGCGAAGGCACTCACTTCCGCCAGGGGGCGCAAAGGCGGCTTTTGCTATGTGCTGGGAAGCTACTAGCTTAACTGGCTTACACGTAAGTCCTAAGCAGGGTGAGATGGGGCTATGGATACTGCTCAGCAGTAAGAAGCGATTACTGCTTTTGCAAAGAACCTCTTCCCAGCACACGTGTCGGGAGGCCCATACGCCTATAACTCCAGCTTTAGGGGGTCCTACACTCTCTTCTGGACTCATGGGTACCCATACCCATGTGCACATATGCCTCTGCAGACACATATAGTTCAAATAATTTTTAAAGATATGAAAGCAGGAAGGAGTCCGGAGGTGTGAGGGTGGGCCTGACAGAGCGGTGAATCTAGTCACATCATAGACATGAGAACAAACAATAATAGAGAAGTGCTTCCCCCGGCCCCCGCCCGGCCCTGGTCAGGTGTTAGTCTTGAGTTTAAACCTTCCCAGTGTCTCCATGGAGATGGAACTGTCTTACCCCCCCCCCCGCCCCTCCGCCTGACAGATGAGAGGCAAGTTTTAAGGAACTTCCTGAAGGTCCCACTGTCAGGATTCAACAAACCGTAGAAGCACTCTGATTATGCCAAGGCTGGTAGTATACTCCTGTAATCCACCACGAGGGTGGCATTACCAGGAAGACTACAGGTTCAAGCCTGGCCTAGGCTACATAGTGAGAGCCATTCTCAACAAACAGTAACAGCAACCAGCAGGGTCTGGAGATACAGCTCAATGGAGCACTTGCCTGGAGGGCACAAGGCTCAGTCCCCAACAAGCAAACAACAGCTGCCAACCACCCTTGCTTTACTTCGTGAGCACACTGGCTCATCCTTAACATAGTTGACAGTCTCAGCAAAGACTTTAGCAATGTGTTCCCTCGGAGAACGTGTGATGGTCGGGTACGGGTTCGGGAAGCTGCCTGCTTTGCAGCCCCAAAGGACTGTAGTCAGTTCTACTTTTAGAATCTCTGCTGGTGACCAGCTGTTCCTTCCTGCTCCCATGCAGTGACCTGATCTTACGGTTCCTGTTCAATCTTCAGGGTGTGCCCTGGCCCTGATCACCTGGAAGCAGGTGAGTGGGGTTGGGGATAGGACAGTGCAGGTGGGGAGGGGAGAAGGACTTCACTGTGGAGAGGGCACTGCCCCCTGCCCCTGCCAGTGCAGGTCCCGCCCAGGCTCTGAGCTGAGGAGGTCTGATGGATGAAGGTCTTGCTATTGGGGTGTTGTTGGAACCATGGGCCTCTTGGGACTGTTTTGAGCCTCAGGTCCAGTACTTTCCATATGCCAGAAGAGCAGAGCCTTTGTGACAACGGTGTGGAGGGGCTGGATCCCCTCTGCTCAGCTTCCGCCGTTACCAGTGGTGAGATGAGACCAAAGGTTTCCTTCCAACTCCCAGAGAGCCCGTCTGCAGAGGTGCAGGTCGGTTCAGTGTGTCTGCAGGAACCGGCAGGAGGAAGGGCGATTATACTGGTAATGTGGGCTTCAAACCTTTCCTGGGGGCCTCGCTGGGCCACCCTGAAGCCTGAATACCACGAGGTCAAACCATACCAGGTACATCCGCTGCCGCCTCTGTGGGTGTCCAAGGGCAGCCCTCTCTCTCAGGGCTGCTACACGAGAAAGGCAATGCTTGGCCCCACCAGACATCAAGCCACAGGGGAACGCATTGCGCCCACTAGTGTTAGGGGAAGCAGGTTAGAGCCACAGTTAGGTTCACCTGTCCAAACAGAAATTACAAACGCTGTGGGAGGAGGGGAGAAAAGCACACACCACAGAGAGGAGTGGCGGAAAGGAGGGAAAGAGGAAGAGAAAAGAGAACTGGGGTGCCAAAGGCTACTGAGGAGGTTAACACTGGATTTCTGGTTAAATGGCTCGGCCACTCTGGAAGCTAGCCTGTGGTTACTGAGAGGTTAAAGAAGCAACTAGCAAACTTTTTATTATATATATATATATATATATATATATATATACACATATATATATATGATTGTTTTGCTTGTATTCATGCATGTATATGTGTGTTGGAGACCAGAAGAAGGTATTTGATCTCCTGGAACTGGAGTTACAGACAGCTGTGAACCACCATGTAGGTACTGGGAATTGTACCCAGGTCCTCTGGAAAAGCAGTCGGTGTTCTTAACTGCTGAGCTGCCTCTCTGGAACCTGTTTGTTTTTGAGATGGTGTCTCAGGAGTCTAGGTTGTCCACAAACTCTCTCTGTAGTTCAGGATGACCTTGAACTCCTGACCCTCCTGCTGGGATTACATGCATGTTCCATCATGCCTGGCTTGGTTGATGCTCTGAATTGAGCCCAGGGCTTCAAGCATGATAGGCAAGCATTCTAGCAAATGAAGCACACCGCCAGCCCCCAAATTTCTTTTAATGGTCTCGAAAAGAATAGAAACATTTTTTTTTTTTTTTTTTTTAGCAGGAGGCTGGTTGGAGAAACTGTGCTAAAACCATTCAATGAGATACTGCTCAGAAGTGAAGACACTGATGATGAAAAAGCCAGGCCTGGAGAAAGCCATGGCTCAGGGGTTAAGAGCATCAGTTGCTCTTCAAGAAGACCTGGGCTCGATTCTCAGCCCATTCCTAGTGGATCACAGTCATTTGTAACTCCATTTTCATGGTATCTGATGCTCTTCTGGTCTTCCCAGGCATGTGGTTGCACAGACATAGCTGCAGGCAAAATACCCGTATACATAAAAAATAATGCCAACAGAAGCCATGGACACACACTTCTGTCTACATAACATTAAAATGGCAAACTTGTGAAGGTGGAAGGCAGAGCAATGGCTGCCAGCGGCCCTGCGGATTTGATCACACAAGAGGAACATTACAGAGGTCTCTGCAGGCCGTGGGTGGCGGTGTGTGGTTTTAATTCTAGCTTTTGGGAGGCACAAGTGGGTGGATCTCTGTGAGTTCAAGGACAGCCTGGATTACAATTACAATTCCAGGACAGCCAGGACTATATAGTGAGGCACTGTCAGAAAGGCCGGAGCTGACCCCGCAGGTAAGAACACTTGGTGTTCTTGCAGAGGACTTGGGGTTGGTTCCCAGCAGCCAGGCCAGGACTCCCAGCTGCCTGGACCTCTACCTTCAGGGGATCTGCCTCTGACCTCTGAGGGCACCTATACTGTGCCGGGTGCCACACGCAGACAAACATAGAATTAAAAATAAAATAAGCCTTTGAAAAAATTCTTTTTGGTTTTTCAAGACAGGGTTTCTCTGGGTAGCCCTGGCTGTCCTGGACTCCCTTTGTAGACCAGGCTGGCCTTGGACTCACAGAGATCTGCCTGCCTCTGCCTCCCTGAGGGTTGGGACTACAGGTGTGCGCCACCATACCCAGCTTCTGAAATTTCTTTAAGAAAGAAAAAAGGAAAAAGCCATTTGTGGCAATGGTTCTGTGTTTCAGTCATGTTTTGAACCTCTGAGTGTGACGAGGCATCACAGGGCTGTCGGACAGAGAGCAGTGACAGCACAAATGAGTGGAGTCCAAGGAAGGCCCAGCGTCTCAGGCTAGCCCACTGGCAATTTCCCACCTGATTTTCTTGTTTGCTTTTGTGTGTGTGTGTGTTTCTGAGACAAAAACTCCTGAAATCCAGGTTAACCTAGATCTCTCTATGTAGCCGGAGCTGGTCTTGAACTTTTGACCCTCCTTGCTTCTGCTTTCTGAGTGCTAGGATTACATGTGTGCACCAGGCCTGACTGTGCCCTCTGGCTTTCATAATGTGCCGTGGATGCTCCTGATGAGGGGAGCCAGGCCAGGGGTAGATACTCGAGATCCTTCTGTGCTATTCTTACAACTTCTTGTGGCTCTATAAGGATTTTAAAATGCGAGTTGACCACAACAAAAAGAAACCACAAAGCCAGAGTATTGTGTGGTCACCAAACACGCAGTCATGAATGGAGAGAGAACACAGTAATGGTCCGCTGTGTTTCTATGTATCCTGTGCCTGTAAAAATATTTAAAACAGCATGTGAGAAACGCCTGCCATTTCAAAACTTAGTTAATGCTTACTAGAAAAAAATTAACCTATGTGTAGGTTATGCTTTGATAAGAATGTCTCCCAGGGGCTCAAATGTTTGCATATTTAGTCCCCAATTGGTGGCACTCTTTGGGTAAGTCTAGGAGATGTGGCCGTGCTAGGGGTGGAATTTGAGGTTTCAAAAACCACTGAGAATTCCCAGTATATGGAAGAGGACATTAGAACTGGAATTATAGGGTTGTGAGCTGGCATATGGTGCTAAGAACTGAACCCAGGGCTTCTGTTCTTAACCCATGAGCCAGTTCTAGGATATTCTCATAACCTTATTTGTGATGAGCTTTCTTTTCTTTTTTCTTGTTTTGGTTTTTTTTCCTGGCTGACTTGGAACTCACTATGAGGACCAGGCTGGCTTTAAACTGACAGATATCGGCCTGCCTCTGCCTCCTAAGTACTGGGATTAAAAGCATATGCCAACAAACCCAGCTCTCTTCAGAGCTTTCCAAGTAGATTGAACACAGGAGCCTGGAAGAGACACAAAGGATATGCGTCTTACTTCATTAAAGTGGAAGGAAAGCTTGTATGAGCAAAACACCGAGTCTCAAACATACAATAAACAGTTGAATGAAAATACTGTTCTGTAAAAATAGCTCAGTGGCCAAGAGGATTGCCCTACAAGTAGGACCTGAGCTGGAGCTCCCAGGTAAAGCCGAGCAAGGTGGGTGTTTGTAAGCCCAGCAGCAGTGGGAACGGAGACAGGTGGAGCTCTGGAGCTCATTGGCCAGTCAGCACAGGCTTACTGAGAGCCGCTCTCAGCTTGTGAAGGGGCTGGAGAGACTGCTCAGCCCTTAGGAGCTTAGAACCCCCAGCCCCACATGGTGGTTCACAACCGTTAGTGACTTTGATTTTAGGGGATCCAAAGCCCTCTCCAGCCTTTGGGGTCCTGTATATGCACCACATGGGTAGTGCATATATATCTGCAGGCAACACACACAAATCAAAACAACAACACACATGGAGAACAGCTGTAGAAGACACTGAATGTTGACTTCTGGTCTCTGCCTTTGCACTTATGACACCCCCATACTCACATATTAAAAGCTCAAACCATAGGCTTGGCATGATGGTGCATGTCTTTAATCCCAGCACTCAAAAGTCAGGTGGATTGCTGTGAGTTCCAGCCCAGGCTGGGCTACACAATGAGACCCAAAGCAACAATAACAATTAAAATTTTTTTTTCAAGGCATCCTCAGTGTTACCCAGAGGGAAATGGCTGAACATACCGTGACCCATTCTATAAAATATTTAATAGCAGTGACAAACAATGAGGTAATGATCATGTGAATTGGCACTAAGTGCAATTAAGCAAACTTATAACACATTTAGGGGGCTGAGGAGACGGCTCAGAAGTTAAGAGTACTTGCTGCTTTTGCAGAGGACCTGGGTTCAGTTGGCAGTACCCACATGGTGCCTCATAACCATCTGTTACCCCAGTTCCTGGGATCTGGCACCCTCTTCTGACCTCCACAGGAGCTGCACATGCATTTACACCAGGTGGAGATGCGTGCACACATGCCAAGTGATCATACATATAAAATAACATATTATTGAAAAATGTGTTAAAAATAAGTAATACACACACTCTTATCCCATCCATGTAAATAAGAACAATCATAAATAGTCAAGCATTCAACACATCTTTATCAATGTGTCAAGCACTGTTCTGGCATCTGAGGACATAGGAACCAGCAAAATAGACAAGGTTCTGTTTCCAGAGGTCCTGGGTCAGGAAGGGGAAGAAACAATAAATTAAAAAATTTTTAAATAAAAGCATTTATTTTTAAATATAACTAATTATTTTCAAAAAAAATTTTAAACTAGACAAGGTAATGATGGGAGCAGAGAAGAGAATAAAACACACCAGGAAGCTACAAACCCAATCTCCAGGCCAGACAGGGTCCCCCTGGCCCTTCTCACAGGATCCTGAAGGTCCTCTCTGCTTTCACTTCCTGCCTCGCCCCAGGAAGACCCTTTCTGCGTGAAGCTGTTTGTGAGTGGCTTTGCTGTTGTTCACTTTCACTTTGTTTTTATGAGACAAGGTCATGCTATGTAGCCCAGGCTGGCCTGGACCTCGGCCATCTTCCTGCTTCGGCCCCTGGAGTGCTGAAATCACAGGCATACACCACCTTGCTTCGCTTTCATGTGTTCACTCCTAATTGAGACAACATTCTTTCTGCCTAGATCCAGAAATATTATGTTGCCACTATAAAAATTCCTTGTGGAAAATCCACTCTCAAGTACTGGGGGAAATTCAATAGCTAGGAAGAAGTCTTTCAGCCGGGCCTGGTGGTGCACACTCGTAATCCCAGCACATGGGGAGGCAGAGACGGGTGGATTTCTGTGAGTTCGAGGCCAGCCTGGTATACAGAGCAAGTCCAGGACAGTGAAGGCTACACAGAGAAACCCTGTCTCAAAAAACCAAAAAAAAAAAAAAAAGGGGGGGGGTGAAGGCAGCTTTCAAAAGGAAGAGGCAAAATTCAACATGTTAGAGACATCTGTCCACCTGGGTTTATCATAACAGTATTCAGCCAGGCTGTCCATCTACAGATGAACGGACAGAGAAAATGTAGTGCATAGATACCGTGACATTTGTGCAGCCATAATGATGACATTTGCAGGAAAATGGATGCAAACAGAAACCATTATATTAATTGAAATAAGCCAAATTCAGAGTACAAGCACCGTTTCCCTCAACTCTGGATATAAATTATGAACGCATGCACATATCTATGTATATGTAAAGTACATAGGATATAAAAGTAGAAGCCAGGCTGGGGGAACAAATGGGAGTAATTAAAGGGGGAGAGGTGGAAGGGAGAAGAAATTGGTCAAAGTACAAAATCCATGTGAATGAAATGTATCTGTGTGTGTGTGTGTTCAAGGGTGTGAAGGCCAGAGGCCAATGTCAGTTTCTTCCTCTATTGTTTTCTACCTTATTTTTCAGATCGTTTCTCACAGTGAACTTGGAGCTCACAAATTGGTTAAACTGTTGACCAGGAAACTCCAGGAATCCTCCTGTCTCTGCTTCCTCGCACAGGGATAACAGCCTCACACGGTTTCTGTATCCCCACCCCGAGGGCTTTACTGAGAATCATCTCCCCAGCCTCTGAAGATGCTGTGACCCCATGACTGTGTGCAATGACTATACAACAATAAAAATCATCAAACGAGTGCTGGGCGTGGTAGAGCACTTTAGAGGCTCAGGAAGATCTCTGTGAATGTGAGGCCAGCCTGGTCTGCATAGGGAATTCCAGGACAGACAGCTGGGACTGCATAGGGGGCTCGCTGTCAACAAGTAAACAAATATGTAAACACACACACAAAGAGGAGACAAATTCTTACATTGCCACACAGCAGAACCTACTGTAAATCAAGAGTCACCAAAGTGGTAAGACTCTGGGAGGAGAGCCTGGAAGCAGAACCACACACCCTCAGGGGTCGTGAGGCATTTCAAATTAGTTGGACTGTTAAAGACATGGGCCTTGGACAGTTAGCTCATTGTTTGGAGTAGGGCACCCATCAGCTATTACATGCAGAACCAAATTAACATTCAAAAGCGAAAATAGAGCTTCAAAACACAATCAAAGAAAAACATGTTCAGAGGGAAACAATGACCAATGTGAGTACTTGTGAGCGAACGCTTGTGCAGGAAGTGAAAGAGTTAAACACAGAACCCGAGAAGTCTCCTGGTCAGAACATACTCAGCCACTCAAGACCAGGGCCAAAGCTGAGCAGTCGGGAAGAAAACTAACAAATTAGCCAGAGAAGAAACACAGTGGTTGATTAAAATGTAAAGTGTTGGGTAGAGAGATGGCTGGTGGTTAGGAGCGCTGGCTGTTCTTCCGGAGGACCTGGGTTTGATTCCCAGCACCCGCATGGCAGCTCACAGCTGCATGGATGTCCAGTTCCAGGTTATCTGATCCCCTTTCCTGATCTCCATAGGCACCAGACCCACAGGTGGTGCACAGACACACATGCAGGAAAAACACTCCTACACATAAAATAAAGAAATCTTTAAAAATTAATAAAATGGGAAAGTGCTCTCACAGACTAGGAGAGCAGCTTGGGGGGCCTACAGATTTTTCAAACATCATTATTTTATTTCTCAGACTAGGAAACTGTTGGCCAGAATCAGGGTACTTAGGGTCTCCAAAGCCGTTAATGGAAACACAAATGGATACAATAGGAAAAGTGCTAGTTGCGGGGAGGCAACGCAGCCCTGTTCTCAATGACCAGGATATGGACTCTGCCTAGGTGTCCATCCACAGATGAGCAGATAAACAATGTGGTAACAATGGAGTTTTATTCAGCCAGAAAGAAGAATTAAATTGGGGGCCAGCTAGAGCTCAGTGGGTTAAGGCATTTGCCATGGAATCTGGTGACCTGGTTTCCATCCCCAGATCCACATGGTGGAAGGAGAAAGCAGAGTCACAGGAAGTTGTCCTGTGGTCTCCATACACGCGCTGCGGCATGCTGGCATGTACACACACACACACACACACACACACACACAGATAAATAAATGGAGATTTTAATTAAAGAAGTATGCTTTGAATTAAAGAAGTCATTTGCTGGAAAACAGATGCAACTAGAGGTTATTGTATTAACTGAAGTTAAATGAAAAAAAAAAAAACAGAATCAGAAAGAGAAAAGGCACATGTTCTCTCTCACTTTTGGATCCTAGAATTGCTCGTAGACACTAAAAACCATATACGTATACACACATATGAAGAAGAGAAGCAAAAGGAAATGGGGTGGCAAGGGGGAGGAGGAAAGAGAGAGGGAACCAATGGGAGGGGTTGGGGTGATAGGGTCGGATTGGTGGATTGGAGAGCCATTGTCTCTGAAAACGTAATAACACATAAAATCAGTACAACCAATCCACAGCAAACAAACAACAGGAAATGCACAGGCCCTCCTGGAACCCTTGAAGAGCTTTCTGCACTAAAGAAATACTGGAAATTTGATGAAGTCAAATCTATCATAATGTAGTTTCATTAAAACAAACAAAAAAGCTGGGTAATCGGAGAGCCTTTGGCTTCTCTGGAGCCATTAATAAGAATGATGAATGTCTTCATCTACTATGGATGGACATTTCTCAGGCACTGATAAGTGCCACAGCAAGTACATGTGAGGTTGTGTGTGTGTGTGTGAGGTTGTGTGTGTGTGTGAGGTTGTGTGTGTGTGTGTGAGGTTGTGTGTGTGTGTGAGGTTGTGTGTGTGTGTGTGAGGTTGTGTGTGTGTGTGAGGTTGTGTGTGTGTGTGTGAGGTTGTGTGTGTGTGTG